>JAJQQW010000005.1:89837500-90437500 GCA_025583905.1 Ia io
CCTCATCAGTGTTCTAGTGCCAAGTGACAGAGCCCACTCTAGCTCGTTTAAGCTGGAGAGGAATGACTAAAGGGATCCCATGGACCTTCCAGGAACTCTGGGAAGGCCCAAGAAGACCTGGGGCTGCCCACACCCTCACTGGTCTACACTGGGGCTCTCCTAACCTCGGCTGCTGAGTCATAAGCCGCACTGGCACCATTTGCCACGGACTCTGGATGCCAAAAATGTCTGGAATTGCTGAGCCCAAGCTCAGCACCTTCTTGCCTAAACAGAAAATGAATTCCATACAGCACCTGTTTCCTCACCCTGCTCTCTTCTGCATCCAGGTTCTCTCTGGTGTGGCTGATTGGAGGAGCCCAGGTCACATGGCTGTGCCACAGCTGCAAGGGCTGCTGGGAAAGAGAGTCTTAGTTCTCCAGGTGCAAAGTGAGGCATGACCATGCATAGGAAGGGCATTCAGTGGATGCTGCAGATGCAACAAGCATTCACCACTGGCACACCCACTGCCCAGGTCTCTAGCTTCATCCATTGCTACACTGATGTGCTCTGGGGAGACCACCATGTGGGGCATCTGCTCTTTGTTCCCCTGTGTCCACTGTCCACCCTCCTTCCTGTTCTCTGCCTCTGGGGGCTGACCTGGAGGACCTACTCTACCTCCTGCCTCACCTGCCTTCTGGTTTCCAGTTGGGTGTAGACAATAGTTGGGAGCCTTGGCTAGAGAATGGAGAGTGAGAGTGAGGTCAGGGAATTTAGCTCTATCTGTGGGGCCTCTCTAGGCTGGCTGTGTCCCTTCACCAACTTCACAAGCGTGTCAGACAGGTTTCTCCACTCAGTCCTCCCTGTCCCCCTGTTCTTGGTCTTTGGGTCCAGGGTGGTAACTGCTCAAGCCATTCCCTGTTGCCCCATCGAGGTCACTGAACCCTCCTGAGACTTTCCCTGCACAACGCCCTACTGTTACCAAGACCCTTTATTAAACCCTCCTAAAATTACCTAGCTTAAGAGTGCCATCTCTCTCCTGCCAGGACCCTGATAAGACAGCCATAGTGACCTCCCTGGTGCCAAAGCTGGTGGATACTTTTCAAGATCCTCCTTGACCTCCTGGCTGCATTTGACCTTGGGGCTACTCCTTCCTTGATACTTCTGTTCCCTTGGCTTCCAGCTCTCTGGCTGTATTTCTTTAGTCCACTTTCTGAGCTTGGCTGTTCCTTGAGGCTGTGTTTATGGATTTCCTCTCAATATGATCTCTGTAGTTGAGTTCTTTCACTCTCCTAATTCTACATCTCCAGACTTTCCACTGAGCTTGATTATAAGTACTACCCGAAACATCCACCTGGATGTCGCTTGAATATCAATTCAACAAAACCAAAACTGACTCACTATCCCCTCTCACTAACCTGCTGCTGTCTGTGTCCCAAATCTCAGTTAAAGGCAACACCACCTATTCAGTCACCCAAGTCAGCAGTCTGGAAGCCATCGGTTCTTCCTTTTCCCTTCCTGACCTTTTCCAGCTCTTTCCCTTCTTATGTGTTTCTTGACCTAGCTCTCTGTTCTCCCACCCTACCTACTCTCAGTGCCTTCATCAGAGACACCTTATCCTATCTTCAGTGAGATATAACAGTCTCCTCCTTCCCAGCCTCCTAGGGTTCAGTCTTGCCCACTGAAAGTCGTTACCCTACTTGTAGAGAGTGTTATACTTCCATAGTGTGACTGACATTAGATTCTGCTGAAAGCTCCGTGAACCCCCGCTGCTTAGCTGGGTCCACAGCCTCCTCTGGCCTCATCCCTGACCACCTCGTCAGCTTCATTTCATGCCACTCCCAGCCTCCAAGGTCATGATCTAATAAAATATCAGCTTATAATTTCAAACACAAACTATGCTATTCCACACCCCCAGGGCCTTGTCTATGTGATTTCCCCTAACTTAGGGTGCTGTTTCCCCCTTTCCTTCCCATCACCTTGCTCAGCCTTCAAGGCTCAGCTCCTTTGTCCTTTCCTCCGGGGCTGGTGTCCCAAGTGTAGGAATCATGCAGTCTACCTCCACGTTTACCATTCACATGGATTTTTTTCTTTGTATCTATCCTTCCCACTAGACTGTAATCTTCCTGATGGCAAGGGCTGTCCGGGAGTCATTTCTAGCACTTAGTGTCCGGCACATATATTGCTCATTGATTGGAGTTGAATAGAAGATATTAAGTCACTTGGGTCACAGAGCCTCTAAAAGATTTGAAAGCATAACATTCTAGAGGCAGGATAGACAAGGAGGTCTCCTGCCCTTCCCTGAAGGTGGTCTGGATTTCGCAGAAAGGGTCTGGGAATCAAAGAACCCAAAGCCCCTCCCTCCAGTGAAATGCTCCTGGGTTAGGGCAGTAGCACATGCCTCCCAGAGAAGACAAGTCACGTTCTCACCACTGGCCTGGGAACCACTGAGGCCAGGGTTGACTCCCTGACCCCTCCACCTCCCTAGTGCTCTGCCCCTCTAGCAATGCCCCCGTCTCCGGAAATTTGACATATTCTCAAGGTTGGAAGAGGCCATAAAGCATTAAGATTCAGAACAAGGGAAGGTCCCCTGATCAACCCTGTGACCTTGGCAGCCCCTGACCTCCCTACTGTATCTCCATCTAGAAGATGGGGTGATGGTTCTATCACCAGCTCTGGGGTGTTATGGGAATGAATGAGATAATGAACTCAAGCACCTGACTCAGAGCCTGGCGTGGAAGATCTTCTGAAGGGTTAGTTCAAATCCTACCTCCCCTGAGGCATTTCTGGTGACTCAGAGCTATCCCAAAATAGTCTCCCTCCTCTGAAGAGTGTGATCTGAGTGCCAAACTCTCATTCTGGCATTTACTCACTCACCACTCCTGAGTGTCCACCCCCCACGTGCCAGCTATGCCTCTGTTGCCTGTCTTGTCTCCCTCAGTGGATTTTAAGCCACTAGAGCAGCGGTCGCCAACCTGTGGTCCGAGAGGTCTGAAAGGTTGGTGACTGCTGCACTAGAGGACAAAGATCATGAAGGAAATCACTTACTGAGGTTTTGTAGGCACCCTCCTCTTCTCTTCTTTAATCAAAGCACAAGCCTGGGGGTGCTTATTGAGGAGTGTCTTGAACTGGAGGAGGGGCAGGTGAAGGGGGAAGGGGCAAGTGAAGGGGGAGGAGCAGGTGAAGGGGAGGGGCAGGTGAAGGGGAGGAGGCGCGACACCTATAGGGACCAGTTAAGGGGAGATAACCCCCTCTCCTGTCACCACACTGAGGGGCTGAGTCCCTAGAAAACCTTTCGCTCAGATGACTCAGGGGAAGCTGCTGGGGTGGGCAGGGCAAGATGCCGTGACACCTCCCACTCCCCAGAGTGGAGGGCACTGGCAGCAGCTGCTTATTCCAAAATGATGCCAAGGAAGCGCTAGCTGTTTCATGCTCTCAGGGGCCAGGGAGCTAAAGCTGGGGAGTCGCTTTCAGAGAAAACCAGAACTTGAGGGGTTTCCACCAACACCTCTGTGCGCACAGCTGTGCTTCTGCCCTGTGCTAAGTCCTAACGCTCACCTCCCTCCTGGGAACAGGTGCCCTGAGCCCACCCTGGGCCACCAACCCGGAGCCTAGAGGAAGGTGCGATCTGTTTCAGCAGGAGAGACTGGAGGTGGTCAGTACGGTCCCACCAGGGCCACACAGGCCACACGCTCCACCACGTGTCTGGCCTCCCTGCCGTCCCTGTCCCCGCTCCCTGTGAGGGAGGCAGAGCTCTCCTGCCCCTTCCGATGGCCCCTTTCTGTCTCGTGCCCAGGGCACAGGGTGGAGCTGGAAACCTGACCTTCCCACACAGCCATGCCCAAGCTCAGGCTCCTCCTGCTCTGGGGTGGTGGTCAGCACAGCCCTCACTTCCAGCAACTGTCACAGCTGCGCTTGGCACGCCTGCACCCCGCAGAGCCTCCCCCGTGCCTTAACTGGATGTGAACAGTTAATTCAGGTATAAACGTGAAGGCTTAATGGAAGGGGAGCGTGCAGATTAATTATGCTCCTTTGTGCCAAGGTAGCAGCACACGGCACGCGCCCAGCAGCTCAGTGCCTGCAGCCTGCGCCAGCCCCACACCAGCCCCCTGTGCCTTCCTCAGACAAAGGCTGCAAGGCCCTCCCTGCCTCAGCGGTGCCTGGGGGTGGGTGGCAGAGGACGATCACTGTGTTGTTTGGGAGGTTGTGACAGATGAGGGGCCTGCGCTGTACTCTTGTGGCCCCTTCCAGTCTTGCTGACTCTCCTGACTTCCATGTTTCTGACCCTGGGCAGGTGCTGAGGATTTAAAAGGCTATAAGGCTCGCTCTACCCTCAAGGGGCTGAAGGACAAGGAGGACACCTTAGTATTACTGTTATTATGATAACTAGTGACCCAGTGCATGAAATTTGTGCACATTAAAAGGGAATTAATTAGAGGAAGTAATTTAATATTGCTAGTTGCCCTTTCTCTATACTAGAAGTGTCAGAGATGAAAGAAAATTAGTAAAATGTATATGAAAATCTTCCTCCTGTCAGAGTCTGGGGCACGTCACGGGAACCAGAGTCAAGTCCCCACCCACCCATGTGCACCTCGAAATCACGTGAGACCCAGACCTGGCTGGCCCCACCCCCATTGGGCTAGATCCAGACCCGGTCTGCCCCACCCCCGTCAAGTCCCGCCTGGTGGGGGGGCATGGTCTCAGGTCGCTTGTCCTGGCACTGGGGCAGAGGGCATGGCCTGAGGTCCCCCAGCCTGGGCTGCACCTTGAGGTCCCCTGGTCTGGGCCAGGGGGCATGACCTGAGGTCCCTTGTCAAGCCCCATCAGGCGGGGGTCACAGCCTCAGGTCCCTCAGTCCAGTGCTGGGGTGGGGTGTGTGGCCTGAGGTCCCCCAGCCTGGGCGGGGGGAGGGAGCACGCCTTGAGGTCCCCATCAAGCCCCGCCGGGCGTGGGGGGTGCAGCCTCAGGTCCCCCAGCCCAGGCTGGGGCAGGGGGTGTGCTTTGAGGTCCCCCATCAAGCCCTGTGGGCAGGGGGCACGCCTTGAGATCCCCCATCAAGCCCTGCAGGTGGGGGACATGGCCTGAAGTCCCCTGTCAAGCCCTGCCTGGTGGGGGGCGCGGCCTGAGGTCCTCCAGCCAGGCACTGGGGCAGGGGACACGGCCTGAGGTCCCCCGGCCTGGCACCAGGGTGGGGGGACACGGCCTGAAGTCCCCTGTCAAGCCCCACCAGGCGGGGGGCACAACCTCGGGTCCCCTGCCCCAGCCCAGCACCACACAGCCTCAGGTCCCTGCTGATAGCTCGTTAAGGCTTGTTATGGGAATTCAGCCTCCACTGTGGGCACAGCCATCTTGTGTTATGGAATCCCTGCCTCCACTGTGGGTGCAGTCATCTTTGTTATGGTGTGATGGTCAATTTGCATATTCCCTCTTTATTACATAGGATAATATTATTATTATTATTAACTTCGGAGCTTGTCCACTGGGCAAGGTGTTCAACAGGCACCTTAGCAGTCTGTCTCGTTAGCAATCCTATGGGGTAGGCACCCTTGTCCCCATTTTACTTGTGACAGATGAGGGGCCTGCGCTGTACTCTTGTGGCCTCACAAGATGAGGAACGAGAGACTCAAAGAAGTGGCAGTAAATTGTCCCTGGACATTAGCAACGCTGGGCTTTGGTCCCTGTTCGCCTTGATTGTGAGGGGCTGTGCCACCCACTCTATTAGCTGCCTTTTAGAAAGGCAGAGCCTCAGGGTGGGCATAAATAGCCCAGATGGCACACGGGAGCGTGTGAGTCTGTGCGGCACACAGGAAGTGATGCTCAGAAGTTCTGAGTGGGAAGGCTGCAGCAGGCTCGGTGGGCCGGAGGCTTCCTGTGCGGAAGCGCCTCCTGCTCTGAGACGGGGATTAAAAAGCTCGGGAAGTGGAGATCCATTGCCCACCTCCAGGAGCAGCGCAGCTGCCTCCCCACCTTCTCCACTGGAGCCTGTCCCAGGAATCACACTTCTTCTCTGAGGGGGTAGGTGACCCAGCGGGTTCCGGGACCTGGGGGGCCGGCTCCACCTGTGCGCTGTGTTTCCAGGCAGTGAGCACCCCCGCATTGGAGCTGACTGTGCTACTGAGCCCGTGATTGAGCAGAGGTGGCCTGGCACCCCGTTTCTCCCTCCCAGAGCAGGTGGAACAGAAAGCCCATGAGTCTGACCTGCACTGCGGGCTGTCAGGACTGAGCTCCTTGACTATTAGAACAGGAATTCTCTAGGGGCCATTGAATCAAGGGGCTTTTCTCCCCACAGCTGCATCTGTGTGCCCCGGCTTCATCCACAGAGCACAGGGGCTGGCTGCTGTAGGCCAGATGCAGCAGGAAGTCCCAAGGGCAGCGGCCCTGGTAGCAAAGTGACTTTCTAAACCAGAGAGCCACAGAATGCACAGGGGGTGGGCAGGGCAGCTGGTGGTGGTCAGAGGCTCAGAGAGGTCGAGAGACAAGCTCAAGGTCACTGAGTTAAGCGGAAGCAGAAACCCAAATCTGCATGTCTGTCTTCCCAGTGTAGGCCTCTGCCCCCCAGAGCTCCGGCTGAACCCCACCCTTGCCCTCTCTGGATGTGACGGTAGCCCAGAGAGCCTAAGCAGGACAGGAGTGGGGTCTCTCTGTGACAGGTGGGTGAATGTGTGCAATGCTGATCGCTGGGGCTTGCTGAGTACCTACTAGGTGCCAGGTACCAGGAAAGCGCATTCTCATTCTTCATCCACCTGAGAACTGACATGCCCATTTTAAAGATGTGGAAACTGAGGTTTAGGAAGATAGGCTCAAGACCATCCAACTAATATGTGGTGGAGCCTACAATGGAAATGTGAGCGATAGACAGTGCCTGTCCAGCAGGTGTTTGTGGAGCACTGACAGTGTGCCCGGCAGGCCCTACCCACTGGGATGCAGCAGTAAACGAGACGGATGGGCTCCTGGCACTTTCGCAGCCTGCAGTGTAATGGGGCAGGTGAATTGCGGGCCATGCGATGTGGGGGAACCGGAATGTGTTTGTTCAGCTCTGAGTTCCCTACAGCGCTGCCTCTCTGCTGGGGATGCAGGACAGGGTCATGTGGGAGCCAGAGGAACCAGCCATGCCAGGGCCCCCTCCAGACCTATGGAGCCCAGATGCCTGGGGAGGAGCCTGAGCGTGTTTCACAGGCTCTCCAGGTGCCTGGAGTTGACCTCGGGTGAGGACCACCGCTCTGCAGCTCCACAGCACTTTTGGCGAACAAGCCCGGAACACACGTGTCTTAAACTGAAGAATGTGGGGAGTGTGGTGACCATCACACTGTGCCTTTGGAAGCAGCAGTGCTCCTTGGGGGACAGGGGTGGGCAGAAGGGCTGCAGGGGAGACCCCAGAGATGCCCTCCAGGCTCCCAATGGCAGCACAGTGTGGCAGGTGACCGGTTAATAGGAATATCTCAAGGTTCCTGGCTGTCATCTTCCCAGCAGAACTTATTTATTCCAGTGTCTGAGGAGGGGCCTTTTGCTAGGGCGCCTTGAGATTTAGGTGTAAAATGTAAAGCACTAATTAAAGTACATAAAACACAGCATGGAGCAACTAGAGGTGCAAGAAGTGGAATGGAGTGGCCTCATCAGCCCTAAATGCTTGCGACTGGGAAGAGGGCAATTTCTAGGCAGTAACGGCCTCCCCCTAGGCATGAAAGGCCAGGAGCAAAGGGTCAGTGGGAGTCCAGAGGCCTCCACTCCAAGTTGGATGTAAGAGACTATCTATAACTATAGAGGGACTCAGTCTGAGAGGGACACAGCCCTGTCCTCAGGGAGCCCCAGTCTGAGAGGGACGTAGCCCTGTCCTCAGGAAGCCCCAGTCTGAGGGGGACACAGCCCTGTCCTCAGGGAGCCCCAGTTTGAGGGGGACACAGCCTGTCCTCAGGGAGCCCCAGTCTGAGGGGACACAGCCCTGCCCTCAGGGAGCCCCAGTCTGAGGGGACACAGCCCTGCCCTCAGGGAGCCCCAGTCTGAGGTGGACATAACCCTGCCCTCAGGGAGCCCCAGTCTGAGGGGGACACAGCCCTGCCCTCAGGGAGCCCCAGTCTGAGGGGACACAGCCCTGTCCTCAGGGATCCCCAGTCTGAGGGAGACACAGCAATGCCCTCAGGGAGCCCCAGTCTGTGGAGGGACACAACCCTACCTTTAGGGAGTTGCTCATCAAATGTGTGTGTGTAGTGAGTGTCCCCATATTCACTTGGTTTTGGGGTGAAGACACCAGTATGAGTGTTTGTGGTTATTCAAGGTCCCACTGGAAACTTTGTGTGCAGTTTGGTCCCAGAGTTTTAATTGGATGTGTGTACTCTGCTTTATGTATTTGTGGCTATATAAACCCTTTATCGAAGCGTATCTATTTTTAGTATGTGTCTCCTACAAGCTAATGGCCAAGAGGAGACCCAGAAGTCTATGTTTACCACCTATATATATAAAACCCTAAGCAGCCTTACTTTGGTTGACTGTTGACTGTTGGACGAGTCGACCATTTGACCAGTTGCTACGATGCGCACTGACCACCAGGGGGCAGACGCTCAATGCAGGAGCTCCCCCTGGTGGTCAGTGCGCTCTCACAGCAGGAGTGCTGCTCAGCTGAGAGCACCAGACGCCGGGCTCACGACTGGCGACTGCAGCTGCAGTGGTGGGAGCCTCTCCCGCCTCCGCAGCAACACTACGGAGAGGTGGCAGGCAGCAGGTGCAATGGGGCCGGGATGAGCAAGAGTGGTGCAGCACCCGGCCTGGGCTCGGACTCCTCCCAAGCCGCCTGCTGCTTCACTGCACCACTAAATCCCAGTTTCAGCCTGATCCCCGGCAGTCCGACATCCCCCAAGGGGTCCTGGATTGGGAGAGGGCTCAGGCCAGGCTGAGGGAACCCACCAGTGCACGAATCTGTGCACCAGGCCTCTAGTTAATAATAAAAGCTGGTAGTTATAGTTTTGCCGTTCTAAAAACTTTACGCACTGTAACTCATTAAACCTTATAATAATCCAATGGGATGGCTACAACCATCCCATTTTACACATCAGGAAACTGAGGCACAGAACCTAACTCCCTGGAAGCCAGTCAGTAGTGAGAGGCTGACCTGGTGCCCGAGCCTGGCACTGACACACGGCCCCGCTGAGTGTGTGCAGGGCAAAATGCTGAGCGCCCACTCTCCCTGAGGACTGTGAGCCCAGTGATGGGAGCAGGTGCTGAGACCGCCCCTGGGAACCAAATCTCGGGTTTGTGCCCCTCTGGTCAGGGTCCTGGGTCCAGATATCAGCTTATGTGTAACCTGGGCTGAGCCTTCTGGCTCCAAGCCGTGGCTTCCTGTCTGTGAGATGGGGAGCAGGAGAGTTTCACTACGGCTGAGGGCCAGCTCCTTCAAAGTGTGTGCTTCTGAGGCCCTGCTCCGGGGACTCGGGTTCTGTCTGTTCTGCATGGGGCTCGGTGACTGAGGACCACAGACAGCCTTCGACAGCAATGCAATGAGAATAATTACACCTGCTCTCTCAGACATTGGCAGCTACTGTTTACTGGGCACTTACCATGTGCCAGGCGCTGTGCTGTGTGATTACGGGACTGTCCCTCCTAACTGTCACAGCCACCCCGCACTGCCGGTGCTGTAATCATCCTCATTTCAAGGTGAGGAAGCTGAGGCTTAGAAAGATGGAGCGGCTTTCCCAGGTCACAAGACTGGGGTTACCACAGCTTGCGCTTGCACACAGATGGCATGATTTTATCGCTTACACCCATACCCATCATGCTGCACTGTCACTTCCTGTTCAGCCCACTGCCCCTCCTCCCCGGGGCCTTGCTGAATGGGCAGTGGGCAATGTCACCTATCTTCCCGCTGCTTGTGCCGAGCTGGGCAAGTGACTCACACTAACCACTGGACTGGCTGGCCAACAACCAATCAGCGAGTGTTTCTTGAGAATTTGAACTGAGACACTAGACATTGAGATGAGACTGTAACCATTTGGATGCTGCTGGGACCTGGGGTGAGAAGGTCAGAATCAGGGCTCGAGTTGGCCCAGGCAACTCAAAGGCGTGTTGACCCTGAAGTAACTCATGGGGAACTTTTCGGAGGAGGCAGGTTTGCAGGGAGTTGAGTGGAGCAGAGAGAAGAGAGGCCAAGCGATGGAAGGAGAGGCTTCCAGGCCCAAGAGACCAGCTTGCACTGCCGGCAGGGATCTGTGCTCTTTGCAGAGTCTGTGCAACACCCCCCACTCCCGACCTAAGCTAATGCAGCGGGTTCTAATCCTTATGATTGGATTATTTCATCAAATACTTCCCAACGTCCCTGCAAAGGTTTTAGGATCAAATCAGACAACATATGTGAAAGGGCTCAGCAACCTGGAGGGAACCACACCAATCAGGAAATATCTGGAAAACAGCTCAAGCTTGAATGTAATCAATGGGTTGCTGCAAGATGAACTCAGAGTGAGCACGTACTGTGGGGTAAGCTTAATTAAGGGAGTTCTACAGAGACAGTGGTGATGAACAGAGATTTGTGGGAGGTAGGTGTGGACGGCAGGAGAGAAGGGAGAAGCATGAGCAGCCATGGGCAAAGGTGTGAGGGTGCGGGAGGTGGCAGGGGCTGCAGTGGGTGCTGTCTAGCAGGCATAACTTTGGAAGTCCAGTGAGTGGATGAGTTGTGTATATTCTGGACATTAGGGAGGCACGGGAGGTGATGGTGCAGGAGTTTTTAGAAAGCCAGTGATCTGATGGATTAATGGAAGGGAGATGGGACAGACTAATTTAGAAGCCAGTGTAGTTTCAGGGGGTCTGAAAAAGCATCCAGAAAGAGAGATTTCATGAATGAAGAAAAACTAGGACCAGATCATAGTCTGTACATGGGGTACTCCTCCATGCATTCAGCCAACTGTTCTCAGCAGCACTTTCCAAGCAGGTGATGTGGAGTGAATGAAACAGGCGTGCGTCCTGCCCTCCTGAAGCTTGCAGCCTGAGCAGGGAGATGGACATTACTACAACAGCACACATCCATACGAGATCCAGACGGTGCGAAGAATCTGCTACAGGTCTTGGCCAAATTGGAAAATGGGCATAGGTGCATCAGAGAAGGCTTTCCTGAGGAAGTGAGGTGCTCCCTGAGATATGAAGTCTGAGCAGAAGTTTTCTAGATGAAGAGCAAGGGGGAAGATGCTCCCAGTCGTGAAGACAAAGGCCCAGAAGCAGTGGGAACACAGAGAGAGCAGAGGTTGGGCATGTCTTGGTGAAAAAAGGGGCCGGAATAGCGAAGGGGGGCCTTGCAGGCCATAGTAAAGACTTTGGTCTTTATCCTAAAAGCAGTGGGAAACACAGAAGCATTTGAAGCGGGGAGGGGCATGGTTGGCTTTGTGATTTTAGAAGTCTACTCTGCAGGAGATGTCAAGAATAGAAGGGAATGGATCAAAGAGGATTCTGGGAAGCCAGGTAAGAGGCTTTGGCAGTAAGCATTGTAAACCACCCCCGATCATCTCAGCAGCAAAAGGATTGATTGGAACTAGTTAGGGAACTCTCAGAACTAAAGAGGAGGCTCTGGGACTGTGGTGACCGGTTTGGGTTTAAGCTCCCCAAGACTCTCTTTCCCCCTTCTCTGCATGTCCTCAGGGGGCTCCCCATGCTGGGGACATGGCTGACAGCTGCTGAGGGCCTATATTCCCATTCATTACGAGGAACAGGAAAAAACTCTGGTTGGGTAACATGGCTGCAGGGGGGTCCAGTTGCTGTGACTTGGAGATGCACCGGGGTGGGAGTCTGAGGTTCAAGAGAGACAGGGCTGCTCACCTGTGATCACTCAGTCCTTCAGTGGCAGAGCTGAGAGCTGATCCTGACATTTTGGGATTGATCCAAACCCCATGCTCTCTCATATTCCATGTGTAGTCTTCCTAGGAAGTGAGTTTGGGAGGAGAAAATAATATGGGCCTTTGAGCCTGACTTTCTAATCAGGGGGAAGCCAGCCAAAGAGAAAAGCTTTGGAGGCAGCCGGAAATCCAGGCTGCCAGGGAGGGCCAGGGGTTCAGGCCGGAGCTGGATGCTGAGTGGTCATCTCGGCCCACTCCAAGGCACGTGGGTCCCCCATTAATGTGGATCTCTGCGGGCCATGTTCCTCTGCCCTCCTCCCTTCCCCCTAGATATGGCTACCTGAGTGGTCCACTTTTTGCTAATCTTCTAATTAACAGAAGAGCCAATTGCTTGATTTTTTAAAAATTCATACTTTAGAAAAGGAAGCAAGATGATTTTGCACAGGTCTGTCTGATTGCTAGATTAGCAGGTGCCTTCCAACTCCTTAATCCTTACTTAATTCCCCCGTCAACCTGGTTCAGCTCTCCACAGCCCGCACCTAGGAAATCCCAGAGAAAAGCTGTGTGCCCAGGAGCTGAGCGCTGGCATGGTGTTTATTTTTCCATGTGGTCACATTGTGCCTGCATTTGTAGTGAGAGGGGCAATCTCACCAGTGAGCTGCCGGGTACAGACTCAAAGGGCAGAGTCTGAGTTTTGGAAATAATGCCAGGAGAGCTGAAGCAGGGCATGGGGTTAAGAGTGTAACTGGAGCAAGAATGTGGCTACACGAAGCACCCCGGGCCTGGGATCCCCAGGCTTAAGGCCATGTGGCTCACATTGCAGCCAGGGGCTGGTGGGATACAGATGTCACAGTCACACTGGGCAGTTTGAAGAGGGCTTAATAAAGGGTCCTTTTAAAGGGGAGAACAGCGTGTGGGGAAACCACAGTACCTAGAGATAATACAGCAAGGCCGTTCCAGATCCTAGACCGGAAGGGCCCAGGGGAGGAGTAGTCACCTGGACCCAGAGGCAGAGGGGTGGTGTGGAGAGGACCACCTGACAGGCGCTGTGATCCCCAGGGTGAGATGGCATTCTTAACTCTCCCTCTGATCTCTTGCTGATGTCCTCATTGGCCAGTCCATTGAGGGGTCCTACAAAGAGCAGCCTCCTAAGTATACAGAGAGGGGGAGGGGGTGGGGCAGACACAGAGGGGCAAACAGACGATGCCCAGCTCAGCTCTGTCTGCCACCTCTTGTCCTCTCTGGCTCTCTACTAGGCTGTGGGAGATGGAGAAAGAGCAGTGGGTGGGTAGGGCGGGGGCCCAGCTTTAGCCTCAGTCTTGCTGTCGGAGCCTGGCCTTCCTGTTTCCTGCACCCCGGCCTGGCCAGCGAGTCTCCATGACCTCTCCTTCTTTCTTCATTTGTCTCTCAGACAAGGGGGTCTAGTCCAACAGAGAGAAGCTGGTTTAACTGCTTCCCCAACATCTTCGTAAAGAGAAGGAGCAATGCTCCGCCCCTTAGACCTGCTTCAGAGCTCGGAGGAGTTGGACGCAGCTCCTCTAAGGGTGGGGAGAATCCAGCTATGCCAGGAGTGCCAAGTGTGCTGTGCCTCGTCGCCCCTCTTTTCCAGGATCTGAGAACTTGTCAGTGTGGGGCCCCATCTGGACATGTTGCCCACTCAGTCTTGACTCCTTTACTCTTTTAGTGGATTCCTGCCCTTCCCTGCACCTTCCCTCCAGGAAACCTTCCCTGATTTCCCTACCTTCACGTTTGCTTCTATGCCACAGCCCCTCCTCACTCACAGGTCTGGGTTGCCCTGGATAGGGCTCTGGCAGTATGGGCTCTAGGAACCCTGGACTGTGATGAACTCTAAGGATGGTCTCTTTGGAATGTCCCCAAACTCTCCCTCCACCACTTGTACCAGTTCAGCCAACATCCTTGGGAAAAGTGTGTGGTGGGAGGAAGGCAAGATATTCTGTAGATTCATCTGCCCAGACCCCAGAGAAACATTGCTGAGAAGTAAAATGTGATACATTCAGGGGCCCATGACTCTGGGACCCGAGAGAGACCATTGACCTAGGGTCCTGTTGCTAGAGTTTTGGAAGTTGAGATTGTTAGACTTGGAAAGAAGCAAAGAAATCACCCAGCCCCATAGTTTGCTCTAATTTTTAGCTATAGAATCTTCTCTTTCTCACAGATGCAATCTCTCATGTTTTCAGCAGCTACAGATGCCTGGCAGCTGCTGCAATGAAAGAGTTGGAGCTCTATTCAGCATCCATGATCCCAAGGCCTTCAAAGCAAGGACTGTGGGCACAAGGCCTAAACCCTTCGCTGCTCCAACTCTGTGTGAACACAGGCACAGAAGACTTGCCTGAGGCAGTTACTGGCCAAGGAAGGACTGGCAATCACAGGCTGGTCCTTTCCTTCTTGCCCGGCCTCCTATGAAAGTCCTCACAAGTCACTTACCTCAGCGTCAGGTTTGTTTCTCTCAGTCATTTTTGTTAAAATATATTTTTACTGATTTTTTTTTTTTTTTTTTTTTTTGAGAGAGAGAAACAGGGAGAGCGAAACACTGATCCACTGCCTCTCATACGTCTGCAACCTGGGCACGTGCCCTTATCGGGAATCGAACTGGCAACCCCTCAGTGCACAGAACGATGCCCAACCAACTGAGCCACACCAGCCAGGGCATCTCTTAGTCATTCTTGGCCAAACCTTCCCCCTGCCCTCCAGACTAGACCCAAGAAGCCTGGTCTGTACTGTACAGAGCACAGCCCTTGGAGCTGGGCCAAGCCCGTGGGCGGAGCCAGACGTCTGGGGCTGGAACAAGCCCCCAGATTCACTCCCAGCTCATCAAACCCCAGTTGCAGAGCAATTCAGCTGCCAGGTGACCCAGAGCTTCGGGTCACAAAGGGCCAGGCCAGTTCCTCTCTTGTCCTTAGACGGCACCCTCCTTCCCCGCTTCTCTCAGAGCTTCTTGGAGACCAGGCTGCTTGGCTCTGAGCTCCAGGGTGAAGTTCAATTAGCATGCTGGGCCGGCGCTGCCGCTCCACATATTATTTGCACAGGTTAAGTATTCCTGATAAGGCTTCTCAAATCAGAGGGCTGAAATAAACTTAATTAGAACTCAGAATACTTGAAGTAGAGATAAAAGGCAGCGCATCCAGGCCTTTGAAGCAACAAACTGGGGGTGGGGAGAGGAGGATGGGAGAGCAAAGGGAGGTGAGGGAACCTGGGCCCACGCCATGATGAAACCTTTTCTTGCACAGGAAAGAAAGGAGACTGGAATGAGGTTCTTTTTTTTTTTTTTTTTTAATCTTTATTGTTGAAAATATTACATATGTCTTCTTTTCCCTCCATTGGCCTCCTCTAGCCCACCCCTGCCCCCTACCCCAGGCCTTTACCACCCTATTGTCTGTGTCCATGGGTTATGGTATATGCATACAAACTCTTTGGTTGATCTCTTTCCACCCACCCACCCTTCCCCGCCTTTTCTCTGAGGTTGAGTTCTTATCTTTCTCCCACGAACCTTCTTCTCTCACCAGGCTTAGACTCAAAACATCTCTCTAGAAAGTGGGTGTAGAGTCCACATTTGGGGCACAAGCAGCCTGGGTGTGAGGAGAGGGACTGGGTTGGATGGTGGAGGAGGTCAGAGAATTTGATTTTTATTAGAGTGACCAACAGCCTCCACCTCCTTCCAGAAGTCATGATTTCCTCCAGGTTGTGGGAGGAAGTGCAGTCATCAGAGATGGTCAACTTAAGTGGGGATGAGAGGGTAGGAATGAGGAATTCTCTAGAATTCTTTCAGATTTTCAAGTAAGGTTTATCCCAGTCATATCTGACCCCTCTACTTCCTGGAGTCCAAGTCTCTTCTAGTTGCCCCTTTAGATGGGGTAACTAAGGATCCCTGTCATCCCCAGTCAGCGGGGTTGTTGGAGCCCCATCCATGTCCCCATGAGTGCCATGGCCTGAGTGGGGCGGGCTGTAAGCACCTGGGATGTAAGGTCAGAGGCAGCCCCAGCCAATGACACATGGGGACTGGGGGATACACTCCCAGCTTCCTTTCCCCTGGGGTGGAACAACCCAGAGGTGTGTCCACCCAGAGGTTCCCAGCAGGACTGAGCCCCAGTTGCTCACTGTGGCATCTGCTCAGCAGGGCATCAAATTCATTGGCTGCCTCTCTCTCCCGTGGACTCTGTGGTGGCTCCTGGGGTCATGGCCCCAGCTCCCTCATCACTTCCCCCAGCCTCACATCTCAGAGAGGTGCTGAGCATCCTGGGGGTGTGGCCTCACTGTGGCCTCCTCCTCTACTTCTGTGGCTGCCACTGGCTGTCTTCTCACCGCTGACTTTCTGCTCATTGTGCTCAACTGATGCCCACTTGCCCACACAGTGCACTGATGCGTGTGGTCTATAGATCTGCAGGTATGTTGGCCCTTAACCCCACTCCGCCCTCCACCTGCAGCCCTAGGCCCTGTCCCCTGCAACCTCCAGGCCCAGTTATTGGTCTGTCCCCTAAAATCTTTATCATTCTATGTCGGCAGTGGTTAGAGGTACAGGTCTTCTATTCCCTTTTCTCCCTTCTAGAGGGAGGACACTCAAGGCGCTCTAAGCTGGATGCAGGCCATGCAGGGTTCATGCCAGGCCCCCTTCCTGCCCCTCTCTGTTCCCTCCATTGTGGGGACTCAGCCCTGTAGGCTGCATTTCTCAGGATCCTTCCTCAGTTTGACTGGCTTCTGCACTCACCAATAGCAAGCCCTCATGGAGATTGGAAGGCGGGAAGAAGGGGGATGGCAGAGTGTTCCTCCCCCTTGGGTGGAATCCAGCAGGGTCTGCCTTTCCTTTGGTTCTAGTTCCCTCCTGACAGGTTCATGAAGTTCCAGGTGGCCCCAGCCCTAAGGTTTGGTACCATCACTCCTTCACCCCCAGGCCTGGCTGGCAGTGGCTGCCTGCTGGTGCTAGTCTCTGGGTTGTCTCACTCTCCCCTGTCGGTTTCCCAGCTCCCCCATCATCTGAGCGACCAACTTCCTGCCTTCAGTGCCCTCTGGTTCCCATAGGAATGGTTTCTGTATACGAGGCTGGACCTGACCAATTCCCATCCGATTGCCATATAACCTCGCTGGGTGCAAATCTGTAAAATGGGGTGATATTAGAACTCACCTCGAAGAGTGGTTTAGGAGAGTGAGTGAGTCATTCCTTGTAAAGAGCAGAGCAGCACCTGGCACATGGCAGGTGCTCAGTAAATGCACAGCATTATTGTCCGCAAGCTGCGCGGTGTCCTGTTAATCTCTTGCTCTCTGTAGGTGACCACACCAGGCCTGAGAACCCATGCAGACTGCTCTCATTGGAAATACCCCTGGTCACCTTGTTACACACGTAGAAACCCCTTGCCCTGTGCAACCTTATAAAAAGGAAGGGCAGGGAAGGCTCTGTGGGCAGACAGCAGGTGCCAGCCTCAGCTCACCCGGAGTTGGCACATCAGGGATGCGGGCTGGAGGGGCAGGGAGGAAGTTGCACAGAGCCCATGGCTCTGGGTGGACCATGCAGGACCTTGTGCCAGAGTGGACATGAGACACCAAGCAAGACCAAAACTCCTAACTCCTCAACACTGGCATCCTGGACCAGGCCTGGCGTGCGGGGGCGGGGGGTCAACAAGGGGCCCCCAGATCTTGGTGACCTGAAGAGACATGTAGAAATCCATTATCATCGTAGTTTGGAGCAGGAGACTGAGGCCCAGGTTGCCAAAGCCCTTGAGGTAGAATTCAAACCCAGGTCTGACTCTGCTCTTGGTTCCACTGGCAGGAACACCCTTCCTCAGTTTCTCAGTAAGAATGGATGTCTCCTTAAGGACCATCATCCCTTACCGTGTTTAGGATTTACAGTTTGCAATACCTCTTTCATTTGTGATGGGGACACTATTCTGCAAATATAAAATCAACATGCTATAATCTCCCCACTAAACTGCATTCTCACGCAGCCTTCCTCTCCAAGGCAGAGCCGTGAATAAACCTGTCCTCCCAGCGAAGGAGGGGCTGGGTCTGCTTTGAACAGAGACTCCGTGGTCCAGAGGGGCTGGCGATTCAACTGGGGTTTGTATCATGGCTCAGGCATTGTGACCCGGGGCTACTAACTTCTCCAGCTTTTCATCTGCACCCAGGGGCCATAGCACAGTCTCCTTTGCAGAGTAGCTGTGAGGCAGGCTGGGCAGAGTAAATGCCCGGTACATGTTAGCAGGCCTGGGGACTTGCTCACGGGCTCACATGGAGCACCTATCAGATGGAATGGGAGCTTTAATTCTTGTCCTGGGGCTATTGGGGGAGGAGGAAGCAGGGGATGGTGGGTAGGTAATGAGTTCTGCATCTGATCTCTCTCCCCAAGGAGAAAGGCTTGCCGGCCTGAGGCAGGAGACCCCAATAGCTGGAGGACTCAGGACAGTCGCCTTCTCCCAGGCCGCTCCTGCCCCCCGCCCCCGCCCTCGGTGTGGGCTGGCTGCGCTGAGGTCACCTGGGCGTGGGGAGTAGTTACGAGGGAGGGCATGAATTTGGGTCTCTAAGCACCCGTGGGTTCCTCTGTGCCTAAGGTGGGGCCCAGAAGTTTCTTTTTGCCTTGAACTTGGTGAGTGTGGTGGAGAGTTATCTGGAGAGTTCAGAGAAGGCTGCAGGACAGGCCTCAGAGCGTCCTCAGCATCATCAAGGGGCAAAGTAGGACCAGTTTTATATGGAGGTGGTATGGCTCAGCCCCAAGGGAGGGAGAAAGAAGATACCAGAAGGTTATCAGCCCGGCTCACCCGCAGTGAAAGGCCTGTGAGCACCTAGGCTGCACCAGCCCCGTCTAGCTGGGCACCAGGCCACACACACCTGGAGACAAGCCTGAAGCCAGCTGTGCCCTTCCCTCCCAGTGCCAGGCAAGCCACTGCCCTGCCACGAAAGCACCGTTTGGGGAGCAGGAGGGAAAGGGGGGTAGAAAATCGAGAGATCAGCACTTTGTCCTAAAAAAAACCCTGTGTGGTTCCTTTAAAAAGCTGTTTAAATCATTGAATCAGGACTAGATTACTGTGTTGTGCTGAAACTCAGCCCCCCGCCATTACCCACAGAAAAGCAACACATGATAGAGCTCTAATCAGCTAATGGGAAATGAAGTGGTTTCTCGCCCGTGAGGACACTGGGAGGCCATCTGTGACCTGGTCATGCATATTATCTTGTCTGATTCCCCGATATGCAGGAGAATGGCTGTCACTGGCGTCAGCCTAGAGTGGCCATATGGTCTGGGATGACAGAGGCCACGGTGGTGCCCAGAATCAGCTTCATTCTCACCACTTCCACCACCGCAAGAGGCTCCAGAGGCCGTGGGCTCCTGCTTGCTCTTCCCTCTGTGCTGAGCTCTGAGCTGGGCCGAGGGGGTGAGCGAGTAATTGGAGCTGAGATAGAGGATAGCTCAGGGGAAAACAGCTCAGGCTTTGGAACCACCCAGAGCAGGCCTGGGTTGCAACCCCAGCCCTACCGCTATGCAGCCGACTGACCCTGGGAAGCAACCTGGTCTCTTTCAACTCTGGATGGAGGTAATAACAGCATCGACTTTGAAGCTTGGAAGTGAGAGGCAGAGCTGTGCGTAGAACACTAGCACCGTGTACTGGGCATAGTAGGCACTCAATCAATGGGAGCAAGTTTAAGAATGAATGAATGAACAAACAAATAGGCCATTTGCAGAGGTAACCACACGTGCATGGTTCCTATGCTGAAAGGCAATATAATGCAGCATTTAAGAGTGAGGGCTCTGCAGCCAAATGGTAAAATGTCATTTACCTGCTACATAACTGTGGGCACCTTACTTAACCTTGCTACACCTCAGCTCCCCGTGTGCCCAACGGGGAAGAGGATAATGACATCCATAGATGGGGGTGCTGTGAGGATTAAATGAGTTAATGTACATAAACCTCTTACAGCAGTACCTGGCGCAAAGTAAGTGTTCCATAAATGCCAGCCATTATTATTATGACACCATTCCATCCATTCCCACCTGTGCCCAGCACCACACTGGGCCTGGGAGGGATATATAAGAAGTATAAGACATAACATCTGTCCTCAAAGAGCTCGTTGAAGAGACCAGATGTGCATCCCTGAAACAACCATGCTCGGGCTGACATATGGGCAAGCGTGACACTAATGTAGCCAAGGACCCAGGGAGGTGCCGATCGCAGGGGCCACAGGGAGCAGGCAGAGGAGGTTGGGGCAGTGAGTGAGGCTTCAGGGAGGAGGGATGCCTGCCTGTGCTGGAAGGATGGGCCGGGTGTGCTGTTCAACTTCCTCCGGCCCCGTCTCTCATCCCTGCTTCTCTCCATGGAAACACCCATCCATGAAGCCAGTGCCGGGGAAACAGACAAGGGCTGCCTAGGAGCCCAGACATCTGGGACCTTTTTCTCTGCCTCATCTTTTCTTTTTTTTTTTTTTGTAAATCTTCACCCGATGATATTTTTTGCATTGATTTTTAGAGAGAGTAGAAAGAAGGGAGGGAGGGAGAGAGAGAGAAAAACATCAATTGGTTGCCTCCTCACACAGTTTTGAAACTGCAACCTAGATAAGTGCCCTTGACTGGGAATCCAACATGTGACCCTTCGGTGTGCAGGCAGATGCTCTAACCACTGGGAACACCAGCTAGGGCCCTGCTTCATCTTTTGAAGAAAATAAAACTTTGGACAATTTGCTGGCCACTCAGACTCAGTCTCCTCAACATAAATGGGAATAATAGCACCTATTCTTCTTGTCTCACAAGGTATAGCCAGGGTAAAATAAACCCAGAAGGAAGGACCAAATAGCTTGTTATAATCTTTGTATGAATTAGCCAATGTGTCAACCACCAATCCATTGGGAGGATAATTCAGGCATGACCCCCTAAAGGAGATTTCACCCCTGCTTTTGGGGAGGGGATAGTCATCTGGTCACCAGGCCTGGAGATCTCCTATATAGTCTTCCCAAAGCCTTGACTTTAACCGTGGGGCAAATAGCTGGCATTTGTACCTGCCTCGGCCACAGCTACCTGTCCCCAGATGTCATGGCTGGTGAGGACAGAAGCAACAAGCTTGAAGTTGCTTAGAGAAAGGTACTGTGAGCCAGGCCAGGCATCTTTGCTGGGTGGTGACCTTTCTTCTCTGCCCCCATGAGATGCTGGCCTTGGGGTCCCATCTTCTGGTCCCCTCCTACTGCCCATTCACCTCTGCCCCCCACCTCCACCTCCTTTCCTCTCTGCTCATCCCCAATCCAGAAATCAAACTTAATCACCTTCCACTCAGCTTCTGCATTGTGATAAATAGTTGTGGTTTGCTTCTGAGGAGGAAAAAAAATCCAGCATTTAAAATAATTATTCCTGAGGCTTTGTGCATGCATTAGTTTCCCGCAGGCTAAGCACTGCCTGCTGGAAAGAACTGGCCACCACTTGCCCTTTCTTTCCTGTTGTCTTTATCTTTTTTTGCCTCCTTGCATTTATGAATTCTCAACACTTTCAGGATTAAAACATTACAAATGTTCATCAACAGAACATGGGAAGGGCTTTCTGAGCTCATCACAGAAGAACCTGCTGATGGGGAAGACTGGCCTCCGAGGGACTGCCTGCCCTGCAGGATTCGCCCATGCCTGGAGGGGCATCAGTCTGGGGTGGGGAGACACGGCCCTGCCCTCAGGGAGCCCCAGTCTGAGGGGAGACATGGCCCTGTCCTCAGGGAGTCCCAGTCTGTGGCAAGACACAGCCCTGTTATCAGGGAGCCCCAGTCTGAGAGGAGGCACAGCCCTTGCCCCAGTAGTGCTCCTATTTGAGTGAGGAGACAGCTCCTGCCAGAGGACTTCTGGTCTGATGGGAGATTTCCTTCTGATTTGGAGACAGTGTTCTCAAGCTCAGTGACTTTCTACTGGGGAAATGTGTTCACAAGTTCCATTTTTCAATGGAGAACATGAATTCATTCATTCATTATCCATGTATTTATTCATTAATTCAACCGTATTTGTCAAACACAAGTTGTGCCTTTACAGAAGCCCTGATAAGCATAGTGCTTGGGGGATTCACCTGAAAGAAAAAGACAGCGTCCTCGTCCCTGAAGAACACTGGTCTCCTTTAGGAGGCAGATACACAAACATTCCGAAAGTCAGCTGTGATCAGTGGTGTAACCAAGAGGCATCCGAATTTCTGGGAAGAGAGGTGGGAGGCCCTTCTGTTTCCCAGAGCATGGGATCAGAGGGAATGCCCCAGGCCACCAGCGGGGAGGCATAGAGGAGCCTGAGCTGCTAGGCAGGGCTGAGTCCTTCAGAGGCCAGGGCGGAGGACCTCGCTCTGCCAGGCCTGATGCCTGCACTTTGACTGGGGCAGCGGGAATTTGGCCACAGGATGGCATGGAGCAGCCAAAGTACTTGCAGCTGGCTTTCCCAGATTCTGGCCAAATGGCACTGCCCTGGCATAGCTGATGCTGCCGGTGTCCCACCTCCTATCATGCCCCTTTCCACGTCATTTCCACACACAGTGATGGCCCCTCCTGCAAGCAGGGGTGGGCACACCCGAGGGCTTTCTCTGGCCACAGAAGAATCACACATGGGCCCTTCTGCAGAGTAGATGTGTCAGGAAAGTACCCTGAGGTGGAGCCAGGACCAATCATGAATGGCAGGTGGTCATAAACACCCAACTCTGAGGCGTGTCCTACAGGCTCCCAGAGCCGCCCAGTGGGATCAGTCCTGTGGGGACAACAGTAACTGTTCCCTGTGTTGGCTTCTTTCCCTTTCTTATGTTGTCTCTTGTTTACAGGTCCTTTTGGGGGTCACCTCCTGATTAAACTCCTTGTCCTGACATCATTGTCTTAGAGTCTGTTTCTGAAGAACTCAGACCAAGGCACTCGAGGTGACTGGCTCTCCCTGCTCTGGTACAAGTAGAAAGAACATCCTATCACGGACCGGTTCTGTGCCAAGGCTGGCCCTGCCCCACATGGTCCAGGACCTCCGGCCCTTCACTTGCACAGGAAAAAATTCAAGAATGAGTCAAGTGAGAGCAAAAGCATGTTTTATGCAGATAGAGAAAAAGAGGCTGGATCGCAGGTGCCTGGAGACAAGATCAGAGGTGGAGCCAGCTGCTGCCCTCCTGGTTGTAAGTCTCACAGGACCTCCGTGAAAGAAGCGGAAGTGTGTTCCCGATTGGATGGAAGTGGATTTGAGAATGAGTTGTGCACTGAGTCAGTCAGTTCTTGGGATTTTGTGTCTCTAAGAGTAGGTTGTTCCTGAACTTTGTGGCATCAGATGCTGTCTCTGCTGCTGGTTGGGAGGGGTTCTTGTTCCTAATAGAAGTGTCAGGGTATTAGTCCTCCTCGGCCTTCCCTTTACTTGTGGTGTCAGTTTTCATTATAATGATGATTCAGTGAGCTTTGGGGTCCTTCTTTGGTCAATTTTCCCTTCATCTTGGATTGATCTGGTTTTAGTCAGTCCTTGCAGGAATTTCCTGCCATAAATTGTTTCTTTTTGATCATGGGTGGAGGTGGAGATTCTGATGAGAGGACCTAGGGCTTCATGGGCTTGTGATGTCTGCTCCTACTTCCTTATTCCACTTGTCAAGAGTTTTCCCTAACTTCTTTCTATCCTGCCTCACTACAACCAAGAGGTGGGGCAGGGCAGGGGTGGCAAACCAGGAAAGAGAGGAAGCTGTATTTTATTGTCCCTGTGTTCCAGCACCCGGCATAGTACCGCACACAGGATGAGTGGAAGCATGCTCCGAAGGTATTCTGTTGCGGGGGCTAAACAATATTAATATTTTTTCTCCCCTCCTAAGTTCTTCTGGCTGGACTAATAACCAAATTAACAGAGACAGATTAATAGGAGAAAATCAAACTTTTAATACATGTGGATGGGGAAATTCATATAGCCATGAAAATTCCAAAGGCAGTGAAACGACATTGGGTATATAAGACATTTCTGGACAAAGAAGAAAAGGGGGAACAGGAATGAGGTCTTAGATTTCAGAAGTGAGAATGGGAGATGTACAAGGAGTTGAGGAAGAGAAAAACATATGTGGCAGGAAAACCCTTGCTGGGCAACTCAGAAACAATGGGACAAGGAGTATCTAGCTACCAGGCCCCTGCCTGAAGCCCTCTGTTTACCACACTTAATTCAAGTTAGGCTAAGGTGACACCCTCAGATCTCCTTCCTGAAGAAGGTTTCTCTGTCTGAATGTCTAGGGCAGGAAAGGGGGAGGGTCAAAGTTTCCTTGTCTTTTTTTTCTTAATAAAGAGCTTAAAATCAATACCCCCCAAAAGGCAGCTTTAAGGTGGCAAAACTTTGGTTCCCTTCTCTGTTAATTGAATGGATTAAGTGCACTCTGTCATCAACTTGCTGTGTGACCTTGGGCAAGTCACTATACCTGTCTGAGCCACACTTTGATCATCTACAAAGAAGGGATGATAACTTTACTGACTTGGAAGGAACGAGATAAGAACAGTAAATGAGCTTAGTGATTCTAACTGCCTCTGAATTGTAAGAGGTGAAAGATTAGAAAGCCTCCTCTAATCCTTAAGGCTACTTTTCAAAATGCCCAACTAGGAACATTCTGGTGGCTAAAAAGCAGCATCAGTTTTCTCACTGAAATTCCTGCCATTAATTGAACGAAGTGAATAATCTCAGTGGAAGTAATATGCATTATATTTTCTACAGGATTCATTAATGTTGTTTTCAAACATTAATGAATGTTAAATGAAAAACATGCTATTTCCAAATATTTATTCTGAAATGGCCCCGTGCCAAAGAAAGGCTGCTCCTCACCCAGCTTCTCATTGATGGCCAGGAAAGTGGACTAAGCAGGCTGTACCTTTTCCCCAAGGCCGACTTAAAGAGTTCATTCATTCTGCAGACACTCCATGAACAGGGGCTCTGTGCTGGGTGTGGGTGTGCCTTGGGGAGCCCAAATGGACCTGGTCCGGTTGTCATCATGTCAGTTTCATGGGGCGAGGCCATGAACAGAATAGGTGCACAACGGTTGAATAGTAAGTGCTATGACATAAAGGAGTGTGTTTCTCCAATAACTAAAACAGTAGACCTAGGGTAGGGGTGGGGGTAGGTGGGGGTGACAGAGAAAGAAGGTACCAGAGAAAGGCTGCTTGAACTAAGGTTTGAGACATTATTTGGGAGGAAAAAGGCAGGAGAGTCTTCAGAGGAGACAGATCCTGTGCCCCCAGGAGGTACATGGTGAGTTTAAGGAAGTAAAAAAAAGAAGGTTGTTGGGGCCACAGAGTGGAGAGAAGTGTGGAGTGAGGTGTGGGGAGAAATGAGGCTGCACAGGTGGGCACGGGGAGAATGAGGGTACTTGGAGGCCATATGCATTAGAGCCAAGAGTGGAATCCAAGTCTTTTTTTCCATTTCACCCAAAATTTTCTTACGAAAAGTATTAAGCACACAGAAAAGGTGCATAGTGGACACCCATGTACCCCCCACCTAGATCCCACAGTTTGTGTTTTGTTCCCTTTGTTTTTTTCACACATCTAGCCATCAGCCCATCCCTTGCCCTTCTTTCAATCATCTTGGGTTTTTCCCACTTCAAAGTAAATGGCAGACATCAGTGCAATTCAGCCCTAACCACTCCAGCATGCATCTCTTGTCACGTACAAATGTCTACAGCTGTGTAACCCAAAGCCTTGTCAGCATACAAAGCATCCATCGCTCCAGGAAGTTCCTTTCCTCCCCTTCTTAGTTAATCCCCCTCACACTCCCAGGCCACCAATGCTCTGATATTTCACACCACACATGAGTCTCACCTATTCTAGAAACCCGTATAAATGGAATCATTTGGTGTATCCCTTTTAGAGCAATGCTTCTTCCATTTAGCATGTTTTGGAGGTTTGTGCATGTTGTTGCATGGATCAATAGTTACCTCCCACTGTTGAGTAGCATCTACAGGATGTATACATATCACAATTTAGTTAACAATTCTGTTATTCAAAAACAGCTGGTTGTTTTCAGTTTTGAGTAATTATGAACAACACTACTATGAGTGTTTCTGTACATCTTTTTGAGGCAATGTCTTTTCACTTCTCTTGGGTAAATACCTAGGAGAGGCCTGTTGGGTTGGAGGGTTGATGTATGTTTCCTTCTATAAAAAGCTGGCAGACCTTGTCCAGGGTGGCTGGGCCATTTTGCACGCCCACCAGCAGTGGAAGAGAATGCCAGCTGCTCCACATCCTCATTAGCACTTTGAGTTGTCAGCCTTTTAAGTTTTCTAATTGCTGCATGTGTTGTGATAGTTCATTATGGTTTTAATTTGTATTTTTTTCATAGTTGACAATGCTGCACACTTTTTCCACGTGCCTGTGGGCCATTTGCATCGCCTTTTGGTGAACTGTCTGTTAACATTTTTTGCCTATATATATATATTTTTTTTTTTAAAAAACACACACAGATTGTCTTCTAATACTGAGTTTTAGTTCTTTACATATAGCCTGCATGTAAGTCCTTTGTCAGATATACTAGTAATAATTATTTAGTCAACAAACCCTTATTGAGTCACCACTCTGTATAGGCAGTGTGCTGAAGTGGGCAGAGGCGGGTCTGTCTCATGGGGAGTCACAGGTCAGTCCTCCTGGCCGCCAAGCCCAGGAGGGGCTCCCCCTTTTCCTTCGGAGGATAGCTCTGGAGTCCACGGGTCTCCAGGACACTTGAGCTGGCAGGAAGGGCCTCAAACTGATCATGAAATGATCCGTTTTGCAACTCAGCTCAGCTGCTTGCTTGCTGTGTGACTAGGGGCAAGTCGCCTAACTGCTCGTGAGTCTCAGTTGATTCATCAATAAAAACAGAAATAAAAAACAACAAACAAACAAACAAAAGCCCTGCTCATGGATTTACTGAGAAGACGAAAGGAGGCAAAAATCCTGGGCAAACAGTAGGCCCTTAGCCAATACATTTTCTTCCTTTCCCTTCCTTGAGGACAGGTGACTGTCCTAACCCTGAGGGGAGGCCTGCGAGGCTCGCTCTGTCCTTGCAGAGCCTAATGGAGAACGGAGATGGAGTGTTAAATGGAAGGGTATGACAGCGCTAACCCCTGGTGAGCACTCGTTTCCTCCAGGGCTGTGGGCAGTGGCCTGGCTTTCGGAATGAGGGGTTCCCTGGGTTTGCTAGTGGGATATGTTTTTCATAGGCTTCCAGGTTCCTCTCCACCTGCAAAGGCTGAGGGAGAGGCACCTGGCCTGGGAGTGAGAAGACTGCCTTCCAGCCTGGCAGGGCCTCTCCCCAACCCTGTGCTCCTGGCCGGCCCCCTCCCCTTTGGAAAAAAAACCCCAGGGGGTGAGGGGGAAGATGGGGACAGGGAGGGCAAAGGAGTTTCTGAGGTCTCTTCCAGCCCAAATGTTCCGCGTTTCCAAGTTTCTTATGGAGCACAGCTGAGAGAAAGATTGTCAGACAGAGCTGGTCATGGGGTCGGGAAGCACTTATTTGAGGAGCGTTGTGGGAAGGGAGGGAGGCGGAAGCACGGGAAGCTCTCAGATGCTGCGTCACAGCTCAGAGTCTCAGTGGGATCTAGATTAACGAAGGGAAAATGTCCGCAGAAAAGATAGCAATGACCTTAAGCAAACACACAAAACACTGCCTGCCCAGCGCCCAGTTTCCCTTGAACCTCTTCTTATCCGTTAAGAACTGGGGGTTCTCTTATTTACCCAATCGATGAAACTGGGGCAGCCTCTCTTCCCTCTTCATTTCTGCCTAATTAGAAGCATATCTCTGTTGACTGACACCCTTCCTGTAAGCGTTCTGGGAGGTTTTTTTTGGAGATTCTGTATGGGAGAGATGAAAGCTGTATCTTTTTTCTTATTTATTAATTCAGTAGATCTAAATCTTCATGGGAGGGATTTACACAAAGTGACTGCGCAGGAGGCACAGGGGAGTCCAGGCACAGGGCCCAGCCTGGGGAGTCCCTTTGGTGTCCACCTGTGGGGTCTGTCCCAGGAGGCGGTGCTTGAACTGCCTTTGTTATCTCCTAGCTGGGAGAGCTTGGGCACATTGCTTAGCCTCTCTGGTCTCAGTTTCCTCATCTGTAGAATGGAGGTGATGATACTGCCAACCCCAGCACACTGAGGGAAAAGCACTGGGTATAGTGCCATGCTGGTCGTGGGCTCCACATCCCTGTTCACTGTTAGGATTACCACCCATGCCTCAGCGCTTGGGGACCTGAACTGGAAGCGGAAGACACAGGGAGGACCCTTGCTTGTAGCCAAGTGGCTGCAAGCGGCTGGCTGAGTAGGTAGCACCTGGGAGCCAGCCCCAGGGCCCTTCCCTAGGTCTTTTTCCTCTGCATTTTCCCTGAGGCTTTACCCTCAAGGGACAATGTCTCCAACATCCTTTTCCTTCTGAAGCTCCTGGTCCCCCCTGGTATGTAAATGGTATCCTCCTTCCTGAGGCCACAGAGTGTGTTGAAACTGCCTTTCACATTTCAAGGGAGGCAAAAGAAACACCCCCATCCGGAGGGGTAGGATTTTCCACCCGAACGAATCTTCTCCTTCCTGTCCCCACAGCCACCCATCACTAGGTGCCAGGACTTAGGGGGGGGGCATTAATTTATATTCCAAAGGCTCCCCCCAAGACTTTCCCTAGGGGCTCACTTAACAGGATCCTTGTTATCTTCCATCAACACCTCTCGGGGGCTGGCACTTCCTCCCTCTTTATGTTTTTTAAACCTGCGGCAAATGCTTCCAACTACAGGGAGGGCAAGGCCCACGCTTCCCATCACACCGCCCTTTTCTGGCTTAGGACAGACTCACCGGAAGTCTCTCAATTAAGTAAGTTTTCAATTAAATAAGATGCTGCAAAACCCAGAGAACATCAAACTCTTCCGGATGCAATTGAATGCATCTGGGCGATTCGGGGAAGCACATGGCGCCTGCAGACCTCAGACGGTCGCCGCTGTGCTGATTGCAGAGGTGGGCAGAGCTAATGAGCGGCTCTGGCTTCCTGGAGGAAGAACACGGTAATGGAAACCTTTCCGCACCCTCCCAGGGTATCTGCGCATAAAAATGGTGGGTGGTTTCGGAGTCAGAGATGGGCGGGGCTCATAGAGCACTTTTAGGATGTCAGGACTCATTGGCCTCCCAGGCACCAGGTAGACAACTTATGTCGGGTAGTAAGAGCTACCACTGAATTTAGGGCTAAGCGGTTTTACACACACACACACACACACACACACACACACACACACACACACACACACACGTTAGCATCTCATTTACAGCTTAAAATCCAATACGTTGGATTTGTCCCCTGTTTTACAGATGAGGGGATGGCCACCCAGTGATGCTAAGTGACTTGAGGTCACCCAGCTGGGAATTGGAGAGTTTGGACCAGAATGTGTGTTTCAGTCCTGGCCTGTGTTCTGTGACTACATACTGAGCTCTGGTGGGTGCCTGCACGATGCCAGGTGCCTAGAAGTATGAACCCAGGTGATGCTCACACCCCTGTGCTGTGGGCTTGTCTGCATTTGCTGAACGTCACACGCTGGTCAGCTCCTACCTTTAGGACTGCAATGGTCCATAGTGACAGTTAAGCATGGTCACACATGGGTGTTATATCAGAGGGGAGGAAGGTGCACGTCAAAAGAAAGGGCAAAGCTAACTCTCAGGGTGCAGAGGAAGGAGGGACCGCTCATCTGGTGGAGGGGCCGCTCAAAGATGCTTCAGGAGCAAGTGCTACTGGAGAGACATGGCCACTTTTCACTCCAGGCCTGTGCACCTGTTCTCCACGTTAGACCTCGTTCCTGCCTTCCCCTCCCCATTTTCCCTCACCAACACCAAACCATCTCTGGTCTCCAGTGAAATATTTCTTCCTTGGGGAGGTCTGGATCAAACCCCTGGGTCAAGATCACTACCCCTTCCTTCCTAAGCGCCCCCCCCTCCCCGCTCAGGTCCTTCCAAACCAGGCAACATATGGGGATTGTTCGTGGTTTCTCACCCGAGGGCCTGTGAGCTCCATGAGGAAGGACATTCGGCTTGCCCTTCTCCATGCTTTACCCCAGCAGAGGGTTGGGCACTCAGCACCAACTGGGAGATTGGAATGCTCAAGCCATCCCACCCCCAGCCAGCCAGATGGGCTCCAAACTCAAGGAGCTACAGGAGACCTTGGGGCTGGACCATGTGGCTGGGAGACTGGAGCCTCCAGGGAAGAGAAAGGGCTCTCTGCCCCCTTTGTACTCGCATGGGCTTGTTAGAAATGCAGACCCCCAGGCCCACTCAGCCTTGCTCATCCGAGCCTGCCTTTTGACAGCATCCCCAAGTAATTCTTGTGTGCACCTGGAAAGGTGAGAAGCACTCGGGTCAGGAACGACTAACCGAATGGTTGCACTGCTCTGAACTCTTTATGGGGTTGGTCGGCTCCACAGGGCTGGCATGCAAGGGTCAAGTTCAGGAAGGTTTCTGTGCTGAATCCCAGGTCAGTGTCCCGGGTTGGGAAGGTCAGAGCCCAGGAGCAGGATTGCATGTGACCCCGTGACAAAGGTCGCTTGCATCCTTTCTCCCTCCCTGTGTGTGGAAGTCCCTGGCCTGCCCTGACTGGGGATAGCTGCTCTGCCAGGGTTCATCCACGGGTGTGAAGGCACTTTCCCGGAGAACTGGAGCTTGCCTTTGCCCCTGCGGCTGAGTCTGTGCAGCCCTGGGTACACACGCATGCACCTCGTGCAGCCTCGGAATCTGACCATTCAGTGTTCTTTTCTCACGCGCAGACACTTTGCAGAACCCCGTTCCCTACTGCAGCCCCTCTCCACTTAGACTAGGCTTAATTATTTAAATTTAGTCCATCAGCAGGTCCATATTTAATTTTTTAAATTGAATGAATTGTTAGTAATAAATGATAAAATTTAACAGCTGTTATTAAGCATTCCAAATAGAGAAATTACTTCATTTGTAACACTAATTAGGCAATACCAAGATTTACCTATCAATGGAGTTGTCCCTGTAAGATACTCTACTCTTTTGACCTGGTGCTCTTTACTGTTAGCAAATGTGAACTAATTGATTTACTAAGTGGCATAAATAAGGGAGGGGAAATGGTGTTTACTTATGTGCCATGAACACATTTTGCTCAACTCTTTGCTGTTCCCCCAGGCAGCCCCCATTCCCATGGCTGGGGCACAGGAGAGTAGTCTAGGGTGGCTCCAGGAACCTCTGAGAATGAGTGTCCCTCCTCTTCTCAAAGGTATTTGCCTGCAGTGCTGCTAGTGGAGCCTCGTGTGGAACCAGGATGGGGCAGCTACATACTGCCTAAGAAAAGCACTTGTGAAAATAGTTATTCTATTTCATAGGGAGTATAACGAACAACAGAGACAAGAATTTTATTCTGCAGTTTGAACATTGAATTTCATTGCATCCTCCATGTGCATAACACATTGTGCAGCCTGACTCTGTGGACAGTGAGCTCTACTTCCGCAGCTGTGCACTCCTGAGAGGGTCTGAAACAGTATTTTGGAGCTGCCCCGCATATAAAACATTAATGCACATGTGCCCATTCTGTGTGTGTGACGTGAACATGTATGATGTGTGTGCATATGTATGCATGTGCTGAAGATAGAGACCTCTCCACTCATTGAGCTAGTCAGTCATTTAACTATTTATTCAAATGCCTGTAAGAGCTGTTGTGGGTTCTGAGGACCTGACATCACACAAAAACAGACAGAGCTGTCCCCATGGGGATCCTTTTTCCCCCCCTCCCTCCCCCTCCCTCCCCCCTCCCCCCTCCCTCCCTCCCTCCCCCCCCTCCCTCCCTCCCTCCCTCCCTCCCTCCCCCCTCCCTCCCTCCCCTCCCTCCCCCTCCCCCTCCCTCTCTCCCCCCTCCCCATTTCCTCTCTCCCCCCCCCCCCCTCCCTCTCTCCCCCCTCTCTCCCCCTCCCTCCCTCCCCCCCCCCCCCCTCCCTCCCCCCTTCCCTCCCTCCCTTCCCCCCTCCCCCTTCCCCCTCCCTCTCTTTCTCCCTTCCTCCTGCCCTCCCTCCCTTCCTCTTAGCCAGTTTCAAGTATATAATACAGTATTGTTAACTCTAGTCTCCATGCTGTACATTAGGTCCTCAGAACTATTCATCTTATAACTGAGAGTCTGTAGCCTTTGACCCACATCTCCCCTCTGTGCCCCTCCACGAACTCTGACAACCACCATTCTACTCTGTTTCTATGAGTTTGATTTTTTTTTTTTTTTAGGTTCATCATGCTTATTTGTCTTTCTCTGTCTGAGCTATTTAATTTAGACTAATGCCCTCCATGTTCATGCGTTGTTGCAAACGGCAGGAGTTCCTTCTTTTTAAAGGCTGAATAATATCTATATCTATATCTATATCTATATCTATATCTATATCTATCTATCTTCTATCTATCTATCTATCTATCTATCTATCTATCTATCTATCTATCTATCATCTCCCATTTTCTTTATCCAGTCATTCACTGATGACACTCAGGCTGTTTCTATATCTTGCTTATTGTGAACAGTAATGACCCAGTGCACATGGGAGTGAAGATACCTCCTCAAGAGAGTAGTTTTGTTTCCTGTGGGCATATACTCAGAAGTGGACTTGCTGGATCCCACGGCGGTTACATTTTGAATGTTTGAGGCACTTCCATGCTGTTTCCCATAGTGGTTGTGCCAATTTACTACCCCAGCAACACTGCAGGAGGGTTTTCCTTCTCCACCGGGAGGTATCCCTCTTACTAAGTTTTTCCCAAAGCCCCACCCTATGACGTTCTTTCATGTTTCATTGGCTACCTCTATGCACAAGGAAGGCTGAGAAATGTCATTTTGCTCCCTTGCTTATGTATTTAAGTGACATATTTCCACTTCAAATAAATTGTGATTCTGATAGAGGGACATTGAATATTTGCCATTATATTTCTGTCACTTATGCAAAGGCACAAACCAACTTAGGCACCTGTCCCAGGTTCACTGGCCGACTCAGTGGAGGATGGCAGAGAATGGGACATCTCTTGAGGTCCTGGCTGTTTGGACAGAAGAAAGGGGCCCCTGTGCTTAGATCTCTTACTTTCCAGATGCACTTGTATGTGTGGTGGGGGAGAGGGGAGGGATGAAGGAGGTGGATGGAGTTCATTCTTGGGATTATTTTAGGGTGGTCCCCTCTAACCCTGGGATTTCTGTAACATCTCCATATGACTGCTGGTCCCTGGACAAGCTTTCCTATTTCCCACTTTTATAAAAGGTGGGTGATAACCTGTTTCATAAGGCCACAGAGAATAATAACTGGAAATCAGTACAAAGCTCTTAGCAAAATACTGGGCTCATGGTAGGTACTCAAACTTAGTAGCGGTTTATTATTATATTAGAGGCCTGGTGCACGAAATTCATGCACCCGGGGGGTCTCTCAGTCCGGCCTGTGCCCTCTCGCAGTCTGGGAGCTCTTGGGGGATGTCCAACTGATGGCTTAGGCCCGATCCCCAGAGAGGCTCCCACCACTGCCGCTGCGCTTACCAGCTGTGAGCCCAGCTTCCTGTGGGAGCACACTGACCACCAGGAGACAACTCCTGTGTTGAGTGTTTGCCCCCTGGTGGTCAGTGCACATCATAGCGACTGGTTGTTCCATCGTTCGGTCGATTTGCATATTAGCCTTTTATTATATAGGACTAGAATACCAGTGCACAAAATTCATGCACAGGTAGGGTCCCTAAGCTTGGCTGGCGTTCAGGGCCCATCGGGGCCTTCCTTCCCCCAGCTGTCAGCTGCTGGCTGGGGCTTTTCTTCCCCTGGCTGCCAGCTGCCAGCCGGGGTTCCTTTGTTCCGCGCCACCCCCTGGTGGTCAGCACACGTCATAGCAAGCAGTTGAACTCCTGAGGGGACAATTTGCATATTAGTCTTTTATTATATAGGATGTGTATAGCAGCCACAGACTTCTACATTTTTGTGTGGGTGCACATGTGTGTGCATGAGCTTGTGTTCACTGTTGTCCATGAAGGAGCCGGCAGGAAAGATTGAATGGGGGGCTCTGGCAGGCTGTGCACCTGTGGCTTCCATTCTTGTGCACTGGGCTCCATTCTGTCACCCAGCCCCGTGGAGCAGGGAAGGGCTGGGCAGTGACAGGCTGGCCTCTCACAGGACTGAGTTTCCATGGGAGGCGCTTTAACACTAACGATTCCACAGTCCAATTTTGAAGGCAACAGGCAGAAAGAATCTGGGTTGCTAAGCAACCAGCCATTAACAGGAAATTAGTCACTCATCTCCAAATGTCCTGTCCCATTTCCATTCCACCTCTCCCGTTTTGTCAAAGAGAAACACAAACACACAGGGACACACACAGCAGTATAACTGAGTGCCACCCGGATTTTCTAGAGAGAGAATTCACATCGCAGGGCCCACCTCCAGGTCAGAGATACCCAGCCCCTCCTGCTCTCCCCCCATCTGTCTGCTTCTCCTGAGGCTTCCCTCCCCGACCCATCGCTCCAGTCATAGGTCAGCCTTATTCATGCAGATGCCTATGATCAGACTGGCAGCAGGGATGAGGCTGGGAACTCCCAACCAGTGGGGGTAGTCAGTCTCTCAAGTCTAACCCTGACCCAATCTCTCAGACCTCACTCAGACTCTATCCCAAATTCCAACCCTGGATTTTGGCCCATTTTTCTTGCTTCTGGACCGACATGGGTTGTATCAGTTGTTAAAGGGGAGGGCCATCACAGCATTCACTGGCAGGGAGGGTGTAAGTCATCAATGACTCATACTGGGGAAGGAAAGGAGAGTAGAACAGGCTTGCTCATCCCCAGACTCAGCGAGGCCAGGCCCGTGTCCATGGCCTCCATCGGGACAGCTTCTGCTTCAATCCCATCCCAACAAAGAAGATAAAGCAGAAGTCCTCTTATGTCACCTGGTACCTCCAACCCCTGGAACATGCCCCTTCCCTGTCCTGGTTGTAGTGGGTGATGCTCGGACGCCTCACAGATACAAAATCTGGAGAGAAAGCTCAGCACACAGGGTCACCATCACCAGCTTGAACCCTATTTCTAGAAAGCTGACCTCCAGTCCTGAGGACTCTTCTCAAACTATCCCCTCCCTCCACATGTCTGCTGACATGGACAACTGATATTCAATTAATAATGTCTAAAAGGCCAGACTCTACTGTAATCATCACCCCAATCCCCATCCAGGGGATGAAGCAGACATGCAAATAGTCAACTCTAGTAGTTTCATGCTCAACAGAGTCATATGAAGTGTCATGGAGACCCAAGAAAGGAATGATTCAACCTAAAGAGGTTGGGATGGGGATGGAGAGAGAAATCAAGGAGCAGCTGACATTTTGACTAGACTTTGGAGTATGAATAGAAGTTTTCCAGAGAGAAATGTTTGGGAGAGTGTGGGGTAAGGGGTAGTCCAAGAAGAGGTGATAGTCTGGACACAGGGGCTGAGTATTTATAAATAATCACTTTTCAGAATTTGAGATCTTGCTTTGGAAGTTAACATTTAGAAAGCATTGAGATGGACATGAGAAGGTTCAGGTCTCCGCTCTGCCCCCAACTGGCTGTGTAGCCTCAGACAAGTTATTTGACTTCTCTGGGCTTCAGTTTTCTCATCTGTAAAACAAGGTACTTGGATGATCTCGGAGGTTCTTCTGAACTCTGACAACCATGGTTTTGTGTGTGTGGTATTTATCTGATGAAGGGGAAAGAAGGAGGCTCAGGTGTGTGTGTGAAGGGGCTGGTGAAGAGTTGGGTCCACAGGCTGGAAGTCCTTTCTTCTCCTCCTTTCCTCCTCCCTTCTCAGTCACTGGGATTGCCTCCAATGTCTTCCCAGGGCCACCAGGCAGTGCAGACCATTCTGAGAGTTACAGTGACCTTTGCAGAAAATTGCCCATTTTAGAAGATTAACTGCATTTAAAATCAATGTGGGAGGCTTTTAAGCAAGGTCTGGCAGGTGTCCTGGAGTGGAAGGGAAGGCTGGGAAGTCTCCTGGAGACCAGCATGTAGTTCTGAGGCCACCTCTGCCTGTGGAGCTCTCTGAGCCGGGGGAGTAGGCTTGAGACCGGATAGCAAGTTTTGCATTCTCCAAAGTGCTGGGCTGTAAGGAGCATCATTAACACTCAGAAGGGGAAGGTGCTGAGCTGGGTGGAGAAACAGCTTGCTCTGAATCTCCCAGGTGCCCAGCCTCTCTGACACAGCCCAGCTTCTGTGTCAGCAGAGCAGGGTGCTGCCTGGATGTCTTTCTTGCCCTAGCAATGCATTCCTTCTCGTAATTTCAGGAATGTCCCAGAAGATGAAAAAGGCACATCATTAACACAGGAGGGGCTAGCCTATGGACTCTTGGGAGGCGGAACAAGGCGGTGCCTGAAGGGGAAGTGGGTGGCCCCTGAGCCAGGCTGAGGCCCTGCTGTTTCTCAGGGTGAGCCCCACCTGGGGTACAGGCATGCGTGGAGTTCTTGCAGCGAGACCTCTGGGCAGCACCTCCTACTGCCAAGAAGCAGGGCTTGTGGAACTCACGGGGCTGTCCCAGCCTCCCATAATTTTGACTTTCCATGCGTCAAGGCCTTAGGAAAGAGGGCAGTCTTGCAGGAAGAGGAGCAGGGAGAGGAGAGGTTGACTCGCTGACCCTGTCCCCAGGGTGGTCACTGATGCCTGGTTTGAGACTTTGAATCTTTAAACCTTTTCTTTAATGTGAAAGAAATGTAATTTATTTGTCAAATCAAAGGCTCCCTGGCTGCTCAGAGGCTTCTCAGCGCAACCCTCTTGCCTCGGGCAGAGCAGGGTCCTGGTGACTTGCCATGAGTATGCTTGTGCATATCTTACTGAATCCGTACTTCCGGAGCCTGGGCCGTCTGCCCATGTGGGCCTGTGTGCTTGAGCGCTCCCTTTGTGGGCATTTCAGTCCGCAGGCAGTGTGCATGCATGTGTTTCAGTCCGCAGGCAGTGTGCATGCATGTATTTCAGTCCGCAGGCAGTGTGCATGCATACGTATGTGTTGGGCACATGTCCATATGCCAGTGGCTCCAGCACCTGTGTTCACACCCTCATGTACAGGCCTGGCTGGGTGGTTCTGGGTGGTGAGCCCATGTGAAGATGCAAAGGGGATGCAGATGTGGGGCTGGCAGAGGAGACCCCACAGAAAACCCGTGCAGGGTGCCCAGACCACACCACAATCTGAGGGGAGCTGCCAAGGGCTGGAGCCCCAGGGCATGGAGGGCCAGGAAGGCCCAGGTCTATTGAGCTCAACCTCACCAGGGGTCGTGGGGGACTTCAAGAGACTGATGCCTCTCTGCCCTCGATCTGGGCAAAGGATGGCCCAGCATAGCCCCTTATTTGCGTATCCTGGGCCCTATGAGCACGTCCCAGCTGCCTTTCCCTAGCTGAGCAGAGGCTGGCAGCTGGCTGGCTGGGGAGGGAGGGAGAAGGTATGGTGGGGGGTGAGAGGAAGGGTGCAGAGGGGAGGCTGAGGGAAAGGAGGGCCTGCCCATTATCTTTCCCAAGAGGCAAGCAGACAGCAGTGGCTGGAGCCCCTGGGTTTCAACCCGAAGGCAGGCCTCACCCACCAGCTTGGAAGTCTAATCTGAAGACAGGTATTGGCTGGGGGCTCTGGGGACGCAGAACCCAGGGATGAGGTGGGCTGAGGGCCGGACAGATAGAGACGGGTCTCCTCACCCAGAAGGGAGGTTCATACTCAGTGCTTACAGGGCCCTGGGAAAGAGCCAGGCTCCCTCCCTGTAGCTGCTGGGCATCAGGGCTGGCTCTGGATGGGGCTGAAGAGCTGGGAAGGGGCAGAGGGGGTATTCTCTACAAAAGGTGAAGTGGGGGTGGGGGAGCCCAAGAGGGTCTTGATGTCCCTCCCTTGCCTCTCCTTTCCTGAGCTACTGCTTCCCTTGGTCCTTCCTCTTGCTTGTGTCTCCACCCAGGTTCCCCTAGCCCAGCTAACCAGCCTCTCTTCAGGCTCCTAGGGGACCTCTGTGTGCCTGGCTCCTCTCTGCCATGGCACCAAAGGACCTGCTGCCTCCTTCCCTGGGACAGGCGGGGAGCCTGCCGGGGTTCCTCCACCTCCCGCTCCCCCTTCCAGGGAGGCAGCAAGCTTCCCGCTTGTCCAGGAACAGCCTGTGTGTAATTAGCATTCTGGGCTGCTCAGTGTGCAGGTACCTCGTGGCGCTCGGAACTGCGGGGATCCCTTGCTGCATATTTCCCCCCTTTCACTCTCGGGATGCGGTTTGTGTGGATTCACAGGTGGGCTCCCTTTCTGCATCTTCCTCTCCTCCTCCCTGTTACCTTGCTCCTGTCCCGATCAGCCCAGGCTCTGTGTCCCTCCTGTTCTCTGTTCTCCAGCTGCCTCTTGGGCTTTTATTGCTGAGTGTTTTCACTTCCTGTTTCTCTTCCTGGTATCCGCCTGCCCCTTTCCCTCGAAGTGTCTGATCTTGCTTCCAGTCCCTCGCCCCATCTCCTGTCTCCCTTCAGGTCTTGCTCTGTTAGTCTGTCTCCATCCCTCTCTCTCTCTCTGCACCTCACCCCACCCCTCTTTTTCTGACTGCAAATGTTCAACTGCATGAAAAAGGCCAAACCCCATGTGCCTGGCAGTGGAAAGTAACTGCAACCCGGGAGTTCGGCAGACCCTGCATGGAACAAAAGATTCCCAATTACTGCCTCTCCATGCTGGGCTGACAGCCCTGAACAAAGAGGAACTGCAGGCTTGAGAGGGAGAGAGGCCTTGCTGGAGCTCTGGTGAGGGTGAGGCAGCAGCAGTGAGCGGGCCCTGAGCATCTCCTCCGCCCCAGATACTCCAGGGGCTGTGCTCACCTCTCTGCTCACCTGCCTCCAGACCCCATAGCTTCTCCCAGAGAACATTGATGCTTTTTTCCACTAGGGACTCTACCCCCGCCCCCGCGCCCCCCTCCCACACACACACTCACACTCTCACACTCACACCTAGACCATTGGAATCCTGCCCATCGCAACCCTACGTTTCCCAGCCACAGCTTGGTCATGGCCAGGTGTCGGGAGGTCACCTCAAAGCCTCCAAATTCCCTTCCGATCTCAGTGAGACCCCATCACTTAGAACTAATCTGAGCTGTACTTTAACCCATTTCTATATCTTCCCTCTTTTCCCCTCTCTGCTAGGGAGAGGATGGAGTGGGGATGGAGGAAGGGCTTTTCCAAAATTAATGTTCACTTTCTCATGTTTGCAAGGATGACCTCTGTGAAGTACAGGAAAAGCTGGTCTAGATGTTAGAGGGAGAGGTCCAGAGTTCAAAGCCAGCTTCCTCTGTGACCTTGGGCAAGTCATTTAGCCTCTCAGTCTCCGTTTCTTCATGTGTGGTTTTCTTAGTGTCTATCTGTAGGATAGTGATGCTATCTGTTTTACCGGCCAGTGATGACGATGATGGTGATGATACCTGTCTTACAGGTAACACTTCTCTCCAGGATCGGGGTATTGGGAACAAGCGTGGTAACATTGCCTCACCTTGGCCCACATGCCAGGGGCAGCTCCTGTCACTCAGTCTGAGGGCGTCTGCTGGGGCAAACACGGACTGGGGAATGAATGCCGCTGGGAGCAGCCCTCAGTGACTACCAGGGGCTGCTGGATAAACACCCAGATGCCTCACCCTCAGGGAGGAAAGGTGAGGCTGGTACCACGTTCCTGATTGGGCTCCAGGCTCCACAGTATTAACTGGCCTCATGACACATTCTCTGTTGGTCCCTCACTTTCTTTGTCTCTAGTAGCATTCTCTTCGCCTTCCAATAACGGCGTGCGCCCCCGCCCTCGCCTCAGGCTCTGTTTCTGCAGGGACCGAAGCAAGGTGGCATGTGACTGCGCTAAGACTGTGGGTCTTGCCCTGACCGGTTTGGCTCAGTGGATGGAGTGTCAGCCTGCGGGCTGAAGGGTCCCGGGTTCAGTTCCGGTCAGGGGCATGTACCTTGGTTGCGGACACATCCCCAGTGGGGAGTGTGCAGGAGACAGCTGATCGATGTTTCTAACTCTCTATCTCTTGCCCTTCCTCTCTGTAAAAAAAAAACACAAAACAAAAACACTGTAGGTCTTAGGTCAGGAGCCCTGGGCTCTTGTTTCAACGTTGATGTAACTTAGCTGAGGGGTCTTGCCTCTTAATTTTGATCTAAATGTCCTCATCTATGAAATGGTTCTATTAAAATTCCTTTCCTACCCATCCTCGGGGCTGATGTGAGGATCAAAGGAGATGATGCAAACATAGAGCATAAAGCAATGTAGAGTCACCATAGCCATTAGTATTTCACTCGTCCATTCAGTCCAGCATCAGACGAGGAGCTGGGTCTCTGGGCCGTCTTCCCTGGCCAGGAGTCAGCCGCGCCTGCCTGATGGGCCTTCTCATCCATCGTGTACCTTTTGTGCAGGGATCCCACGCAGCTCTCGCCTGCTCCCCTGACTTTGAAGTATTAAAAGAAGCTCTTATTACTGGCTTGGAATTCCTCACAAGGGGCTTCTCACATTCTTTTCCTGGACATTTGACATCAAGTTTGCATCTGACCTTTTCCCGTGATTAATGATTAACAATAAAACGTAAATATATGAACAGCTTAACATACATTTAACTGCTTCTGCTGTCATTCCCTTCGCACGCCTCTGTTTCTCTGCTAGTTAGCCATGCAGCCTTTTTTTTCCTCCTTTCCAGAATCCAGTCTTTTTGATCCTCAGCAAAAATTTTTCCTGGCTTTCAATGAGGATCTTCTTTACTTTTTTCAATAGGGTATGGGTTTCTTTGGCTTTTAAAATGTTTTTTTTTAACTTTCCTTTAACCATTCCTTTCGATTTTCCCCTGTAACACCGCTCTCATTTCTTGCCTCTCTCTACGTGAAACGAGCAGTGCCATAATGTGTATTTTCAGCTTTTCCACCGGGGATTGCACTTCAAGGTGTTGGGGTCTAAAGAAGGCAGAGCTTCCCCTGCAAATGCTTTCTGCCCAGTGCCCGCCCTTCCCTGGAAAGGAGCCCTGCCCCCTTCCCAGCACTGGCACTGGGCGCAGCAAGCCTGAGCCTGGGAGGGCCCTAATCCCCGCCACCACTGGGGACTTGCTTCCCATCCACTTATCGCTTGCGCCAGCTGCCTGCACTCTCTGCACCTCGCCCTTAATTAATGACACCCTCTGCGGCAGGAGCCATCTCCTCCCGACGGCAGCCTTCATGCCCTGTCACAGGAAGAAGCACAGGCCTTTCATCTTTCCTGATGGATCCTCTCTCTGCATCACTTTTTCCCTTTCCTGCCAATGCTGGCTCCTCTGAAGAGGTGCCTGCGCTTCCGGTCCACAGCCGTCCTGTGGGGCCTGGACTCCGCAGGGAAGTCAGCTCCGGAGGCAGGTGTGGGCCCACGGGCTGGGGCAGGAGCATGGGTATGGGGCGTGGTCTTCGCAGGCCCCAGCAGTCAGTGTTCAAAAGGATCAGAGGGCGAAGGTGTGTGTGTGTTGGGTGGGAGGGGTGGTCAGCCAATGTACGGGTCTGGAGAGGTGTGGTGGTGGCCAGAGATCAGAGCTGGGCACGGTGGGCTGTGGTCACCTGTGAGCAATGTGTGCCATGGCCCAGGCCCCGCTGCTGTGTCACAGACAGTAAGAGAAGCACAGGCGTCACTGGGTTCTGCAAACCATGACACAGCCAGCGACGCTGACAGGGACAAGGCTCCGCAGAGCAGCTCAGTGCCTGTCTCGGCATCCGTGGCTCCGCCCGTGCAGACACCACAGCTCCAACCATGTGACTCCCTACACAGGGGCCAGGCAGGCCGGGAGGGGCTCACGGGCGATGCCTCGGACAGGACAGACCTGGACACCCACAGAGGCAGTGCCCCGACATGGGCTGGGCAGACGGAGGGCCGGGGAACGGGCTCCGCTGACACCGCCACCGACAGATAGTGACGAGCACTGCACACAGCACTCCCGCTGCCAGCCTCTCCCCACACCACGCTCTGCACACGCAACCCCACGCCACACAGCACGCAGCCACGCTCTCCGATGGCGACGCAGGCGGTGCCACGCGCTGCAGATACTGACGCACGGTGCCCAGCGCTGCGCATGGCCAGTGTAGCTGCGACCAGGGTACTGGACAGCACAAGGGGCCACCGCTGGCATTTCAGACTCGGGTCCAGAGACCCCCACGCCTTCGCCCTCACTCTCTCCAGTGCTTTCACTCCCGTTAGGCTGAGTCCTCACCTGACCGGCTCTCACCTCCTGCCTGTTGGTTTCCCTCCTCTCGGAGCTGAGCCTCGCAAACCAAGCCCCGGGCCCCAAGCCCCTCGGCACGTGCTCCTCCCAGCTGACCTCCTCCCCAAGAGGAAGGCCTCCACCAGCCCTCAGGCCCCTCCTGCGGTTCTGGGGCCCAGCTGCCCACTGCCCCTCCGATGCCCTCCCAGGCCTGCGGTGTGATCTCCCCAGCTGCCTGGCAGGGGGCGGGGAGGGGACAGTGACCGCACGCAGACACGGACTCCAAGTCCCGATTCCCCACAGCAGGGGGGTGGGCTGAGGACACAGAGCCCACAGAGGGAGGCGGCTCCCGGCCAGGGTCATGCTGCTCCTACACGGCGGCCCAGCGCTGGAACTTGGGGGTCCCCCCTCTAAGGCTGACGAGTCACTATTGGCAACCTGGCAAAGCGGTGGGGCGTGCAGACTCCTGGCGGGACCTGTGGGAAATGATGAACCTCTCCTTCCTCCATTTCCCCCCGGACACTGAGGATAATAGTCGGGTTCCCCTCCGAGTGTTTTGCTGAGACGGAATGACCCAAGTGAATTCATGGAGTGTGCTCAGAAGACTTTTTCTAGAAACGACAGCCTGGCCCCCAGCCCTGCTCTGATCTCAAGTCCTCATCCTCCCCCTGGTCCCCCCGCCACTCACTGCCTCCCGGTTCCTCTTCAAAGGCGCCGCACACCTTCTCTCTCTGCAGGGCCGGAGCGCACACTGGCCCTCTGTCTGGGGGGGCTTGCCCCGGGTCCACCTGGCTCGCTCCCTCACCTCCTCAGGCCTTGGCTCAAACGTCACCTGCACAGAGAGACGCTCCTGGCACCGGGTTATAATAAGACACCCCTCAACTCCCTACCCCCTTACCGGCTTTCCTCCCCCTTCGGCATTTGTCATCGCCGACTCCTCACCAGTGTGAGCTCCGGGGGCATGGGGCACAGGGAGGGTGCACTTCGGACAGGAGGCTGCAGGGAAAGCCTCCGAGCAGGGTCTGCGGGCGGCGGTGGGGGCAGGGCTGTGGCTCCCTGGGGACCAGGACCAGGTGAGGAGGACGCCACTGGCCCTTCATGCCGCCGGTCTCTCCCCTCAGGACTCCTGGGCCAGGGCCTGTCCTGGGGAAGGTGGCGCTGACGTGTCCTTCTTCCAGCTGCCTTGGGGATGCTCCCTCTGGGCAGCAAGGAGAGGGGCTGTGCCCTGGCCCTGCCGCTGACACTGAGGGCTTCTGCGGGTGCCCCTTGGGGTCCCCTGGAGGTGAACAGAAATGGGGGCTGAAAAATGCAAAAAAAACAAAACAAAACCGCTCAGGAGAGAGCCACATCCCCTGCCCCCACTCCCGCTGCTGTGAACAGTGACAGAGAGCAGTCACACTGTCCCTGCATGTCCCTTCAGCTCGCCTGTCTGCCTGCCGGTGACAGTCCCCCTCCCGCCTCCCTGAGAAGCCTGGGCTGGCAGAGGGAAGAGAAGCTAACAAGAGCCGAGCAGGCAGAGGGGAGATGAAGCCAGCAGGCATGCCGCCTCCAGGCAGTGCTCAGCACAGAGACTGGCCTGAGGCTGGAAACTCCCTGCTTTGCTTTCAGGAATGGCGCCCCCCAGTGTTGGGGGTTACAGGCTGGGTCGGCCACCAGCCTCTGCTGCCACTCAAGGGATCCCGGTCTCCAGCTGTGCCAGGCGGCCAGCTGCAGAAAGCCTTCTCAGCACCCTGGGTTGCCATGTCTGGGCCACTGAGCGCGAGGATGCGGTGGATGCGGCGGACCGGCTGGGAAGCAGGAGCAGATACCCTCCCGAAAGACGGGCTTCTCCTCCAGGGCCTGCAGTTGAGGTCCTGGCTCTGTAGTGGGCCACCTGAGCATCAGGCACATTAGCCCTTTAGGCATCTTGACCACTGGGTGCGAAAATACTGTGCATCCCGGAAAACCACTCTGGGTGGACCACTCAGCCTGTTATCTCTTAGGCTTTGAAGCCCCCAGGTCGGGGATGGGGGCAGCTGGGTCATGTTATCCGCAGGTCCAACCTCTTCCTGTCTCCGGCCCTGCTCCCCGCAGGCACACCCAGGCCCCGGAGGCAGGGAGAGCTGCGGCCTCTGCCTGGTCGCTGCTCGGAATCCCTGGAGCTGGCTGCAGGGAATGGAAGCCTTCCTGTAAAACCTAATGGGGCAGATTCCAGCCTCTGAAAGAGTATCCTATGCAAATGAACAAGCAAAGACCAAGATGCGGGAACAAACGAGAAGAAGCAAGAGAGGAGCATCAGAGCTTCAGCTGCTCACGTGGGGAATCAGAAGGATGAGGGCCAGCCAGGCAGCCCAGCACAGGCAGCCCACCTGGTGTGCTGGAGAAGGGTATATGGCATCACCGAGAGGAGGCCCTTTCTTCACTCACCTGCTCATGCGTTCATTCCCCCATCTAACAATCAGTTCCTGAGCACCTGCTGTATGCCAGGTGCTGACAGCCCAGGGCTGAGGGGAGAGCGAGACCTCATGCTTCCTTCTGAGGCTGTGGTCTCCAGGTGTCCACCCCAATCTGCACACCATCAGGGCTGCTCCTAGGGGATGGGCACCAGGACAGCATGTGGGACCGTGGGAAGTGTCCAGGGCCAGCCACAGCCCTACTCAGTTCTCTTGACAGAGCTTTTGGTCAACTTCATCAAGTCTTGGGCCAGAGTCTTTTAGGTCCTGTTGTACTCACACCTGGAATGAGTAGACAGGACGTGACCATCAGACTTCAATGGCCAAGCCACTGACACCAAAATGGAGAGATCTTCAACCCTCTCTAAATACACACACACATGCACACACAGACACACAGTCATACACACATGGACACACACATAGTCACACACAGTCACACACATGCACACAGACACATACGTCACACACATTCAAGCAAAGACCAAGACACGTACATAGGTACACATTCACACACACACATTCATAGATAGAAACACATCCACACATAGACACAGACATATTCACATACATATGACACATTCACACACAGACACACATTCACATACACATCACACACATAGACACATTCACAAACAGACACACACACATTCACATAGAAACATACACACACACACAGACATGCACACATTCACACACACCTATCCTCTCTGCCTGTCTCACGTTCTCACTTTGGTGGGAGCAGGGAGGGTAGAGGTCATGGTGGTGTCAGTTCTTTCTTAAACAGGCTCCTTCCTGTCCGGTGCTGCGGGACCACACGGTCAGGAGTCAGACAGCTCTAAACCCTACTCCTGGCTCCTGCTGTCAATCAGGTCTGTATACTCAGCTAATATTGCTGACCCTTCGGTACCTGTTCCGATATATGAGGTGACATGTCCCTTTACTTCACAGTGTTCTTGCAATATTTAAATGACAGAAATGAGCACATGCCTGAGGTGGACACCGGTCTTTTGTTGGGGCCAGCACCTCCCTCTCTCCTGCGCGCATTGGGTCTGAGTGGCGGCAGAGCCCACCTGCCTCTCCTGAAGGCTTGGCTCTGTGGCGCAGCGCACCTGCCCCGGGCTCCCAGGCCTCTGGCCGCAGTGGCTTTAGGAGACAGCAGTGGCTGTGCTGCGTCTTCGGTGCAGTGTCCAGTCAGCATCAGTGGTGCCTGCTCCAAGTCTGGGCCAGCCCGGCAACAGTGTCCGAAGCTGGACCACTTCGGAAGCACCACTTTAGGTGTTATTCTTGAGCGGGTAGCCCCAAACCTGGTTGTTAGGCCATTTAGAGGTTCTGTGAGCAACCAAGAGATGTTTTCAGTAAGTTCTTTTCTGTTTAAACCAGCCAAGGTTGGTTTCTGTTGCTTGCATCTTGGAGCCCAGTCCGACAGTGTGTGAAGGGTTTGGCTCAGTGCCTAGAGCACCAGCAGGTGCTCAGTAAATGTTAGCGACTGGAGATGGCATGAGGCGATTGGAGGGGCAGGCAGCCCTCTGGGCGGAGCATCCCAGTCTCCCACCCCAGGCTCCCCATCAAGGCACCGGCAGCCAGAGAGAGGTCCCCTGGTTCCCTGTCACTGGCCTGCTTCCAGCCCAGGAAGGGTCAGGGGTGTTTTGCTCAGCCCAGGTGCCAAGGGCGGGGAGTGAGAGGAGCAGCAGGAGTGGCGTGAATGGGGATTTCCGTCAAGACAAAAGGCTGTAAGTGGGAGCCACGCAGTTTCCTGCGGGATCTGGGCACCAACATATTCCCTTTTCTCGCTGGGTAAAGAAGTCTATGTCTGTTGCCTGGCTTCATCATCTGGCTCCCTGCACAAACAAAGCCCGGTCAGTGGGCTTCAGAAGGATGCAGGACAGGAGGTGGTCCATGAAGGCAGAAGGCTCCCAGGAGATTTGTACAGGTCATGGTGGAAGAAGGAGCGTAGAGGTCATGGTGGGGTCAGGGAGGGTAGAGGTCATGGTGGAGTCAGGGAGGGTAGAGGTCATAGTGGAAGCAAGGAGGGTAGAGGTCATGGTGGAGTCAGGGAGAGTAGAGGTCATGGAGAAGTACCAGTGCTAAGAGGGGTGGGCAGGGCTGCCAAAAGCAGGGACCACACCCTTGAGCACCTCGCCAAGTGGGACCAGGGCAGATCTGGGTTGTGAGGCATCTCAGTGCCCTGAAGGTAGAACCTGGCCGTGTTCTCACCGACACAGTCCTTTCCCTAAGGGTCAGAGCAGGGAGGGTGAAAGAAAAGAGGATGCTCCTTCACCAACACAGCAGCTCTCCCCCTGCCCGCTGGAGGCGAACTCTCTGTGAGTCACGTCTTCAAAGGCAGGTTGCTCCACAGGGTGGCGCCTCTCCCAGGGCTTCCTCTTCTTCAGTCTCCTGTCCTCCCCGTGAGGCAGCCCCCATGCCATTTCCCCACTTCCTCCATGGACAACTACCTTCCCACTCCGAGAGGGAAGAGGCTCCTCATCCCCAGACTCAGCCTCCCCTTCTGTCTAACACACACACACACACACACACACACACACACACACACACACACACACACACACACACCTTCTGCCCAGGCTGCCTGGGCTCAGAGTAGGGGGTGGGCTCTGGGTCAGAGAGAGGGTGGAATGGCTTTTAAAGTCTATACATCTTCACGTCCTTTTATTTTTCTTGCAACATACTAATCTGAGTTTCTGTTCTTTAGTTTTCCACTGTCTAGCTTTTGTTGCTTGCATCCCATGGTGTGCTTTAACACATTTCTCTGTCCTCTGCAATTCCTGAACATTAGGAGCAGGATCTGCAGCTTTGAGCAGATTCAGGACTTTTTCTGTCTCTCCAGGTCACTCCCACCAGTGAGACTGTGGCAAATATCCTCCTTAGCTGCCCCTATTGCAAACACACTTCAGCAAGGAAACATTAACTTATTCTTCTTAAGAGAGGGCTGTCCAGCCTCATGTGAACCAAGGCTGTTTCTCCTGCACACATGGCTGGGACTCCACTCCTTGGATCCATAAACCCTGACACCACACAGGTCGCCTGTGACTGTGAATGGCTGTTCTACCCCCTGCCAGGCTGCTGCCACAATTCCAGGTCCTGGGGATTGCCACAGCTCCCTGCTGACACAGAGGGTTCTGGGATTTCAGTTTGGCCTCACCATTCTAGGAAATTGACTTTTCCCTCATTCTTTCCCTTCTCATCCTATCTAATAAAGAGGTAATATGCAAATTAACCCTCACAAGATGGCTGCTTACAACCAAGAGGCAGGGGGGTTAGTGAGGGACAACCAAATGACTGAACAGCAGGCTGCATGGGGCAACCAGGCCAGCAGGGGGTAGGGGGGCGGGCAGTTGGGGGCAAACAGGCTGGCAGGGGGAGCAGTAAGGGGTGACCAGGCTGATGGTGGGGTGGGGGGGCAGTTAGGAGCAACCAGGCCAGCAGGGGGGACAGTTAGGGGAGATCAGGCCAGCACACAGAGGCAGTTAGGGGCGACCAGACAGTCAGGTGAGCGATTAGGAGCTAGCAGTCCAGGATTTTGAGAGGGATGTCCAACTACCAGTTTAGGTCCAATCCACAGAATGGGGCCTAAACTGGCAATTGGACATCCCTCAAGGGGTCCCAGATTGGAGAGGGTCCAGGCTGGGCTGAGGGGATCCCTCTCCATGCACGAATTTTGTGCACCAGTCCTCTAGTCCTATGTAATAAAACCCTAATATGCAAATCGACAGAATGGCAGAATGACCGGTCGCTATGATGCACACTGACCACCCGGGGCAGACGCTCAAATGCAGGAGCTGCCCCCTGGTGGTCAATGCACTCCCACAGAGGGAGCACCTCTCAGCCAGAAGCTGGGCTGATGGTTGGTGAGCACAGCGGCAGTGGTGGGAGCCTCTCCCACCTCCGCTGAAGGCAGGCAGTAGGAGCGAGGGGTCCCTGGCTATGAGAGCCTTGGACTGTGAGAGGGATGTCTGACTGTTGGCTTAGGCCCATGTCTGATCAAATTTTGTGTACTGGGCCTCTAGTAAAGGTATGTCCTTCTTCCTTCCCCATTCTCCCTTCCCAGCCATCTGACTGCCTGAGAGAGCACCAGGAGAGAATGGGAGGAGAAGGAGACCTTTGTCAGACACTGGAGCTGGGCTCCCAGGGGATAGTAGAGCTGAGGGGATAGGTGGGGTTCCCCTCCCCCTGCACACTCAGCTTCCTTTAGGCCTCCTTTGCTCAGAACCCAAGGAGGATGGCGATGCATAGATGGAGGTGGGGTGGGTGGGGCGACCACCTTGACCCAGGTATTTATTCATCACTAGCACTGGGAGGAACATAGCCCCAATAGATGAGTAGCTATTACCTGTTTTTGGACCTAAACCAAACCCAACATGGATTAGGTAATGTTCTATTTGGAGGCAAGGGAAGAGCCAATACTACTTTTTAAAAAACCACTTATTTGTTTGAGATCTGAATAAGGGCCATAGGTTTTGAATGAGTAATATGTCTTTTAAATCTTTATTAATCCATGGGTGCTCCTGTCTCTCTTTTCTCCTTGTTGCTTATTAATGAAATTCACAGTTTCCCACTGTCTGGCTTTTACTGATTGTGTCCCTTGGTATCCTTACCATGTTCCTGGGTCCTCTGTCCTGCAATTGGAAGCTCAATCCATAGGCTTGAGTACATTCAGGCCTCCCCTACCCTCTCTCTGTCTCTGTGTGTCTTTCTTTTCCTTTAACAAGACTACCTCATGGGTTATGTATTCATCTACCACAAGGCACAAAAGTCTGATTTTCTTTCCTTTTTTTTTTTTTTTTTTGGAGAGAGAGAGGGAAATTTCACTTTGTTGTTCACTTATTTATGCAGTCATTGGTTGCTCCTTGTATATGCCCTGATTGGGCATCAAACCCCAACTTTGGCCTATCAGAACAATGCTCTAACCAAGTGAGCTACCCAACCAGAGCCCAATTAATGACAACAACAATGATGATGATGATGCTAGTAGCCCAATAAGCAATACCTAGATCCATTCATTCACAGGAGTTGCAAAATGGTGCTATTTTAATTTTATCCACCTTTATTTATTATCTAGATTCTTTATTTATTAGCTGGACTACATCTATAAGGAGGAAGTTTCCCAGATCTACTTTCTGGCCTCAGTGGAACAATGTACATATGACACTACATGGCTTCCCCTCCTCCAGCTTCCAGCACTGGGAGGTAGCGGTCATGACCATTTACACTCAGCTTCCAGCCCAGGTGCTGGGTTAGGAGAGAACCCATGCAGGAAAAAGGCTCAAGGTCATCTAGGGTGTCCACCCCTCACATAGCAGGACGAGCCATCTTCCTCCATGACAACTGTCCTGATTGGGCCTAAACATGAGGGTCTTGGCTTAGATCTTGCTCTCAGGGCTCCTCCAGTCTGAGGCACAAACACTGATTTTAAAGACAGTAGTGTAGTTTCTTGTCGCCATGGTGACACATCATCATGGGGGTTTGTCTGTATTCCTAGGATGGGGATATTGTCTTCACACACAACTCCATTTCTCCACTCTTTTAAATACCAGGAACACACAACCATGCAAGTAGCAGAATTTGGAGGTAACAGAGAGGAAGGGGTGGTGACATCATGCCAGCAAAAAACAAATTGCTTTAAATGATATTTTAAACATCCATTTTTTTAAAACATGCTTCTACATCCCCATTGAAAGCCCAACCTCTCAACAGTTTTTGGAACGGCTTGTCCTTGTTTCTCCCAGATCCTCTGCCTCTTGTCTCCTGTCCACCCTTTGTCTCCCTCTTCCCAAAAGAAGCCCAAACTTGCGAGTGGGTGTTATCTCCCCCTCAGGGCCTCTCCTTTCAAACCCACGCAGGGGAGTCTCTTCCACAGAGAGCCATTTGCCTGCAGGGGAATTATGTTCTTCCAGCTGCTGGGATGAAGCAGCTCCAGTCAGTTGGGGTTTTAAATAACTTTATATCTCTCTGTTTTAACAATAATGAAGAAACTGAAGCTCAGATGCCTTACAGACTTGCCCAAGGTTTCAAAGATAATAAGACCTGGAGTCGTGACTCAAATACAAATCTTTAACCTGCAAATCCCATACAAGTGTCCCCTCCATGCTCACCCACCCATCACAGTAGCTGGCAGCTCTCTGCCGGAGGAGAGCAGAAGCACAGCCCTCCCAAGAACCCTCAAAGAGGGACAGACTCATCAACCAGGAAGCAGAGGCTCTTATTTCAACAGGAAAGCAGGACTTTTTACAAGAGCCTTTAAAAGCAAGCGACTTGATACAGAGTGTGGTGCAGCTGAATAGTCAAGAGTGCCAATTCCAGAGTCACATGACCTCCCTTCCAATGCCAGTCCACCGATTACGAGCTGTGTGGTCAGGGCACAGTATTGCTCAGCCTGTCTGTGCCTCATGGAGCAGCAGAGATAGTACCTACCAGATAGGGTTGCTCCAAGGTAGTGGATTCCAAGTTTGCAACATTAGCATACCCAGGAGTTGGTTGAAAATGAAAATTCTCAGGCCCCTCCCAGACCCACTGAGCAGGGCTCAGCAGCAGTCTGTGCTGTTACCCTCGGGGGCAATGCTGATGTACATTCAAGTTTGAAAGCCGCAGGGTTAACACATGTGAAGGACTTGGAATAGCACCTGGGACATAGTAGGTGCTCAATAAATGTTAGTGGTTTATTATAATTACTAGAGGCCTGATGCACGACACTCATGCAAAAGTAGGCTTTCCTTCCCCTGGCTGCCAGCACCGGCTTCCCTCCAGCACCTGGGACCCAGGCTTCCCTCACAGTCCCGGCTTTGTCCGGAAGGACGTCTGGAAGGACATCTAGTCTAATTAGCATATTAGGCTTTTATTATTATAGATTAGCCAGGACATTCACTGCCGCTAGGGTGTGGGGTGGAGTTTAGTCCAGCTGCAGAGGGAAAAGGCTGGTCACCATTTTCATGCTCAGCTGAGCATCCTGGGTCTCTGTGGACTTGTCTGTCTTGTGTTTTCCACTGCAGGATTCCCGGCCTCAGAGCAGTGCTCGGGACATAGCCTGGGCTTGACGATTATTTGCTGTGTGAATGTGGCTCCTCTCTTCTCCCTCTGTGTCATTTGTCAGTCTGGCCTTGAGAAGAGAAGGAGATGCTGGGAGCTGAGGAGTGGATTTCGGGCCCCGTTAAAAACACCACTTCTTTCGGAGGATTCTCTGCCCACGGAGGGCTCAGTCTTCATACTCCATGTTTCTGTTAATCGATTAGAGTGTGTGTGGGGTGGGAAGAGGGCAGGGGGCAGGCCCTTATGTTTATATCACAATATATCAGCAAGAAAAAAGACAGCCAATTCAAGAGAAAAGTGGGTGAAAACCTTACCCCCGTCTCAAAAAAGGGTAGTCACGTGGCCAATAAGTATGAAAAGGTCCTCAATGCCATTGGTCTATAGGAAGATGCATGTTCAGACCACAGTGTGATGCCGCTGCATGCCCACAGGAGCAGCACATTGAAAAAGTGGAAAGTCCTGGGTGCTGAGGAAACGTGGTGGAGCTGAACTCTCAAACTGGCAAGTGTGAGAGTAAACCCACAACTGTGGACGACTGTTTGGAAATATTTACTAATACCAATATACATATTTACTAATAACAAAAATACATCCATACGCTCTTCTGAAAGACACATAAGTAGAATGTTCACAGAAGCACTATTTTTTAATATATATATTTTATTGATTTCAGAGAGGAAGGGAGAGGGAGAGAGAAATAGAAACATCAATGATGAGAGAGAATCATTGATCGACTGCCTCTTGCACACCTCACACTGGGGATCGAGCCCACAATTCAGGCATGTGCCCTGACCAGGAATCAAACAATGACTTCCTGGTTCATAGGCCAACGCTAAACCACTGAGCCATGCCAACTGGGCAGAAGCACTATTTTTATAGGCCCTAACTGGAAAATACCCAAACAAAACTTGTCTGTCAAGAGTGTAATGGACAAATTAAGTGTTGAATATGCACAATAAAATACTACAAAGCAATGAGAATGAATGACCTACAATTATACTCAACCTCATGGAAGAATTCGATGAACAAATTCTTACTTGAAAGAAGTTAGGATGCAAGAACATGTGTATGCTGTTTGATTCCATGTGTCTGGAGTTCAGTGACAGACAAGCTAACATGCTCTTGGGAGAGTGGTTGCCAGAGGAAGCACGGGGACTGCTGAGGTGCAGGCGGGTGTGCTCATCTGAGTGCTGGTTGCACTGATGTGTGTGGTTTATAAAAACTCACTGAGATGCACACCTTTGATGTGTACACTTCTCTGTATGATTATTTAAAAAAGTTAAGCAATGTAAGTGACCTCAGAATAGCAGGTGGTTCATGCCTTCTACTGTTCCTGAGGGGCCAGCCCTGTGGAGAAGAAAGACAGTCCAGAGTCCATGACCAGGACTGTTAGTTCAGGCCTCCTAAGCATTCTCGGTCCCATTGTCCTTATCAATAGACAAGAAGGAGCCCTCGCTGGTTTAGCCAGTGGATAGAGCGTCAGCCTGCAGACTGAAGGGTCCTGGGTTCGATTCCGGTCAAGGGCACATGCCCGGATTGTGGGCTCGATCCCCAGTAGGGGGCGTGCAGGAGGCAGCCAATCAATGATCCTTTCTCATCATTGATGTTTCTCTCTCTCCCTTTCCCTTCCTCTCGGAAATCAATAAAAATATATTTTAAAAAAATAGACAACAAGGAAACAGACCCCAGAGAAGGAGATCGCCCAAAGTTGATATGCACCACATGCAAGGAGGTAGCTGAGGCCCTGGCCATCTGCTTTTAGAATCGATGGGGTGGGGTGTGCAGAGGGCTCAGTAGAGCTGTGCTGACTGCTACAGCCAGCATTCTGAGCCAGACATGCATCTGTGGATTTCTCCATTACCTTCCAACTTTATGCTCATCCTTTCCAATGACATGCTCTCGTTCTTTCTTGAAGGTGATTACCATTCCTAAATGAGCACACAAAAACAAACCTCTTCATTAACCAGAGGGAAAGATGTACCGCCTGAGTGGAACTTGCACCAGGATGCCGTAGAAGCCCAGCAGCACACGCCACACTAATTACCCTGTCTCCGTAGATGGATGGATGTATTCAGCACAGTGGCTGCATTATGGGATGGGGTGATGGGAAGCTGCCCCGTTTAGGGCAGCATTTCCAAAGGTGTTCTTCAGAATGCAAGACCCATGAGATGCTAATCAATGCCATGCAGTGACAATTCCAGGCTTAAATGTATTTTGGGAACTGCTAGGCTAAATGTTATAAGATGCATTCTTTGCTGCAGGACTTCTCAGAGACTTTATAATATGCCAATGGACATAATGAATCATCAAGATGGGGATCAAGTAGTCAACATTTTTTTAACTTATATTATTACTCAATTCTTTTTGGTTTGTAAAACACTTTGCAAAGAGTATTCCCTGGAACCCACATTGGAAAATATTGACATGGACCCAAATGTGGTCCTGGAGTCAGAGACCTGGTTTGCAGATGTAGCTTAGTTATCAGTCAGCTGGAGGCCTCGGACAAGTTCTATTTTTCTCAGTTAACGAGCCTCAGTTAATTAGAAAGAAGGGACTTGAAGAAAAGCAGGGATGTGGATTTGACAGAGAGAGGGGAATGGTATTCTAACCATTATCTTACTACATTTTTTGCATTTAATACTGTGGCGTTATGCAATGAAACTTAATTATTTATACACAGGGCGGTTGCTGTTGATGACTTACTCAATAGCTGCTATCCTCCTTTCTTGCTAAAACAATTCTGATTTTTCCCATGTGACCTTGAGTTCAGTAAGAGGTCAAACTCCATTCTTTTGTGTCTAGGGTTAGCCTTATGAGTCAGTTCTATCCATTGAAACAGAAGGGAAATTTTTCTGGGAGCTTCTTGGAAAAACTTTCTTCTCTGATAAGATAGAGCCACTCAAGAATAATAGTCTTTATCCTGATTAAAAAGTGGTTATGTGATGTGATGGTTGGAGCTATGGCAGTCATCTTTTGACCATAAAACAAGGATGAGAACCAGTAAGCTAAGGATGTACAGAATTAGCAGGGAAAGTGCCTTGCTGACATCAATGAACATCTGAACTAGTTTTCAAACTACCTACCTCTGACTTCTTGTCAAATAAACAGTAAGTGCCTTCATAATTTTAGTCAAGATTAATTTGACTTGCTGTTACTTATACTCACACAGAAACTTACTGCTAATAATCATGTCCTTTTTAATCTTTCATTATTTTATTTTTCTCATTTTTAAGGGTCCTCACTTATAGGATGCATTTTTGATTGATTTATTAGTGAAGATAGGATAGGAGGCTCTGATGCACCAACAGAAAATCCTAAAATCTCAGTGACTTAACCAAATAGTAGTCACTCCCCACTTCATCTTAGTCCAATATGGATTAGGTGACCCCATCCAAACTAGTAGCTGTGTTATCTAGAACACATGGTCTGTAAGTCAGGCACAGCTAGGCTAGGCTGCAGTAACAATGCTTCAGTTTTCAATGGTTTAATGCATAAAGGTTTATTCTGATTTATACAAAGTCTGTTTTTTTTAAATTACTTTATTGATTAAGGTATCACATATTTGTCATCAACCCCCCCATTCCCATCCCAAACCCCCCCACACTCACGCCCCCATCCCCCTGTTGTCCGTGATCACTGGTTAGGCTCATATGCAAGCACACAAGTCCTTTGGTTGATCTATCTCCCTTGTCCCCACCCTCCCCTACCTTCCCTCTGAGGTCTGATAGTCTGATCAATGCTGTTCTTGTTCTTCAGTTTATGTTGTTCATCATTTCCCTTAGATGAGTGAGCTCATGTGATACTAGGAATACACTTATAGGAACCGAAAATGAGACAAGCAATAATGGTTATGCTGAGAGGCAAATGAATCAGTCTATAGTGAGTTTCTTTCTGGGCCAACAGTTCTTTTGAGTCCCGATTTCTATGTCCAACAGTTGTTTATGTGTACATAACAGCAATGATATTTCAGTTCTGGATGGTGGACAAATGGTGGTAATGCAGGTCTGACCCTCTCTGGTTTGGTCCTGGGCAATCTGCAGTGACACACATCTGCTGACTGCTAGTATGGCAAGGCATGGTCAGCGTCTTCCATCTCTGGACTGTTTCTCTTCTGTCTTCATGGCTGGAGCACTCCTGTCAATTCCTCTCTGTTGCAGGAATCCACATGGTCTCGGAGTTGTTTTCTGAAAATATACAAACATATTCTCGACCAAAAGTTAATAAAGGAATATTTTCTATAAATTTGACTTGCAACTCTTTTTCATTTTTTTGCCCAAACGATTTTCCTTTGGCTAGTTTTGACACCATGTATGTTTTACCTGGGTGTCTTGCTGTTAGCATTACAAATGAAAATTAATTTTCTAAAGTAAAAATTTTCTAGATGTAATTTATTTGCAGGATATTTTTCCTTACATGATATTCTTCTACTATCCCCCCTTTTTTGGTTTAAATATTGGGAGGCTTTTGGAAATTTTATGCTGTAATCTTGATAGTTTTTAAATTTTACTTTTTTGCACTAAAATGTGACTGCTTTAGGTTCATTATATGTTACGCAATTTTACCATGAGATGAACTACCAATAAAAATTTTAGTTAACACTTTAGGAACAGCTTTTTTGTCCAGTACAATTGATTTTTCTAGAGTATTTGCTTATTTTGATTGGCCAATTTAAATTAGTCTGAAAGCTTGGCTACTATTTTACTGTCAAATTTAATACTCCAACAACCATCTTGTTTTACCCTGTAAATATTAGTGGAGAGGATTATTTGCCTTCTTGAGTAGGCCCTGAGCATTCCTGGTGCTAGGCTGGATTTAGATATCATAGACCCCAGTTCCCCGGATCATGGGTGCAAGACATCTCCATCAAGTCTTGTTGCAGTGAGAGGGCATCTGCTGTCAGCCAAGTCTCTGTTACCTGGGTCCCGATTTGAGCTGGGCATGTGAAGCTGAACAGCCATGGGGGCAGGAGATCTCCCTCAGCAGGGGTGAGGGTTCAGGCCCCTGCAAACTTGGGGGGGGGGTGAAGGTCTATGCCCCACCTCTGTTGACCCCCAAGTTCTCTCCTGATGGCCCCTATGTGACTGTGCCTGTCTTAGGTTGTTCCTTCCCTGAGGAATCTTACCCGTCTCTGGCTAAGCAGCCGTCCTCCGGGGCCAAGCAGGGTGATGTGAGGTTTAGTTCTGTCTCCTTGGTTGCCTATGCCCCCATGGCCTCCATGCCCAGCACCTGCCTTGGGATCCCCTCGCCTGCTGGCAGAGTCCCAGCACTGATCACATATCTTATGGAACCCAGGTTTCTTCTCCAAGGAGGCCCAGCTCACCCCACTGGGCAAGAGACAGATCCATGGTAACAGCCATCACGAGGTTTCAACCTTGGCATGAACAGAAGCTCAGGCAACAGCTGTAGACAATTGGATTGTGAAAAGTGGGTCCCTCTTGGCCAAGAGGGCAAGAGGGGCCAATTTAGAATGCTCAGGTGCCTTCCCAGGGGGCCCTCTACACAGTGGAAGGGATTAAACCCTTTCATGTCCTTTTTAAATTGCTGCCAGACATTCAAAGAATTAGTTTGTAAGTTTGTTTGGGTTAATTGTATAATATGCTATTGTAATTCTAAAATATCTAGAGATGTGTTACGTCTGTCTCCAAGCACCAAACAGATGATTTATTTTTATTTTTTTATTTTTTATCCCCACGGGTGTGAGGAACTATTATAAGTAATGGGGGTGATCCAAATCTGGGAAAAACTTTAATGACAGTGTAGAATAATATCATGTAAGGATATTCTTTGTTCTAGTCCATGGCAATTCCCTTTCAAACTGGCTGTCTATTTCTTTTTGTATAGACAAGGTCTTAGTTACATTTTCTGCACCTCTACCGCAGGCAAGTAGTGATAGTAGTGACACCCTTTCTTTGGTGTCCACACAAGTCAGAAACCTCTCTTTAATTTTACACACAAAGGGGCATTGTTTTGATTTTGTGTCATACAAAAGGGAAGCTGGGTGGAGACCCCTGTGTATTTATACTTTCTTGCCCCACCCATGGACCTCCTGGATGACCAAGGTGTTTGGTATTATTGGTAACTACATTAGTCAGGGGATCAGCCCACATAAGGGGTCTTACCCATGAAGGGTCAGGAGCATAAGTTCAAAATACTTACCCTCTTGTCCCAGGTAAAATTACCGTACATCTGATAATTGCTAGCATGGCTGGAAAGGTGTTCTCATGCATTCTTGGGTTTCTGGTTACCTCACAATTTCTTCCCTGAGGTTTAACATTCTGATTGATGTTTCTCTGTTTCTGGATCTATTTTTCTCCCCATCAGTTAATATTGTTCATTATATTCCACAAATGAGTGAGATCATGTGATATTTATCTTTCTCTGCCTGGCTTATTTCACTAAGCATAATGTTCTCCATCTCCATCCATATTGTTGCAAATGGTAAGAGCTCCTTCTTTTTTACCGCAGCATAATATTCCATTGTGTAGATGTACCACAGTTTTTTAATCCACTCATCTGCTGATGGGCACTTAGGCTGTTTCCAAATCTTAGCTATGGTGAATTGTGCTGCTATGAACATAGCGGTGCATATATCCTTTCTGATTGATGTTTCCAGTTTCTTAGGATATATTCCTAGAAGTGGGATCACTGGGTCAAATGGGAGTTCTATTTTTAGTTTTTTAAGGAAACTCCATACTGTTCTCCACAGTGGCTGCACCAGTCTGCATTCCCACCAGCAGTGCACGAGGGTTCCTTTTTCTCCACATCCTCGCCGGCACTTGTCATTTGTTGACGTGTTGATAATGGCCATTCTGACAGGTGTGAGTTGGTACCGCATTGTTGTTTTGATTTGCATCTCTCTGATGATTAGATTTAGAGCAGGTTTTCATATGTCTCTTGGCCTTCCTTCTGTCTTCTTTCAAAAAGTTTCTATTTAGATCAGTTGCCCATTTTTTGATTGGGTTGTTTATCTTCTTTTTGTTAAGCTGCATGAGTTCCCTGTAAATGTTGGAGATTAAACCCTTATCGTTGACATCATTGGCAAATATGTTCTCCCATGCAGTGGGCTTTCTTATTGTTTTATTGATGGTTTCCGTTGCTGTACAAAAGCTTTTTATTTTGATGTAATCCCATTTGTTTATTTTCTCTTTAGCTTCCATTGCCCTAGGAGCAGTATCAGTGAAGAAGTTCTTTTGGCATATGTCAGAGATTTTTCTGCCTGTAGATTCCTCTAGTATTTTTATGGTTTCCTGTCTTATGTTTAAATCCTTGATCCATTTTGAGTTTATTTTTGTGTATGGTGTAAGTTGGTGGTCTAGTTTCATTTTTTTGCATGTATCTGTCCAATTTTCCCAACACCATTTATTGAAGAGACTGTCTTGACTCCATTCTATGTTCATGCCTCCTTTGTCAAATATTAATTGAGCATAGCGATTTGGATCAATTTCTGGGTTCTCTATTCTATTCCATTGATCTATCTGTCTGTTCTTGTGCCAATACCAGGCAGTTTTGAGAACAGTGGCTTTGTAATATAGCTTGAAATCTGGTATTGAGATCCCTCCTACTTTGTTCTTCTTTCTCAGGATTTCTGTAGCTATTCGGGGTCTTTTTTTATTCCAGATGTATTTTTGGAAAGTTCGTTCTAGGTCTGTGAAGTATGCCGTTGGTATTTTAATGGGAAGTGCATTGAAATTATAGATTGCTTTGGGTAGTACGGACATTTTGATGATGTTGATTCTACCAATCCATGAACATGGTATGTTCTTCCATCTGTTTATGTCTTCCTCTATCTCTTTTTTCAGTGTTGTGTAGTTTTCCGCATACAGGTCTTTTACCTCCTTAGTTAAGTTTATTCCTAGGTATCTTAATTTTTTTGGTGTGATGGTAAATGGGATTGCTTTTTTAGTCTCTCTTTCTGTAAGTTCATTATTGGTGTATAGAAATGCCATAGATTTCTTAGCATTTATTTTGTATCCTGCTACTCTGCCGAATTCATTTATTAAGTCTAATAATTTTTGATGGAGTCTTTAGGGTTTTTTATGTACAGTATCATGTCATCTGCAAATAAGGACAGTTTTACTTCTTCTTTTCCAATTTGGATGCCTTTTATTTCTTCTTCTTGTCGGATTGCAATGGCTAGTATTTCCAACACTATGTTGAACAGGAGTGGTGAGAGTGGGCATCCCTGTCTTGTTCCTGTTCTTAGGGGAAATGGTTTTAGTTTTTGCCATTGAGTATGATGTTGGCTGTGGGTTTGTCATATATGGCTTTTATTATGTTGAGGTATGATCCTTCTATTCCCATCTTGCTGAGAGTTTTTATCAAGAAAGGGTGTTGGATTTTGTCAAATGCTTTTTCTGCATCAATTGATATGACTATATGGTTTTTACCTCTCAATTTGTTTATGTGATGTATGACGTTTATTGATTTGCGAATATTGTACCATCCTTGCATCCCAGGGATAAATCCTACTTGGTCGTGGTGTATGAGCTTTCTGATGTACTATTGGATTTGATTTGCTAGAATTTTGTTGAGGATTTTGGCATCTATGTTCATGAGGGATATTGGCCTGTAATTCTCTTTCATTGTGTTATCTTTATCTGGTTTTGGTATTAGGGTGATGCTGGCTTCATAGAAGGAGCTTGGGAGTGTTCCTTCTTCTTGAATTTTCTGGAATAGTCTGAGGAGGATAGGTTTTAGCTCTTCCTTGAATGTTTTGTAAAACTCCCCTGTGAAGCCATCTGGCCCCGGGCTTTTGTTTGCTGGAAGTTTTTTGATGACTGCTTCAATTTCTTCCATAGTTATCAGCCTATTGAGATTTTTAGTCTCTTCCTGAGTAAGTTTTGGAAGGTTGTGTTTTTCTAGGAATGTGTCCATTTCCTCCAGGTTGTCTAGTTTGTTGGAATAGAGCTGTTCGTAGTATTTTGTAACAATCCTTTGTATCTCAGCGGGGTCTGTTGTTATTTCACCTCTTTCATTTCTGATTTTGTTTATTTGGGTCCTCTCTCTTTGCTTCTTGGTGAGCCTGGCTAGAGGTCCATCAATCTTGTTTATCCTTTCAAAGAACCAGCTCTTGGTTTTGTTGATCTTGTGTATTGTTTTTTTGGTCTCTATGTCATTCATTTCTGCTCTGATCTTTATTATTTCCTTTCTTCTGCTCACTGTGGGCTTTTCTTGTTGCTCTCTTTCTAATTCTTTGACTTGTTGCGTTAGATGATCTATTACCATTTTTTCTTGTTTTTTGAGATAGGCCTGTAGAGCTATACACTTCCCTCTCAGGACTGCTTTCATTGTGTCCCATAGGATTTGCAATGTTGTGTTTTTATTGTCATTAGTTTCCAGGATGTTTTTAATTTCTTCTTTGATCTCATTGATAAACCAATCATTGTTTAGTAGCATGCTATTCAGTTTCCAAGTGTTTGAATTTTTTGGAATGTTTTTATTGTAGTTTATTTCTAATATTATGCCATTGTGGTCTGAGAAAATGCTTGATATGATTTCAATCTTTTTGAATTTGAGGAGACTTTGCTTGTTACCCAATATGTGGTCTATTTTTGAGAATGTCCCATGTGCACTTGAGAAGAACGTATATTCCGTGGCTTTGGGGTGAAATACTCTGAAGATGTCTATTAGGTCCATCTGATCTAATGTGTCATTTAGAATTGCTGTTTCTTTGCTGATTTTTTGTCCAGAGGATTTATCCATTGATGTCAGTGGTGTATTAAAGTCCCCTACTATGATTGTGTTGATGTCGATCTCTCCCTTGATATCTTCCAGGAGATTTTTTATGTATTTGGGCGCTCCTGCATTGGGTGCATAAATGTTTACCAGAGTTATATCTTCTTGCTGGATTGCTCCCTTTAGTATTATGTAGTGGCCTTCCTTACCTCTTATTATGGCCTTTACTTTGAGGTCTATTTTATCTGATATAAGTATCGCAACCCCAGCTTTTTTCTCATTTCTATTTGCCTGAAAAATGTTTTTCCATCCCTTCACTCTCAGTCTGTGTGAATCTTTTGCTTTAAGGTGGGTCTCTTGTAGACAGCAAATATATGGGTCATGTTTTCTTATCCATTCAGCTACCCTATGTCTTTTGATTGGTGCATTTAATCCATTTACATTTAATGTTATTATTGATAAGTACCTGTTTGTTGACATATTTTTCCTTAGTGTTTGTGTTTCTTCTTGCCTTTCTCTTTCTTCTTTTTACAGCAGCCCCTTTAGCATTTCTTGCATTGCTGGCTTGGTAGTGATGAACTCTCTTAGCCCTTTTTTGTCTGTGAAGCTTCTGATTCCACCTTCAATTTTGAATGATAGCCTTGCTGGGTATAGTATTCTTGGATTCAGTCCCTTGTTTTGCATCACTTTGTATATTTCATTCCATTCCCTTCTGGCCTGGTGTGTTTCTGTTGAGAAATCAGTTGATATTCTGATAGGAGATCCCTTGTAGGTAACTTTCTGTCTCTCTCTGGCAGCCTTTAAGATTCTTGCTTTGCTGTTGGTGTTCGTCAATTTAATTATGATGTGTCTTGATGTCGGTCTTTTGGGGTTCAACTTGTTTGGGACTCTCTATGCTTCTTGGACTTGGATAGTTTTTTTCTTGCCAATATCAGGGAAATTTTCTGTCATTATTTCTTCCAACAGGTTTTCTAGTCCTTGCTTCTCTTCCTCTCCTTCTTTTATCCCCATTATTCGAATGTTGTTTCATTTTTTGTCATCCCAAAGCTCCCTTAGGCTCTCCTCTTGCTTTTTAAGTCTTCTTTCCAGTTGCTGCTGTGTTTGTGTGTTTTTTCCTACCTTGTCTTCTAATTCGCTGATGCGGTCATCAGCCTCTTCTACTCTACTCTTTAAGCCTTCCATTGTGTTCTTTATTGCAGCTATGTCGTTCTTCATCTCCTCTTGGTTTCTTTTCATGTTGGTGACGTTTTCATTCAGCTCCTTATAGTTCTCATTGAGTTGTGTGTATTTGTCATCCATCCGTTTAAACATCCTTGTAACGAATATTCTGAATTCTTTCTCTGTTAAGCTGCTAGCCTCAAGTTCATTTTACTCCCTTTCTGGTGATTCCTCTTGTTCCTTCCTTTGAGAATTTCCTTTCTGTCTCCCCATGTTTTCCTGTAGTGTTTTAATTGTAGTTCCAATTGCTTTGCTACCCAGGTTCTTTTGGTGATGGTGCTACTGGTATAATCTCTCAGTTCTCCTGGGCTTGGTAATCTAGTGTAGTTCCCTACTTGAACTATTTGGGTTCTCTTGATGTAGGCCTGCGAGTTTGAGAGGCACAACTGCAGTGTCTAGAGGTCAGCAGTCGTGGAGGGTAGTATCCCAATTTTTTTGTCTTGCATCCTAAATTGAAATTACGCTTGCCCAGTGGGGACTCACAGTGGCTCCAAGGAACCGTCTGTCAGGGTGATGTGGCTCGGGGGGCCTGCACTCTGGAAAGACGTGACTGTGTTCCCCAGAGTTCTGTAGTTGTGGGATGGGCAGACTCAGCTTTTGCTGCTGTACCTGTGGTGGATAGGCGCTTACTCCCAGTGGCAGCTCACAGGAGCACCCGCAGTAAGTTTGCCAGCAAGGCACACTGAAGCACTCTGAAGAGCTCTGGTAGTGTAACTGCGTAATTGAGGTGCCTAGATGTTAAAGGTTTTTCTTTTGGGCGGTACCTATGGCCTCAGGGAGTATTCAAATCCTATAGTGTTAATCAGAGTGGAATCCGGGTGTGGCTATATTGGTTGCCTGGAGACTGGAGGGAGGGGTTATCTCTTAGGAGAAAATGGCGACCGGGGATCCGATGTGACTCAGCCCCAGCCACGCTTCCACCTCTGCCCACTCTCCCCAGGTTCCACAGCTCCTCCCCTTCTCCTACACCTCAGCCACGGGTAAGTGTCTGTATCCAAAAGGTCCTACGAACTAGGTTCAGTGGAGAAAGACACAGGCCCCAGTGCGAAGAGGGACTGCGTCTTTACAATCCCCTCTTTTGCCGGCACTGTGCGGTCGGGCAGTTAGCTCTTCAGGGGTGCCTTTGAGCTCAGATCCCAAATCAGACTCCAAGGTCTAAAATCTACTACCTCCCGCAGTCCCGTGGACCCTTTTTTCTCACAGTCAGACATTTTGCCTGTCCTCAGAGACGCGGCTTAGTGCCGTGTAGTTTTCCCCTGACCTTCTGGGTTTAGAGATCCGGCAGATTCTATTGCCCAGATCCTTGTTTTACCTTTTTCCTGGAGATCTCTGCCCTTCCCAGCTGCAAACTGTCTCACCAGCCACTTCTCCTTCGCCAATTCGGGCTGGATTCCTCTTGTTTCAGCTGCTCCCTCTATTTCCTCCTGGACAAGGATCAGGACACATCTGCCTATTTCACCGCCATTTTGTCCCTCTCCTACAAAGTCTGTTTTTGATCCATTGAATCTCCAGAGTTCTCTTCCATGCAGTGACTCAGGGATCCAGGCTGCATCCTATATAGATAGTCTCTGGAATAGGTGATTTCCAAGTTGCTGAAGCTAGAAAGGAGAGAGCTTAGGGTCATGCACCAATTCATAAATATTTTGGCCTGGAAACGACATGACTTCTTTTTATAGACTATTGTCCAGAACAAGTCACACATCCCAAATTACTAGTAACTTCAAGGGAAGCTGGGAGATATTGAGGAACATATGAATAATTAGAGAGTATTAATTGTTTCTGAAACAATTTAAGAGAAGCTCTGACTGAGAGCCTGAAATGTATTAAATGGAGACTGGGGGGGCAGGGAGAGTAGAGAATGAAACTTTCCTGACTCTGCTGAATCCAGCTTCCAGAGGCCAGACCAGGCCAGGCTCTGGGTTCAAGGCAGTGCATGGAAAGAGGCAGCTCAGGACTCAGAAGTCTGGGTTCTCATCTCTGTGTTTCTATCAACCTTGGGCAAGCTCCTTTTCTATGGGCTTGCCTACGCTGTGAAATAAGGGTTGTGACCCTGTTCTTGTCTCTATGGCTATGTAACAAGTCAGTTCAAAACCTAATACAATAATCATTTATTATTTTTCATGGTTTCCATGGGTCAGGAATGAAGCAGTGGGTTGGCCAGGTGTTTATACCTCAGGTTCACTTACCCACAGTCATCTGAAGGCTAGATTGGTGCTAAAGATGCACCCCCATGGTGGTTCCCTCACATGGCTGGTGGGTTGGTGCTGGCTGCTGGCATGGGGTCTCAGTTCCTCTCTACATGGGCCTCTTCACAGGCCTGCGTGCCATCCCCATGGCATATGGCTGGCTTCCTCCCCCACTCCCCTCCCAAAAGAACAAATGATCCCAGCCACCAAGATGGAAGCTATGTGCCTTTAAGACCTGGCTTCGGAAGTCATACGTTGACAGTCCATTGCAATCTCTGTGTCACACGGTCCATCGTGATACCGAGTGGGCAGGGAATACACAGGGGTAAACACCAGGAGGTGAAATCACTGAGGTCCATCTCTGAACCCTGACATTCTTTACCTATGATGCAGCAACACCCTCCCTCCAAGGAAGGTGTGGGTAAGGCCAGATCTTCCTATGGCTTTTCATAATGTTCCTCCGGGTCCTCTGGGTTGAGGTGATTTCTGGAATAAGAACCCTAAGAGCAAACTCATTTTCTATTTAATTCTCTCAAGAACTCTATGAAACAGGTGCTATATTTATCATCCCCATTTCACAGTTTTAGACACTGAGGCCTAGAGAGGTTGACTAAGGTCATGGTCAGCATATGCTGAGTCAGATTTCACACCCAGAGCTTACATTACTAATACCTCCTGGAGCTGGGCCCAGCCCAGGCTTGAGCTACAATATTCCCTCTGCAGCATGGAGCTGGGGCAGCTAATGTCTCCCCTACAGAGAAGCACTTGGCAGTACCTAGGCAGCTGCCCTTCCTCCCACAGGAGCCACTCTCTCCTGCACAGCTTCCGTCCCATCTGGCGGGACTTGCATCCCAGGAACTTCCTTAGAGACGGGAAGTCCTTTTAATAGTCTAGCTTACCTTGAGCTGATAATGTTAGTGTCTGAGCAAACAGTGTGTGCCTGCTTGAGGGAGTTATAATGGAGTCTGATAAGACCGAACAAGGAGTGATCTTTTTGTGAGCCGGCATATTAGGGCTTAGCTATGAAATTGCCCTTTGCTTTAACTGTCAGCAGCAAGGGAAAAACCTCTGGACCACAGATGTATGAAATGCTGCGGACTTAGATAAGACGATTTAGAGTTCAAGCTTCTGTTCCTGATCTGCCTGTCATTAAGGAGCTGGACAAAGACTAACCTATCTCAGCAATTTGCCTGCATTTGAATGAGACACATGAACAATTTCTCGGGCTCCGGGGTCTGAGGACAGGAGGGGGACTGATGAGCCTGAAGTGGTGTCCGAGAAGGCACTGCCATCCCTGCCAGGGAGGGACCGGGAGAAACGCTGGATGCCCTGGCCTGGTGCTTGTCCCTGAAGAGTTGGGTGCAAACAGTTAAATGTGTCTCTGTGTGAGCTTACCATGAGTGGGGTGTGGGCAACATGCATGTGGCCACACATGCTGGGGGTGGTACGTGTAACGATGGGAAGCCGGGCGGGTCATGGTTGAGGACACAGGCCCTGGAGACCTGCAGGACTATTGTCTCGACCATATATATCTGGGGACCCCGAGTGGGTGTTCTCATCTGTGAAATCAGCTTGACAGTAACAATAGCACCTATTGTAAAGGGCCCTTGTGTGTACTAAGTGAGGCAGCACCTGTAGAGGCCTTCAAACATGGTCTGACATTGTAAGCCCTTACAATGATAGCCACTTTTATTTCATGTGTTTTGTGTATATCTGTGTGGACTGTCGTTTGGGGCATGTGTGTGTATCTGCATGTGTATTTTGTGTGTGTGTGTGTGATTTGTGTATATGAGCACACACATAGGGCAACTGCCTCCGAGGTGTGCGCGTAACCTCTGTGGGTATAATTAAAGACAATGAACTGCCTGCGGGGGAGGGGACTCACCATTCCCAGGCAGTGTGCGGCACCCACACCTTCCAGCCAGGAGCCCACCTGGGCCTGAGAGCTACAAAAAGTTCTCCCCTCGCGGCAGAGGTCACCTTTGCCAGGGGCTGGGTAGGGAAGGACAGGTGGGTAACTGGACAACCTGAATGTTGGAGGCAGAGAATCAAAGTCTGACCTATTAGTATAGTTAAACTCAGGGTTTAGTGGGGATCACCAAGGAGCCAGGGATAACTCTGGCTGATGTTACTCTAAATCTTGTACATTAGCAAGTTGGGAGGCTTTGCTAGTTCATGGCACTGCAGGGCCCCCACCAGGTCTCCTGGTCATCAGCGCCCCCTGGGGTCTGGGGGCTTTAGTGACATGGAGTCAACTAAGCAGGATGCTGCTGGTACTGCCAGGTGCCGCCCATCCCTGGCTGCCTTGACTTAGAGCAGATGAGCAAGCTGGCAATCCACCCGTGCCAGGATTCAGGCTACACTTTGTAGATCAGAAAACTGAGTCCTGGATCAGTAAGATGGCTTAGTCAGAGTCCTGGTCTCAGCCTTTCTCCCTCGGGGTTAATACGGAGTGTGCTGTGTGCTGTGTGTGGGTGTGTGTGTGGGGGTGGGGGGGTGCTTTATGGAAGGAAATGGTGACGTCACTTTCTTCCAGTCCCACAGCTCACTCAGCAGAGACAGGATCGGGAGTATTCCACGACCTCGTTTGCACATCTGCCCCTGGGTACCACCCCTCACGGTGATTCAGCCACAGCTTCTCCCCTTAGCCCGGCTGTCTCCATCCTCCACACCTGCGATGGCACGCAGACCCTCAGCCACCTGTGGGAACCTGTCTTCCCAGCAGTGGATGGAGCATCACATGCTGGGACCCTTGTCACTACGACCTGTTTTTGAAATGAGGCAGGGAGCTGGGGGAGCCATGAAGAGTGATATCAACTGGGCCACTGGGAACTCTGTGACCCTGGCAGCTTGGTTTAGTGGAAGGGACCTGGCTGGGGAGTGGGTGGGGGGGATCTTGAGGGGAAAGCCTGTGTATTCACCTGCAGATTGAAGGGATTCAACTAGAGTGGTGGTTCTGAGACTTAGAGAGCACAGATTCACCCGGAGAACTGGTTACAGGTGGATTTCCAGACCCCGACACTGATGTTCTAACTCAGAAGCTGTGGGTAGGATCGGGTTCGTTGTTAGCAGGCACCTCAGGTGATTCTCAGGCATGTGGTCTATAGGTCATGCCCAGGGCCCCTCCCTACTCCTCCTTTCATGGGCCTTCCAGCCCATGGTTTATCAGAGCACAAGGACCATCTCTCTTGGGACACATGGTGGGGTGGTGGCTCTTACTGTGCTACAGATAATGCCACATGCCCCGTGCACAGACTGTGGCACAGACAGGAAGCTCTGTGGGCTATGTGCTAAATGGCCACAAATCTGCCCCTTCCTGCAGAGAGCATGTAAGGGTGGGTAGATGATCCCCCTATTCACCAGGAGCTCAAGCAAAAATGTTGGCATAGCCCTAACTGGTTTGGCTCAGTGGATAAAGCGTGGGCCTGTGGACTGAAGGGTCCCAGGTTTGATTCCAGTCAAGGGCATGTACCTTGGTTGCAGGCACATCCCCAGCAGGCGGTGTGCAGGAGGCAGCTAATCGACGTTTCTCTATCACCAAAATTTCTTACTCTCTGATCCTCTCCCTCTCTGTAAAAAAATCAATCAAATATATTTTAAAAAATGTTGGCATAATCTTCACTCTCCCTTTCTCACATCCCACATCCAGCGCATCAAAAATCTTGCCTGCTCTACTTTCAAAGTCTGTGTCAGTATGACCTATCTCACTACCTACAGCTCCCATACTAGTTAAATGTACCGTTGTCTCTTGTTTGGAACAGCCTCCTAACAGGTATCCGGCTTCCACTCCTGCCCTTTCTGGTCTAGTACCCACACCGCAGCCAGAGGGGTCCTTTTAAAGCATGTCATTCACCTTGCAAAATCACCCCGGTCTTCATAGCACACCCCACATCAAATCCTGCATCTTCATCGTGCCTACCTGAGTTGGCCCTCACTACCTCCCTGACCTCGTCTCCGGCCACTCTCCTCTCCATTCCCTCTGTTCCAGTCACATGGCCTCGTCACTGCCCCTTGACTACACCAAGCCACCCCAGGGCCTTTGCACTTGTTGCTCCCTCTGCCTGAATGCTCCATCCCCACAAATCTGTATGGTTTGTTGCATTGCTCCATTTAGGTCTATCTTTAATGGCAGTCAGTTCTTCTGCTCTCCTCTGGTGAGTCTTTGTAAAATAACATCCCCTACATGTGTTATTTCCTTATCCAGTTTAAGTTTTTGTGCATGTGGGTGCATGCACACACATGCTGGTTTGTTTGCTTAAAGCCTTTCAGTCTCCAGGAGAATGTAAGTTCCATGGAAGCAGGGAGGTTATTTTCTTCTCTGTCCCTAATGCCTAGAACACTGCCTGGGAGAGAGTAGGCTCTCAAAATGCATGAGTTGAATGAACAAAATGAGGGAGTTCTTCAAGCATAACCCTGAATCTTCTCTAATGTTTGAAATAAACAAATTAGTCATGAGCTTGGTAATTTTCAATGTATTATTAACAAGTTTTGAGGGATACATGTGTCCCTGCCTCAGTGATTGGGATCAGCTGGTTGTTGTTGGGCACTCATATGGCACCAATATGGGTCCCTGGGGCCATTCAAATGCTTGGTCTCTGGTTTGAAGGCAGTGGCTGAATGGTACCACTCCCATTCTTCCCACGTGACAGGAGTGACTCTCCAGCCCTGATCAGGGGTGACAGTGGATACCCTGTGTGGTGCTGGTGAAGTGACACATTGCCTTCCGAAGGGACCTCAGAGTGTTTAACTGTCACATTGACTGTATTAGTTTTCTAAGGCTGCTGTAACAAGTACCATGGACTGAGTGGATTAAACCACAGACATTTATTTCCTAGCAGGTCTGGAGGCTAGAAGTCTGAGATCAATTAGTCAGCAGCATTGGTTTCTTCTGAGGCCTCTCTCCTTGGCTTGCAGAGGGCCGCCGCCTCCCTGTGTCTTCACGGACTTCCCTATGTGCATGCCCGTGTCCTCAGTCTCCTCTTCTTGTAAGGACACCACCCACTGACCTCATTTTAACTTAATTACTTCTTATAAGACCCATCTCCAAATACAGTCACAGCCTAAAGCACTGGGGGTTAGGATTTCAACAAGTAATTGTGGGAGGCGGGAGAGTTGGACACAATTCAGTTCATAACATTTACCTCTTTCTCTTCCCATCTTTACAAATCTTTCCTGAGTAAACAATTTTAAAATAAGTTCCCAGCATGGGCTTTGAGTAGTTTCATGGCTCCTCATGATGCATATAATTATCACCCTCATTTCACAGAAGAGGAGACTGAGAGGGTACGTGCCTTGCCCAAGTCCACACAGCAAGGTAAGCCACAGGACCAGGACTGGACTCCCAGCACAGTGCTCGTCTCAACACCCAGCCACCTCCTGACCTGGCCATAAAAGGCAGCAAATGGATACGAGGTATTAATGAATGAACCCACTGCTGCCATTTTCAAACTTGTGCACTAGAACCCTGGTGGAGTGAGGGGTCTTTTGTGGTCTTGTGTTTCTAATAAGGTTCATTGCTCTGCCTGGCACACCATGTGCCTCTGGTGGGTTTGCTGCGGAGAGAGCAGTGAGAGGAAGATGAGGTAATCATCAGCAGAGGAGCTAAACGGGAGACCTTCAATGAACAAAGTTCTGTTCCCAGAGATTCCATCCCCTGGTGTGAGAGAAGCCTGGATGCCACCAGCATGTGGAGGACCCTTCAGAAATGGGATCCTTCCACCCGCCCTCTACCCTCGCCATCTGGTGAGGGATACAGGTTCTACACACGGTGAATACAGACCTGCACAGGTGAGTCTTGGGAAACCTGAGTGAGCAGCAAATTGCAAGAGGGTGAGGCCATCAGTCTAAAAGCCTGGGTACACTTCTGCAGGCCTACCTGCTGCTCCTGGTTGGATGGGGCCAATCTGCTGGACTTGCCCTATATCCACAGCAATTTCCATGACACCAGATGGCTCCACCCTCCATCGCCTCCTTTTCTCCTTCCTGGAATGGGCCCCTTCCCTAGATGCAACCCTTGATCTCTGTATTGTCTTCCATCTTTCCTCAGCCTCCTTCTTCCAGGTCACCCCTGGGATTAGTAAGCAAGTGTGCAAAAACCCAAAATGGAATTATCAAGAACCTCAAAAAAGAGATAAATATTGGAGCATGACCGATAACAATTTTTTCACAGTAGGTAGCAACCCAGTTACATCTTCCCAGCAAATCTCTGAAGGAGGGGTTTTCATCCCATTTTTCAGGAGACCTTACCTGGACCCAAGCTGGCAAAGCCCAGGTGCTGAGCAGGGAATCAGAGCTGAGCTTGGTTGTCAGTGTGGTTCTAACATTATGGCCATGTTCTTTGGTGACTGGAGGGTCTTTAGCGGGGAAGGGAGTGGGGAAGATGTGAAGAAGGGGCTTCCAGAACCCCATCCTGGCTGTACGCTGAGCAGCTCCAGATTTACCTGTTTTTATACTTTAGAAATGAGGTTTCAGATGTTGGCTGCACCCAGGGAACTCTCAGCTAATCAATAGTAGTAACGAACACTTCAGGGTTCCTAACCATTTGTTATGAGCAATTCCACCTCCATGTGAATTTGGGGCAATATTCTCATTTCTCCCCAGTTTTGGGGAAAACTGAGGCTCAGAGAAGTGAGGTGCCTTAGCCAAAGGAACACCTTTCAAGTGGCGGAGATGGTGCTCAAACACAGGTCTTCTAGTCCCAGTCCCCGGAGGAGCTGGCTTCCACTTGTGGAGGCCTCAGGCTACGATGATCAGAGAGATCTTGGACTTGGGGAGAGAAACAAATGGAAAAGCCCTACTTTGGGGAAGTCCAGGGATTTCTGAAACAGTCAAAGGGACCAGAAAGTAGCCCAGAGAGGAAAGGTTGTGTCTGTGGCAGCCGATGCAGCTGCCTGCCATAAACAGAATTCAGACAGAAGAGATGGGATGGTCACCCTGACGCTTCCTGAACCAGGTGAGCTGGGCCAGTGTTTGAAAGAGGAGAGGAAATAGAGAACAGCATCCCAGGGTGGGAGAAAGGCTAGGAATCAAGCTTTCTGCCTTGAAGAGTTCTGGAGAAGTTTGCGCCTGGTGGGCCACCTGCTCAGGCTGCAAAGTTCTGCCACATGTGGGCCTGTCTGCTTCCCCACAGCCCTTCTCTCTGGCGTGAGATATGTCTGCTCATCTCCAGAGCCAGCCCAGCACCTCAGGCTCAGTGGAGCAAAGACAAGGACAAGCGCCAAGCCACCTGTGTCCATCCCAGCTGCACGGCGGCTCCGGCTGGCTGTGGAGGGCACCTTGGCAGGGAGTGCAGAGCTGGGCAGAGGCAGGAATTGGGGCTGGATGCCAAGCTCCCTCATTTCTGGGGGGCTCTCTCTCCCACCAGACTGGGAACTCCCTGGGGGAAGAGGCCATGACTCACCCATCAGTCAAGGGTTCTCTGAGCACAGAGGTCTTTTTTTTTTTCCCAGCCTGAGGTGTGAAGAAAGACAGACAGTACCCCCTCATCGGTCTGGGCTCTGCTCTGGTCCACCATGCTGTGGTTCAAGGAGATAGTTTCAGCAGACTGTTTTTGCTCAAGTCTTCTTTTCTAAAAACAGTCTTAGAAAACACAAAAATTTCATCTTCCCTTCCTCATTGCTATGCTGAATTTCTTAGTGGGACAGATGAAAACACCATCCTCAGTCTCATGCTCTGATTGGCCTATCAGCTCTGGCTATGCCCAATCGGAATAGAAACCACAGGTCAACCCAGGTTCAGCCACAGGGGTGCTGGGTAATGTAGTTTCCTGACTCCTCCCTGCCCCACTAGAAGGAAATGGCTTCAGATCTCAAAGTAGCTTCTGTGAGGAGTTATACTGTTCCTTTCATCAGAACGGATAGGAATAATAGAATCACTGGAGTAATAGGAACACATTGTCTTTACAGCCTGGCACAGGCCAGTGATTTTTCAGAGAGAGCAGTTGTTTTGATACAGACCTGCAATGCTCTTTCTGATAAAGTTCTCTCTCCTCTCTGCTGTAGGCAGTTGCAGTTTCTCCATTGGAAGAAGCAGGCTGGGTGGGCGAGTAGGGTTTACTAACCAGGAGGCTGCTGGTGCTCTCCATGGAGACAGCACCATGGTGCACACGGCGCTCAGTTCCCACACATTGGGCCAGCTAGCCCTATGTATGCACAACAGAGTTTTACAGTCCGCAAAGAAATGGGAAAATAAGACATGTGTAACTTGTTTGTTAGAAAGTTAAATGTATTTAAAAGATTGCTTTTTGGTTTGATTTTCTACTATTCTTTGAACGTGTGTGGGCATGGGTGGGGAGTGGGCAGAGAGGACTTCCCTGTGGTGGGTGTCCAAGTGATTGCTTATGCATAAAGGCAGTCAGTAGTCATAAGACAAGATATGCTGCTGGGGGTGGGGAGAAAATTTTCCTCTTTTTCCCCCTCTTAGTTCTTTTGGCTGGTCCAATAATCAAACTGACAGGAGACATGTTAACAAGAGAAAATAGGCAAATGTAATGATGTAAGTATATATGAGGGTTCTGTAAAAATGATGATGCCAGGGGGCAAATTGGGCAGTTGAGGTTCACCTGCCATTCTGGACTAAGGAGATGGAGGGTCTGGGACTGCAAAGGGAAAGCAGGCAATTCACAGGCAGGTGAGAGAGAAGGAATATGTGGTAAACAGATTCTTGCTGGGCCACTGGTACTGAGGGGAGTCACACACACACTCTGCAGGTGCCTCTCGTTTGCCAGACTTTAGCTATCTAAATCCCCCCCCACCCCCTCGGGCAGGTTAGGGGAGGTTAACATCTCTTCTGGAATTTGTTGGGCTTTGATTGTCTTCAGCTCAAAATAATCTGCGTGCCAGGGTGGCACATTCAGAGGAGACTCTACAGTTTCTTAAAAACAACCAGCTTAAAATAATCAATATACCCAAGAAGGCATTTTTTTGGGGGGAGGGGGGTGGCAAACTCTGCTCCCCCTCACTGTTAATTATCCATAAATTCATATTAATCTGCACTGAAGAAAGAAAGAGGTGGGGATAATATAGGGCGCCATTCAATAATGGAAGTGAAGCAGGGAAGGAAAATAACATTTATTGAGGACCAACTCAGAAAGGATAATTGCCTTGTCCAAGGTCATCCTGTTAGGTGTGTGGGGTCTGGGACTAGAATCTACATCTCCTAAAGCCTAGTCTAGTGCTTTTTCAAGTGCACTACCTGCATCCTAGTAAAACCGATCATGACAACAGTGAACAAGCATGGAGCACATACTAAGTACTTCTCAAGTATTATCGGCCTTCACTCCCACAGCAGCCTTGAGAGGTAGGTTCCGGAGTTCGCCTATTTAAAGATGGATGAGTCAAAGCTATTTTCAGTTCAATTCAAGACACATTCACCAAGAGCCTGCTAGATTCCTTCCCAGGTGCCAAACTAGAGACAAGAAATGGAACATTAATAAGACAAGGCTCCTGCCTTAAACAGCTCAGTGGGACAACATGCACAAGCGGGTGATTTCAGTAGAAGGTGGTGAGTCCCACGGGAGATTTATACATAAGGGATATATATGTGGGAGCTCACTGGGGCACAAGGCCAGATTTCAGGGGAGCAGGCAGGGGAGGGAGTGGGGGATGGAGTGGCTCATGGAAGGCTTCCTGGAGAAGCTGGGCCACATTTTCCACAGGGAAGAGTCCTGAGAGCCTAGGGAGAAGGGAGGGTGGGGATGGGAGTGCTGGGCAGAAGGAAGGGCATGGCAAAGCTCCTAAGGTGTGGCAGCAGCACGATGCACAGACGTGGAGGGGGAAGGACCCGTGAGAACAGGAAAGGATGGTTGCAGGCTTGCTCATTGTCCTGGGGCAATGGGGAGCCCTGGAAGTCTTTTAAACAGGGAAGTGGAATAATCCCGTTCCTAATCCTAAAGTGACCAGTGGGGGCAGCGGGGGGAATGAAAGAAGGGGTGGGGGTGCACTGGGGTGAGGAGACCTGCCAGGGGCTTTTCTCTTCTAGAGCAGCAGCGATGCGCCCTGAGCTGGGTGGGATCCTGGGGAGGAAGGGGCAGGTTCAGAGATGTTAGGAAATGGGGTCTGAGGACCCAGGGTGTGATCGGTGGAAGTGGAGTTCCTGGGGTGCCAAGAGGAAAATAATTTCCTGAAGAACCCACAGGAGGATCATGGAAAGCTTTATTGATGATGTAACATTAAGGGGGTTCCCCTGCAAGGTCCCATCTCTGCCTCGCCATGGAAGAAGGCCAATCTTGTCTTCAGCTGGGCCAGAATGAAGGCCACTGCCCAGAATTTCTATTCCATGTCGAAGTCCAGCATCTGGCTAACTTAGCTTGTGTTTGCAGTTGCAGCCATTGCATGTAGGGTCCACATGGCCACAGAGAGAACAGGTGAGTGTATGGGCAAGTGCAGGTCACAGAGCAAGAGAGCAAACAAGAGGTAGAGAGAGGGGACTCTTTATCTGGGGTCTTTAACCGGGGGTTTCTTCAAACCAACCAACCTTTCAATGTTTCGAATGCTTCTCATGGGTCCACCCCCTAGCCAATCCATTGTTCCCAAGCTAGACTGACAGGAAAGCACCCTTCTTACATCACCCTGACCTCACTGAGCATGCGCTCACCTCCCCCTTTGTTCTATTCCCTCCCCCAGTGGTCTGCAGGGAATGGATTGGAGGTTCCCTGGGGTGTGTGAAGCTGCAGCTTCATGGCAAAGCTGCCCGGGTGACCATGCTTACAGTGCCTGGCCTCCCCTTTGCTCTCTTTCTATCATTAAGACGGATCAGCTAGCTAATTGGGACGATAACTTTGCCCCCAAGAGAACATGAGCCTTTGTAATCTTACAAAGGTAAGTGGGTGAAGGTCTCATCTTCTGTAGCTGCTTTATGCTGTCAGAGGGGCGTAGTCCTGCCTATTCCAAGGCTCAGAGGTTCTTTTATCTGCCAAGAGAAGAAAGGAGCAAACGGGAAGGGGAGTCTTCATGCAGAGAAGCAGGATTTTGCAAAGTGCAGGTCAGTTCGCTGTCCCTGGGGGTGGCATGGGCAATGTCTGGAAGATGGCATTGCTAGGCAAGCTGGCATTCTTGTTGTATTCTAGAGGTGACCCATTTGACAAGAAGGTTAAAAGGCATAATCCAAAAGTGAGGAGAATTATAGCAACTAAAGGTCTGGTGAGAGGTGAAAACCCATATGATAAAGGGAAGGACTAACTTAACAGTGTCCCAGATGAGCCTGGAGGAGTGGCTTCCCTGGAGGAAGGTGTGTGAAGCTGTAGCTTCCTGGTGAAGCTGCCCAGATGACCATGCTTATCTTGTTTGGCCTTCTCTTTGCTCTCCTCCTTTATTAATATTCACTAGCTATTGATCACGATAACACTGAACTGGCTGGGTGTAGGGATGAGGGGGAGGGAGGTGTTGGGGGTACTAGGTTTGTCATCTGGATAACCAGATGGCTGGTAGAGCTGAGATGGGGACTCTGTAGGAGATCAGGTTGTGTGTGTAGATGATGGGCTCATGAATGAATTTGAGTGACTTACAGTACATATCATTGTCTCCCCCCAACTTCTGTAAGTCTCAGCCAGTCATGTGGGTCAGAGAATGGGCAGGTGGGTGTACCTCTGGAAACTAGTGAGCCCACAAACACCATAGGGTATTACCAGGGACCTGGGTGATTGGGAAAAGGAAAAAGACACACTCCTTTCCCCTTCCCTGAGCCCTGGCCCAAGGGACATGTGACACTCCCTCCCCCACCCCCCGCCATGTGGACAGAGCTTCATTAAGGGCCCCTGCACTGAACACTTTTCCTGGCCTCATTTCTCACCTGCCTGGGAGACAGCAGAGAAGTGGGTCATCTCACAAGTGGGTCATCATTTTGGGAGCTTTATCTCTCTCCTGTGGTGACTCAGATGGAATGGCACTCTAAATTAATTATCATTACACGTCATTCATTTGCTCTTGCCAACAAATGCCTTGTTCATTGCTATCCTTGGTACTGTGCTAGACACATGACAGGCAGAGGCTCATAGGACAGGCCCTGTCTTCAAGGAGCTCATAGACCATCAGGGGAGACAGGCAAGTAACGACCTCTGTGATAAGGCGAGCGCTGCTCTTGTAGAGGTACCTTCAGATATTCCATGAGCATTGGTGGGGAGGGGCCTCAAGGAGTGCTTAAGAGCACAGGCTCTGGAACCTCTCAACTGTGGTTAGATCCTGGCTACTCTCCACTCACTAGCTGTGCGACTTGGGGCAAGTTACTTAACCTCTCTGGGCCTTCCTTTTTCACTTACAAGATGGGGATAATACAGCACCTACTTCCTAGGGTCATTGTGAGGATTAAACTAGTTAATGGATGAACAGAGCTTTGAAGAGTGCCCGGCAACTACAGAGCACTCCACAGAGGTGCCTGCTATTATTTTATCATCATCTTCTTCATCACAAACTCAGAGGGGTCTGTAAGGAAGGAGATAGCACCAGGAGAAGCTGCCGGGGAAAGCCTCAGAGGGAAGGTGACATTTTGCTAAGGAAAAACCCAGACACAGGGAAGCGGCCCAGGCAGAGGGAGCAGGAGCAGGAGCCAAGGCCAGGAAGTGTAGAAATGCAAGGACGTCTGGGAAAATGAGGAGGCCTCCAGGCTCCCTGGAATGTGGAGGATGGGAGAAGGGAGGCCCTGGGAAGGTAGGCTAGGGCCAGCTTGGAATTGGAATGCCAACCTAAGGAATTTAGGCTTTACTCCATAGGCAAAAGTGGTCCTGAAAGACTTAGTTTTAAGAGAGGCGACATGACCAGCTTTGCCTTTGAGAAGGATTGTGGGGCAGCTGTGTGGAAGATGGGCCAAAGGCAGGGGCCTGTCCAGCTAGGCCAGGTGAGATGGCAAGGGCTTGAGCTAAGGCAGTGCAGGGGGGTTGTAGGGAAGATGTTACTATGAGGCTGCAGGGCCAGAGGGGAAGCTGGGTTCCCATCCCCTTCTGAATCATCAGGATAGAGCTAGAGTGGGAGGTGAGATGATTGGGCCTCCAGCTGCCCTAAGCAAAGGCCTCCAGACAGGTGGAAGCAGACCCTTGGGATCCCTCTACCCAATGTTATTGGCTCTAGGGTGGTCCCTCTGCAGGCCAGCAGGGAGCTGTGGCTCTGCCTGGCCCTGGTGCCGTGGGACTGGGCATAGATGTCACCACAGGGGTAATGGGTTTGGAGGCCAGAAAACCAGGTTTCCAGGCCTGACTGGGCCACTCACACATAGCTGTGTGACCTAGTGAGTCTCTGAGACTTGGCTTTCCTCCTCTGTAAATGAGGACAATAGTAGCTGTCTCAGCGGGTTATTTTAAAGACTAAAGGCGTAATGAATAAAAGTACCTAGTACTGTGCCTGGCACCTAGGACATGCTCAGTACGTGGTGGGTGTTCATTGCTATCATAACCCCTGGGCACTGGCCATGCACTCCCCTCACTCCCTCCTCCCACCCCACCCTCACTGTTCAGAACTCCCTCTGTCCTTCCCACTCCTCACCACCCCATGTGGAGATCCGGTATCCCCAGGTGGACTTCTGGCTGGCACAGGGAGAGGTGTTTTCTCCCCCTCCCCCCACCGCCTTCCATTTAACCATCTCCTCTGCTGAGACATGTGGCTGCACTTTACCCTTTGGGGAATCTCATCTCCTGGGTGGAGTCCAAGGAGTCTCTTCCTGGGCTGCAATCTTTGAAGCCCTTCTTGGAGGCAGAGGGATGGACAAATTGATCCTCAGACCCTGGTTGCTAAGCCCTTGCCTCAGTGTCTCTCTGCCCACTTCTCCTGCCCTCTGGCTCTTAGCCTGGCTGTAGAGACAGATGCTGTTGCCTATGAAGAGAAGGCTGCTGCTATGCATTGCTCTCCTGTTTATTTTCATCCGCCTATGGGCCCAGGGTGCTATGGCTGGATGCTCCATGTCTCCGCAGCCCGCCTCCCGCTGCTGTGCAGACCCTCTGAGCTGGTTGGAATGTGATGTGTGGGCTTCAGAAGGAGGAAAGGAAAACAGCAGCTCCGACCACAGCCGTGGTCCTGGGTCTGTGCCTGTGCTTCCCTCCCTCCTGGCACCCCACTCCCCTTCCATGCTAGGCTGCCAAACCAGGTGTGACCCTCCCATCCAGCCGGCAACCTGGAGCAGAGCCAGGTTTCTGCCCCTCTCTGTGCCCCTATCTCACTCCAGTAAAGCTAGGCTTGGGGCAGCAGCCAGGGGATCCAGCCACCAGGAGGGGAGACAGCTCAGGGCCTTTCTGCTCATGAGCTCTTACAGATCCACGGCTCCTGACACCCGGAGGGAGCTCCCCGGAGGAACCACACCACGGCCCCAGCTAGAATCCCATCACCCGGCTTTGTGTGGGTCTCTGTGCCTTGTAACTCTCCTGTCTCCTCTGCTCAACAGTCCCGGTGAGCCCCCTCCCCAGGAGATGTGCCTTGAAAATGGGAAGCCTGGGTGAGCAGCAACCTCTGGATGGTTTCCCTTATATTGACCTGCTTAGTGAAGCAGTGGGGAGACCTACAGGTAAGGGCCATGCAGCAAGAATTATTTTCTTGGAGAAAAGAGGTTTGAATGACTGAGAAAAAAGAAACTCGTTTATTCATTCATTCACTCACTCCCTCCCTCCCTCACTCTTTCAGGTGATAATTGGACACTTACTGGTTTAGGGATACAATGGGAGACAATGACCAGCTAGCAGACATGGTCTCTGCTCTCACAAAACACGCTCATCAGAGGGGATAGACACAGGCAAACCAGCCCTTAAAGTGCAGGATGAATGGGGAAGCGCAGGGAGCTGGGATACAGGGGATCTATGCGAGCTGGGAACCAGGAAAACACAAATCTCTTAAGGTATTTATAACTGAAGTGATTGTTTTTACAGAATGGAAATTAATTTACTACACTAGTGCTCACAATTACATCAAAATAATCAAACCACTATCTATCAGGCAAAGGGGAGAAGAAAGCTGAGTCTGAAGGGTACCGCTCCTTGGGAACTTGAGTAGCAGAAGCGGGTCTGGTCTCCTAGTCTCCTGGCAATATTATGCAACAGGAGCTGGGCGTCTGCTCTCCAAGAACTCCTCAAGTTGTTCCATCTTCTCATCTGAGGCATGAGGTTCCCAGAGCCTTGATACCAGGCTCAGAAGCACACTCTTCAGCCGGTTTTGTATGCAGGGCTGTCCAAAGACCGTGATTTCGACTACCTTCCAGGAGTTTGTGTCCACCATCAGCAGGACCTGGTTTGTTCACTCTATTTCTGAATTATGTATGACTCGATCAAGGTGAAGATAGACTCAGCCAGCTATGCCTCCAGGTGAAACACCAACAGGCCTCTCAGTTCACACAGGAAACCACCACGGCCGGGTGTGAATCCGCGGAGGTGGAAGTGGTATCCTCAGCAGCCCATCCAGGGACTGGATGGACATTCATACCCCCTCTCCTGCCCCCCCACCCCACCCCAGACTGCAGCACCTGGCTGGTCGACCATGCTAGGACCAGCAGCCAGGAGCGGGGTGGAGTGGCCATTGTGAAACTCTAATACAGCTGATGTGATTTAATGCAGGGAATTGGTCAACAGGTGATGGGAGGGGTCAGCTGACCTAGGAAGCAGCTACCATTCCAGGCTGGAGGGGCAAAGGCAGGAGGCAGCATGAGATCTCACTAGAGTCTCCTGATGCAGAGAGGAGCTGTAGTGAGTGTGTCCCAGTGGGTGAGTCCCAGTTGTGTGTGCCAGTGGGTGTGTCCCAGTGGGTGGGTCTCAATGGGAGCCAGTGACCTGCAGCTATACAGGCTCCCAAGGCAGAGGAGCAAGAAAGAAATGCCTTTCTTTTCCCTTTCTCCTGCCCTCCTCTTTCCTGACCCTGGCTCCCATTGGCTGAACCCAGTCAGGAGCCAGGTGCCAGGGGAGTCTTTTCTTACTTTGCCTCTTGTCAGCCATTGCTTTGCAACTTGCTCAAATCCGTACAAGCCAGAATCACATAGCATAGACTAAGAGTGGAAATCCCACTGACCCCACACATGGAAATCCCACACCTGCGAGGAGGAGACATGCCATCATGGGGTGGCAGAAACGGGAGCAAGGGGCTCTCCCTACCTGGGCCTCATTTTTCTCATTTCAAACATATTAGACTCAGTGATCTAGTCGTCACCCACCTTTCTGTAGTCCCCAGAAGCCTGTGGTTGTCCTGGAAGTAATGAACTCAGCCTCACACGATGAACCATGGTTGACCATGGCAGTGCCAACCACATTTACTGATAGGTGATTTACTTATTAATCAGTTCTGGCCAACGAGGCATGCATTCGCCAGCTTGGGCCACCATCACAAACTACCATGAAATGGGTGGCTTAAAACGACAGGCATCTATTCTCTCAGAGTTTTGGAGGCCTGAAATCTAAAAGCAAGGTGCTGACAAGGCCACGCTCTTTCGAAGGCTGTGGGGAGGAATCTGTTCCATGCTCTTCTCTTAGCTTCTCGGGTGACTGGGACTCCTGGGCGCTCCTGGGCTCACGGCTCCACAGCTCCAATCTCTGTCTCCATCGTCTCATGGCATTCTCCCCAGGGGTCTTTATTCTCACCTGGCTGTCTCTCCTCTTCTATTCCCTCTTCTTCTAAGGACAGAAGTCATATTGGATTTAGGGGCCCACCTTCCTCCAGTTCGATCTCAACTTAACTCATTATTCTGCAATGACCCTATTTCCAAAAAAGATGATCTTTGAATGTATTTCAGCATATTTTGGGGGGCACAATTCAACCCATAATAAGACTGAGGGGAGAGTTTTTCTCCCTGGTCAGGCAGCAGCATCAGGGAGAGCCCCTGCCCTGTCTCCCATGCTCAACTCTATCACAGAAAGACGTGATGTTGATCGCTGTGGCATCTCGGGCCCCCAAGGAAGGACGTCTCTCAGCGGGGTTGGCAGGGAAAGACGATGATAGAGTGACATTGCTGAGCCATAGCCCCAGTCCTGATACCTCCTTTCTCTATACTTCTGAATAAGTGGATAAAAGCGTGCAGGCCACATTTCATTGTATGTTCTGTCACTTATAGCCAAACACATCCTGCCCCCTAATTTCCCTGCTCGGTTTGGGGAAATGTAAGGACCATGGGATTTTGGAATTGGAAGAGACTTCAGCAGTCATCTAATCCAAACTCATCATTGTATGCATGAGGAAACTGAGGTTCAGTGGGGAAAGGAACTCACTCAGGGCCCCCGCACAAGTGGGGACACAGCCAGGACTGGCACTAGGGTCTCCAAACTTCCATTCCCCCACTGATTGCCGGGCTCCTTGTGCTCCTGTGTCACTCTCTCTGTGGGGGAGAGAGGGTTGTTTACAAGGGAGGGCCTGCAGGGTGGGATCCCATTGAGCTGTCAGAGGAAGGAGAGCAGGGGTGGGACAGCGGCAAGGCAAGTAGGATTCCGAGGGAAGCGTGGGAGCCTGCCATGCTGCAGAGCCGTGATCAGCCTCAGGACATGCAGCTATTCTAATCACATGCTCTGTGCAGGGCTTGCGGCTCTGAATTATGAACCTAGAGAGGGCCTTTCATCTCGCCGAGGGTGGATACCAGCCTGCCTGGCCACTTGTGCTGGGCCGTGATTTAGTCTCCAAAGCAATTTGGGACAAGGAGGAGGATAAGGCAAATTGAATCACCTGGACCTTGGCTTTCCTGAGGACTCTGCCCACCCACTTCCGCCTGCCACGGCGGCTCGGGGGATGGGCAGCGTGGTTGGTGAGAGGGAGGCAGTGATCCACCCCTCACCTCAATCAGTCTGGGAGCCTGGAAGAGATTCACATGAGCTTGTACCTGGCAGATTCCCAAGCATACAGAGAAAAATCACTTCAGCAGCTCTGTTGAGTTAATATCTATTAAATTCAAATAACCTAGAAATCCAGAGGACTGGCTGGAAGACAGACGTCCCCTAATCCAGGCTGCTCATTTTATAGGAGTGGACACTAAGGCCCCAAGAGGGTTTAAAGAGACTTGCCCTAGAGGCAGAGCTAGTCAGAGCCCTAAACATCAGCCTCTCCTCATTGCACTCTTTGGTCCAAAGCAGCTGGCTCTCGAGTTCAGTCAACAAATACTGTATGTCTGAGCCCTCTAATCGGCAGCTTCTGACACGGGCTCCCTGACCCTCACGTCCTGGTGTTCATGCCCTTGTGTAATCTCCTCCCCCTGAGTGTGGGCTGGACCTAGTGATTACTTCTAACCAATAAAATATGGTAGAAGTGGTGGAATGTTACTTTCATGATTAGGTTACAAAGACTGTGACTTCCATCTTGCTAGCTCTCTCTCTCGTTCTCTCTCTCTTTCTGTCTTCTGGGCTCCTCTTCTCCTGAACTTCCTCTGATGAAGTGAACTGGAGAGGTTCACATGACAAGAAGTTGAGGGCCACCACCAACCAATGACCAGCAAGGAACTGCAGCGACAGCCATGGGAGAACTACATTCTGTTAAAAATCATAGAGTGAACTTGGGAGCAGGCTCTTCCCCAGTTGAGTCTTAAGATGAGACCACAGCCCTGGCTGGACATCTCAGTTAAAGATGTTTGTGATAGGTCACGAAGGAGAAGAACTAGTTAAACTATGCCTCCATTACTCACCCCAGAAACTGTGGGGAAGTAAATGTGTGTTGTTTTAAACTGCTAAGTTGTGTTATGCGACGATAGATAACTGAGACAATTCCTTATTCCAGGATAGTATTTAAAACTATATGCATGCCCTAACCGGTTTGGCTCTGTGGATAGAGCATTGGCCTGCGGACTGAAGGGTCCCAGGTTTGATTCCGGTCAAGGGCATGTACCTTGGTTGCGGGCACATCCCCAGTGGGGAGTGTGCAGGAGGCAGCTGATTGATGTTTCTAACTCTCTATCCCTCTCCCTTCCTCTCTGTAAAAAATCAATAAAATATATATTTTTTAAAAATAATAAAATAAAAAAAATAAAACTATATGCTTAACACATTCCAGGCAGTGTCAGAAATGAAAAATAAAAAGGATTAATGTGGATTTACAAAAGCTTATAGTCTGATGAGCTAAGACATAGCATGTAAAATGGCATCACTAACATTTCATTGAGTGTTTCCTCTGTACCAGGCATTGTTGTAATCCTTACAACCACCGGTGAGGCCTGTTATTAGCCCATTGTACTGATGAGAAAACAGGTACAGAGAAGTGAAAAACTGGCCCCGTTTCACATCTGTAAATGATAGAAGTGGATTTGAACCCAGTTTGGTTGCAGAGGGAAACAAGACAGCATTCATTCATTCCGAGAGCACGCGCATGCCTCCTGTGTGCGTGCTATGGTTAGTTGCTGGGCATATGACAGTATGTCTCTGTGGTGAAAGAGCTAGTGGCTGTGCCCCTCACTACTGATGACCTTGAGAAAATTCGTTAACCTTGGTTACCTTATCTACAAAGAGGAATAAGGGGAACAACTCTCACAGGATTGAAATAAGATAGAAATAACTTAGTATTTATAAAGCAGCAGTACCTGGTACACAGTGTTAAGTTTGTTAAAAATAAATAAATAAATAAATAAATAAATAAATAAATAAAGGCAGTATCAGCAGAAAGAGACCATAGTGTGCAATTGCAGGGACCCATCTGCTCAGATGCAAGCGGAGCCGAGAGGGAGCAATGTCCTTCACTGTCTGTGTCTGTACATGTCCTTTTAAGTCCCAAGTTCATCAGCGGGCTTCCCAGGCAGCCTGTAGCCTTTTCAATGCTTCTTATTCCCTCATTGAGATGATTAGCAGTTCTGAGGCCGGCCTTCTGCCAGGATGCCCAACTCTTAACTGCTGTTCACTTTTATAGCCTAAGCTTCCCAGGATGAGGGAGTTTTGCAAATAATCTTTGCAAGTCCCAGTGTTCACGTGCACCACGGACCCTCATCCCCAGCAATGACAGGCTCAAAGCTGACATTTCACATTTCACCTCCTCTCCAGGCTCCCACGCCTCCCAATTCCCCGCTAAACTCTTCCCTTGTTGATCAGAACTGCAATCCCTCTCATTACTTTGCTCAAAGTTCAGGAGATTAAAATATTTGCAGTTGAGGAAATACAAAGACTCTAAAAATGCCTAATGAACTACAAATGCCAAAATACATCCCACAGATGGTGAGAACTGCTGTTGGCCAGACCAAGGGGATCCAGGCAAAAGCAGTGGCCAAGGAGGGCTTCAAGCAGCAGATGGGGTTCCGGCCAGGCCTTACCGGGGGGTAAGGACAGGGATTAAGGACAGGGAGAATGGAGGGGATAGGAGTGGCCATGAAGGGAGCAGAAAGCACCTCCAGGGTGCCAGGAAGGACATGCCACCCATATTGGCTGTTCCTCTATTATGCACACACACCCCCACTCTTGCTATTATGTGGGGGTCACATAACTCAATTTGGTCAGTTGGTTGCAAGTGAAAGTGATGTGTTCCACTTAGAGACGGAAGCATTTAATGGAGGAGCTAATGTCTTCAGTGCTTTTCCTCCTGCCATGGCAACCAGGGAAGCCTGTGCTGAGGAGGAGGAGCCAGCAGACTGAAGGAGCCGAGAACACTGAGGAGCATATGGAGGACCGCTGCCCGCCCAGGAGAGTGGTCTGGACCCACACGGGCTGTGTGAGTGACAAGTGAATCTTTGTTCTTGTGATGACCGGGCCTTCCCTCATGGCCACAGAAAGGTGTGTGTTGAGTAGCAGGACATGGAGTTGGGCATCAGAATCACCTGGGGAAACTTTGTCTCCCCGCTTCCCCGCAGAGTTCTAATTTAACAGGGAGGGCGTGGGCATGGGTATTTTTTAAGCTGCCCAGGTGATCCCCAAGTGCCATCAGAGCGGAGGCCATGGGTACACCCATCTCTATCCCCTTTTATGATGCAATCTGCAGTCAACTGCTTTATTCTACAAACCCTGTATTTGGGCTCTTAAAGGAGAAGAGTATTATTGGATTGGCAGGCTCAAAGCTGACATTTCACATAAAAACGTGAAAGGGCTTTATAAATCGTAAAGGGCTGGATATCAGCACATTTTATTCTTGATGATATTAAAGCCTGAGAGGGCAGGAGTTCAGATTCGACGCGGTGGACTGCTCACTTTGAGGACATGTGTGGCTGATAGTTCCAAGCCGGATTCCGCATCTCTGGCCACTGCCCTGTCCCCTGTGGGCAAGACAGGCGGCAGGATGCTTGGCTCCGTGACAGGCAGTGGCGACACTCCCAGTGGCTCTTCAGGTTCTGGGGCTGCTTTGATGTTTTCTCCACTGACTGGATTAACCAGGTGGACCTGCTCATCGGATAGAGATTTGACAGCACCCTCCTTCTTATAAGAAGTACTAGAGGCCGATGCATGGAATTCGTGCAAGAGGATGTCCCTTCCCTCTCCTCTCTGGCACCCAGGACCCGGACTTCCCTCACAACCCCTGCTTCATCCGGAAGGTCATCCGGAAGGACATCTGGTCTAATTAGCATATTATGCTTTTATTATTATAGATAGTAACTTTGGTTTTTATCCAAGTTTTAGATAAATAGGTTTATACTAGGAAAGAACAGTGTCCAGCTGCCATCTCCCCACCCCGAGCCTCTCTCCTGAGGGGCAGCCCTTCAACTCTACACCTCTTTCTTCTGTTTATTTTTCTCTTATTGGCTTTTTCTGGATTTTTTCCTTTGAGACATTATCACTGACTTCGCCCAACGGAGCCTGCGCTTTAGCAGCTGCTGTTACTCCTTCCCCTCCCCAGCAGCATGCTCACGCTCCCTACAGTCTCCCAATAGAGTTTTATCATGATTTTTGCTTAAAAATAGGTATTTGCTATTTACATTAACATTTGCAATTATACAAATACTGTTTAGAAGAGAGCTATGTATAACAACAGTTTATTTCTTAGACAACTTTTAATTTTCTTGGAGTTAATGATTGTTTCTACTTTGTTTACTCCTTCACTCACATTTTGGATGGAGGGCAGCCGAGGGAATGTGCTGTATCTGCAGCCATCAGCTGGAACTACAGGTCATTCCCACTGTGTAAAAGTGTAATATTACAAACGTGCCCTTGAGTGTCTCCCCCAATCCACAGGCCTTAGGAGGAGCCTTCTACACGTCTGTGACACCATATCACCCTTGTTTCCTAGTTTCTCACTAAGATGAATAGAAATAGACACTCAGTTGCTCACAGAAAAATGTATTTTTTCAGAGTCTGGGAGGGGATATTTTTTCTTTAGACTTGGAGCTGCTTGAGAGCAGAGGTTTTATCTTCTCTTCAGACGGGGGTTCCCTGAGGACAGGGCTGTGTCCCCCCTCAGACTGGGGCTCCCTGAGGACAGGGCTGTGTCCCCCTCAGACTGGGGCTCCCTGAGGACAGGGCTGTGTCCCCTCTCAGACTGGGGCTCCCTGAGGACAGGGCTGTGTCCCCCCTCAGACTGGGGCTCCCTGAGGACAGGGCTGTGTCCCCCCTCAGACTGGGGTTCCCTGAGGCAGGGCCATGTGTCCTTCCTCCCTACCTGTCTTCCTTTCAGCCCCGCCTCAGTGTCTAAGTAGGGGCTCCCCACTTGGGAGATGGGGACTCTGCCTGGTACTGTGAGCCCCAGGCCCTGGAACTGCTTCCCTTCCTGCCTCTTATTCTGCTGATGACCTTGGCCCTTCAGGAAGCGAAGCTCTTCAGGGACACCCTGAAGGTTCTACCCACTCCCTGAGCCTCTGAAGCAGCAGTGCCAGGCCTGCCTGCTCCGAGGATGTCCCTTCCCTCTCCCCTTTGCACTCGGCTTTTCTTTCTATCGCTGTTGTCTGGAGAGACTGTGGACAGTGTGAATAATAGATGACTCGCTAGGAGCCTCTCTAGTCTGTGAGACTTGCCACCCAGCGAAGACGCACTTATGTAACCAGCAAATTACGGCGGCATCAGAGGTAGCTCCCGCCGCAGAGTGGTAGATGAAAGGAGCGAGCAGAGCAGGGAGGAGGCTATGGTGGAGGGTGTGTGGAGAGTCAGGCTCTGGGCTGGTTGCTTCCAGCTATGGTCTCTCGTTTAAGCCTCACAGAGACCAGTGAGAAGGCACTGGAACTTCCCCGAGGAGAGAGAATGAGCTGGTGGAGGCTGGGGCTGGTGGAGGCTGGAGCTGATGGAGGCTGGTGCTGGTGGAGGCTGGGGCTGGTGGAGGCTGGGCTGGTGGAGGCTGGAGCTGGTGGAGGCTGGGGCTGGTGGAGGCTGGTGCTGGTAGAAGCTGGAGTCTGGCCCCAAGGCCCCTGAGTCCTGGCTCCTGGCTGGCACCTCACTGCTCAGACAGGCTGGTTGGCGCTATCCACAGAGGGCCTGGCAGAAAAGGCCTCTAAAGGAGACATGGAAATGGGCAAAGCAGGCCTGGGAGCTGTGGTCTCTGGAGGAGGAAGCCCAGAGCTTTTCCATGTGACACTGCATTCTCTGTGGTTCCCACCCTATTTCTACATGAATTCATAGAATCATGTAGAAAATGAAGGTCCTTCAAGGTGAGTTAGGGCCTGAAGCGATCACCCAGTGCATGAACCGCACCTCCAGCAGTGACAGCCCTGCGTGCCTCAGGGTTGGGAACCCCAGGCTGCCCTGCTCGACAGGGCACCCAGGCAGCCTGGGTGCTGGTTGTCAAGGCTCAGGGGGCTGGCTCATGGCAGCCACGGAAACGCGCCTCTCAGATCTTCAGCGGCAGTTCTTCTCTCTTGTACCCCTGGCACCTGCATCAGAGGACCCAGACTAATGCAGCCCCTTATTCCTCCCCTGGACCAGACTCGCCTTTGGGCACCATCCAAGGTGGGACTGAGTGGTGGCAAATGCACTGTGTTGAGCCCATCAAGGACCATAACTTGTTGAAGTGGGTCCCTGGACTGGGATGTGCAAGGGCCCTGAGGCAGTGTGTCTGTCCTGCATAATTAAGGCAAGGAGTGGGAGGGGATGAGGGGCCAGGTGGGGGGGGGAGGCGGCTGTGGACATCTTGGGACATCAGTCCCATCCTGAAGCCCAGTAACCCTTCCTGGAGGCTGGGCCTCAGCCCGTGCACAGTCTCCTCCTGTCTCCTCCTCTCGTCCTTCAGCAGCAGGACCTGCTCCTCACCGCCGTTTCTCCAAGGCCGCAGCATCTGAAGTGGCCTGTTTGCTCCTAGGACCCTCACGATGTTTCATAGTCAGCATTGCCCAATTGTTCCATAGACAAAAGCCTGCTGTTTATTAAGAGTTCCAGGCTAGGAGTCCAAATCCAGAATTCACGACCCTGCTTGACCCTTGATGAGCCCTGGGACCTTGGGCAAGTAAGTCAACCTCTTGAAGCCTCAGTTTCCTCATCTACACCAAAGTGATGCCAGTAGCCGTAATAGCAGCCGACACTAAGTGAGTGTCTCCTATGAACCAGGCACAGCTGTAAGCGCTTTACATTTATTCTGAGATCCGTGTCCACAGGACAGCTGACGCCCTCATCCCCATTTTAGAGGTGGGATAGTTAAGGTCCAGAGAAGGTAAGAAACAAGTTGGAGATCTCAAGCTGGTGAGCAGCACAGGTGTTATTTCACCTTTGCGTGCTTATCTCCTAGAGCTATGGGGAGGACCACGGGAGCTTATCCAGTGTCCGTGGGAAAAGTCCCCAGCCCAACACACCTCGAGGCTCTGACTCCTGGGCCCACTCTGACAGTGTTGTCCAGGGAGCACTTCATGCTTTGGTCCTCAGCTCAGGCGTACTTCCTGGGGACCTCCCAGGTGCCTGGCAGCGTGGCAGGTGCTGGGACAGAGCAGTGAACAGGCCAGACGTGTCCTTGACGCCCTGAACCTTCAATCCAGAAGGGAAGACAGACATTAAACAGAGAGTTATGCAGGTGATGGATTACAGTCGGGGTCTGTGCTAGAAAGAGCAGCAGTGGGTACAGTGAGAAAATGTAGTAGTAACAAGGAGACCTGGCCTGTGTGCATATGAGGGATTGAGACTCAGCCTCTGCCAGCCTCAGTGTGACCCGTGTTGGATAGAAGAGACAGAGCCTGATCTCAGGGGCCTCAGTCTGAGGGGAGACAGGGCCCTGCCCTCAGGGAGCCCCAGTCTGAGGGGAGCCTCCATCTGAAGGGAGATGAAGCCCCAGTATTTGCTTGGACATTAAAAGGGGAGACATTCAGGGTTTTCTTCGGAGGGTACAGCTGAGGTCAGTGAGGACCCACATTAAAGCAGAGACTGTGGTCCAGGCCGACGTCTTACATGATGGGCCAGGGATGGCATTTAGGGTCTGTCTAGACACAGGCCGAGCATGTGTCTGGAGGATCTGTTTCCAGGGGCCTCGTGGTAAAAAGAGCGCAGGCAGAGATGGAAGCAAGAATAGGTAATAAAGTTAGGCACCCGGGGTGAGTGCTAAAAAAATGAGAGCTGTGGTTTCTGGAGAGCAAGGGTTGCAATGTCAGGGAAGAACAGGGAGGAGCCTGGAAACATAGGTCCCCACCCTTCCATGATCAAAGGTCCCACTGCAGGAGCTCCCAGGAGGATTTCTCTCCATCTCTGCACCTGGCTCTTCCGCCTTGGACACTAGGAAGGAGGCGCGGCCCGGTTGGGCGCTGGCAGGCACGCTCCACGGAAGCCCAGGCAGCTTAGCGCTGTGCGGCTGGAGAGGGATTTTCAAAGTGAAGTAGTTGGGAGAAAATTTCTAATGAATCCTATCCAACCATAAAATCATGTAGAAAATGAATTCTATCTGACAATAAAATAAAACTGAAACAAATTACTAGGCTCTCATAGTTGTAGGACAAATTAATTTCATGTTTAGAATACTAATTGCTCGCTGAAGGTTTGTGGCCACTGCTGCTGGGACTGAGCCTGAGCATCGAACTTGGAGGGGCTGCAGAGGAAGCTGGAGGGTGTGCCGGCCTGGTCTCGCTGCTCCTGAAGCCGCCTTTGCCGAGTCTCTCTCCAGTGCCCAGGGCTCAGCTGGTACAACTGCTCACCATGTGCGAGTGCTCCCAAATAGTCCCTCGTGTCTTGTTTCCCTCACACAGGCATGCGCCTGGGGACAGCAGTTGTATTTCCTCATCAGAGGTGATCTGTCCCAGGGCAGGGTTCCCCTCTGACTGGGGCTCCCTGAGGGCAGGACTGTCTCCCCTCAGACCAAGGGCAGGGTATGGATCTTTCTCATTAGGCCGAGGGTTCCCTGGATAAAGGGGATCATGAGGAAAGTTATAAACTCTTTTCTCTGAAAAAAATGAACAGATACAAAATATAGCCTTTCAGGGATTCGTGGGCCCTGTGCCATGGGGTCAGGCTCCTCTGTGCGACAGAGAGGAGAGGCGGGGGTGGAGCCATGACAAAACTGAGCTAGTGTCTGTGTACTGTAATATGAAGGACATGTTTTCTCTACCTTTTTCATGCTTTATGCCTCATGGCATGAAATGTGAGGTAATTCCTAATAATCTACATATGAGTGATTGTAATAGTGGATTATCTGTGAAATGTTTAAAAACCCAAAGCTGTGTGCCCTGTTGTCCCAGGAACTCCTGGACCACCTGCCCCCATTTGAAGGATGCCTGTTCAGAACACGCTCAGCTTTTGTTCTTGTGACCAACGCTAGTCTTTTGTTCTTGTGACCAACGCTAGTCATCGTAATGACACCTTTGGTTGATCTTTGGGGTACACTGTCCCAGCAGCTCTGCATATATGCTAATCCGTATACCTTCCGGGTGATAGGCTTTATCATGCCCATTTGACAAGCTAGTGAGCAAGACTCCAGGGCTTTATCACACGAGGCTGCACTGCAGCTGTGCCTGGGGTTGGGATTTGGATCAAGCTCTGGTGAACTTTTCCCTTCCACACTATGCTTCCATGCACAGTCAGGAAAGTTAGCCTGTCCCTGCCCTGACCCTCCAAATATAAAAACGTAATCACACTCTTTAAAGATTCCATAGACATATGAAAAACTCCTAGCAAACAAAAGCCCTGGTCAGGACAGCTTCACAGGCAAGATTTACCAAACATTCAAAGAAGAGCTATCAACTATTCTAAAAAATTCAAGAGGAGGGAGGACTTCTAAGTTCTTTTTACCAGACCAGTATTATCTTAATTCCAAAACCAGATAAAGATACTACAAAGAATGAAAATTATTGGCCTATATCCCTGATGAACATAGATATCCTCAACAAAATATTAGCAAATCAGATCCAGCAATACACTAAAAAGATCATACACTATGACCAAGTGGGATTTATTTTGGGGATACAAGGTTGGTACAATATTAGCAAATCAATAAATGTGATATATCACATAAACAAAATGAAGGATAAAAATCACATGACCATATCAATAGATGCAGAAAAAGCATTCAACAAAATCCAACACCCATTTTTTAAATAAAAACTCTCAGCAAAGCAGGGATAGAAGGAACACACCTCAACATATTAAAGGCCATATATGACAAACTTATAGTCAACATCACACTCAATGGGCAAAAACTAAAGACATTTCCCTTAAGATCAAGAACAAGACACAGATGTCTGCTTTCACCACTCTTATTCAACATAGTACTGACGTTCTAGCCACAGTGATCAGACACAAAGAAAAAGTAAAAAGCATCCAAATTTAAGAGGAGGAAACAACTGTCATTATTCACAGATGACATGATATTGTACATAGAAAGATTCCACCAAAAAAAATTGCTAGGTTTAATGAATGAATTCGGCTAAGTATCAGAATACTAAATTAACATACAGAAATCAATGACATTTTTTCTTTTTATATGTTTTTATTGATTTCAGAGAAAGAAAGGGAAAGAAAGGGAGAGAGAGAGAGAGATAGAAACATCAGTGATGAGAGAGAATCCTTGATCAGCTGCCTTCTGCATGCCCTCTACTGGGATTGAGCCCTCAACCCAGGCATGTGCCCTGAATGGGTATTGAACCATGACCTCCTGGTTCATGAGTCAATGCTCAACCACTGGCAGGCTCAATGGCATTTTTATACAATAATGAACTCTTTAGAAAGAGAAACTAAAAAAAACAATCCTATTTACCATTGTAAAATAGATACCTAAGAATAAACTTAACCAAAGAGGCAAAAGACATATATTCAGAAAACTATAGGACATTGAAAAAAAGAAATAGAAGGAGATACAAACAATTGGAAGCATATACCATGTTCATGGATCAGAAGAATAAGCATCATTAAAATATCCATACTACCCAAAGGAATCTACAAATTCAATGCAATCCCTATTAACATACAACACCATATTTCACAGATCTGGAACAAATATTTCAAAAATTTCTATGGAACCAAGAAAGACCCTTAATAGTCTCAGCTGGCTTGAGAAAGAAGAACAAAGTTGGAAGATCACAATATGGGATATCTAACTATAATACAAAACCGTTGTAATCAAAACAGCCTGGTACTGGCACAAGAACAGGCATATATATCCTCTTTTGAAAATTATATATTTAGGTCCATTGCCCATTTTTTGATTGGGTTGTTAATCTTCCTTTTGTTAAGTTGTATGAGTTCCCTGTAAATATTGGAGATTAAACCCTTATAGGTGATAACATTGGCAAATATATTCTCCCATCCAAGAAACTAGAAACACCAATCAGAAAGGATATATGCACCCCTATGTTCATAGCAGCACAATTTATCATAGATAAGATTTGGAAATAGCCTAAATGCCCATCAGCAGATGAGTGGATTAAAAAAGCTGTGGTACATCTACACAATGGAATACTACGCTGCAGTAAAAAAGAAGGAACTCCTATCATTTGCAATAGCATGGATGGAACTGGAGAGCATTATGTTAAGTGAAATAAGCCAGTCAGAGAAAGATAAATGTCACATGATCTCACTCATTTGTGGAATATAATGAACAACATAAATTGATGAATAAAAACAGATCCAGAGACAGAAAAGCATCAATCAGTCAAACCTCAGAGGGAAGGTAGGGGAGGGTGGGGGAAGGATGGGAAATCAACCAAAGGACTTGTATGCATGCATATAAGCCTAACCAATAGACATGGACACCGGGGAGGTGAGGGCATGAGTTGGGGGGGGGGTGTCGGTAAATGGGGAGATAAGGACACATATGTAATACCTTAATCAATAAAGAAAAAAAAAGAATAGGCATATAGAGCAATGGAACAGAACACAGAAATCTACCCAGACCATTATGACCAATTAATATTTGACAAAGGAGGCAGGAGCATATAATGGAATAAAGACAGTCTCTTCAATTAATGGTGCTGGGAAAATCGGACAGGTACATGCAAAAAAAAAAAAAAATGAAATAGACCACCAACTTACACCATACATATGAATAAACTCAAAATGGATAAAAGACTTAAATGGAAGTTGTGAAACCATAAAAATCCTAGAAGAAAACATAGGCAGTAAAATCCCAGACATCCCTTGTAGCAATATTTTTGCTGATACATTTCCTAGCACAAGGGAAACAAAAGAAAAATAAACAAATGGGACTACATCTAACTAAAATACCTTCTGCACAGCAAAAAGAAACCATCAACAAAATGCAAAGGGAACCCACTAAATGGGAGAACATATTTGCCAATGGTGCATCTGACAAGGAGTTAATTTCCAAACTATATACAGAACTAATACAACTCAATACCAGAAAGCCAAACAATCTAATTTAAAAATGGGCAAAGGACCTGAATAGATACTTCTCTAAAGAGGACATACAGATGGCCAATGGACATATGAAAAAAAATGTTCAACGTCACCAGTCATCAGAGAAATGGAAATTAAAACTATAATGAGGAATCACCTCACACCTGCCAGAATGCCTACCATCAATAAATCAACAAACAAGTGTTGGCGAGGATGAGGAGAAAAGGGAACTCTAGTGCACAGATGGTAGGAATGTAGACTGGGGCAGCCACTGTGGAAAACAGTACGGAGTTTCCTCAAAAAAATTACAAATTGACCCAATGATCCCACTTCTGGGAATATATACTAAGAATCCCCAAACACCAATCAGAAAGAATGTATGCACCCCTATGTTCATAGCAGTGTTAATTACAATAACTAAGATCTGGAAACAGTCCAAGTGCTAAGATCTGGAATCAGTAGATGGGTGGATAAAAAAGCGGTGGTACATTTGCACAGTGGAACACTATGGGGCTGTAAAAGAGAAGGATCTCTTACCCTTTGAGACAGCATGGAGGACCTGGAGAGTATTATGCTAAGGAAAATAAGCCAATTGGAGAATGACAAATATCACATGATCTCACTTACATGTGGAATCTAAAGAACAAAAGAAACTAATGAACAAAATAGGTCCAGAGGTATGGGTGCATGGAACAGAATAATAGATCTCAGAGTGGGGGAGGATATGGGCACCCAGGAGCAGAGTCACCCCCTTCAAGGAAACTTGAATAGGACCTGCTGGCCCCACAGACTCCATGACTGTAAGACTCTCCCAATTCTAATCGCTTTCTTCTGAGATGTCAAGATTAGAAGCCAGGTCCCTTAGTGAATACCCCCTTGAGTCCTGGGCCTCTGCCTGCCCACAGTGATCACACACAAGGAGAGAAGGAGCCTCAGAGGAGAGAACCCTGACTAGCTCTTGTGCTCAGAAAGAGGTGTGGCCTGGCCCTGCTTTGACCCCCTAGGTTGCTGTGGAGCCAAGTGAGCCTAGAGTGACCGATTGATCTCCAGGCTGTGATCAGCACTCTCCTCCTGCCCCTGGGTCTGTGGAAATGTGATCAAGTCCTATTCCAGAGCCAAGTTAGAGACAGTTTTCTAGACCTACCGACTTCCCCAGCCCAACAGATCAGCCCTGGTTGCTAGGTACCTGTTACCTTAGAGTCAGAATGCTCTGCAGGGTTCTGAGTGGTGATTTGTGCCCACTGAACACTGGCAGTCAGTGGCAGAGCTGTGAGCCTTACCAGCCATGGAGGGCCTGCTGCCTGCCATCGCATCCACCTTCCAGCTGGTCCTGGGGCACCTGTGCCGGGTGCTGCTGGTGGTTTCTGAGAGCTTGAGACATGTCCCAGGACTCCCTGCGTTCCCCTGGGGGATCCTGGTGGGCGCTTTGGTGGTGGTGTCTGTGATAGTAAAGAGATGGCACACTTCAAGAAGTGTGAAGGCACCAGGTAAAAGGTGTTCTGCTGGTGATGAAGTCTGTGCAAAATGTAGTAAGACTATTGGACCAATGACAGAAGCGGACACCACCAAGTCACCTGGGGTGGAGGCCAGTTCTCTCTTGTTACAGACATTGTGCTTGAGGGCACTGAATAAACACCTGAGCAGCTTGTCACTTCAGGATGTGGTTGACTCACTGAAAACGGCATGCAAGAGCCAACCTCCTAAACTTTCCCAAGCGACTGATGAAAAGCCCACCTCAAAAGCATTGGGGATTGATGGAGAACAACTTCAGAAGAACATAATGAATGATTTGAACAAACACTCATTATCCAGAAAGTTCAGAATTGCTCCAAGAAGAAATGATGGGATGGAGGCAGAAAATCCAAGAGCAGGTGGAGACAAAACAAAGGCTGGAGCAGTTGAAGGCACAAATGGAGCAGGCCCTGCAAGACAGAGCCTGCCCATCACTGTCAGTGGCTGGAAGCCCCCTGAAGACCATCCCCAAGTCTGCCGACCTTGGCCATCCTGTGGACAACAGGAACTTGGAATTCCCACAAAAGAGGGAAGCAGAAAGTGGGGGTGGGTTCCTCCATGAGTCCGAAGTTGATCTCAAAGGTGTCCCTCATGATGCTGACGTCAATGTGTCCCAGAAAAAACAAGGAATAGCCAGACAATTGTGGGAGCAAAAGCGAATGAGTGAAGCACTTGCAGCAGAAATAAGGAGTCTGCAAACTGAGAAAGTATCTTTGCAGCATGAAAATTCAAACCTAAAAGATGAGATTCAGCAGCTGAAGCTGAAGCTTCGAATTCTGCCCGAGACACATGAGGATCATATAACACAGCTACGGAAACAACTGATTGAGGCGGAAGTGCACTGCTTAGATCTGGAGAAGAAATTTCCTACCATCTGGAGGGACATGAACTCCACCTATCAGTTCCTGAACACGTATAAGAAGATGGCCCGAGACCTGAACCAGGAACTACGAAGAAGCACTTGCTACTATCAAAACGAGATCCAATGCCAGCAGAGAAGAGCTGAAGAAGCCTGGATGGCAATCGAAGTCACAGAGAGGAAGTTCCAGGACCTGAGGAGAGAAAATGACCGCAACAGGCAAATGCTGGCCAAGGTCAAGTCCAAGTTCCAGGCTTTCCCAGGTGGCCCTTTTGCTCCTGCTGCTCCCCCAACAGCCCACAGAGGCCCTTCAGTGCCAGGCCGTCCCCTGAGTCATCGGGCCCCCAGGAAGGAGGAGGGTCCTGCAGTGAGAGCTCAAGAATCCCGGGTCACCTGCAGGTGTGACTCAGCATCCACAGTAGCTGAGTCCTGAGCACCCACAACCAGGAGGCAGCATCTGCCTGTGTTTCTGTCCCAGGCATTCTGTTTTCTCTTTCTCTAGTTTAGCTACTCTTATTAAATTGATGCCACAATGACCCTTTGTAGTGCACAGCATTGTAACTTTATAGTAGTACTAGAGGCCTAATGCACGAAAATTCATGCGAGAGTAGGCCTTCCTTCCCCCGGCTGCTGGCACTGGCTTCCCTCTGGCACCCAGGACCTGGGCCGGCTTCCCCCAGGCCACCAGCAGGCACCCAGGACCCTGGCCGGCTTCCCTCCGGCCCCAGCTTTGTCAGGAAGGACGTCTGGAATGACATCCGGAAGATGTCCGGTCTAATTAGCATATTACCTTTTTATTATTATAGATTATTTAAATATAGATTCATTAATATAATTCTCATAAGTACAACATTCCCCATGAGACCCTTTGGTATTATATACTTGGAAGTATTATATTTTGACCTAAATGACCACTATTACTTAAACAGCCATCTAAGTTTTACATGGATGTTTAAACAGAGACCATGATTATATGATACTAGAGGCCCGATGCACAAAGATTTGTGCAAGAATGAGCTTTCCTTCCCCTGGCTGCCGGCACCACCTTTGCTCTGGCCCAGAACTGCCTTTCCGCCTTCCCATGCTGCCCAGAGGCCCGGAGTGGCTGGGGCAGTGTGGAACACCTGCATCTCACCCCCAGCTGCTAGGCACCTGTATATGCAAATTGACCCACCATCTTTGTTGGAGTAATTTGCATACTCACTCCTGATTGGCTGGTGGGCATCACAAAGGTATGGCCAATTTGCATCTTTTTCTTTTATTAGTGTAGATGACTATTATTACAAATCTATAGAAGTAACTTAATATGTACCTGAAAAAAATTTGCTGGTTTTAAAAATAATCCCCCCCAAAAAAAACCTTGAATAGGACAACACCCCATTCAAATTACATAATATTTTCATTACTTTTGTCCTAAAATAATAGTTTAGTCCTAGAATCATAGGCAAGTGTAGCCCTAAAATCATGCATTAGAAATCTTTAGATCTTTCCTCCTTCCTAGATTTTTCTTATTCCCTTTTTGTCTGAGATACTGTTTATTGTTAATTATTTCTAAATTTTGTGCAGAGCAAATAAAAGAGGTTTCTCTTGATGGCAAGCATGCATACAAAAACTCGCTCTCATTCTCTTTCACACACACACACACACACACACACACACACACACACACACACACACAATGAAGATACAATGTCCTCTTAGTTGTTTTGAATCTGAAGAAAATGTAAAAATATTGTTGCTAATTTTAATAGATATTTTAAATAAATAAGTCAGTTGAAAGAAAGAAAAGCGTGGTAAATTTACACCAAGAAATACTGTAAAAAAAAATGGATCTCTTACCCTTTGAGACAGCATGGAGAGACCTGGAGAGTATTATGCTAAGTGAAATATGCCAGTCAGAGAAAGACAAGTATCACATGATCTCAACTCATATGTGGAATCTAATGAACAAAATAAACTGTGGGAAAAAATATGTCCAGAGATATGGCTGCATGGAACAGACTGACAGATCTCAGAGGGGAAGGGGTTGGGGGTGAAGGGAAGAGATTAACCAAAGAATAAATATGCTTATATACGTAGCCCATGGACACAGACAATAGTGTGGTGAAGGCTAGGGAGGGTCAGGGCTGGGTGGAGGTGGGCAAAAGGGGGAAGTGGGGGGCATCTGTAATACTGTCAACAATTAAAAAAAAGAGGTTACACACACACACACACAATTTGATCTCAGTTAGGACAGGGGCAGAGCATGGAAAACTCGGTGCATACATTTCCTTTGAAGTGTCTGGGCCACATTGTCTAGCCCAGGCCTGGCTTCTAGGCCCCAAGTAAGCACCTATTAGGTGCCCAACATCGGCCAGACAAATGTGGGATCTTGGTCTGGCACAGCCGCATTCTTGTGGACAATACCTAACGTCTGGTGTAGCCACCTGGAGGAGTGTCTGTGGGGCTTGTCCTGGCTTGGGTCTTATTTCAGATAAAACAAGCTGTGAGTTTTATGTGCAGGGTCACACCCTCTCTGGGCTCCATCTCCGAGCTAAACAAAGAGACAGATGAATCCAATGGCATTGAAAACATTCCAGGTATCACATGCAGGGGTCTGAGTGGCTCTCCATCTTAGGGTGAGTGGTGGGCATGATGGGAAGAAGGTATTTACTGCTCACCTGTATGTGTCCTATTCCTGTGCACGTGTGTGTGTGAGAGAGTGTGTGTTGGCGTGTGTGTGTGTGAGTGTGTGTGAGTGTGTGTGAGTGTGAGTGTGTGTGGGTGTGTTTGAGAATGTGTGTTCAGGCCCAGCAGCCCTGATCTCCCCGCTCTGCTGCCACCCCACTTTGCTAGCCTTAATTACAGCAATTTAGGAGGCATACTAAATATTGCAGAGTAAACCTATCAATACTTCACTTAAGAACGGATTTCTGTCAGATGGTATCAGAGGCCTATAAATGAAAGATATGGACTTGTTCTCAGGTCGCCACACACACACACACACACACACACACACACACACACACACACACACGCACGCCCCTCTGATGAATTATTAGCTGTGATTCCCTTTCTGTCTCAGGCTTTATTCAGCTGCAGTCAGAGATGAGTGTTTCTAGCCAAGCTAGTTGCCTGAAACACACTAACATAAATGTGAGGAAACGGGCTCAGTGTACTGGGCGTCCTGTCGGTGAGGAGCCAGCAGACACTGCTGCTCCGTGCTCCTCCCTCTCTGGCTTTGTCGGGAGCGGAAGGGTCATTACTCTCAGTCAAGTGGACAGGGTCACCAATAGGCCAACAAGGCTCAATGTCCATATCGGGGAGGAGCAGGGGCTGGGGCTCCGGATCCCTTTGCTCACCTTCCCTGTCCTCCTCTCACTCCCTGTGGGTCCAGAGTCGCAAGGTCTCACTCTCCTCTGTTCTCCTTCCACCTTGGGGTCTGCAAGTGTGTTACTTACTGCTTTGCAAGCTAGTGTGGGGAATAGTGTGTCCCAGTGGAACGGGCTTTGTCATCTGACAGATCCAGCCACTTGCTAGCTATGTGAGCCTGGACCACACCTTTCTGAACCTCGGTTTCCCGAATTCCGAATGGGGAAACAGTTGTACCCATCTCATCGGGTAGGACTAGTGATGGCAAATCTAAAACCCCTGTACAGAGGAGGGTCCCAGGGAGCCACTCGATGGCAGGGATGACAGGGTGACTTCTTGGTGTGGGTAGTCCTGGGTGCTATTCTTCAGTTTCTGAGCAATTGCATTTGTCTAGAAAGAGGTGACGAGGGTGCTGAACGGTTGGAAAAACATGGTCACGCAGAGCAAATGAAGGGACTGGAGGTATTTCGCCTGGAGAAGTTATGTCTCAGGTTGATGTATTTGCCCTCTTTACTTCCTTAACATCTTCTTGTCGCAAAAGGACCAGGGGTGTTACGTGAAGCCACTAGGGAGAAATAGAAATCACGGGAAACATTCAGATGAATGGAAAAGATGTTTTAGCCATCAGAACTGTGTGAAGATGAAGTGGGCTGTTTTGGATGGTACTGAGCCCTCATCACTGACCATTTTTCAGCGAGGCTGGACAGCGCCTTGGCAGAGCTGTCAGAGAGACTGGCAGCACTCCCCACTGGAGACTACTGTTTGATGTCATCTAATCTCTGGTTCCATCTGGAGAGGCCTTCATTAGGCCTTCATGGTCGCCTCTCTCGTTGCCATCCTGGGGAAGAGGCGGCTTCTCTGTCGGTGAGTTTGGGGGATCTGAGGATTCTACACTTTGGGGAACTTCCTACTGACAGAAAACACTCCTCTCCACCAGGGGGAGGGGTGGGACCTCGGATGTCCAGCTCTGCCTGAGACCCACTAAGTCTGTCAAACTCAGACATCAGGTGTTGGCAAGCCCAGCTGGCTGAGATCCCTACGCCACAGCCTCCAGGGCTGCAGGAAGCTGAAGGTCATGTTTGGTCTTCATCTGCTTGACTCCTGTATCTATTTCTCAGAAAGCTCTGAACTAGGCGTGGAAGAAGGGGAGCTAGTCATTGGCCACTGAAGACCCTAATGGTAGGTCAACTTCCTCAGAGTGAGGAAGAGTGAGCAATGCCTGCTTGCTTTCATATCTACTTCCTGCCCTTCTATTTCCTATCTACTTCCCAGCCTCTCTTGTCAACTGGCTTCTTGCTAGAGTCAACCAATGGTGGGAAGAGTGGGAGACTGCAGAAAAGACGAAGTGAGAAGGCAGGATACTTCTCCCTCTGCCAGGCTGCTCTAATGGATGTCTTCAGGGTGGCTGATTCTTCAACGTATTTCCAGCTCCTGCCAAACAGCCTTGGCACCTGGTTTCTGGTAACAGATGTTGTCCCTCCATCCCTGAGGATCACAGTGGCTTCTGCTCTTGCTGACCTCTGGTTGCTCCCCGATCCTTTGTTGGCATCTGAGCTCTTCCAACACTTGTGTAATTCATTTTCTGTATTAAGTGTCTCTGTTGGAAACATCTGGAGTGGTTGGTATTTTCATGACCAGACCCTGACTGATACAGAACACAGTCTCCACTTGGGGATTTTGTGTGGCTGATTTCCTAGGTGGCAAGCATCTCAAAGGCCACCATATGATTCCCAAGTCCCCTGCCGATCTCTCTAACTCCACTGACTTCTATACCTTTGAGTCCTGAGTGTTCTGAGGAGGGTTGGGTTCATGGAGGGCACGTGAGGCTTGTCAGGCCCTTCCAGGATGGGGTATAACCCCCTGTTACAGGCCTAGGCTTCCCTTGCCCCGGGAGGTGTCACTGGGCCCTGCAGGATGGGTGTAACAGTCTATTGTTGGTGAAAGTCTTTGATCTGGTTTCAGGGCCCTCTTATCTCAGGTGCTCTCCAAACAAATGATTTCCCAGAAGCCTCAGCCTGTTCATCCCGGTTGTCAGCCCCTTCCTCCACTCCTGGCTGCTCACTTAGAGTAGCTCACCAAACCATCAAACATTTCTACATTTTGGCCTCTGAGTGCTGTGGTCCAGAGCATGTGCTCTGTGCCCTGCCCTGTGGGCCAGCCCAGCTCAGGGGCCCCAGGCCCTTTATCCTATGTCCATCCTTGACCATGCAAAAGGCCAGCCTTGTTGGAGTCAGGCCTCTTGAGTCTCGCAGGTGCCTCACAGCTGTTGGCCCCTCAGTGAGCCCCCTCCTGTCTGAGGACACTGCCAGCAATGCTTCAGCCTCCTGCATCTCCTTGTCATGGGCCTGCAAAAGGGCAAGTCTGGGGCTGCAGATGTGGACGCAGACTCCACAGGAGATCTGTCATGCCAGCTTCATTCCGCATCATTGTCTGCCTCCAGAACCTTGGAAAATTGATTTAGAGTTTTCTTGCCTGGAGAAAGAAGTAGATGACTTAATAAACTCTCGGAGTTTATTCCATATGAATAAACCTCAAGGGTTTTAACCTACAAACTAATCTTTATCATAATCATCACTATTGCCTTCTCCGTCACAGTGATGGCTGTGAACTCTATCATCACAGCCCCCAACATCGACCTCATCACCACCACAATCACCAACAATAGTGTCACTGTCACCATTGACACCACCATCCTCAACACTATCACTGGCATTATTATGGTGATGCCATGACCATTGTTACCCAAATCAACACATGAAACACCATCAACCTCAGCATCCTGCACATCCTCCTCCACCCCTCATTACTCTTCTACAGGGCTTGGCTGGGCCGGGTGCTGTAGGGCGAGAGAGATGTGGGGGCTCTATGGGTAACAGTCACAGCTTCACAGGAACAGCAGCAGAGCAGCAATGTGAAATGCAGACACACATGGGCAGAGAGGGGTGATCTCTTTTGCACAGAGCATGTCTTGCACTGGGAGGAGCAGCAGCCAGAGGATGGAGGAACATCATCGCTGGGGAAGCAGCGGGAGAGGAGGCAGCAGATTCACGCCTGCAATTGGGGACAGGACACCTGGAGCTACACAGGAAATCAGCCAGAGTATCTGGGGGGTAGATAATGGTCAGTTATATTGATTGTTATTGTCCTTCCTTTGGACAGTGCACAAGCTGCCCAGTTTCCCTTGGGGCACGGTAGGGTGGCGAGAAAGATAAATGCAGCCCTGATGTCTGGGAGTTGGCCCTGGTGGTCTCCTGTTAAACACGGACAATTTCACAGAACATCAACCTCAGACAAGGCCACCCGTGGTCATGAAAGACCAAGACAAAAACAGTTTATTCTGTAATCATGTCTGAACACAGGCAAAACATGAACTCTGCAAACATTAAAATGCCACCCCCAAACTCCCAGCTAATGTGAGCGACTACTGCTTTTCCCCAATTACAGCTTTGGCCTTGCTCTAGTTTGCCCTCCCTGGAGATCAGATTGATTTAAACACAGTCCTAGAATCACCCCGATTCCTGACAGTTCTCAATCCACAGTGAATTCCTGCCTCCTTGGACCCTCCCCAAATCACCTACTCACCAAAGCCCGAGTTCTGTGACAGCTTCCTCCTCTCCCACCCTGTCCTTTTACTGAGACCCCCTCCTCCCCATGATGACCATGCAATGGTCCCCCACAATGTATGTTCTCCCTCACTGCAGCAAGTAAGGAACTCAACTACTGGTGTGTCCGTGGGGGTCTCTGACTGGGGCATTGACTGAGTTGTGGAAAGGCATTACCTCGGGTGACTCTGAGAAGATTGACAGTGCTCCCTGCCCCCCAAAAGAGCCCTCCTGCCTCCTGGAAGGACATGTGGGGTGACCACTGCACAGTGTGGTGCAGTCAGCCAGCCCCAGCACCACTTTCTGAGACCCAGCTCCTCCAGCTGAACATCCTGATGAAGGAACAAGGTCTAAATAATATGCAGGTTTCTTCAGAAGTGCTCGTCAACGGGCCACAGGGCTCCCTGAGCTGCTTGTTGAAATGCAGGATCCTGGTATTGACTCCTAAAACTCTCACAGCCAAAGGCCTGAAGTCTATTATTTTACCACGCTCTTCGGGTGCTGATCATGTGCGGCAGAGTTTGAGAACCACAGGTTCAGGGGACTGCCACTCCGAGGGCCTTCAAGGTCACCAAGCACTCAAGATTGGGGCTAAGCAGGGCTGGGCTCTGCAGGGCACCCCAGGGATAACAGAAGAACACCCCACCCTGGGACGCATCTGTCCCTGGACTCAGGACCCTCCGGTGGGTGTTTCTCTCGCCCTATGGAAAGGCCAGGAAGAATCAGGTCCCTCTGCCTCCATAGGTGGTTGCACAGTTTCCTTTAGAGTAAGGTGACCAGATCGTCCCGCTTTTGGCGGGACAGTCCCGATTTTTAACAATTTGTTCCGCGTCCCACGGCGTTTTAAAAAATAGGGACTTTTTTAAAACGCCGTGGAACGCGGGACAAATTGTTAAAAATCGGGACTGTCCCGCCAAAAGTGGGACGATCTGGTCACCTTACTTTAGAGGTCAGGGGACAGTGCTGACCAGTACACTGAAGGCAAAGGCACCTGCTCCCAGAAATATAGATCTCAAAGTGGACTCACAATCCATATCTTAAAGTGAATGAAAATGTTAATAAATCCATCATCCTCCCTCCAGGTCTCTGAACTATAGATGCAGGGAACACAAATCAACAATGGTGTCAAACACACACACACACACACACACACACACACACGCCACAGTTGTTCACACACAGAGGCCGAGCAGACAGTTGGATCTCTTATACTCAAAGCCTTGCACAACCTCCTCATCCTCCTAGCCTTTCACCCCACCCCGTCCTCACCAACCCAACCCTTTCCCAGGAAGACGGCTCTGGCCAGTGAGATTTAGGGTAGGACCATTTGCCTGTACTTGGGTCAAGGTGCCCATACTTCCTTTTTCCTTTATGCCACCCCTACCTCCCACCCCAGACCAGGAGACATGTATCTTGGATGAGGGAAGGTAAGGGGGAGTGTGATTATTGAGTTTGTGGGTCTTCATGAATGATTTCCCTAAATGAGAGGACTACAGGCAAAGGGGCCTAAAGGGTCCCAAGGTTGGAGGCTATGGGAACCCCCTCCCATTCCTGGGCTGGATAAAGCAGCTGGAGGTCTTAGTCCTGTGGGTAGGACAGCTCCCTCTCATTTATGCTGAGTGACCTTGAGCATCTTTTTTACTCTTCTGAGCCTCAGTTTCCTCATCTGGAAAGGGGGATGATGCATGGTAACTCAGGAAAGTACCTAAGGTGGTGGATGCCCATGGCAGGTCTTCAATAAAAGATTGTTGAAGCCCGTGAGGTCCTTTAACCTTTCAGGCAGAGCAGTGAAAGACAGACTCCCACAGCTGTGTACCCAGGCAGAGCGGCCGGTGTGGGGCACGAACTCTGGTACCTCGCAGGCCCCTCCCTGCCTACCTCCCCTGCCCATGGGCCTGGATGGCAGTTCCGGGTTGGTGCCCACAGTTTGCTGAGCCCTGCAGTTTCAACAAGCAGCCCAGGCACCCAGAGGCCCTGCATGGAAGATGCCTAATAAATCACTGCAATAATGGTTCCGGCAGCCGCAGCCGCTGCACTAGGCCACATGTGCGCCATCCTGCAGCTGCTCGCTCACCCTGGAGCTCAGAGAGCCCAGGGCACCCATCGTCCATGCATACTCACCCCATGATCCCACATCCCAGGTGCCTGACTGGGTAAACCCAGGCCTGGAAAGATGGGACAACCGCATTTCTCTGACTCCCAGAGATGTGATGCATCACATTGGGTCAAGAAGCCCAATTTTCCCTTTTCCTTCATCCTTCCTTTTCCTTTATCCTTCCCTGATGTGCCTTTCCAGTGGGGGGCGATGGGGAGGGGCGGGCTTCCTCTGAGCTCTTCCCCTGCTGAGATCCCAGATGCAAGCAGGGGTCCCTCACACACTGCAGCGAGGCCTGAGGATAAGCCCTGGATTTGGAGCTGCGAGACCATGGCTGAAGTGTCCGTGTTGTAAGCCTGTTCACCTGTCTGAGCCTCAGTTCTCTTGTCTGTGAAATGGGGACAATAAGGCCCATCCTGACTAGCACATGGGACCGAAGTGTATTACTTAACAGACATGAATTGCTTTAGGTTCTGTATCACAGGATAAGTGCCTGGAGGTTTCATTGCACATCCTGGGAGGCCCCTCCCTGCACCGATAGAGACGAGGTGCCCTCTGGCTCCTCCATGTGGACCTTTCTGAGCAGTGCATCACCCGCTGTGCCCACTTTATTTTGGTAGATGGGTCTGGTCTAGGAGGGTCCTGGGGATGTGGATGGGGACCTGGGGGCAGGGCTGCCTGGTTTTATCATGATAATCCAATCTGGGGAGCAGCATGTCAGGGAGGATGGATGTACCCTGCCTCAGAGCAGTTTCCGTGATTCACAGACTCTGATTCCCACCCCACCCCCACCCCCACCATTGGACCTGCCAGCCAGAGCCCATCTTGAGGATGGAGAGAAGATACACCTGCCCCTGGGACCCTGCTCCACCTGCTCTACCTGCTCTACCTGTTCTAGCTCTGGGCCCTACAGCTGGGCTGGGGTACATGGCCCCCTCTCCAAAGCTCCCATTGAGGTGGAAAGGCTCCAGGTGCAGGAGGCCCTCACTGCTGTCCAGTAAAAAAGCACCTGGAGACACCTGCCCGGTGGTTTAGAGCTAATGGCCCTTTAGGGATGGGACAGCTGCCAGGGAACCTGGGAAGACCTGTATCCTCACCCAGGAACCCTCTGGTGGGAACCTGGCCCCACCCACATTTCCTGGGCCTTAGGGCTAAGCAGAGGACAGATTTGGGTAGATCAGGATCAAAGGGTACCCATTGCCCTGTGCAGTCAGCAGAAGGCCCTCCCTACTCTCTTGACTCAGTTTACCTCTTTGGGACACTTGTTCTTTTCAACCTCTCTATGTCTCAGCTCTTCCTTTTTAAAAAAATTTATATTTTTTATTGATTTCAGAGAGAAAGGGAGAGGGAGAGAAAGAAACATCAATGATGAAAGAGAATCATTGATCAGCTGAATTGAGCCCGCAACTCAGGCATATGCCCTGATCGGGAGTCAAACCATGACCTACTGGTTCATAGGTCGATGCTCAACCACTGAGCCATGCAGACCTGGCTCAGCTCTTCCTATTGAGAAATGGAAGGGGAATCTATTGGTCTCACTTTGTTCTGAAAACAGAAGGTAAAATGGTGATCAATATAATAAGACCTCTTTCAAGCAAAGGTACCAAGTAACCGAGTCATTTGCTCCTATTAACCGGGATGCTAACATATACGCAGCATCTCCCATCTGCTGGGCTGTGCACTAATAGCTTTTCTTATACTTACTCTCATCCTCCCTATGTGGTAGGTGCTCTTAACACCAAGGCACAGAAAAGTTGAAAGACTTGCTCAAAGTCTCACAATGAGCTAGTGCCTGGCTTCAAACCCAGACAGCCTGACTCCAGAATCTGTGCTCTTAATCACCAGCTCCTCCATCCCCTGCTGTGGTGGCTCCTTCCGTGTCCACCTCCCACGCTGGACTGGGCGCTCAGGAGGCAGGACCCCACAGCTCCAGGCATACTCTTTGGCTCAGACCAGGTGCCCAGAACTATTTGTTACATGAATGAATGGGTGAATGGGTGAATGAATGAATGAGAGGCACAGTTACAGATGCCCCTGAAAAGGTATTTGGAGTCCAGATCAAGGGGGCTTCGGATGCCTGGTAGTGGGAAGACGGCGGCGGGGGGGGGGGGGGGGGGGGGGGGGGGGGGGGGGAGGGGGGGAGGGGACGCGGGGGGTTCCGGCATGTCAGGACACATGCTCCTCAGAGTCACCAGACCTCAGCAGTGTTAACCTGGGACCAACCTATATTTCTGTGCCTTGGGAACCTTTACCACCCCCTCTACACCACTGCAGGAGGGTACAGCCCTCCAAGGTCTTTAGGGCCAAGCCAGGCTCAGGGCACCACCCAGCCCCCACCTCAGCCCCCACCATCCACAGTGAGTATTCTGAGACCCATTCTGACTTGTATTGTTATTATGATCACTGGGATTTTCACTAATCCCCGCAATGCATTTTTCCCCTGGAGGAAAAGTTGCTTCACATGCTGAGGCTGGAATGTTAAGTATTCTGGTAGGAATTGGAAATAATCATGAGCACAGGCAGGAGGTGGCGTGTGAGGCACACTGGTATGTGGGGAGGAGGGAACCCGCTCCCCCGAAAAATCCTCTTTTTCATAAAGTCCTGCCCTGGACGGGAGGTGAGGCTTCCAGAAGGGGATGCCTCCAGTGGACAAGGTGACAGAGGGGCCAGGGGAGAAGGGGGCCCACTTCTCCGCACCTTGTGGGAGGGAGGGGATAAATACCCAGAGGGCTGGGGTGGTGTTGGGGAAATGGGAAGGCCTGCAGAGTAAGAAATAATGAGTTAAAAGAATCATTTGGTGAGTAAAGAGAACTATCAGGAATATCAGGAATCAAACTGCAGGGAAGATTTCAAGTAATCATAAAGGATTTTCCAAATATATTCACTGCTAAGAGCTACAGATGTCAGCAGAGAAAATTGGTTCACTTACCAATAATCGTTGTGAAGGCTGGAGGAGCAGGATGCAGACTGGAAAGTGCTTAACCAGTCTTCCCACCCCTTCTTTCCTGGGGTGCTCAGGGGTGGGGCGGGGAGTGGCTGGTCCATTCGCGGAGAGCGTGGGAATGGGTCCAGTGGACCTGGGAAGTGGGCAGGTGGCCAGAGCAGGCTGAGCCGGGGGGGCAGCTTGGAGGGGAGCGAGGACCCCGGCCCCAGCAGCCCTGCCCCAGTGTGATGTCTCTTCCGCCCGGGACACATGCACAGGTCAAGTGAGGTAAAGGCAGGTGCCCTGCTTGGCATTGAGCAGGAGGCTTGTTGATAGCGTCACCGAGAATTTATGGATAGTTTATGATGAGCAGAGAAGTCTGCCAGGTGTGTGACAGATTGGAGACACTTAGTACCTGCCCTGGGCTTGCAACCTAATTAGGGAGATTCAAACAACATCCAAGGGAAAATGAGGAAGATCTTCAGCATTACGCTGGGAGAGATGGACTCACCGTGATGGGATGCGATAGTGCGCAGCGATCATCAGGGCAGACCGTCAGGGAAAGCTCCAGGATGCTCAGCCATATCCACTGCGCTCTGCCTCGAGGTGGCCTCTCTCAGCCTCCCCTGCAACCCCCACCCCCACCCCCACCCCCAGAACAGCAGCGTGTGCTGACAGCGCACAGACCTGCCTCCACCTGCCAGGAGAAAGTCCAGGGTGGTTCTGTCAGCAAGAGCAACTCTGGGCAGCGGGTTGAAGCTGCCTCAAATCTGTCTCTAAGTGCAGAGGTGATATTATTGGTCATTTTCACTGACATCGAGGACACCTTTTATCCAACCTTATCTAGTGTAAGTCTCATACCCGTTTCCTGAGTCCCAATTCCCACAGGCAGGTGAAGAGGACCAAGTAATACTCCCACATGCAATAGCTGACGTTACGGGAGAGGACCCTACATGTGCGCAACCCAAATCTTTTATAACGAACAGTAAGAGGGCCTGGCCTTTGCACCAGAAGAGACAATGACTGCATGAAGCTGAAGAGTCTGTGCATCTCCCTCAGCTTCAGTGGGAAACCCTGTCTCTAGCTTCCATGGCTGGTTGCCACAAACATGTATTTTCCCCTTCACACGCTGAGGCCAGAAGGCTAAGTGTTCTGGTAGGCATTGGAAATCATCGTGAGCACAGGCAGGAGGTAGCGTGTGAGGCACCCTGGTGCTCAGGGAGGAGGAGGGGACCCCTCTCCCCCTTGAAAGAATAATACAGATCAAGAAGCAATCTGTTCCTCGCTTACAATATGTGTGAAAATGCAAGGCCGGGGGGAGGGGGGGTAACTGTCTCCCAACATTAACAAACTATGTGATGCATCTACACCAATCTACACTAATAAAACAGAAACATGCAAATTGACCATCACTCCGCTACGACCACCAGCCAATCAGAGTGAGTATGCAAATTAACCCAACAAAGATGGTGGTTAATTTGCATACACAGATGTGGAGTGAAGACTGAAGACAGCATAGAAGGAAGAAGGAGGGAAAGTGGAAAGCGGGGTGGTGATGGCAGCGGGAGGGAAAGCACGGGGTAGCAACAGTGGCATCAGCGGCTGCAGGAGGGAAAATGTGGGGGGGGGCAGTAACTGTGGGAGGAAAAGCGCTGGGTGGCACAGCAGGAGGGAAAGTGTGGGGTGGGGGGCAGCGGCGGCAGGAGGGAAGGGAAAGCACAGGGCGGCTGCGGTGGCGGGAGGGAAAGTGCGGGTGGAGTGGTGGTTGCGGCAGCGACAGGAGGTAAGCCTGCCTGGGCGGGCTTCACTCAGGCCACAGGAAGCCCTGTTCTTGCAGGAATCTTCCTGCAATGCGCCTCTGGTTTATTTATGATGCTTATTGTGACGCCTGTCTTTTCCAGCTGGAATGGATGCTCCATGAGGGCCAGATGAATGTCTGTTTTGTTCCCTGGTGTATCATCAGTAACTAGAACAGTGCCTGACACACACTAGGTACTTAATAAATGTTGGTTAAGTAAGTAAACGATTTCAGGAGGAAGGAGGAAGTCCCTGCTTGGCACCTCCAATTCAGAAAGTTTCCTTGCCAAATTGCCAGCATTCCAGTGGAAGAAGGAAGCTTGGTTCTGGAGAAGCAACCTCTTTCCGTATTCCTGGAATTGGCCGGGCTCACATGTCTCCCCTATTTGTTCCCTGCGTCTCTCTGTTGCTTGGAACTAACTGCTGGCGCCCATGAGGCCCGGAGGTGGTCAGGGAAGAGCCCGCTGGTTGACTATTTGGGCAGCTGGCAGTGTGTGAGCATCGGCAGGCCCAGGCCTCTCTCCTGGGCCTCCCCCTTCTCCCTCCCTTCTCAGGCTGGTAATTAAAAGTATCAAAGCGAAGTAGGGCTGTCTCATTACAGGTCCTGCTTCTGTGACTCTAATGTGCTTAGCATTGATGTGAAGGGCTCGGAAGTGAGCAGCGGAGCTCCCTCCACGTCCAGCCTGGAGCTGGCAACCCTGAGATAAGGGTATCAAGACCCGGCTGTGAATTAGTTCCAAAGTAAGCCGATAACGCATCAGTGTGGGCGAGGAATAAAAGAATAACAGAGAGGCCGCACGTGTCTTTCATTAATTAGCCATCCTAGTTACTTTTGCTGCTCAGAGAGACAAATCATGGGTCCAAATAGTGGAGCAATTTCCTCTTGGCTCAATGCCTGCGTCCACCCTGGGACCAGCAGGGACAGTGAGCGGCAGGGCTCCCTGAGGGAGGCTACTCCACCACTTGGGGACTTTTCTGTACTTTTGGACTCTCTCCTCGAACCAGGAGGGGTCTACAGAGTGAAGGAAGGATGAGGATTGGACCAGCACCCAGAGTCCCCCATTCAGGGATGTTTGGTGATTCCTAAGGACAGGAGGCTGGGAGGAAAAGGTGGACTTTTGTGACTGTGCCATCATCCATCTAGGGTTATCGCAAAGACCCTGAACTCTTGCTGTTTCATTCATTCATTCGCTCATTCATTTGCTCATCCATTCATTGATTGCCTGTTTATTCCGCCTCTTCCACAAACTAGGCTTTTAGCTGGCCCCAGGGATGCCGAAGTGAAAGAGGAATGCCTGCCGACCTCTGTGAAGGGAACCCCCAGCCTGCGCCTGGAACACAGCAGCTCTGGTTGTGAGAGACTTCTGTCCGGGTTACAGGCACCCCAGAGCTCAGGGCCAGAAGCCGAGAGGCGGGTGGTCTTCACTAGAATATCACACATGCAGGTTTCTGTCCACCACTCTCCCACTGTCCGGATTTGGGCCAGTGAGCCTGTATTTTTGTGTTTGTTTGTTTGTTTGTTTGTTTTTAGGAGAACAGACATACTCTGTTTCCTCCCAGAAACAAACTTGCGGACTCAGGAGCTTGGTGCCCTGGGCCAGAGCTTGGGGCACCAGACTTGGGTCTGCTCTGCAACAGACATGGTGGTGGCCCAGGCCAAGCCCCTGCCCAACCCAGATGCTTGTTCTTAACTTTCTCCTGCCTCAAGATTTCTGCTCCAAGAAAGCTCCCAGCCCACAGCTGTGCCAGCAAGTGAGACTCTGATTGGTTCCAGGTATATAAGGGGTCCAGGCCACCCTATGGAGAAGGCAGGGCAAAAGGGCTCCTGGGGAACTGAATGTGGACAAGGGGAACATCTGCCTGGGGCTCCATCTCTGAGCTGCAGGGGCCAGGTGGGTTCTGTGAAGACTGCTGAGCACCAGGACCTGTCACCAGCTGGAAGGGCGGCCTTGATTAAGCTCCCTCAATTTGCCAGGCTGAATTGTAGGCCCACGGGTGCCTGCCTTCCATCTTTTCAGGAGAAGTCATAATTTCATTTTTTATGTGAAAAACCTCTTGGTTTTAACATGCTGGACTGGACTTTAAATGATGTGGACCAACAAACTATGCCTGGGGATCAGACTCAGATGGTGAATGTGTCAATTAGAATTAGGTTTAGCCTGTGGTAACATAAAACAAACAAATAAACAAAATAGTGGTGGCTTCAATAAGATAGTTTATTTCTCTCACGTCTAAGAAATTCAGAAGTAGTCAATCCCAGACTGCTAAAGGGTTACCAAGATCTAGGCTCTTTCTACCCTGTCCCCCACCATGCATGGCCTCCATTTCCCATAGGACCTCATGGTCAAAGATGTGTGCTGGAGCCCTATCCATTACATCTACATTCCTTTTTTTTTTTTTTTTTTTTTTTTTTTTATAATATGTTTTTATTGATTTTAGGGAGAGAGGAAGGGAGAAGGATAGAAAGATAGAAGAATCATGGACCGGCTGCCTCCTGCATTCCCCACACTGGGGATCAAGCCTGCAACCCGGGCATGTGCCCTGACCAGGAATCGAACCAGTGACCTCTTGGTTCATAGGTCGATACTCAACCCCTGAGCCACACTGTCCAGGCAGGTCTATATTCTTGTCAGCAGAATGAAGGAAGGACAGAAGAGGAGCATGTTTCCTTACTTTTAAAGACCTTTTCCAAAAGTTGCACACTTTATTTTTTCTCACATCCCATTGGCCAAAACTTGGTCACACAGTCCAATCTAGTCGCAATGAAGGCCAGGAAAGATCGTCTTTATTCTAAATTTAGGATAATTGGGTGTCCAGTGAAGAAGCCGTTAGAACGGGGAAAGGAGAGAGAAGATTCTAAGGGCCATCTAGCAGTTTGGTCCCAGTTTGCTTTCAGTGATTTCTCACAGGAGCAGGAGTTACAGACCTTCGATATTTAGGCAATGCCACAGGCACCCTCAGCCACACCGTGGCAGAGCAGGGGCAATGCCTTGAGTCAGCCACTTAACTAGCAGGGGGCTCCAGAGGAAGGAACAGGTGAAGGACCTTCACCTGCAGCAAGAGTGACTTCGGGAAGGGATCAGGACCTTCCTTCTTTGTGATGGTGAGGCTCTGGGAGCTACCCGTCTGAATGAGGTCCGCATGCACCCAGCAAACACCTAGTATGTACCCAGGTGTGCTGGTCATCGGGCTCAACATGGGACAAGAGATAGGTGGGGGCAGAGACCACGAGGAATGATACGTGGAGCATGTCCTCAGGGTCTCACCAAGATAATTGGAGCCCAGGATGGAAGCACATGCCCCTCAAAGCTGCCCTTGCTGGGGGCCATTATCATCACCAGCACTTCCATCATCAGCACCCCTATCAACACCATCATTACCATCACCCCATCATCATCATCACTATCATCCCTCATCATCACTACCTCCACCATCATCACCATCACTTCCATCATCACCACCATCAACACCATCATTACCATCATCCCATCATCATCATTGCTACCATCCTCATCATCACTATCTCCACCATCATCACCATCATCACCATCACTTCCATCATCACCACCATCAACACCATCATTACCATCACCCCATCATCATCATCACTATCATCCCTCATCATCACTACCTCCACCATCATCACCATCACTTCCATCATCACCACCATCAACACCATCATTACCATCATCCCATCATCATCATCTACCATCCTCATCATCACTATCATCATCACCATCATCATCACTATCATCCCACCATCATCACCATCATCCATCATCATCATCATCATCATGCTTCCTCATCATCACTACCACCATCATCATCACCATCACTTCATCATCACCACAACACCATCATTACCATCATCCCCATCATCATCATCACTATCATCCCTCATCATCACTATCTCCACCATCATCACCATCACTTCCATCATCACCATCATCATCACCACCACCATCAACACCATCATTACCATCATCCCATCATCATCATCACTATCATCCCTCATCATCACTATCTCCACCATCATCACCATCATCACCATCACTTCCATCATCACCATCATCATCACCACCATCAACACCATCATTACCATCACCCCATCATCATCATCACTATCATCCCTCATCATCACTATCTCCACCATCATCACCATCACTTCCATCATCACCATCATCATCACCACCATCAACACCATCATTACCATCACCCCATCATCATCATCACTATCATCCCTCATCATCACTATCTCCACCATCATCACCATCACTTCCATCATCACCACCATCAACACCATCATTACCATCATCCCATCATCATCATTGCTACCATCCTCATCATCACTATCTCCACCATCATCACCATCATCACCATCACTTCCATCATCACCATCATTACCATCACCATCACTACCATCATCATAATCACCATCGCTATGGAAACTGACCTTCATCATCACTAAAGTCACTCCTTATATCATAGCCACCATCTTCACTGTTACCACCAAAAGTCACACACATATTTTTGAAAAGAGTTAAACAGAGAGAGTGACCAAGCCACTATCTGTGGGATAATTTGTCATAGAGGCCTGGTGCACGAATTTGTACACCAGTGGGGTCCCTCATCCTGGCCTGTGGGATTGGGCCAAAACTGGTTCTCTGACATCGCCCAAGGGATTCTGAATTGTGAGAGGGTGCAGGCCAGGCTGAGGGACCCCACTGGTGCACAATTGGGGCCGGGGAGGGACATGGGAGGTTGGCCAGCCAGGGAGGGACCACGGGAGGGCTCCAGGGCATGTCCAGCCTGTCTTGCTCGGTCCCAATCAGCCAGACCCCATCAGCAAGCTAACCTACCAGTTGGAGCGTCTGCCCCCTGATGGTCAGTGCACATTATAGTGAGTGGTTGAGTGGCCTTAGCATATCATTAGCATATTATGGATGACCAGACACTTAGCATATTAGGCTTTTATTATATAGGGCCGTTAGATTATAACGTAACATTTGCTGAGTATGTACCATGTGTCAGAGACTGCTCTAATCACTTCACCTATTTTAGCTCTTTTAAACTCCAAACAATCTGTGGCATAGGTGCTGTTACTTCCATTTTGTAGATGAGGAATCTGAGGCACAGATAAGGAGACTCAAAAAGAACGACATGGAATCAATGAGCAGAGAGAAAGCAGAACTAAATTCTGACCATGTCCTCTGGTGAGCCCAGTGGTCTGTTTTGTGGTGGGGCAGCTGGGTGGCAAGTGAGGGGAGTCTCCTTCCACCCAGAACATCGCTAAGGGGGCTGAAGACAGGTCTCCACTACCTGGTCCAGAGTGACTTGAAGAGTTTTACTGTGCTGACCACCCATGGGGCCGAGACTCTGCACAGAGAACCTAAGGGCAGCTTCTTCCCTGTGCTGAGAATCCAGCTCCTCAGGTCCCCCAGCCCCACGTCCCCCATAACCCCCACCGAGGAGGAGCTGGCCTTTGTCCCTGGTCTTAAGGACACAGAGTAACACCCGACACCCTCAAGCCAGTGAGTTAGTTTTTCCCAGTGCCTCCAGCCTGCACATCACTTCCTCCAGATACCCTCCCCTACCCCCGGTCCAGGTGGGCTCCCCTCTTGTGCCCTCCGGCAGGTCCCTGAAGTTCCCCACGTACAGGACATTCAGTGCCCTCCTGATCACCTGTCTATGAACCTGACTTTCCCTCTAAACCATCACCCCGGGAGAGCAAGAACTTGGTTCACTGTTCCCTGCCCAGGGCTTGGCACAGTGCCTGGACCAGCAACATGTATTCAGTGAGTGAATTAATAAGCAATAGAAATCTGGGCTGACTGACACAACCACCTATACGTCTCAGCATCTTCCAGACCTTCAGCTTCACTTCTGCAAAATGAGAACGATATTTCAAATGTTGTATGAAGATTAAAACAAAAATAACCGCGGCAAAATGTCCTCCCACCAGGTGGGTGTGCACTGTTCGCCGACTGACCCTTGCCGCCGCTCTACTTGGTGTCTGAAATGCAGACTTGTCCAGCTTTTAGATGAGGACATGGGGCCTTACTTACCAACAACTCAGGTCTCTTTCCAGCTCCTACGGCTTCCAGCCTCAGAGGCCTGTCCAAATGCCCACGCACCTCCTCTCCCCACCTGATGCAGGAGTGTGGAGGCCCCGGCTGCCAGCGGGGGGAGAGGGTTGGGGGGAGGGGGGTGGATAGAGGAGGCAGATGGAGGAAAGGTGTGGAACCTGGCATCTCCCTGAGGGGTGGGTGGGAATTTCGCCATTTCGTGCCAGTTCCCACCCTAACTCTCCCACCCCCTAGAAACTCACTGGAGCTCCCCCGCCCCCCACCCCTTGAACTGGCCACCCACGGAGTCATTTTTCTTACAGCCCTGGGCCGTGTGGCCGGGAGGGCCTGGGTTTTATCCCGGCTCAGCTATGCACTCCGTGCATGGAATCTGTCTCCGACATGCCTGTCTTTGCTTCATAGTGATGCTGGGCATGGCCGTGCCAGCCTGGCCTCGGTGTGGACAGAGGGCTGGGAGGGGAGCTGCCTGCTTGGTGCAGCAGGGCTGGAGTCACACCCACTGCTGCTCCCATCCGGGTCTCTCTCCGGCACGTGAGGACTGAAGTCCTGGCATGTAGATGCAGGAAAGTCTTTCTTCGCTAACTCATTTTTAAAAAAATTTCAAACAGATAATGGCGGAAATAACCTCTACAATCCAACCAAAACAGGGTATAAAAGCCAAGTTTAATCAACTGTAATGAGCATGTCTATAAATCTGGGTCAATTTTTTAAATAAGACTCAGGAAACACTGATATAAGTGACTCAGCTTCCACCAAGCCGGGAGCTCTCTGAGGACAGGGCTGTGTCTCCCCTCAGACTGGGGCTCTCTGAGGACAGGGCTGTGTCCCCCTCAGACTGGGGCTCCCTGAGGACAGGGCCGTGTGTCCCCTCAGACTGGGGCTCCCTGAGGACAGGGCCGTGTGTCCCCTCAGACTGGGGCTCCCTGAGGACAGGGCTGTGTCCCCCTCAGACTGGGGCTCCCTGAGGACAGGGCCGTGTGTCCCCTCAGACTGGGGCTCCCTGAGGACAGGGCTGTGTCCCCCCTCAGACTGGGGCTCCCTGAGGACAGGGCTGTGTCCCCCTCAGACTGGGGCTCCCTGAGGCCAGGGCCGTGTCCCCCTCAGACTGGGGCTCCCTGAGGACAGGGCCGTGTGTCCCCTCAGACTGGGGCTCCCTGAGGCCAGGGCCGTGTCCCCCTCAGACTGAGGCTCCCTGAAGCCAGGGCTGTGTCCCCCTCAGACTGGGGCTCCCTGAGGACAGGGCTGTGTCCCCTCAGACTGGGGCTCCCTGAGGACAGGCTGTGTCCACATTCCATTTGGGAGACCTTTTGGGTAAGGCTGTGCCTCCTATTATTTGAAATATTCCTGAAGACAGGCTCTATCTTTGCTTCATAGGGAAACCGAGGCTCTCTGGGGGCAAAGGCTGTAATTACTCTGAATCTCATTTTCTTCGTTTATCTTGAGCACAACCACGCTGGCCTTGCAGGACTGCTGTGCATGGCTGTGGCGTGGAAGATCATCTGTAAGTCCTGGAGCACAACCCTTCCAGGCGGTCGACTGGACTATGGACTGATGTCAGTGAACGGCTTCTAGTGAAAACAATGTGGCTCAGGGGGTGCTGGACTTTCAAGCCTAGGTCATGGGGAGCACTACAACTGCCCCTACTGGCTCTGGCGCTCTCTCTCTCTCTCTCTCTCTCTCTCTCTCTCTCTCTCTCTCTCTCTCTCTCCCCTGTCACTTGCTCTCAGAACCCAGATGCCCTGAGGAAACCAGGTGTGAAGAGGCCACATGTGGGTGTTCCTGCCATGAACCCTGACTATGGCCAGATGACAGCTGGCATCCACAGCCAGGTGTGTGAGTGAGAGCCTTGGAGATGCTCCATCTGACAATCCGCACCGTGGACGGACCAGTGAAACCACCCAGCTAGCCCAGCCGAGCCCCCGACTCATGAGCAGTGTGAATGCTTGCTACTGTCTCAGGCCACTGTGTGGTGGTATGCGGGCAGCAGAGGATCACTGGCACTGTGCTAAGTGGAACAGCTTTATGCCCAGTGCCAGCACTGTGCCTGGCGCACAGTCAGTTCCCATAAAACATAGCTTTTTGGTGTTTCATTCTGTGCCTCGTTGAGTTCAGGCCTGGGATCCCAGGACTGACACCTGCTGTCTTGAAGATGCTGTGGCAGAGGACTCAGCAGTGGGGAGAAGGCTGGGGAACACTTCTGGGGAGGGAATCAAAGAGAAGCCACTCAGGCGCTAACTCTGGCTGACAATCTGCAAGCATTGTCAAGGTGCTTGACGTCGTCCTCTCAAACAGACTCTAAGACAGGTTCAGCCCATTCAGCAGGTGAGAAAACTGAGGCTGGTGGGTAGGTGTGCTCTGGTGTCTCATCCACCATCTCAGAGCTGATTAGCATAAGTCCAGCCAATGGGCAGTCTGCCTGTGTCCTGCACCCACCACCCTCTTACCCTCAGCTAATCAATAAGCAGTAATCACTGTGAGCCCCACTGCGGTGCCCGGAAGTGCTTCCTGATGCCTCCAATCCATCGCCACTCTGGAAATTTCCTTAGTTTGTGGGAGACCAGGAATGTCATCACGTTTTCCTTTTTACAATAAATCTCCGCAGACCTAATAATTCTTGCTGAGCTCCACACTGCTCCCCACTTGCCTCCAGCTCCCCACACCCCAACTCCTCTATGGAAGAATGGGCCCCTTGGGGACTCCCCCTTAGCTGGCTGGGGGCTTTCATTCACTGATCCAGAGAATGAATGCTTCAACTGGGCAACAGCGCTCCCACGGGGGCACAAGTAGGCTGTCGGGGGAGGGGAGGAATCACTCAGCTAGTGCCATGATTGAGGCCCCAAGGCAGAAAGTAAACCTTCAGCATGAAGTGCTCCATTGAAGGAGTTGCCCCGGGGCAACAATGGAGAAACTGTGCAACACACTCAGCTAGCGTCTTCGTCCCTGCAAGGTTTGAGTCCGAAGGTTATTTTTCGGGGAGGGTGACGGGGCTTATGGGGCCTCCTGGAGCGGGGGACCCTGGCATGGCCCTGATTCCCTGGTCCTCAAGAGTCTTTGGGAAGGGACCGCTGGCCCACAGATGCCAGGCCAGGGGCAGCGACTCCGTGTTTTCTTTTCCAGGCCCCAGCACTTGCTTCTGGGCCAGAGTGCACGAGGAATGTTTTCTTTAGAAAATCGATGATTATTTATTCTGCTGGAAATAAATAGATCTTGTCACCAGGGTCGGAGATTAACCAAAGCTCTGGGCTGCCGCTGGGAGTTTTGACATCTGTGTTTTAGGCTCTTTCCCTCATTCACATTCCCACCCCGTGGCCAGCGTGGGGCCGGGGGTGACAGGCCCTCCTACACCAGACACACGGCCACACCCTGACTCCAGTCCTAGTTCTTCATCTCAGCAGGTGGGGCTGACAGCAGGCCCTGCCCGGCCTCTGGGCCTCAGGGGCACAGGGAGAGCTGTCCCTCAGAAGCCCCTAAGTCTTGTAAATCCCATGAGCCTCTGTGGTTTCATTTCAGAGTATTGAGGGAAGGGTCGTCTGTGTCAGTGTGTAGAGGCCAAGAGTGTGCCATGAACCACCCTCCCGTGTGTGTGTGTGTGTGTGTGTGTGTGTGTGTGTGTGTGTGTCAGTGTATGTGGTGTGTCTGATTGCTCATGCATGTCTCCATGTGTATTTTCTCACGTGTCCCGTGGCTGTGTGTGTCCACCCGCATGAGCCCCTTCTCTGGGTGGTCACCCCAGTCCGACTGTGTGAAACAGCAAGCAGGGCGATTTCCATGCCAGGCCCAGCTGCCCTGTTACCTTAGGAGAGGGGGCTGGTTTTCATGGGAGGAAGTTAATTCATTTTTAAAGGTGTTTAAAGTACCTCAACTCTAGCTTCTCTAAGCTGAGGATAGTGAGAAGCAAGTGCGTGGGGGCTGTGAGACGGCTGCTAGTGAGGGTCCCAGCCTGAGGGGTGGGGTGTGGGCTGGGCATGCGGTGCCCTGATGGGAGGCACACCTATGCATGACACGGCACACACACACGGGGCAGATACAACATGAGGTTCAAGATATTAATGAACCCGGGCCAATAAGGTGGAAGCCGGAGACTCAGGACCAGGAGAGAGAGGAAGCTTGAGAGGAAGGCATGGCTGGGATTGGAACTGGCTCTGTCACTGAGCCATCTGGACAGGGATCATTCCTAGAGTGGGTGAATTGCAGCTCTGTGGTAGGCTGCCCGGAAGAGTGCAGAAGACACACGTCAAGCGCTCAAGACAGTGGCTGGCTCCCAGAGGCCCTCAGGGAAAGGGTGCTGGGAAGACAAATGATGGGCTCTGGTCTCAAATGCAGGCTCTGCTCTGGTTCTGAGACCTGGCAGCTGCCCTTGTCCAGCCCCAGGTAGGAGATGCCCTCACCCATTCCTGTGCTAAGGCCCATCTGAGTACTGCACCTGGCACCCCAACCCTGTCACGGTGGCCAGAATCCGAGCACCGGCGCCCTGAGGCGTTCTGCACGTTGTGCATTTGAAGGCCTCACACCAGGTCCAGGAGGCTCCTTTCTGAGCCTTGCTTTCTTCTCCCGTTGAGTGAGGGAACCTGCCGCCATGACCTGTCAATAGTTCTTAGGGCAACACCTGGTCTGCAGTGGGCACTACATCAATGTTACCTACTGGGGTCATTCCCATTTTACAGATGGCCAAATCATGGTATGGAGAGAGCAAGCAACTTGCCCAGGGATTTGACCCCTGACCCCTGGCTCCAGAGCCATGTGATTCCTCCCACTAGCCCTTGCCTTGATCTTGCCAGGAACTGGCTCAGAGACCAGAATCCTACTTTTTATTCCTGCCAACTGGCAGCGCCTTACCCCTGCGGTGCTGGAAGCCAGACCCCTGGTGCTGACTGTCGGCCTGTCCATCATCCAGGTTCCTGAGCCGCCAATGCACCCTGGTCTCCGGTATGGTCCCTTTCCTGCTCATCGACCTTGTCCCACCCTGCAGGCTGTATTCCTGCCATGGGGACACAGAGTTAGAACCGCTAAGATTATTGTCTCTACTTAGGTTGTCCCAACTGCTGTGGCCTGGGAAGACAAGAGCGATGACTGAAGTCCAGGGCCACAGAAGTCCCGGCACCTAGTCCCTCCAGTTAGCTGAGGTCCCCTAGGCTTGACGGCTGTGTATCAATGGTCAGCATTGGTTTTCCTATCTTATCTGTTGAATCGGTAGTTCCTTTAGTTATTCTTTGGCTCCACTTGTGCTGGTTCTTCAAACTTGCTGAGGAGGGATTTTGTAGTTGCGGGGAAGATGACCGAATGCCATCCTCAGAGCTTTCCTTTGGCTTCGTCCTGTGGACTAATTAGCAAGAATCATCCTCTCAGATCCCTGCCCAGATTTGCAGATGGTGCTTACTCTTTCTTTCATGTTTCAGCCCTTCTGAGTTTTCTTCATTTCGTGATGATCTGCTGTTCCATTCCCACCAAGGGGCTGGGGCACAGGCCACATCCCTGCCTCACACACAGCATCCCAGCTGTCATGCTTTCCCTGATGGGATGCACACCTGTGCACGGCACACACACATGGGGGCACATGTTCATAGGCATACACGGTGTATGTTAAGCCTATAAATATTTATTGAATGAGCATTCGGGCCAGGCACTGTTAGAGGTCCTGGGATGCATTGCTCAAAAAGGCAGACAAGCATAATGCTCGTGTGGATATTATACACACATATTTACATACACACACACACATTTGTACACACACAACCACATACATTCATACACCCCCATCCCCACAAATACCATATTTTTCTGTCACTTTCCTTGAGGTAAAACTTCCAGACACCTTGAGCACGTTAAGTGTGAATGCCACTGCCTCTGGCAAAGTGCCCCTGCCATGTAGACATTGGAGGTTCTCTACCAGCAAGTGTCTGTGGCACCCACTCACTTGCACCCCTCCCTCACCCCTTGCAGAGTGAAGCCTACTCAATGACTCCCCATCTGCAGGTATGTCCCTGGGATCTCCCATGTGTGTGCACAGAGGACATGAGCCCAGATGTTCATCATAGCTTTGTTTGCAAGAGCAATACTTGGAGAAAACAGAATGTACATCTATACAGCAGAGGAAATGATTGAGCCAGAGCTACGTGGATCAGTGTGGGTAAGTCTCAAACATTATAAAAGAAATGCAACTTGTGGAAGAATGTAATTGATATAGCATTGGTACGAATGTGAAAGCCACACAGCTAGGTGTCATTTATGGATGCATGTATTGCACAAGCCCACACACCCGTGCAGGACAAACACCGGGTTTGGAAGTGTGGTGGCATGGGCACAGGGACCGAGGTCAGAATCAGGTGGAACTCATGTGGCTTCAGCTGAAACTTAATGTTTAACTCTGTAAATTGGTTGCTGGGTACATGATGTTCATTGTATTATTAATTACCCATTTTACATACAAAATGTTTTGTTTTAAAAGATCCTATATAATAAAAGCCTAATATGCAAATTATCCTCTCGGGCAGTCTTTCGACCCAGAGTTCAACCTGGAGACCAGGAGTTTGACCACTCGCTATGACATGAGATGACCACCAGGGGGCGGCAAAGAATGTGGTGGGTGTTGGCAATGCAGTGCTGGCAGCGGGCAGCAGAGAAGGCACTGCTGGCCCCGATGGACCCCGACGAGGGTGGGACCATGGCAGGATGGTGGAGCAAGTGAGAGGGTGGCACCAGGCCACAGCGGGTGCGAGCAGGGGCCTGATCACCCCGCAGATGGCAATGAGTAGCAGTGGTGGGGGGCGGGGCCACTGCCCAGCTCCCAGGCACTGAGGGAGTTGGGCTGGGGGCCCAGCACCAATTGATCTCCCTGCAGGTGGAAACGTGGAGCAGGTGAGGGGGCAGTGCCAAGCCAAGGCAGGGTGCCAGGTAAGGCTGCGGGGCTGCAAGGATGGGGGCACGAGTTGGGGGCGCGAGCTGAGGCTGTGAGGCTGGGGGTGTGATCTGGGACCCGATCCCTGCAGGCCACCTTGAGGGACCCCACCGTGCATGAATTTGCGCACTGGGCCTCTAATTGGATATAATAATCTACACTAAGAGAAGAGAATTATGCAAATTGGCCATACCTCTGTGACGCCCACCAGCCAATCAGGAGTGAGTATGCAAATTAGCCCAACAAAGATGGCAGGTTAATTTGCATATGCAAGCATGGAGCGAAGACTGAAGGCTCCAGCCTAAGTGAAGACTGAAGACTGAAGACTGAAGACTGAAGAGGCTTGGCTTCTCCGCTGCGGCTGGAGCAGAGAAGCCTAGCCTTGCTGCGGTCGCAGTGGATAAGCCTTGCATCAAGGCTTGCTTCTCTGCCGTGGCCAGAGTGAAGGCCTGGGTCCCAGGTGCCGGAATAAAACCAGTGTCAGCAGCCAGGGGAAGAAAGGCCTATTGCATGAATCTTTGTGCAACAGGCCTCTAGTCCCATATAATAAAAGGCTAATATGCAAATAGACCGAACGGCAGAGCAACTGAACAACCAAACAACTGGTCGCTATGACATGTGCTGACCACCATGGGGTGTGTGCGGAACATGGTAGGTGTTGGCAGCAGGGGGATGGTGGAGCAGGTGAGCAGGGGTGCCTGACCAAGGTGGGGCGCCGGTTGCTGTCATCAGGGTGAGCCTCTGGTGGTTACTGAAAATTCTTTGCTCCCATGTGCCACAGTCCCACCTGGCTCTCGCACCTGCTGCCTGTGCAAGCCTCACTTGCACCCACTGCCAGCACTGGCCCTGCTCGCACCTGCAGCTGGAGCTGCTGCTCGTGCCCACTGCTGGTGCCCAGCACCAGTCCCTATCACTCGGCGCCATCAGTGGGTGTGAGCATTGGCTTCCGGCCCTGATCAACCCTAAGGGCTTCTCCACCTCCCCCTGCTCCTGAGGGGCGATTAGGGCAGCAGCTCTCACTCACACCTGCTGCTGGAACTGGCCCCAATCACTCTGCGCCATCAGCGAGTGCAAGCGGGCCGGTGCTGTCAGTGTATGGGAGTGGCGGCGGCAGGAGCGGGGCTGCCAGCAGACAGAGGGCCGGGGGCCATGGTAGGAGGGGCCAGGCGGGGGTGCAGAGGATGGGCCAAGACCCACCCCTGTGCCCACTGCAACCTCGTGGCCCACAGTTTCTTTCAAGGTGCACGAATTCGTGCACTGGGCCCCTAGTGTAATAATAAAGAACCGAAGATGTGTGTTTATCCAGAATTCTTCTGGAGTCAGTTAGAATCCCATTGGAGCCTTTATTTCTTCATTTGGTTTGTCTTCAAGTTGTAGGTAAGTTTTTCTGGATAAAAGGCTTCCATTTAGAGAAAATGACTGGAGCTCTGCGTGAAAGATGGCCAAGCCTGTCTGCGCCACGCTGGAGCTTTTCACTCCCATTGGACCGTCGTTTGCTTGATGTTGCTAACCCGGCGCTGACAGCTCCAGCAGCCGGATTGTCTGGCCCTGTCCCAATGTGCGGGGCGCCCGCAGCATCGGATAAGTGATGGGGAGAAATCTTTCCCTGTGACTTCTTGTCTGGCAAGAAAGATGGGCTGGAGCCTCTTCGGAACTGAGCCTACACAGGCATTCCATCTGAGAGCCTCATTCCATCACAGAGCAGGCGGAGGCCTGCAGCCCATCGGTGCCCCGATGGCACCACTGCTCAACACCCCCTTCCCAAGCCCCTCTCTCATTGAAGATCGTGTCATCTGGGGAACAGTTCCTGGTTCGGAGCATGTGGTGGCACCCAGGAGACCCGTTGCAGCCTCAAAGGAAGCGGAGCAGTCGGGCATGCGGGCATCACCTCCTCTCCTCAGCCAGGAGACCCTGAGGTCAAGGACTGCATTCACCCGGCCACTGAGGGTGTTCAGTTGGGCTGTGTGCCCCCAGGGGGGTTGGGAGGAGGCACATCGAAAGGGCCCCGGTCAGAATGGCATCCATTGTGCTGGTCCCAGCCCGTGGCTCAGCGCACCCTCTCGTCCCACTGCCAACAGCCGTAATCTGTCTTCAGTGCTGCTCACATTTGTGTTATCAGCGAGAATCAAATCTGGCAAAATGGTAGGAAAAGTGCTTGCACAGGACTTTTCAGCAAAACTCAATTAAAGTGGGGAATTGGACTTGAAAATGAGCCACTTTGCTCACTCCTCAGCTCAGAGCATTCCCTCCCTTCCCACCCATGCTGGGCACTTCCTTCCAGTCACCCCGGCCTGGGATGCCGGTGACAATCGGTGAAAGGAGCCCTGGCACCGGTCACCAAGGGCAGGCGTCCAGCAAATCCCACACACTCCTGGGACAGAGGGGCTCTGAGCACCATCTCCCCAATGGGGAAACTGAGGCACGCTTTCCAAGGCAATACAGCTGGTCAAAGGCAGAATTGGAGTAAAAATCCTAGGGTCTCTGGCTCCCAAGAACGGCCTTATCACTACCCTGTGAAGCTTTGAGGAGTTTGCACCCGGATCCCTCAGATCCAACCCCACAGAGCTAAGCCTTCTCCACTCCAGAGCCTCCCCCACCAAAGCCTGGAGCAGTTCCCTCATGGGACTCAGCTGTGCGGAGCCTGGACACAGTGGACACAGCCCCCCTTCCTCCAAGCTGTGCAGGTGGCCTGCGCCGCCCTGGGGGATCTGTGGAGCTCTGTGGGACATCGCCTGCTCCTTAGCCCTTGCCTAAGTGGCCCCAGAGCACCAGGACCTATGACTTCCCCAGCCCTTTGCCAGAGCCTTTCATCCTCAGCACACACCTGTGTGGTCACTGGCCTCCTTCACTCCTGAGGGTGGTGGAGCACAGAGAAGGAGTGGAAGTGTCCAGGGCCACACAGCTGATGTGCACCAAGATGGAAATCTGACTGTCACTCCGGGAACCCCTACACCACAGCTCCTTTGCTCCTCTTGCCAGGATTTAGGGGGCACCCCTCCCCAGGGAGCTGGCTCCTTCTCTGCAGCTACTCTGCTTCTCTTCAAGGTAGGCCCCCCCCCCAGGGGTAAAGGTCCCCGCCTCCCGCAGCCCCAGCACCTCCGAGACCTGCAGAGGAGGCCCCTTAAAGTCCCATCTGTTAGGATCTCCACTTGAAACCGAAGAAAAGAAAGCGTCAGCCGGTGTACAGGGAGTTTTCTATGTGATGTTATTGGAATTTTGTCTCCCTGGGAAGTCATATGATTGAATTTTGAGTTCAGTAGTGACTATATTTTGATTTGAACTGTGCAGTGAGTCAGAGCTGATTGTGTGCCTGTCATTGAGACGTGGCCCGAAGAAGACTCTCACTCCTCAGGTACTTACCGAGGGCCCTCCCTAGCTAAGCGTGGGAACGTGCTTGTTGGTGCTGATCGAATCCCCTGTGGCATACTAACTCTTAGGAGGAGGCAAGGCAGTGAGAATTGTTTTTGATAAATCTCTTAGAAAGCCAGTAACCCATTATCTGAGCCAAAGTGGTTTCAGTTGTAGGGGTTCCGATCATATAACCAGAGGTCCATAGGAGGTCATTCTGGTTTGGGGCAGCTCAGTGATGTCATCGAAGCCCAGACCTTTCCTGTCTTTCATGACAGCAGCCGCCTATGGTTGCGGAATGGCTGCCCGGCCCCAGGCGGCCAGGCTGGAGGGCGTTCCTCCTCGGGGGACAGGGTTTCCCAGTGCCCCCTCCCCGCAGGCTTCCTTGTCACCTCAGTTACATGCCTGGTCCTGGACCAATCACTGGCACGAGGAAATGCGATGATCACAGCCCTGTCAGGCCAAAGAGGTCTCTCCCCAGGGTGTTTGTTAGAAGGAAGAAGGAGGCCATATCTGCCGGGTAGCCATGAACAGCTGGGTGTGCCTCAAGAAGTCAACATCTGCTGCTCAAGTATCCGTGAAGAGCTGATCTGAAATGAGGGTGCTGGGGGTGAGGGTGGAAGTGGGGGTCTGATGTCTGTGCATGTTCTAGCCCCCCTTTTCAGATGATGCTTTGATGTCCAACCCTACCCCGAGTCTCCTCAAGGTAGGAGAGGTGGGGCCCCTGAAGGGAAGCCAGATTCGGGGAGGTATAATGTCACCTGTGTGGTATGTTGTAGTGTTAGTGGCATGTGCCATGGAGTCATGCAACCTGGGTTTCAATGGGCTGTGTGATGCTGGGCATCTTACTTAACTTCTCTGTGCTTCTGTTTTCTCATCAGAAAATGGAGACAATAGTGTTTCTCTTGCAGACTTAAGAGGACAGCACCCTGGCCTGGAACTGCTGCTTCTCATTGCAGTTGGTGTTGTGGTTTGCAGAATCTCTGGGCAAACAGTTTTTCTAGTGTGAGTCACGTCTTTCAGAAGTACTGCGAGACAGGCTTATGCAACCCTCCTCTTACATGAAGCCTTCCTGGATTGGCTTAGGAGGTGGTCCTGACACTGTAGACATGGTCCAAGCAGCTCTTGTCTCTTTCTTCCTCATCTCTTAGATGCTGTCCTGCACCTGGTGATCCCCGAGAAACCTCATATTTGGACAATCATTTACAGTAAACGTGTCCATGTACATTACTACATGGAATCCCTGCGACATCCCTGTGAAGTGGGAACAAGTTTATACAAGAAACCAAAGCCTGAAGAAATTAAGTGCCTGGCTCAAGGGCTGGACATAGAATCAGGTGAAAATCAAATTCAAGTCCTCTGAGTCTAGTACTAGCTATAAAAATAATGTCACACTTATGTACTATTCATTCTATGCTGTCACTATTCTATTATCTCATTAAATCCTCACAGCAAACTTAGGAGGTAGTTGCTATTATTAGTCCCATTTTACAGTTGAGGACACTGAGGCACAGAGAGGGAAAGCAGGCTTCCCAGGGTTGCACAGTTCGTTGGCTCTAGAACCAGGGCTCAAACCTGGGCCATCTGGTGCCAGCAACCATCTTCATAACCACCTGGTTACACTCCAAGCATGCTGTGCCCACTGTTCCAAGTCACGGGGGACTCGAGTTCTTCTGTTATCAACAACTTAATCACAAAAGCTAGACATGACGGTGCCCTCCCCCTGGGCTGCTGCGTGCTGTTCGTTATTCACTCATCAGCTCACATTCCAGACCTCTCAGGACTTGCCTCCTGACCCCCAATCCACTTCTATTTTGATCTTTCATGCATTCAGTGATGTATTTTCCCACAAGAGACATGGCCAGGAATACAATCAATCTGACCCAGATGTCAGTATGACATGCTTCTGAGAAACCCATGCCCACAGTCCCAGCCTTACCCCATCCCAGAGTGGACGGCCTCAGAAGGCCACTATCATCGCTGTCAGAAATCCCACGTTGAACCCTACAACACACCCCTGACCTCAGCCAGCAGGGCCTCCAGAGAACTCAGCCATGCCCCAATGGCTGTGCCCAGTGAGCCTGGCAGGCCAGGGAGGTCACTGCCCTGCCACCTGGTGGGGGTTTGGGGAGGGGTCTGCAGAGAGTCTGGTGACAGCATGGCCTGCTGTCTTTGACATGTTCCTGCCACCCTATGCAGAGGATACTCTGACGGCCAACCCTATCCCCAGGCAGGAGAAGCTCCGGGGAAGGTAGGAGGTGGCAAGCCCTGCTGACACCTCCCTTCTGTCTTTGCCTGGACCCTGGACCTGCTCCAAGTCACCTCGCTCAGCAGGCCCACGTGCTTCCCTTGACCCAGAGCACACAGCTCAGCACTTGGAGAGGCACAGGGCATAGGAAATCTGAGCCGGCCTCCTCTCTACAAGGTCAGCCTGAAAGGCGAGCTGAGCAGCAAGCAGGGGAAAAGGGTTCCCTCCAGCACCCCATCCCCTCCGACTTCTCCGGGGCTGCCTAGTTTTGGCTGGAGCCTTCCCTCGCGGGCCTGACAGCTTGTTGAGGGGCAGAAGCAAGCAAACCACAGAGCCGTTGCTGCCCAGTGAGAGCCAGAGGTCCAGGCTGAGTGGGGAAGCAGCTGCTTGAGAGTTTTTCTGCAGATGCAGAGATGGATGCCCGGGATCGATCCCTTCTGAAGATGAATCATAGCGAGAGGCACAAAGAAAGCCCCTCTGGTCCACACAGACGGATCATGTTCCTGACGGGCCTGGGCTCCATGTCAATTTCTTGTGATGTGTGGGAGGAGAGAGAGAGAGAGAGAGAGAGAGAGAGAGAGAGAGAGAGAGAGAGAGGTGGAGATGCAGAGAAAGGGAAACACAGGTGAGCAGGGACAGAGATACGGAATCAGAGAGATATGCAAATGAGAGACAGGGATACTGAGACAGGGAAAGAGGGAGGGAGAATAGAAACAGAGAACATGGAACTGCCATGAGGAGGGTCAGAAGGGAGAGCAGAGGTGTTTGCTGAGGTTTGGGTGGGGGCTGCGGGGTAGGGAGACTGTCAAACATTAACCAGACACTTGAGTCATGTTAGGTTTGTGTCCATTGCTAAAAACGAATCAAAATAAATGTTTGATAAAGTCTCAATTATCAATGGATTGCTCCCTCCCACATGTAGCTTCTCCATGGGTTCTGGGGTCTTCCTTCTAATACATAGGAGGGGAGGGAAGGAGGGAAGAAAGAAGGGAGGGATGGAAGGAAGAAGAGAGAGAGAGAGAGAGAGAGAGAGAGAGAGAGAGAGAGAGAGAGAGAGAGAGAGAGATGAGAGAAGAGAGACAGAATTGGTTGTCTTATATGGCCTGCAAGATTAAGTTTGGATTTATCTTTTCCTTTAGAATTAGCAATGCTCGCCTATATCCATTCAGGTAATTAAGAGGTAACCGCGGGGAATTCATAGCACGCTCTGCACATCCTTGATGCACCGCACGCGAGGCCTTTTCTAATTATAATCTTAGACTCAGAGAAGCTCAGAACGTGGCTCATCAGAGTTGGGTGGAAGCCCTGGATGTCCTCCAGCTCAGCCCCTTCCCTTGCAGAGGTGGGAAGGCAGGGCCAGGCGCTGCAGGGCCTGCTCAGGGCGCACACACCTGGAGATGCAGCCCCAGGTGCCAGGGCTTCTACCTGCACAGGGCACAGGTAGAAATGCCACGTCCCCAAGGGCGCGGGTCTCTGGGACCAGGCTTTCAGAGCCCTCCTCCTGGTTCCGCCTCTCACTGGAGGGGCTAGGGCTTTCCATCTCTAGTCTTCACCAGACTGAGCAGGCTATCTGGGGAGCAGACCCCGGAGGCAGGAGAAGGAAGCCACCAGCGTTGGTGGTTATACAGTCTCCTCTTGGTGCCCCTGGAAAAGACACCGGCCAGACACTGGGACTGGGTGGGGTACATGCTGAGGCCTGCTTGTGAGATGGGTCCTCCTGAGACCCGGGAAGGGTGAGCAACCGTTTCTGAAAACTCATTCCAGGAAGCAGGTGGCCCCTGGAGCATCGGATCTGGACCGGAGATGGTTTTGGCAAGGCCTGGAGACCTTTTTGATTGTCAATCTTTGGGGTTCTACCGGCATCTCGTGGTTGGGGGCAAGAGATGATGCTAAGCATCCTACAATGCACAGGTCAGCCCACAACAGAGAATGATCCTACCCGAAGTGTCCATGGTGAGAGTAGCCCACCTTGTTTCACTTGCATCTCTGCATCACACACTCAAGTGTGGAAATGCTCATTGTTTTGCCTGTGTAAACACAAGTCTTGCTCCCACTGGGTCAGAGAGGGTAAGCCACTAAGGTGGGGTAGGGGCGAGCTGGGTGACTCAGGTCCTGATCACCAAGGTGCGTTCTGTTCAACTGGTTGTCCCCTCCCCCTTTCTGCTCATTTGACACAATGACTTTCCCAAAGAGAGGAGACTCATTTTTCCAGGGCTGTCTTGGAGCTGACCTGCCAGCTGGAACCTTAACTCAGTTTTCCAAGGTCATTTGTAGGAGACATGTTTACTACACGTGGGTGTCTGTCAAAGAGACTTTCCCTTCCTGCCTGAGCTTAGGAGGGAGGAGAGAGAAAGGACAACCCAGGCTTGATGTCCTCTTTTCTTCCTTCCTTTTCATTCTTACCTTTAACAGTCTTTCTCTTCCTTCTTCCTTATCCATTTTCTGTTCCACCTCCTGGTGTAGGTTTTGTCATGTGTCCTCTGATTTTCTTGATGTCTTTCTTCTGCCCAAAGCTGAATATTGTACAGAACAAAACAAAATGTTTCATCCTTTTCCTTAAAACCTATAGATCCCAATAGACAATTACCAACAGCTTCACTCCCTACCCCATAGTGTATTATCAAGGAGTTGAGATCTGACTAAAATCAGCTCATGGTCCAGGGTCCCCAGAGCATCCCCATCCCCATAGCATAGTTCCAGGATGGCCTCACAGTGCGGACCCTTCTCCTGACCATGCCTCCTGCTGACAGGCATGAACTTCAGGAGCTGTGTAAGGCCTGTGATGGAACGGCAGCTGTGGAGGATGTGGATCAATGGTTATACTACTGACTAGCCTGTGACTCAGGCAGTGGGAGCATGGACATTGTTGCATGGAGGTTTGGCTAAGGGGACCTTCTCCTCCATCTTTGTGATTGACAGAGGCCTCTTTCCCCAGTGGGCTTGGACCAGAGGCTGGAAGCCTTGAGATTCACATGCTTAGACCCAGATACCTGTTGTTGTTTTTTCAATTTTCATCAGGCTGCATGATTCCAGAGAGGGGGCGTGAAGTAAAGTGAGGACCAAGAGGAGGGAAGTAAGAGGGGCACTTCCCAGGAGTCTCTTGCCCTACAACCCAGCCAATAAAGGGTGTCTTCCAACCCCATAAAGGACATTCAGGTAAGCAGACAGGGACAGACTCAGGAGAAACCCTATCCTTCCCTTTTCCTCTCTCCTTGCACCACCCTTTCCCTTACCCATCTTCCCCCAAGTGCCACATTTGGAGCCTCGTGTGTGTGTGTGTGTGTGTGTGTGTGTGTGTGTGTGTGTGTGTGTGTGTAAAAGCAGAGGCCCCCAGAAGATAAATAGGCTTTCCCCCAGATGAGCCTGTGTGTGCACACCTCGTCATTTCGAAAAGGGCTTTGAGGGGGATAATGAAATTAAATGTAATCGAGCACTGTGGAGCTAAATTACAGCCTGTAAAGGCCATGTCAGCTTACAAAGTGTCTTCATGTTCAATCACCAATACACCCTGTGACTTCTGCTTGTCAGCCCTGAGCTGCACATAAGAAACTGAAGCTCAGATAAGATAAGCCATTGGCCTGAAGGTCCATGCTGGTGAGTGACATCAGGGGCCTGGAGGCAGAGAGCTGGCAGGAACAGAGAGCTGGTGTATGCAAACCCCCTAGGACTAGGGAGCTGCTGGGACTGAGGCAGGATACAACCCTGGGGTCCGAGAGCCCAGGCCAGCAGCTGGAGAAGAGGGATGGAGCAAGATTGTGTAAGAGGGTGGAAGGGCCGGGCAGTTGTGGGGAGATGGGAGTGGGGAATGGAGGGGTTTCAGGGCCAAAGGCGGGCAGGCACAAAGGACAAGAGCATCATGGAGGGATGAAGGGAAAGAGATGCCTTCGTCTGCTCCCTCTGTGGGTCCCTCTCCCTCTGTCTCTGCCTTCATTTCTTGTCATCTGTCCCTCCTTGCGCTGGTCCTATACATACACTTCAGGAGCCTTTCTGGGAATGAGGAAGCTCATAAGAGGCATGACAAGACCTAGTTAAAGGCTCTGGCCCCAAGAGCTCAATCTTCCTCCCATCACGCCTCCTGCTCGTCTGCTCCTGTGGACACTCAGCCCCACTGTGGTGCGACTACAAGAAACCTAATCTGCAAGGACCCCAAACTATAGGGTCATCTGGTCAACCCTCAAGACACAGTAGAGGAAACAGACCCAGAGAGGAAAAATGGCTTGCCATTGGACACATACTGGCCAAGAGTATGTAAGTGGGGGTGGGGGTGGGAGGAGACTAGCATACTGGTCTCCCAACCCAGATCAGACTCTCCCCTCCACTGCAAATGTAGGTGTTGGGGAGGGCCCTGGCACTGCCAAGGTGCAGCCCGAGGGGTCATGGCCTGAAACACTGCTTGCCCCACCAGAGTCGGTCACAGCCGCTCTGTCTCCACAGCTCCCCTTCCTCCCTGGCTTACTGTTCAGTGTTTTAAAAGCACATCTCATTTTAGTGCTTTTGCTACAGTAAATATCTAATAATCGTTTCAGACTCTATTACTTGCCTCACAAAATAGTGCCTGGAAATGATGCTTATTTAATTTTGTGCTGAGAGAGAAAGACTCAGAAGAGGCCTGAAAATGCCTGTCACATCTCAAGTGCTGTTGACTATTCATGGTTTAGAGAGGGGTGTGGCCCCCTGAGTGGTGCCTGGGACTGATACTTATTCTAGCTGTGCGAGTATTGGAGCTTTTCTTAACCCTGTGCAGCCATTCTTCATAAAAGCTGCTGAGATATGTGTGTGTGTGTGTGTGTGTGTGTGTGTGTGTGTGTGTGTGTGTGTGAGAGAGAGAGAGAGAGAGAGAGAGAGAGAGAGAGAGAGAGAGAGAAGCTTAAAAATGTAGAGATTGGAGCATATCTCTGAGTATTGACATAAAAATGTGAACGCCACAAATCCCATTGCCAGTGTGCACTGAGTGGCCAGATTATTATGATCTCTGAACACATAATAATCTGGCCACTCAGTATATATATATTGGAGGCCCGGTGCATGAATTCAGCATGGGTGGGGTCTGGCCAGCTTGGCCAGGGGGAGGGGACATGGGCTGTTGGCCGGCCTGCCTGCTGGTTGAAATCCTGGTCGTGGGGACACTTTGCATATTAGCCTTTTATTATGTAGGATATACACTGAGTGGCCAAATTATTATGCATTCAGAGATCATAATAATCTGGCCACTCAGTGTATATTCATGTTCATATACATACATGTGTTTAAGCAGGGGAGCTGGTTTATGCTCTCTATTTGCTCAATAATCTCAAAAGTGGCTCCACCAATGAGACCACCAGTGAAGGACACCAGTCACAAATAGCAGCCACCTTCACTGCATTGTTGACAACGGGCTCCCATGGTGATTCTCTGGAGAGCCTCACTACCCCAATATTTCATGCCCATTTTACAGAGGAGTGTCCTGCAGCCCAGCGAGGGAGTGGAGTCCAAGCAGTGAATGACGTGTTGGATTTGAGCACCTGGCTCTCTGAGAGCACAGAGGCCCCGGAGACCAGGTTCCGAAACATTAGCTGGGGGTCAGATTTGAATCCTGACCTCAGTACGTGCTAGCTGTGAGGCTTTGGGCGGAGCGTTCTCTTGTCTGAGGAATGATTTTCTCGTCTGTAAAACGGGTCAGGGTATCTGTCTGCCTATCTCATAAGGAGGCTGTGAAGGAAAAATGGTTGGTGTGAGAAGTACACAAGGGGACAGGGGTGAATGCTCCCCATTGAGCCGGGCCCATGGCGGCACCTGCAAATGTTTGCTTTTAGCACAGGCCACGCCAGTTTCCATCTCCCCCTGTGCAGCCCCCGCTCTGTGAGGGCCCCATCTCCCGGGCCAACCATGGTGTTACTGGATCACGGTGCTAAGATATTTGGGGCAGAGGACCCCTTTACACTGCTAAATATTACTGAGGACTCCAAAGAGCTTCTATTTATGTGAGTTACACCTATTTTTAGTTACTGAGAAATTTAAAAATAATTAATATTTTAAAACAGTGATAACAAACCCATTACAAATGAACATAAATTAAATTTTCATAAAAATGACTGTATTTTGCTCGACTGGCAAATTGTTGCTATGGTCAATGATGAGTGGTTGAATGTCGACCTATGAACCAGGAGGTCATGGTTCGATACCCGGTCAGAGCACACGCCCGGGTTTCAGGCTCCATCCCCAGTGTGGGGCGTGCGGGAGGCAGCCAATCAATGATTCTATCTCATCATTGATGTTTCTATCTCTTTCTCCCTCTCTCTTCCTCTCTGAAATCAATAAAAATATATTTTTAAAAATTGACTGTATTTTACAGAATAAATTTGTAAGAAGATGGCCCTTTTTTACATTTTTTGAAATATCCTTAATGTCTGCCTTTGTTGAAAACAGCTGGATTCTCATATCCGTTCCTGAATCCAATCTGCGGGGATTGCATCCCACGCAGCCGCTGGAAAAGGCCCTGTGCATTCATGAGAGAATAAGAGAGAAAAAAGTAAATCACATCTTAGTTTTACTCTAAACATCATTTTGACCTCATGGTTCCCCCGAGGACCAATCCCTGACAACCCCTGCATGAGATGAGCTTTCAGCCCCCACTGCCCAGGCAGGTTGCGATTCTCTCCATTGCTGGGACTCTATCTGAAAAATTAAAACTGAGTAGGACAAAAGCAACCGGTTTTCCTCAGATTTCTCTCTGGGGACACAGGCTCACGGATCTAATATTGATAAACTAGGGTTTAGCTGCTTCTCAGCTGAGCCATCAATAGACACCGGCTTCTGCAGTTCGCCCTGGACTGAGAGGCTGGGGATTGATTGATACATGTGCTTTGTCACAGAGGATGCACTTCTGTGTAAAGGACCTGCTCAAAATGATTTTGATCACAAGCGAACTTGCTATCTTGCACAAAAAGGCGTCCCCAGGTTACGTTGCCGAGCTGGTCATTTATTTCAGAGCCTCGATAAGAATCATCAAACACCGGGTTTATTCCATCTTCTCTCTCTCTCTCTCTCTCTCTCTCTCTCTCTCTCTCTCTCTCTCTCTCTCTCTCTCTCTCTCTCTCTCTCTCTGCAGGTTAATGATATCAGCCTAGTCTCATGCTCACAGGATGGCTGCAGCAGTTCCCACCATCACATGCAGGCGCACCAACATCCTCCTTAGAGAAAGCATTGTTTCCTTTGGGTCTCTGCATTGGTGGGAAACATTTTCACCAGCCAACTTTCCTTTGAACGTTATTGGCCAAAATGGGGTCACGTGCCGTGCTCGTTTTCTAGGGCTGCTGCAACAAAGTACCGCAAACCAGTGACTTAGACATTGATTATCTCACAGTCCTGGAGGCTGGACGTCCAAAGCCAAGGTTTCAGCAAAGCCATGCTCCCTCTGAGCCTACAGGGGAGGACCCTTCCCTGCTCTTGCAGCTTCTGGTAGCCCCAGCCTTTCCTTGGCTCATGGCAGCACCCTCCACACTTCACATGGGGTCCTAACTGTGAGGGTCCCTTCACCTGGCCTTTCCTCTGTGTCTTCCGTGTCTGTGTCCAAAACCCTCCCTGTCATAAGAAGACCAGTCACATTAGACTAGGGATCCCCCTAATGACCTCCCTTAACTTGATCAGCAGCAGAGACCCTATTTCCAGATTGAGGCCACATTCACAGCAGCTGGGGATTAGGATTTCAACACATATAGTTTGGGAGAGATGCCATTCAACCCATAAGACCTGCCTTTTCTTAAGTCACTGGCAAGAGGAATGGCATCATTTTCATTGGCTTCCGGGAGCCCTAGCTCTCCTGGGGCATTTGCATACGAGAGAAAGAATTTTCACAAGTCCTAACACCTGCGGGCCCTCTGAGCACACAGCCCCCCCGGGGAAACCCTGGAGATGAATCCAGGGCGGGGGATAGGAGGGGGGCACGGCACCAGTGGCCTCTGGGAGAGGGTAAACATGGGCACAAAGCCTGAGCCCCACCAGAGACACGAAAAGGGGAACAGGCTCTGGAGGCCACTGACCACGCCTGCTGCCCTGGCGCCGAGTTCCTCGTGTGTCAGTCCCAGGGCCTCCCACCCAGACCGGGAGCAGCATCACGAGAATCAGCAAACCCCTCTCTCTCTCCCTCTTGGTGGGGGTGAGGGAGAGCGGCAGGGATGACTCCATTTCTGTGTAACAGGCCCTACCCTTCCCCACCACACCCCTGTACCCTCAGTTTCAGTTATGTAGCTGATTCTATGGGGTGGGGGTAGTAGAAGAAAAAGGGGGGGAAAAATCACACTGTGATTCTAAAAGCAGCCAGAGTTACTTTCTCATGTTATTCTGTTCTCAGATGTTTGCTATATGTGTTTTGTTTACCGAATCGGAATCCTGTGTGTATTCAAACCCAGGCACATATTTCCAGGAGAGCAGTGCCTCTTGTTCTAATTATAAAACTGGAAGGATGCAGACACATATAAATAAATTAGCCAGATCTAATTCCGTTGGATCTGCCTAGCTTTCTTTTTCCTCCCTAAGCAATCTAAAATAAAATATTTGAGGTCACACTGCTATATATACAGGTGTTTTTGGCGCATCAGATCTGCTACGAGATTTCCCCAATGGAATGAGCCTGATGACTCAGACATCGGAGCTCAGGTCTCTGGAAGCCTGGGCCTGCCCTCCAGGCAGAGCAGACCAGCTGGGAACCGGCTGTCTCCTCTGCATTCCTTGGCCCTGGTGGGATGGGACACAGTCCAGGTCCCGGTGGAGTCAGCATTTCCTTCTCCAGGGTCTCTACAGGGTCTGCCCTGCCTGTTGTTTCAGGCCCATGCAGTCCCTCCAGTGAGGCTCCGGAACTGAGGCCATGATGTGGGCAGGCCCTCAACGCCTGCATGGAGCCCACTCTCAGCCTGGGCCCCTCGCAGCACCCATCTGGCAGAGGAGGCCACGGTTGGCGAGAGCCATGGACCTGGGAGGGCTCCTGCCCGCCCTAGACCAGCTCCTCCTGGGCAGAGTGGGGAGCTCAGACTGCTTTCCTTTCCCTGGTTCTCTACTGCCTTATGCACCTCGCCTGTCTGCTCTCTGCCCCAGCTGAAGGCAGTTACCCTCAGTGCTGCCCCTGCTGACGGCCGGCTCTGCTCTGAGGCAGCGGCTACTTTCCTTTCTGCCCTGTCTGAGCACTGAGCACCTAGCACCAAGCACCTAGTACCAGACACCGAGCACCAACCACCAAGCACTGGACACTGTGCACCAGGCACCCACCGGCTTTTTAGGGCCTCCGCATGGACTGTGGGACTGCAGGCTATCTAACCATCCACCTGCCCATCTCTCAGGGAGACAGAGAGCAGTGCTTAGTCCCAAGGAGGACGTCAGTGGCCCTGGGGGCCCTTGGATCGCATCACGGACACAAGTCCTGGCTTTGTTATGCCAGCGGGACATCCACCTCCTTTGTCTTCCAACCTCTTCCCCCTGCTCTTCATCCTTGCTGGCCATGGTCCCCCACGCCACTGTGCCTGCTTCTGTTCCCTGTGTCTCTCACAGACCTCGCTCACCCGCCATGCCCAGCCCCCTCCTGCCACCCTGCTGCACCCCCTCGTCTGTGTGAAGGGAAAGGTTAAGTGGACACACGCCTGCCCTGTCTGTTGCAATAGAGACTCAGCAACTTTCTCCCCTAATCAATCTGTCAGGCATGATTAGTCCGCCCTGAGGTTCAGATGGCTCACAGCCCAGCCAGCCCAACAGACTGACAGCTCCCGGCACTCCAGGACATGCGCAACCCCCCCGCCACACACACACACGCACACAAGTACACACACATGTGTACATATACATGCACTCACACACACTTGCACACGTGTGCACATGCAGACAATACAGAAAGGACCTTGCACACACGTGTGCGCGCACACACACAAACACTTGTGCTCACATACACAGTCTGCTGAGACTGGGTCAGGGCCCCCCATTGTGACTGAGACAACCTGTTTCTACAGAGGAGCCCGTCCTTTGGGTGACACCCTGCCGCCCAGTCCTTTCTTCATTTGTTCCACGAGCATGGAAGGAGTGGCCACGTGGCATGTCCTGTTCCAGGAGCCGGGAAGCAGTGCCCTCAGAGAACACAGAACCAGAGAGAAACTTAACCAGCAAGTGATCAAAGATGCCAAGTGCTTGGGAGAAGGAAAAGGGAGAAGAGAGTCGTGGGAGGGCAGTGCTGACGGGCAGGAAGTCCCCTTGTTCCAGGACTGCCCATAATGAGGAGCAGAAGCCTGGGTCCAAGCCACCCTGCCGTTGACAGCCTGTGCCCTGGCCTCCCCTTTTCCAAGTGGAAACAATAACAATACCTGCTCATGGAGGCAGCATGAGAATTAAGCGCATCATGAAAGTGAATCAACTCCAGGGACCACGCACTGCAAGCTCCCCACGCACTAGCGCTACCACCATCGTTACTCATTTACTGGGTTCCCCTCAAAGCAGAGCCTCAACAGAGGTTTGCATGCCTGTAGTTCATCTGGGAGGTGAGCCCAGGCAGTGCTGCAGGGGTGGGGGGAAGAGGCTGGAGGGCGGGGAGCCACTCTTCGATATGCTGATGAGCAGCTGCCACTGTGCAGCAATGGGCCCCATCCCCCTGGGGACCTCTGGGCCACTGCATGGAACATGCCTCTCAGATGTCCCTCTGGAGGGTGAGGAAGACAAGAGAGTCATGTGCAGCCCCAGGCATCACTGGATGCTGCTGGGCCCGTTAGCTCCCGGCGGTCAGGCCTGTGCTGTGTGCCCGGGACAGGGGAAGGCCCGAGCCAAGGCCTGGTGCTCGCAGCGGGGCCCCATGAGCATGAGCTGGAGCAGTGGGTGGGAGAGCACTGGCCGCATCTGCTACAAACAGCCCCGCCCCTCGGGGAAATGTGGTTCTCCCCACTGATCCCGTTGTGCTCTGGACAGAATTATAAAATCTTTCGGCTGAAGCTCTCAAAGGCAGAGGCTCCATCTGTTTTGGCCACTGCCGTTTGCCAGTGCCCAGCACACTGCTCTACCCACAGTCAGTGCTCAAGAAACACTTTCAGAATACAAAGTCCCCTGAATAACATGTTACTCCTCATCTATGCCTCCTAACACACACGCACACCCACTAGGGCTGACCAGGCACGCTGTGCAGTCCTCACACAGTACTTGGCATAGTGCCTAGCATAGTACCTGGCATGTGGCAAGCATTTGAGACACGTGCATTGATTAAATGCAGGGGGTTCCTGGAATCTAAGGCATTACAGAGCTCTGTCTAGGGTGAGGAATGGAAGCCAGAAGCCAGACCCCTCCATGAGCACAGAGGCTGGAGTGGAGGAGCCTGATGAATAAGGATTAAAAGTGTCAAAGCCGCCTGAGAGAAGGCAGGAGATAACGTCTCATCGCCTCACCACTTGGATGGCCTGTGCATTTCCCGAGGAGCTGGCCTTGAGAAAGCCGCCTCAGAACCCGTGTTGTACAAAGAAAAGATAAATAGGAATTTTTAAGAAAGGAAGGCCTGCAGAGGAGGCTGCGTGAGTGACAAACGAGGAGGCCTACGGGGGACTGTGCAGGTTTGGCAGCAATACAGGGTCTGAAGACAGCGCTACAGCCGAGGGAAGGCCACACACGAAGGCAGCAAGAGCTGAAGGGCAGAGGGGCTTCTGTCGGCTACTTCAGTCCAGTGGGTGATTGGGGAGGAAAGGAAGATGACAGGAGGGGAGCCACCACAGGCACAAAAGACCATGAAGTTCTTTTCTGGAGTTCCATTTCCTCCAGACTAAGCTAACATTAGAATAATGGCTGATGCCCAGCAGGAAATTATTTTTTAAAGGTGTATCAGTCAGACATTGCCACAATAATGCTGTGTAACAAATCACCCTAAACGTCAGTTGTTTAAAATGACATTCATTTATTTAGATCTCAATTATTTTCACGACTTCCAGCAAGACATGGGGTCTAGGTCCTCTCCTCTTGAACTTGACTCTGAAGTGGGCTATCTCTAGATTTTTGTTATGCAAATAATAAAGATTGTTTTAATTAGATATTCTGTTATTGACATCTGAAAACACCCCAACAGATACAATGGCCTTTTAAGTCAGATCCAACACCAGGGAGAGCCAGGGGTCTTACCCTAGGGCCCCAGAGACAACCCTCATGCCGAGCTATGGACCCAGTAGAAACAGTTATGCTCTGGTACCACTGCTTCTCTCCCACCCCATGTCCATCTCCAATGAACCAGAACACTCTCATGTCCTCTCTCACCTTGGCTTGTGTGTCCATTCCCCATAGGACCTCTAGCTCCCACTAGTATCCCCTCTCCCAAACGCAGCAGTACTGTTCAACTCAGGGGCTCAGGGAGAATCTGTTCTGCACCCCTGTCCTCGGAGAACCAACCGAGCAGTCGGCCTTGCTGTTCGGGTTCCCATCCATGGGTGGGCTTAGAGCCAAGAACATCAGTTCTTACAGTGAGAAGCCTCTGTCTTGGCCAAATAGGTTTACGTGCATAATACACATGGATTCAGAGACTCAGTCATTGTCGTGTAGCTGCTGGGACAGGGGTCTGGAGTGTGGACTCTGCAGGATGCAGCCGGGGGACCCAGGGCTGGAGGAGCAGGGGTGACCAAAGCCAGTGTAACCTCATTGTCTGTGGTGTTAATGGGTCCCCCATGCTGCTCTGTGTATTTATAGTTTATCCCGTGGGCTTGGAATCCTGGCGCCCGTCTGTCTCTGCCTCCACCTCTTCCTCGGCATGTATGTATGCATGTGCCTGTCTCTCCGTCCTTTTCTCAGTCTGTCGCTCGGCGTGTCACTCTCTCTCTGTACCTTGTCCCGCTTAGTATCCTTTTCTCTCATGGGCACAGAATGCTCAGCAAATAGGAGCCAACTATCGGACGACCTTCTGAGAGTTCATGTTCATCTCTCCCAGGTCTTCCTTGAGTCCCTCCGTTCTGAACTCTTAAACGTTCCAGGTCCAGGGGTGACAAGCAACTGCGGGCGGCACTTGAAGGCAAATGGGATTTTCTTCTCGCAGCTGGGAGGTCCTTCGCTCCTCTGGCCTTGGCAAGACACAGGCGCCCTTGTCTTTCCGAGTAAAGCATTTCCATTTGCAGAAGCCGAAATGGTGCAGTGTCATTTTCCTTAATTTTAACAGACTGAACAAATTGGCTTGTGGGCTGCATGAGGACTTTTGGAAAACCATGCACTGAATACACTAAAAGGAATGACACCCCCCAGGTTCCCCCACCTTCCTCCACTCCTCCAGCCTTCCCGGCCCGAGGCAAGCCCGGGGCACAGTGTTAGGGTCTCTGGTCGCCACTCCTACTTCCTGGGAGAAGGTGAAGGAGGAGGTGCGCCTCCTCAGACATCTGCCCTGTCGCCTGATTGGCAGTCGTCCCCCACATCCATGTGCCTCCACTTCCCCATCTGGGAGCCGAGCTGTCGCTGTCTTAGGCATTCAGATGACTAATGCTGGAACAGAATTCTCGGTGAACTCCGAGGGGGCAGGAAACTTTCGAGCTTGGCCCCTTCCCCAGTCCCTGCTAGGGGGGTGACATTTTCTCAAGGCGGACTAGCTCTGCAACATCTGCATCCTGGCTTTGCTCGGCTCCATCTCTGCCTGCTTAATTGAACTAGAATATTTCAGTGGAGCCTGTGGGGCTCCAGGCTGTGTACCTGGACGCGGTCCCTGCCACCTGCATGTGTGTGGGGAGTGAGGCACGCATGCTCCCCTGGTGGCACAGCACATCCAGAAGTGCAGGTCTTTGTTCAAAGGCCCAGAGAGAGCCCTGGAGAGAGGGGACGCTGGCGTCTCTCCTCCTGCTTCCCTTTTCTCCATGTGGGAGGGCAGGAGGGGACTGGTGGGGAGATGGGCTTGTAAATCCATGGAAGCTCCCTTCTCTCAGTGACCTTTAGCAGTCACTGCGCTGACCTCCATGTAGCACAGGATTCTCCGGGGATCAGGGGACCTGCCCTGGCTCCATCAGCCCAAATGCCTCTGCCTTGACATGATTACTCCCGGACACGGGGTAGGGCAGGGACACAGCCAAAGGAGGTGGGTCTCCATCGTTGCAACCAGTTCTCCGTGGTCTGTTCTGGCACATGAACATCACAGCCAGGAGGAACATGGGCCCTTTGGTCCAACCCTTTCACGTTACCCTGGGGGAAACTGAGGCCTGAAGGGAAAAAGCAGATCCAGAGACACTCGGTAGCTTACAGAAGCACATTTGTGGGAGGACTGGCCCCAAAGCTTGCTGCCTCTGACTCCAACCCCACCTCCAAATCCAGATTCCCAACCCTGGCTGCACAGTAGAACTTGGAAACACCCCGAGTCTCTGCAGGTGGGCCGGGGCAGTGGTATCTCTTTAAGTCTGTGCATTGAACGATGCCATTCTCGCATGCTAAGTGTTCACACACAATACACTCATGTCACTGGCACCCAAAGCAAGAGGCAGAGAGTAGCCAGCCCCCAGACCTCCAGGGTCTCTCTCCCAGTCATCCCCAAAGTGACCGAAAATATCCCGTCTCTGACATCCTAGCTTCGTTCTGCCTATTTGTGAGTCATACAACTGGAATGAAAAGTGTGCCCTTCTGTGTGTGTGTGTCAGGCTTCACTCACGAGCATCATGATTGTGAGGGCCGTCCACATCGCTGCTTGCAATTGTGTGTGCTCACTCTCATGTGCCCTCCAACCTCATTGTATGAAAATGCCACCCTTTCTTTATCCGTTCTCTGACTGATGAGCACATCATCCTTTCTGGCTTGGCTGCCTATGAACATTCTTACTTGCTGTGGCCGTTCTGTGCATGCTTGTTCGGTGAATACATGCAGCCTTCTGGTAGGTATCCACCCACCCAGGACCGTGCTGGGTCAGGGGCATGTGTCTATCCGTTTAGGGACTGCCGAGCAGTTTTGAGGTGTGATGCTGCAGTTTCCGCCCCCACCAGCAGTCTATGTGAGTTCTGGAGCCCCCGTCCAGCCAGGACTCTGCCTTTTACAGCCTGTGGGGGGCACAGCGGACTCCCAATGTGTTACTCCGCCTTCCCTGGCGGCTAGTGGAGTTGAGCAGTGGACATGTTTATTGGTGATTTAGGCAGCTCCTTTGCAAAGTACTTGGTAAGTTTCTCTCCAGGCATCTGTATTCTTTAGAACTCCCTGGGTGGTACTAAGGCAGAATCAGGGCTGAGAACTTCCGTGGCTTAGCCATTAGGGGAGAGAGCTTTGGCTTTGAGACAGAGCTGGTGAAACTGGGCAGGGGGAAGGGGGAGAGTGTATGTATGTGTGTGTGTTTTCAGGTGCAGCAAAGGGCAAGGCGCCCACAGGAACCATGACCCTGGAGTCCAGGGTGCTCCTTGGAGAAGCTGAGCTGGGCTTTCTCGGAGGCACGCTTGTCAGGAGGAGGTAAGACACGTGGCCCAAGAGAGAAAGCCCCACATGGCAGCCACAGGACTATGCTGCGACCCCGCCCGAGCAGCAGGTGCACAGCCCTGCGGGGATGACCCCAGGAGCCTCCCACCGTCCCTCTGATGTAACACCGTCGAATTAAAGGGCTTGTCTCGGGCCTGGCCCCGCTGGAGCCTTCTGTATTAGGAACAAAATAAGGGAAGGTCATTGAGCCACTTAAACCAGAAAAAGTGACATCGGATATCGACTGTAAGAGAGGGGGATTAATGATGGTTTGCTGACAGGAAGGCAGGAGCCGGCTCCAGCCACCCCCCAAGTGGGGACCCGGAGGCAAACATTTCATTTTGACGTCTGCCAGCATAGCCCAGGTAATCAGATTTCTCTGGGAGGACAAGCAGAGGCATCAATAAAAAGGGGCAGCTTTTTCCTCCCAGCCTCCCAAGCTTAGCGTGGGCTGGGCTGGTCCTCCAATCACAGCAAGACCTTGTCAACATCACCTTCACTGTCCCCAGTGTCCTCTTGGGTTGTTCAGCACAGAGGGTAGGATGGGGCCTCCCCAGACCCCTTCCCTCCTGGGCTCACCTGGGAGCTGGAGGGTCCCACCGAGGCGGCAGCTTTGAGAGGCCATCTGTGTGCCCTGGGCGCCTTGGGTCCCTCACATAAGGCACATTCAGGCTGATTGTCTTGTGTGCGGGTAACAGCCATGCTCTGCAGACAAAGGACCCATCAAGGGACAGACTCCAGGCCAGTGGTGGTTGACGGTTCAGAGATGAGTCCTAGGACCCAGTGCCCAGGGCACGAGGCTTCCCTGAGCACAGACTTCTCTCCCTGGTCCTCCCAAACATTGTGCCTTCTCTCTTGTTTCACTCTGTAGCCAACCTGCAGGAAACCACAGAGGTCTTCCTTCACTTGTTTGACCGTTTTTAAAGCAGTGTTGTAGCCCTAGTTTCCCCATTTGGCTCAGCGTGTTGGCCTGCGGACCGAAGGGTCACAGGTTCAATTCCCGGCTACCTCCATTGCAGGCCAGTGCAGGAGGCAGCCAATGGATGTGTCCCTCTCAAGCTGATGCTTCTCTCTCTCTCTCTCTCTCTCTCTCTCTCTCTTCCCCCCTCCTTCTTCCCTTCCACTCTCTCTGGAAATTAATAGAAAAAATATCCTCTGGTGAGGATTAAAAAATAAAATGAAAGCAGTGTTATAGTAGCTGGTTTTCTATCTAGAAATATTGAGGATCATCTAGTTCTTCCTCTCAGTTTAGATCATCATCACCACCCTCTTGTTTATTGAGAACTCACTATGTGCCAGTCCCTGTCCCGAGGGCTCCACATTTGAGTTTCTACAGAGAAGAGAAGTGGGACACAGGGAGACTACAATATCTCCATGTCACACAGCCACATTCTATAAAGAAGTGAAAACAGAAACATAAAATATTATCATCATAACTTATTGCATGCACACATGTCAGAAGCTTTCTATATTTTATTCTTAAGTCCTATAAAATCTCTTTAGTGTGCATTTGTTTGCTAAGTCTGCCACAGCAAAGTGCCATAAACTGTGTGGATAAAACAACAAAAATATATTGTTCTGGAGGCAGGAAGATCAAAATCCAGATGTGGGCAGGGCCACACTCCCGCTGAAGGCCCTGGAGAAGGCTGTGGTCCCGGCCTCTCCCCAGCTCAGTGGATCCGAGGCTGGTGGCACAACCACCCCAATCAGCCTACGCTGCTCTCCTTGAGTCTGGCTCTTTGTGTCCAAATTTCCCCCTTTTACAAGGGCATCAGTCATATTGGATCAAGACCCACCCCAAAGCCCTCATCTGAACTTGATTACATCAGCAAAGACCTTATTTCTAAATAAGGTCATGTTCAGGGGTTGGGCTTTACCATCTTGAACCCTAATTGAAGTGGGTGTTCAATTCAACACTCAACCCTGAGCACCTAACTCAACCCTGAGAGGTGGGTGTTCTCCTCTTACCAACGAGGAAAGTAGAGCTGAGAAGTGAGGTGACTTGGCCGTACACCCAGGCAGCAGAGCTAGTCAGTGTGGGGGCCAGGACGCAATCCCAAGGCTGCACAGGGGACTCGCCCAGGGACTTTCAAGCACACTACTGCCTCTGCACCTGGGGAGGTGCCTCGGCCCCTGGGTGAGTCTCTGCAGCTGAGGTTGAAGACCTTGGGTCCGAGTCTGGGGGGTCCCCACACATGTGTTGCCTGTGTTCTGCGTTGGAGAACATTGGAGCTGACCTTGCTGCACCGCTGCCTCCACCACTGCCCCTTCCCTGGTCCCCATTCCTCACACCCTCCCATCAGCCAGCGCCTGGGGGCATCTTTTGCTCATTCCTGCTGTCGGTAAGCACCCTCACTTTCCAGGGGGGTGCTTGGCTCTGCCGTTCAAACAGAGGCTCAGGAGCTTCCCCGCTCTCCTGGGGGTGTGAGGCACCTCTTCCTTGCTCGTTTCATTGATCTCCTAAGACTCGTCTGGATGCCAGCATGTAAGCACAGTAGTCAGTGTAGAAAGACGTCACGCAGCCAAGATGCTCAGAAGGCGGCATCATGCCAACGAGGGGATGCGCATCACTGGCAGGGTGGCAGTCTCTGTCACACAGGAGGATTGTCAGTGAGAAGTTAGCGAGTTTGGGGCCCTGGCCCAGCCAGAATCACCACACAAATCAGAGAGGGAAAGCACTTTACACAGGCAGAGCCCTCTGATGCCAGGCCTTTGGTGCCGGAGGTCTGTAAGGGCAGATCTCATTACCTTCACTCTGCAGGCAGAAGATTTAGAGATGACATGTGCCTTCTTCCCATCTCAGGCTGTACTTGTGGAGTCAGGACAAGACCTGGCCTTCCTTTAGGCATCTTTCTGGTCATCTTTCACTCCAAACAAACCGAAAAAGGATGTGCATGTATGTAAATGCCACCTTGTCCCAAGAACGAATCTGGAGGCCCTTACAAAAACACACACAATAGAAAAGGACCAAATGGATTAGGAAACATGTATAAGGGGAAAATGGGGTGAAGGAGGTACAACTAGGGAAGAGGGTTGTGGCTGAAAGGCGCCCTCTCAGGCCCAGCTTCCTGGGAAGCAGAGTCGGAGGACATTCGAATCAAGAAGTTTATTAGGGCCTGGCCCTGTCTCTTGGTTGGAGAGTTGTCTGTGCACTGAAAGACTGCCGGTTTGATTCCTGGTCAGGGCCCATACCTAATTGATGGTCACAGAGAGAATACGGGAAGCAGCCAATCCGTGTTTCTTTCTCACATCAATGTTTCTTTCTCTCTCACTTCCTTCCTCTCTCTCTAAAGTCAATAAAAAACATATTTCCCAGCTGACGTGGGTCAGTGGTTGGGCGTCGGCCTATGAACTGGGAGGTCGCGGTGGTTCGAGTCCCGGTCGGGGCGCATGCCCAGGTTGTGGGCTTGGTCTCCAATATGGGGCATGTGGGAGGATCACTGATTGTCTCTCATCATTGATGTTTCTATATATCTCTCTCTCCCTCTCCTTTCCTCTCTGAAATAAAAAAAAATATTAAAAATAAGTATATTAGGGTTGCTCTTGGGATCTACACCCATGGAAGGGAAGGGAAAGTAGCAGAACTAGGCAGAATGAGAAGCTGGGCCATAAGTCGCTCTCTACATCAAGCTCTGGAAATGGAATCAGGCAGGAGGGCCAGGCCACTCCAGCCCTACCTGCACCAGTCTCCGGATGTGGGCTGCGGGGGAAGCCTGTGACCTTGAAGGCAGATCTCTCAGCCAAGAGTAGGATTGCCAGATTGAGCAAATAAATACATGAGATTTCCAGTTAAGTTCAAAATGCGGATTACCAATGAATTCTTTTTTTTTTTTTTTTAGTATGAATATGTCCTAACCATTTCATGAGACATACTCATACTAAAATAAAAGTATTTGTTGCTTATCTGAAATTCCAATTTAACTAAGTGTCCAGTGTCTGATCCGGAAACCCCACCCAAGGGCAAATGCAGGAGGGGGTTTGTTTGTGAGCAGCCAGCAGGCAACTCCAAGCAGCTGGGGGATTGGGTGTCTAGACCCTGAAGGAGGGATGCTTGGCAGAGCCTGACATCCTGCATGGGTGCTATCCATTTGCAATGATGGGGTCCAAGGTCTAGACTCAGTTTCCTGGCAGCTGAAGAACATTAAATTTTAACTTTAATAGTGCCCCAAGAGTTTTTTAAATCTCAGGGAATTTTGCTTTGGAGAAATGCTGATTGACCTGGTCATGAAACTTTAAGAAATGTCTCCTTGTGCTTTCTCATAGTGATCATGAGGTGATGCAGTGGACAGTTATTCTTATTTTGGGGCAGGTGGTATGACTAATGATTCCTCTAGGGAAAGACAAGGTTCATTCATTCGTGTATTTGTTCATTAAATACTTATTAAGCCCCTGCTTAATAAGAGAGCCAGGCACTGAGCGAGGTGCAGGCATTTGGTGGTGAGCAGGCAGATGCTGCTCCTGGCCTCAGCTGGGATCTAAAGTCTAAATTAAAAGGGTAAATAGGTTCCAAGTGAAATACCAACCCATTGGCAGAGGTTTCTGGGACCTATGAGTTGGGAAGGCTTCAGTATTAGTAGAATCCAGGCTACACTGCTATAACAAAGAGACCCCAAATACAGTACCTTAAATAAGATTGAAGTTTTATTTTATTCTCACTTAAAAAATATTATAGTAGGTGATCCAAGGCAGATAGGACTGCCTTGTATCCCTTGCTCCCAAGGTTGTCAGAGATTCAAATATCTATCTCGATGCTCCAGATGATAACTCACCAATATCCTATCTGCACTCCAAACAATGAAGGAGGAAGGAGAGGCCATGCCCTTTCCACTGTGAGTCCATAACAAGAAAGCTGCAGGTACCACTTCTCTCACATCCCACTGGGCAGGCCTTAGTTACATGGCCACAGCTCCCTGCAAAAGAGGTTGGGAAGTGACATAGGCATTGCCCGGGTGGCCATGCGTCCAGCTAAAATGTGGGGGATCCATTTAACAATGAGTTAGATAATGGATTAATAAAAGAAGAAGAGGACGATGGTTGTCAGGGACCACAGACTTGGAAAGGAATGAAGTGCTGTGGTCACTTCATGATGTCTGTCGTGGAAACAGGTGTTGGAATGAAGGGACTGTGGCACCTGGAAACCACAGTGCCGAGACTCTGGCCCCAAGCTCCTAACCAATCCTCTGATACTCTATCCAAGTACTTTCTAAGGCAGACAAGACAAGATAGGATAGCTTCTGAAAGCCCAGCAGGGTCGGATCTGATGACTAGTGAGGGAGCAGAGACCAGGGAGAGTGTTTCCCTTTCCCAGTCTCTGTCCCTTCATTCATTAAGTTCATCCTGACCTATAAGATCTCAGGGAGAGGCGGGCATAAGGGATATGGGCCACACAAGGGAAAGATAACTGGCATTTGAAAGTATTGCCTACACCAAGTGCTTTACATATTTTTACGTACTTGTTAAGGCTCACAGTAATTCAATTATTTTGTATTTGTTTTCAATTTTCTGGTCTAGCCAAAGAAACCAGAAGCAAAAATCAAGAGTCAAGATTTGAACAATAATATCAACTATTTTGACCTAATTGATATGTATAGAATACTACATTAAACAACTATAGAATACACATTCTTTCCATGTACACATGAGATAGAACATGTGCTGAGCAATAAAACCAATATATTTAAAAGGATGGGAATTACATACAGTAGAATATGCTTTCTAACTACTATGAAACCCAATTAGGAATCAATAACAATATAATACCCACAAGACTACAAAAACTTATAAATTGAACATTTCCTACAGAACTATAAATTAAAGAAGAAATAAGAGAAATTTAAAAATAACTTCTAAATGAATAACAAAAAAATACATCACATCACAATCTGTGGCTTAGGTAAAGCAGTGCCTAGAGGGAAATTTATAGCTTTAGATGTTTATATTGGAGAAGAATAAATGTGTAAAATTAATTATTGAAGGTCCCATCTTAAAAAAACAGAAAACAGAGCAAAGCAAACACAAACTAAGCAGGAAAAAGGAAAGAATAAAGTACAGAAGTCAATGAAGCTGAAAAAAAGACAAATAAAAGTTACCCATCAAAACTTACAACAAAACCTCTAGTTAGATTCATTAAGAGAAAATACACAAATTACTAATATCAGGGATAAAGAGAGGACATCACTAAGATCTTAAATATTAGAAAGATAAGAAAACATGAATAACTTTATTCCCATAAACTTGACAACTTAGGTTAAGTGGAAAACTTTCTTGAAAGAATCAAATTACCACACTGATTCAAGAAGAAATATAAAAGTACAAATAGATGTACAATTGATTAAAGAAATTAATTTATAATTAAAACATTTCAAAAAAAAATTCCGGGCTCAGGTCATTTCAGAATAGGTGAATTCTATTAAGCATTTAGAAATAAAATGATATAGATTCTACTCAAACTCTATTACGGACTAAATCCTGTCCCCAAAGTGTGTATGTTGCAACCCTGACCCCTAATATGATGGTATGTGGAGTTGAGATCTTAGGGAGATAACTAGGTTTAGATGAGATCACGAGTCTGGGGCCATCCAAAGGGGATTGGTGTCTTTATAAGAAGAGACACCATAAAGTTCTCTCTCTCTCTCTCTCTCTCTCTCTCTCTCTCTCTCTCTCTTCACCAGATGAAGACAAAGTGGGGGGGGGGGGGGGGGGGGGGGGGGGGGGGATGGCAGCTACCTGTAAGCCAGAAAAGAGCTCCCATCAGAACCTGACCATGTGGGCACCTTGATGTAGCCTCCAGAATGTGAGAAAATACATTTCTGTTATTTGAGCCACCCAGCTTATGATATTTTGTTATGGCAGCCTGAGCAGACTAATACAAACTCTTCCATAAAATTACGGAGGTGATGAAAAAATGTTCTACTCATTTTATGAGGCTAACATTACCTACCCTAATACCCAAATCAGATAAAGACAGTTTAAGAAAATAAAAGCAATAGACCAATATTCCTCATGAACCTAGATTTCTTAATAAAGAAAAAAGCAAAATTCCTTAACAAAATATTAGAAAAATGAGTATAGCAACACATATACACTGAGTGGCCAGATTATTATGATCTCTGAGGCCTGGTGCATGAATTTGTGCATGGGTGGGGTCCTGCCAGCCTGGCCTGGGGGTGGTGGGGGACATGGGTGGTTGGCCGGCCTGCCTGATGGTCGAACTCCTGGTCGAAGAGACAATTTGCATATTAGCCTTTTATTATATAGGATATATACACTGAGTGGCCAGATTATTATTCATTCAGAGATCATAATAATCTGGCCACTCAGTGTATATTTATATGACATTATGACAAAGGTTTATTCAGTAATGTAAGATTGATTTAACATTAAAAATTAATCAATGTAATTCACTATATCTATAATAATAGAAGCATAATATGCTAATTAGGCCAGACGTCCTTCCAGACAACCTTTCGGATGAAGCCAGGGCTGCAAGGGAAGCCTGGGTCCTGGGTGCCTGCCGGCCACCAGAGGCCCAGGTCCTGTGTGCCAGACGGAAGCTAGTGCCGGCAGCTGGGGGAAGGAAGGCCTACTCTTGCATGAATTTCATGCATCGGGCCTCTAATTAATAAAATAAAGGAGAAAAAATGATCGTATCAGAAGATACAGCAAAATATTTGACAAAATGCAACATCCAATTTTATTAAAAACTCTTAGAAAATTAAAAATAGAGGGTGTCTTTCTCAATTTGATTAAAAGTGTCTATAAAAATCTTATAACAAAAATCATGCTTAATCGTTAAAGATTTAAGGCTTTCCCTCTTGTCAAGAAATGTGAAGAGTCTGAATTTCACCCTACTTGCAAGCTAGGAAGTTAGCCTACCACAATTTTATGAATGCTGTATTGGCGTGGGCTGCCATAATAACATACTACAGACTGTGTGGCTTAAACAACAAAAATTTATTTTCTCACAGTTCAGGAGGTTGGACAACCCAAGGTCAAGGTTCCAGTAGGATTCAGTTTCCAGTAAGAGTTCTTACTGCCTTATAGACAGCACATTGTCCCCACATGGGTGGGGTTAGGGAGAGATAGAAAGAGATAGAGATAGAGATGATAGAGATAGAGATAGAGATAGGGATAGGGATAGAGATAGAGAAAGAGTTAGAAATAGAGAGAGAGGAGATACAGAGAGAGAGAGAGAGAGAGAGAGAGAGAGAGAGAGAGAGAGAGAGAGAGACTCTCTCTGGTGTCTTTTCTGAACAGGACACTAATCCTGTTAGATCAGGGCCCCATCTTTGTGATCTCGTTTAATCTTAATTATAGGCCTCATCTCTAAATACAATCACATTGGGGATTAGTGCTCCAACATATTAATTTTTGGGAGACACCACTCAATCCATAGCAGAGGCTGACAGGAGACACGAGACTCTTTGGCCAGAGACAAACAACTTAACTACTCACAGCACAGAAGGTAGCATGAGCTTCATGTTCTCATCATTGACCCTCAAGTCCTATTGGGCCTAAATGGATGCTTCACAAGAAGTGGGCTTGTGTCACAGATGAGGAGCCCCAAGGTTAGGGAACCCCAACCTTTTATAAGGGATTTCAAGCAAACCTGCCCAGTCTTTGCCCTGGAAAGACTATCCTTGAAAGCAAACAAATAATCCCTCTTCTCCAGAGAGGGACACTATCCCTGTGTTCATAGGCTGTTTGCTGTATGAACATTCCTGAAAGAGAGTCCAGAACAAAAGATACTCCAAAGGCTAGTGCCTTTGCCTGCAAGCATTTCTCTTCCAGAAATGCTCACACAAATGTGAGGGATCCATAGGTATTTTCTAGCGCTCCTAAGGTGGAGAACAAGGCAAGAATGTCCACTCTCACTAATTCAACAATGTACTGGGCATGATGGCCAATGCAATAATGAAAGAAAAGCTGTAGCCCTGGCCGGTTTGGCTCAATGGATAGAGCGTTGGCCTGTGGACTGAAGGGTCCCAGGTTCGATTCCGGTCAAGGGCACATGCCCAGGTTGTGGGTTCAATCCCCGGTTGGGGACATGCAGGAGGCAGCCAATCAATGATTCTCTCCCATCATTGATGTTTCTATCTCTCTCTCCCTCTCCCTTCCTCTCTCTGGAATCAATAAAAATGTATTTTTTTTAAAAAGAAAAGCATAAATATTGGAAAGAAAGCATGAAACTGCATTTGTAGATTGGTTTGTATTTGTAGGTTGTTTACTTAGAAAATGCTAAGGTTTATGGTTTGTACTTCAAAAAACCTACTAGAATTACTAAGTGAATTTACTGAGATCACAGGATATAAAGTCAAATGCTAAAAGCAATTGGATTTCTACATATCAGCAACAAAAATGTTTCTTAAAATTTTACTTACAATAGCAACAAACTATAAAATACTTAAGAATAAATTATGAAAATAAATGCAAGACTTAAAAAAATACAAACACTGAGAGAAAGTGAACATCTAAATCATTGGACTGGTATCCCATGTTCGTGAATAGGAAGACTCAAAATTGATATGATGTCAAGTCTCCCCAAATTAGAATCATTCCTTAGATTCAATGAAATCCCAATCATAATCCCAACAGATTTTTAAAGAAGAAATTGGCATGCTAAATTCACATTTTATATGAAAATACAAAGGACTTAGAATATCCAAAGCAATTATTTAAGGAAAAACAGAGTTGGAGGGCTTATGCTAATTGTCTGCAATATTTACTATAAATTTACCTTAATCCAAACAGTATGGAGTGATGTAGGATCAGCAAATAGATCAATGGAATAGTATAGAGTCTGGAAATAGACTCTGATATCTACAAACATTTGATTTTCACCAAAGACATCAAATCAATGTGATAGAGAGAAAGTAAGTCTTTTCAGCCAATAGAACTGGAAGAACTGGATATTAACATGGAAAAATGAATCTGAGCCCTTGCCTTACACATGCACAAAAAATTAATTTAGTATGGATTATAAATGATAAAGCTCCTAAAAGAAACTGGGAAAATATCTTTGTGACTTGGGGATATCAAGGGATTTCTAGAAATGATCTAAAAATACAATAACTATAAAAGAAAACATTGTTAACCCAGACTTCATAAACATTAGAAACTTCTGCTCACCAAGAGGCGATACTGAGGAAAAACAGGCAGGATTCAGATTCAGGGAGATACTTGCAGAACATATATCTGACAAAGGACTAATGTCCAGAATATATCCATCCCTCCTGCAACTCAATAATAAAAAGACAAATCACCCAATAAACCTGGGCAAAAGATTTGAACAGGCACTGCACACGGGAAGATAAATGAATGGCCAATAATTAAATGAAAAAAGATGCTCCACATCATTAGTCATCAGGGAAATGTAAACTGAAACTACAGTGAGATACCCCAGCGCAGCCACATGAATGGCTGCCAAGAGAACCACTGACAGCCCCCTGATGGGGAGGATGGGAAGCTGGAACTCTCATGGTGCCAATGGGAGTGCAAACTGGTACAATCACTTTGGAAAGTTCTGGCAGTTTTGTAAAGAAAACTAAACATGCATCTAACTTACGACTCAATCATTTCATCTCTGGATACTTACCCAAATAAAATGAGAGCATGTGTCTGCAAGAAGTGGTGTATTTGATGTTCATATCAGCTTTAATCATAACTGCCCCAAACGGAAAACAGCCTGGGTAGCCATCAGCAGGTGGAGAACTCAGACTGATGTACTCATTCAGGAACTACTACTCAGCCATCAAAAGGAATCACTTACTGATTCACACAGCACGGACGAAGCTCAGAAACATGCCAAGTGAAGGAAGCCTATACAAGAGAGAGTGTACTGAATGCCGATGCTTCTGTGTCCATTTCCCTAAAATCCTGGAACCGGCAAACTAGTCCATGTGAAAAATCACAACAGTGCTTACCTGTGTGTGGGCAGGGGGTGTGGAGAGACTGGCTGCAAGGGATGTGAGGGGACTTTCTGAAGTGACAGTAATGTTCTAAGGGTTTGTGTTATAAAAACGTGTGCATTCGTCAAAACTCATCCAATGCTATATTTAAGATTGATGCTTCACCGCATGTAAATTTTATATAAAATAACTTTAACCAAATTTTAAACTTCTGTTAACGATATGTACACTCACATGTTAAAGGTGAATTGCACTGATGTTGGTAATATGCTTTGAAACGCATCAAAAATTAAGATTGACTAATAGATGAGTAAATTGATGACAAGACAAATATTCTAAAAGGTTGATGGTAGAATATTGCTGACAAGTATATGGGTGTTCATTAAAAATTCCTTTTCTGTTTTTCAGTATGTTTAAGATTTTCATTTTAAAAATGTTGGAAAAATATTGTTGGAAAAAATATAGACAACCCTTGTGGGAAATAACATTTTTCTTTATAATGATATAGACTAGTATGCTTAGCTTTTAAGCAACAGATTTGCAGCAAAAGGCTGCCCCAAAGAACAGAGACGGCATGCATTAATTAAAGAACTTCCATGGAAGCATTAGCCTCATGGCTCATCTCGTCAGTGTTTGGCATGATGTTCTGCCTTCATCAAAGTCATTAGAGGGAGTGAGGCTGCGATTATGTCTTCTCGCGTCTGTTCGCATCTCGCAGCTGCGAGTCGGGCTCGGCCACCACTTCCACGTGCTGGTAATCGTAATCAACCTACTCGTTTGTTTAAGAAAAACAAGTGATTCCTCTTCAGGGAAGAAATGCCTTGAGTCCTCATTTGTTAATTTTTAATTCCTATGAACATTAGCCAGCTATTCTGTTTCTCTCCCCGAAAGTATCGACCTATCGACCTCAGAGCTACTTTTCTTTCTTTCCTGAAAGATTAGTCTGAGAACTTTGTTCTACTCCCCACCTGGTTTGTAAATAGCCATTTAAAAAATGTGCCATGGATATCTTACACACACGCACACATACACGTGCACACGCACACACGATAATTGGCAGAGGGGAGGCATTTCATTCTAGTGCATGCATTATCATTGAAATCACATTGCAAAGCCTTTATAAGCACACTAGAGGCCCAGTGCATGATTAAATCATGCATGTGTAGGGTCCCCTAGGCCTAACCTGCCATCCAGGCCATATCCACTGCCCCGCAAAGCCTAGCACGTTCCGCAGACACTGCTAGCAGCCTGCTCCCCACTTTTGATGGCAGGGGGTCCGCTGGTGCTGGAGCGGACACACAGCTCCCCGCTTTCGATTGCGGGGGAGCTGGCTGTCTGTCCGCTGGTGCACCAGGCCTTTCAAAAGCCTCCTGCGCGGTGGAGGCTTTCAAAAGGCCTGGTGCCAGAGCGGACAGACAGCCAGCTCCCCCGCTTTTGCTCCCTGCTTTTGATGGTCCACAGCAGGACGTGGGCTCGCTGCCCCAGAGGCCCCTTCTGTGCCGCAGCACAGCCATGGCGCAGACGCTGAGCTCGTGCCACCGCTGGCGACGCGAGCTCAGCGTCCTGCTGGCCCAATCGGCCACCCCGGCCACCCCAAGTCCCGCCCCCTGTGCCTCCTGCTGGCCCAATCGTGGGCGTAGCGGAGTGATGGTAATTTACATATTACCCTTTTATTATGTAGGATTGTAATGAAAATCACAATGAGCATGTGTCAGCCATGCCCAGGGGTGAAAGGTTCACCCAAACCCATTAGAGGATTTGACACACCCATTCAGATGTCCCTCCACAGTCCAGGTCCAGGTCAGAAGATGCATATCCTTCAACAAAGATGTCTATGAGTCTCACCTGAAAGTGGAATGAAGATATCTGAAGACTCATGGAAACTCTTCCTCTTGGCAGACTTCCGGGAAGAGGAGAGCTCAGAGACTGGCTGGGATGGCAAGAGAACATCGGAACAATGAAAAGGAGCGACTGCCAGGAGGCTGTGGGACAGAGAGTGGAGGGAAAGGATGCATGTGTACTGACCGCCATGCACATGGGAGTGAGAGCTCCCAATCCCCCGGCATCTTCCTTCACTGCCCGGTCTTCACTCGGAGGTCCTCTGGGACGAGCAGTGGGAACCGTGATAAAGCTGTGAGCCAATGCCGCAGGCCCCAGCCCCTTGGTCAGAGCACCTGCATCCCTAGAAGACAGCCAATGCCCTCTCGTTTCCCACACAGCCCTCACCCGGCTGCTCTGCGCACACGCGGTGCTTGCTTTCAGCATTTGCACGCTGAGGCCTTATGGATGTCACCTATTCACTTGTTTCTCTAATATGTTCCCTTTGTGGTTTATGCTGGGACAAAGGCTGAATAGGAAATTTTGGTCCAGAGAGATGTTTAAAAAACAGGAAGGAAGATGGGAACCAGAAACTGGGGGCAACAGGTGGGACGAGGCAGTTCTCTAGGGTGACCGACTACCTTGTCCTGGTTCGCCCAGGACTTGGCCAGTTTTAGCCCGAAAGTCCCACATCCTGGAAACCTGCCTCCCCTGCCCCCGTCCCAGGCAAACTAAGGTAGTTGGTCAGGCTGCTGCTCTCCAGGGCCCTTCAGGGGGCTGCGACGTGACTGTGCTCTGCCCCCACCTCCCAGGGCAGACAGACACTCAGCTTAGGGGGCCCCAGTGGAAGCAGAGGTGGCACAGATGATGTTGTCTTACCCAGGGGGTCGGGGGCCTGCCTTCGGAGCTGGAAGTCTCCAGCTGAGACTGTAGTGGAGACTGGGGAAGGGACAGTGGTGGGCACTGTGCCCACTCTGCCAGCCTGCCGCCGAGGAGTCTGAGCAGCATAGTCCCAGTGGCCTGGTAGCTCTGCATTCGGGTTGATGTTCAGAGAAGGGGGCTTCCATCCCAGCCATCCTCCCAGACTGGCCTCTCTGCTTGGCTGCCAGCCTCATCGCTCCTCAGAGTCCCTGGCAGGAGCGAGACAGTCATGTTGACTCTGTGTTGGGCCAGCCTCTCTGGCTTCTGCTGTGACCACTGCGGCAGGCAGCCTGGACCAGGGCTGCAGGCATGTGCTCCCCCACCCCTCGCCCAACCCTGGCCCCCAGGCTGGCCCTCAGGCCAGGCGAGCACGCCCTGAGACACAGTGCTTGCAGGGGCCTCCACTTTGCCTGCTGTTGGATGGGCCCCCAGCCCTTTCCACCATAGGTGACCTTGAGCCAGCATCCCAGGCTTTCTTTGTGCCAGCACTGCCCTCTGGAAAATGGATTTGTGACTCATAATAGAGGGTTTGAGAAATAAACTCACTGAAGGGAGCGTTGGCTGCGGGAGTTGGGTGGTAAGCTAGAAAGAGGCACAGAGCCACGGTGTTGGCCGGCTGCTCTGGGCAGGTTTACAAATCTCAGCATTCAGTTACAGGGGCACACTGACCTGACGTCCAGGGAATGGGCCCCCGGAGACCTGCAGTCACTCGGAGCCAGGCATGGGATGGCAGGGCAGTGGGATCTGTCTTTGGCAGCCAACACAGAAGGAGAATGGATGTGAACCCAACAGTGGCGATTGAGATGTTGTTAGGCAACTAGCTCAGTGCCTGGCATGAAGCTGGCCCTCTACAAAGTGACACTGTTACTGAGAGCCTGAGGGGTAGAGGTTGACACGTGGGTCCCGGGGGCAGGGGAGGAAAGAGGCACAGAAAGAAGTGGCCACAAGGCAGAGACCAAAATCACAGGCCAGTATGCATAGCCCCGTCCGCTGACGTTAGAGGGAGCCACAGTTCAGCCCGCCAGGTCCTCCCTGGGACGCAGGCAGCCAGGAAAGGAGGCCCGGTTTATAGATGATGGAGCTGGTGTCTATTCTTACCCAGCGCCCAAGGCCTGTGCTTTCCCCGTCCTTTCTGCTGCATCACCCCTCCAGTGGTCTTCCAGTTCTGGGGTGAGTTGGTGCCAGCTGCTAACATGGAAACTCCTGAGGGTCGGGGTTGTGTCGCCCCCATCAGACCGGAAGCTCTGTGACAGCCTGGACTGTATCTACTCCGTCAGAGGGAGTCCCTGAAGGGGACTGCTTGCCCTCTGATTGGAACTCTAGGCTCGCAGTGGCTTGTTGCAGGATGGGCGGAGGGCGGGCCTGGTCTGGCCTGTCATGAAAGCCACCCCTGAGCTGGGCACAGCCTATTTGAAGCCTCTTTGGGCAGAAATGGAGACTGTCCTAGGGCCCTGTCTAAGGGGTGGGAGTCCGGCACATGCAAACGGGAGGGGAGGACGGTGTGACAGGCAGGGGACACGGTGTCAGGTCACAGCCCTGTCTGAGCCTGCTGCTTCTGTGCCCTCGGAGCTATTTCCAAGCGGCTGCTCTGGGAGCAGGCCTTGTCGTGCAGGAGGAGTGGCCCCTACAGAGTTCCAGGGCAACGGCGAGTGGGTGCTCCCTGCTAAGGCCTGAGTTATTGCTTTTCCTTCCCCTCCAATGAAAGGAGCATTTTATCGGCTTGGGTTTAGAAACAATGCATAAAAAGTGGCTTGTTTATATTTTCTGACATCATGAAGCTACAGCTGGAGAGAGAAGTGGGAGGGAAGGCAGGGGAGGGTGGAGAAGGGTCAGGCAGAAGAAGGAAGAAGTGACAGGGTAGAGGAGTGATAAGAACTGACAAGGTAGATGGGGAGGAGGGCAGAGAAAGATGGAGCAGGGGAAGGAGGAGAAGATGAGGGGGGAGAGGGAAGAGGAGGAGGAGGAGGAGGAAGAGGAGGAGGAGAGGAGGAAGGAATAGATGCTCACCTTAGGCATTGGCACCCATCTCCCAGATGCCTCCCGTTGGTAAGGTGCTCAGAGCCAAAGGCACAATCAGTGTCTATTGGGAAAAGCCTCAGCTCCCTGGAGACACTGTCCAGCTAGAAGCCAGGGGTGCAGATAGCGGCTTGAAGGCCAAGGGGATGGGGCAGGGTTTCTGGGGTTACTCTGGCCCCAGGTTCCTACACTATTTTTTGTTTGGTTGCTGTTTTGTTTTTCCCTGAATCTGAGATTGGAGGTCTCTTGGGTCTAGGACTCCACACTTCTCTGGTTTTGTGAGGTGGGAAGAAAAGAAGTTCTTAATTTGGGGTGCCCTGAAGTGGCTCTTCTCCCTCAGCAAACTGAGAGTGCCACTAGACGTGGAGGATGGAGATGGTCATGCAGAGGGGACACGACTCCGCCTGCACCATCACTGTCCCCCAATCCCACAGCTCTCTCAGAGCTCCCTGCCCCTGCCCATACGGCTCCTTATGCCAACTGCCATCACGTGCCTCAATGGACTGTCAAACGCTGGGCACCCTTGATGTTTTGACTCAAACTTTGCTTCCCTTCTGGGGGTTTTCATGCCTCCCCATGTATGATCCCCCACACTGCTTTTATTTTTATCATTATTGGGGTCCCCCAGTAGGTGTTTCAATTATCAGTTAATGTTATCAGCTGGGCATTAACTGGGAGGTCTTGGGAAGCAGGAACCGAGTCTCGTTTACCTTGTGTCCTTCTCACTGGGCCAGAAACCCAGCCAGCACCCACCCGCACTCAGGGAGGAGGGAAGGCAGGCACTGCGGCGAGGCTGCACAGTGTAGTGGATGATACATGGATGCGGGACGAGACAGCCATCGATGCATATCTCTCCTCTGTCACTTACAAGCTATGTGGCCTTGAGAGGTTATTTTTCAAAGATGCCATAAGGACGAGAAGTAACATATACAAATTACTTAGCCCACGGCCTGGTACGTAGTAGGTGCTCTAGTCCTCCTGAGAGCCAGGGTCAATTCTCACATACATCCCCATGCTCCGCCGTGACCCTGCCATCAGGGTCTCCCACAGATCATCTGGACTGCTTCTCCCAGGAGGCAGCCATGCAGGATTCTTGCATCTCTGCCGGTGTTGGCAGTGTGTCTGCCACAGGACTGTTGATAGGAGGTGCAAATATGTTTCCTAATTTGAGATGATGGTGCTTGGGATGCCTGGCACTGGACTATATTTAGCCCCGAATTCCTCAAATAGCAACAGGGAGGAAGAGCCTGACATCCAAACATGTCCCATCCAGCTGAAAAATATAATAATCATAATGGTTATTTTTATTATCACTATTGTTATTTATTGATTAAATAAATTAATGGGGGTTGGGTACCCATTGGCATCTAGAATAATGAGTTCAAATATCAGGGCTCAATTTCCCTTCAATGCCATACAGTCAAATATAACCTGTTCAACAAATAAGGGAACTGAGGCTGAAAGAGGCAATGTGACGTGTGTACCCAACCTCAGAGTCCAGTTATTTAAATTCTCGATTTGATTAGTTTTGTTCTTAAGTACTAAGGGACTTCATGAAAAGTCATTGAGATGGCTTTAACCAAGAAGCCAGGCATGCTCTGGTCACCCCTCTATCTACCTCTACTTTCCAAGTGCTGTGGAGGCCAAGTGGAGCACTGAGCTGGGAGTCAGAAGGTCTGCATTTTAGTCTCTGCCCCAAACTGTGAGACTTTGGGTAGGTTATTTCATTACTATGGGATTCCATTTCCTCATTCAGTGCCTATTATTTATCCAGCGAGCCAGCCAGCCAGCCAAAAAATGTATGTAGAAAATCTATATGCTCAACTGGGAACATTGGACATCCAAGGGAAGCACTAGCATCATTCCTGCCTTCAGGGCCTACAGACAGTCCACAGGTAGTGCAGAACTACCTGACATGCCCACAGAGGAGGGTTATAAAGAGCTGGCCACAGCCAGGAAGGGCAGCAGAGGTGTGGTGAACTCAAAGTAACAGTCTTCCTGAAGATCCTTTCTCTCTGGTATTGAAAGGTAATGAGAGGCATATTCATGCAAACCCACACACACACACACACACACACACACACACACACACACACATACACACGCACTCCTACCTATCCCCAGCCACCCTCAGTGAACACCCAAAAAGGATCCTTGGCAGAGCTGGGAAGGAAGGGCCAGACTCACAGCTGACCTAGAGCCGGTGTGCTGCTGGCCACAGCACATTGAGGCTGCAGGCTGCTGGGAGAGATGTGTTCATGTCAGTCAGGAGCCCTTCCCAGGAAGGAAGGGACTGAGCCTCAATACTTCTCAGAAGCCCCGGAGCACCAGGCACAGCGCAGGGCCCAATTGATTGAACAGCACTGGGTGACCTTGAATGAGTCATTTCCTTCTTGGGCCTCAGTTTCCAAATCAGTAAAATGGAGAAGGGGTGTTAGGATGGATGCCACTTGAGATCATTTGCAACCTTAAGAATCTGTTGTTTCCTGAATTAATGATCCTCAAAGACCTTCTCTCTGACTCTTAATCTGAATTTTTTCTTATGTTCTGTCCCGAGATTCCAGAATTTGATGTCCCAAACACCCCTTCATTTCTGCTTTATCGTCTTCCCTCCACTATTGTTTTATCCCAATCCCCGAACCCTTAACCCAGCTAATATTGGCCCTCTTCTAATTTCCTGGAAGCTGTTCTTAAACTAGAGTAGAGCTCCTCACCTATGGTTGGGGGGCTCATGCATGACCCTCCCTTCTCTGCTGTGGCACATAGACACACTTATACTCACCTGTGAATTGCGATGAGCTGAGGGTCCCAGGAGGGATTACAGCACTTGTCCAAGTTAATAGGAGAGGGGATGAGAAAAGAGGGACTGAATTTCAATCACAAGATGATTATTGGCCTTTTTGAAGTTTTGCTGAGTTTTTTTTCACTTGGTTGGCTCGATATCACTAACCAAATGCTTGTCTCACAAATCGGCTTTGGCCACAACTCAAATTTAATTATATTCTAAGCAGCAAGAAAGAAAGTGCAAGAGAGAAAGAGAGAGAAGTGTGCTTATGTTTGGAGAGCAGATAACACTATCCAAAATCTTTTCAGATATCCTCAAGTACAACAGTCAATGTGAGACTGGGTCAGCTCTGAGATAGATGTGAAGCAATAACAAGCTTCATGTAATTGGAAGCTAGTGAACACTGCATGTCAAAGATGTAAGAAAATTGAAAAGTTGGCAGAGTTTGGCTTAAGTGCTCCAGCTGATTCTGTGCTTGGGAGAGCCCCTGTGTTCTTCATTTAGCTACTATCTAAGGCACTCAGGCCTTCTCTTCAAGTCACTTATATTTCAGGAAACTTGTTCACACTAAAGTGTGAATGACTGATGATCACTTGCCCTCTCCCTGCCTAGAATTGCATTTTACTAAGAATAAAACAAGGACACACACACACACACACACACACACACACACTCACACACCAGCATCTAAAAATGAAATGAGAAGCTCAACCAGCAAATAAATGAGGTATATTGTGTAGCCATGACACTAGACATTAGATAACTACTGATTCAAAGCCTATGGAATACTAGTACAGGAAGGTGAGGGATGGAGTCAAGGTGACGCGTGTTCTTTGCTATATAAAACAAGAAAGAAAGACACTTTTGGGTGAAAGAGTGATGATTTCTGTGGAGAGTAGGATGAGTTCGAGGTACTTAAGGACATCCAGTGGGGGTGTTCATCAGGCCTTAAGATATTCTAGTTTGATTAGAAGAAAAGGCTGTGCTGGGCCAGGCATTTGGAGCAATTAAGTCAGGACTAACACCCAGGGAAAATGCATAGAGTAAGAAGTGAGGGTCAAGAGCAGGATACTGAGGAACAAAAACAACATTTAAGAAGTTCTCAAAAAACTGAGAAGTTGTGATTATGAGGTAGGAGAAAAACCACTGTTGTCAAACTTATCAAAGAAGAAGCATGATTTTTAAAGTACTAAAAAATGTGAAGTAAGGTGAAAGTAAATAAGGTGAAAGATTGTGGGGCAGGGATTCACAGGAAGTGGCAATTACAAAATTATTTGTGTCCTAAACAAGGTGGTTCCCGTGGAATAATTTGTCAGGAACCCACAGTGCAATGGGTTGAGGGATGAATGGGGTGAGAGAGTATAGCAAGTTTAGGTTACTTTCTTAGAAGTTGTGGCTTTTAAAGGAAGGAGATGATTAGCTAGAAGGGGGGTTTATAAGATGTCAGGAACTTGAACCTGCCCTGTGCTGGCAGGTAAGCATAGTGGGAGGGAGAGGGTGATAAGAAGAGGAGCATTGTTGATGGGACAAGTTCTTCGCAGAGTTAGGATGAAGGCTCTACATCATGGATAGGAGTGTTTTCCTTGGGCAGAAAAAGACACTTCCTCCTTTGTGAGAGAAGGAATAGGTAATTATGAGAGCAGATGGATTTATAATGAGGTTGAGGAAATCCATGTCTGATAGCCTGATTCTTCATTGTTAACAGGGAAGCCCTGTCATCTACTAAGAGAAACTGGGGAAGTTTAAGGGTCTTCATAAAAGTTGAGAAAGGTTATTATAGCCAATGCAGGGAGTTATAAAACATTATCCAAGCCCAAGTCCCAGGAGGGGATAAGGGGCTAGATGGAAGCATGGGATCCAAACTCGGGTCCCAGCTCAGTATGCACATTTTCTCCACAGGGCTCAGCAGCAGAGGAATAAGGGAAAGTGGTTGGGTAGACAAAAGATGAGAGATTTCAGAATGCATGCGGTGGCAGATTGGATGGGATGCTGGAGATTCTGGAAAGAGGTGGTGGGTACAATGCTCTTTAGGAGTTATATCTTAAAACCATGCTCTGTGTGTGTGTGTGTGTGTGTGTATGTGTAGGAAACTGTTGTGAAAACTAGTGAAGGAAATATGTTTGTACTAGTGGAGTGGATGTAGTTTACCCCATGTAGACTGTCCACAGGGCATCCTTAATCCTAGGCTTTTCTCCCTTCCTTCTCCACCTTTCTCTCTCTCTTGTCTCGTTCAGCAGGGCTCAACATAACTACAAAGGTACACCTGCAAATACTTTCCTCTCCACAAAATCAAATTCAATCTACACTCAAAGTAGAAATTATTTGTATTACATGACATTTGGAAATCTATGAGCTTTGCCTTCCCTTTCATTGACACAGGTAATCATAGCCAAGTTATATTTGATTTTCCTAAATAGCAGGCATAATCATGAGAATAGAACACACCCATCCATCCTTTGGGCCTCACCTCCCCCACCTGTACCACAAGGCAGGTGAAAGGTACATGTCCAGCTCTGATAGTGTTCTGAGCCTCTAACCTCCAACAGCCTAGTCTAGTTCAGCTCCGGCCAGCGCAAATTTAGCACCAAGGCCAGCAGCTGCTTGAAAAGGGCCTGCTAGGACAGGAACGCAAAGCTGTTTTAACCTCTCTGGTCCCAGAGTTTCAGGACAACTATGTAATCAATCCGGGTCAGAGCTGCCCAGCTGGCAAATGGACAGAATGGTGTAAAATTATGGACAGACAAAGTACATGGGTGAATCATAAAGAAGTTTTTGGACTGCGGGTTTTTCTGCACTCATTTCCCTACCCAACCCCCCCCACCTCACCCCCGCCCCGCCACTTACCCCATTCCCTAACCAGTTTCACCAGTTCCTGGTGGTGCATTTCCAGTGACATGTGGCTGCCAGGGGATGCAGGAGGGGATCACAGGATGGAATGAACTAGAGGCATCTGGGGCTCCAGGCCTGCTCTGACAGGTGTAACCTTGTACAGGTCACCTCCCGCTCTAGGAGTTAAAATATTCATGAGATATTTGAACCAGATGACCTCTAAGCTTTCAAGGAGATTGTCTTAGCCTGGCTTCCCCAAAAGCAGGATCACTGAGTCTAGGATTCAAGTGCAAGTAGTTTGTTTATTGGGGGGTGAGTCCAGAAAGTACCAGTAGCAGAATGGGGAAGTGAGATGGGAAAAGAGCCAACACAAGGTCTGTAAATAATCAGTTCACCAGTGTGGACAACTGGGGTTCAATCCCATGGGGATCTTTTGGGAGACAGTGTGGGACAGAGTTGTCCTTCATGAGAGGTGACAAAGTAATTCACCACCAAATTCTTATTTGTCATTGATTTGGATCTTCTCTCAGGGAGTTAGCATTTCCAGCCTCTCGGGTGGGAGGCATGTTCTTGCTGCTGGAGCAAGCCCTCGGGCAGGGAGATGCAGGTGCTTGCAATAAGAGACTCAGAAGCACAGAACAGTGCATGCTAAGGGGATATGGCAGGGGCCTGGTGCACCGCCTTGCATGTTTAATGTCCTGAAAAGTCTATGACTTCCTTTGGCCAAACCACGAGCGAGAGCGAGAAGAACCATCCGTCTGGGGAGGACTAAAAGGGAAAGTTTTTACTTTGAATGCCCGACTCTTCCTTTTTCTAAAGCTAACAGCTCACCCATTCCGAGACTCTTTCCTGGGTGAAGAAGGCTGATGGCCTGTTATAACCTCAGGCCCACTAGTTACTATGGACAAATAATTCAACCTCTGTGAGCTTCCACTCCTACGCCTGCAGGGAAGGAACACAAATACTTATCTTGAAGAGCTGTCATGTTGATTAAATGTAATGGGCAAGTGGGCAAAAGAAGAACCGGGTGGGCTGGGCCTAGGGGAACTGATAAGAATATGTCTAATTCCTCCATGAAATTGTCATGTTATAGCATAGACTCCTTCCCTCATTGGCAAATACTGAGTCTTTTTATTCTCTAATCCTATCGTTTGTCTTGCATTCTGTCCTTTGCCTAAATATGAACCAGTTCCTGTCTCCTTGGGGGCCACCAATGTGATGGGACATGCCAGTGTGGGTGTGTGGTCATGGGGTACACTGAGTTCAGCGGGGAGGTCGGTGTATCTTGGTTTTAGATGAGACTTTTGCTTTGGAGCATCAGCTATCAAGCCAGATTATAATAGGACAATAAGAAAGACTCCGGGAGAAGAAACCACCAAAGTTGGGAATCATGTTCTAGGACAGTCCCAGCAAGCAATCCAAGCATGAGTCATGATCTGGGAAATATTAGGGATTCCTCATACTGCATGTATAGGGCTCACATCATAAACCTTGCTTAGAACTTAAACAGGCACATAAATATCGTTCAAACTTTCTTTATGGAAGCAGGGATGTGGCATAAAAATATGGACATCATTGGTAAAACCTGGCATGACTTAGAGATCAGGTTCATTCAGGGAGTGAGATAATCACTTCAATAAAACATTGTCAGAGTAAAGATAAAGGATTCTTGTGACTACTAATCCCATGCATGGACTTATATGGGCCTTAAGAAAGTGGTGGCCTCCATGGAAGAACCTAGAAGAGGGTCTCCATCAGAGAGGGATGGAAGGGAAGGACTGGGTATTCAGAAGTGGATATGGCTGTAGAGTGCGCAATATTGAGAATGACATCCAAAGCATCAGGTTCGTGAAAAAAGAGAACAGTAATGGCAGCTAAGCGTGGGTGGCAAAGGACAGAATGCAAAACAAACGGTAGGAGTAGAGCATAAAAAGACTCAGTATTTGCCAATGAGGGAAGGAGTCTTGTGTATAGACCTCTGGGCAAGAGGGAGCTGTGCCCAGTGCTGAGCCCGTTTGGTTGCAGCTACCATTAGGAACTCTGATTGCTACATGAAGCCCACTTTGCCAGTTTTACCTCCCCAGCACCAAGCTCCCCCGAGTGTCACTGTGCTGGAGTCAAACCTCATGCCACCCTCACATAATGTGTTGTGATAGACAATCCAACCCCATCTCTTCAAGCACCTCCCTCACCAGCAGCAACTACAAACCACCCTCAGCACAGATGGCACCTGGCAGCGAGGGAGAAGGAATAGAGCCGGGGAAAGGAGACTCTTTGTTGGGGGAGGCCACAACGTGGAGACATGTGGGTAAGTAGGGAGAGAGGAAGAACCTTGAGCAAAGAGGAAGCTCAAGAACAGAAGAGGATAAAAAGACAACCAGATGAAGGAAGCTCTCTCAGCAAGCCAGTTGTCCCCCGAAGCTCCCTGATGAGTGAGCAGAGCAGTGACCACTCCTTGGTGGTGTGCTATGTGCTGCACAGATGGGGAGCCCTCCAGGACACTGAGGAAGCTGCACGTGAAAAACCCATGCAGGAGGCTCTGTGCCCAAAGGGGCAGCCATCTGCCCCATTGTATGAGCACTTGGCATGAGCCTACACAGCTGTGCTTCCACCACACTCAGCTGCACACCTTCCTGGGGCCCTTATCCCCCTGTGTTACAGTTAGCTATCCACCTGTCTGTCTTCCCTGGGAGACTAGGACCTTTCTGAGAACAACTGCCTTCACTTATGGATTGTTCATCTGTGAGGACCTGAGATCTTCCTGGGACATAATGAGTGCTTAGAAAGCTTTGGGCCCGGCTGGTGTGGCTCAGTGTTGAGGGTTGACCCATGAACTAAAAGGTTGCTGGTCCTATTCCCAGTTGCAGGCTTGGTTTGCAGGCTTGCTTCCCAGTAGGGGGCAGACAGTGCAGGAGGCAGACAATCGATGATATTTCTCTCTCAAGGATGTTTCTATCTCTCTATCCTTCTTCCTTCCCCTCTCTTTAAAAATAAACAAAAATATATTTTTTAAAGGTTTTGGAGTAAACAACTAATTTGTGCACAGGAATGCTGGTGTGTATGTGTGTGTGTTGCTCAGATATGAGGATGGGAGGTGCAAGGGCAGAGAAGATATAGGGGAGAGTTCAGAAAGTAAAAATATCAGATGTCCCAATGCAGTATTTCTCAAATCCCTCTGACTAGTGCCAGAGTCAACCAGGATGGCATGATAAAAATACAGTCTCCCAGGCCTACTGACTCAGCACACCACAGCTGGGCCCAAGAGTATGCGTTTTATCTCCTTCCACAGGCGATACGGATGGGCAGCGTCCTAAGAACCACTGTTCTATGGCCATCGATTGCACTGATTCATGAAATCAGGGTGCTGGGGGTCTTTTGACATGTGGAACAAACCCTCGCTTCATAAGAAAAGTGGAGGCCCGGCGAGGAGAAGGGCCTCACCCAAATCCCACGCTGCGACCTGGTCCTCCTGCTGAGGACATGTCACCCAGGCGTTTCCACTGTCCCTGCCATCTTCCTGGTCTGGGTGACACATTCCACTTTCCTGCGAGTGCAGTGCGCTGTCCAGCACCGCGTGCTCCTGAAGAAGCTCTCTGGCCTGCAGCTGAGGTACTCCGCATCTGGCACTGATGTGAATTAAAGGATGGTGGGTCGCTCTGCAGTGCGGACCGATGAGGTGCCCCAGCCTCTCCTGGACACCAGGCAGCGCTCAGACCCGCAGCAGCAGCAGCAGCAGCAGCTAGGGGCTCGCTCCTGCAGCACGTTATCCAACTTCAGGCTGATTATAAATGGCTGCGGCGGGGAGATGGGAAACTCATGCTCCCGCACATTGCTCGCTGATGGATTCCCTTGTTAAGGGACCGCACAGGCAGAGGAAGTAGATTAAAATACAATGTACTGCGTTGAAATTTAACACAATGCTATACATAATATTCAGTTGGATTTGCATATTCACATTTCCCCCCTCAATTTCTCCAGCAGGGTCCCCAGGGCCTTTCCTGTTAAGCTGCTATCACTGCCACAAAAAGAAATTTAATGACTTGAGGGGCTAAAAGGGCCTTCAAAATATCTTCTCACCTAGCTCCCTGTTTCTAACCCGGGAATATTGAAATCCTGCACTCTGCCCTTAAACTTGGTGAAGAGGGGAAAAGGAAGGCTGTCATACACCTGTTGGGTGGTTTCCATTTCCCCTTTGACCCACTCCATGTGTCTACTTCCGTCTGCCCTATCATCCGCAAACCTTCTCTGAACTACAAGAAATGGCTGAACTTTCCCTGCTGCTCCCTAACCCCCCACCTGATCCCCTGGCCCACGCAACAAGCCCCAGCCTTCTGTTTTCATTACCTGATTGGGAGCCTCTTACCTGATTGGGAGCCGAGCTAATAGGGGACAATGTTAGATAAATGCCTAGTCTCTGGAGGCTTCAAATGATGGTAGGACAGGTACCAAAGAAAATAACTCAGTGTGTTGAAAAGAATGACAGCCAAAGAATCCCATTTAATTTGATGGCGTGATGAATATTTAAGGTTTTATATAGAAATACAGGAAAGCAATCAGGCTTATTCAGGCATGGGCTCTGGGGAGCAGAGTATGCTCCCCATGTGCTGGCAATATAGGGATGGGAGATGAGGATGGGGGGGATGCATAAATAGTCCATATTCTTCTCATTCTTTGTATTGAAGTAGAAAGGAGCTTACTAGTGCAGTTCAAGAAGAATGGGGGAGGGTCCCACCCAGATGATTATCATAACATGCTGACACCCTAAACAGTTCCTTTTTAAAATTGAATTTCTAATATCATCACTTTGGAGATTATAATATTGAGACATGAATCCCCTGGAAAATGATTCAGGAGCCATACATGCTGTGATAAAGGCACCTGCCAAAGAAACGGAGGGGACATAAATCTGCCACCAAGTGTGCAGAATTTCTAATCGTGCTGCCCCTCCAACAGCGTGGGGTCATCAGAAACCTGCAAACTGCCACACTGTGGGCAGTTCATTCACTGTAAACACGGACAAGATATTTTCCATGTTGTGTTAGCCGTCATGCGGAATTCCGGTATCAGAAAGGTAGGGTTGATACAGCCCCTGCCTTCAGAAAGCTGCCAGTCCTCTTGGTGAGACAAGCATGCACGCCCACAATACCATGAGGCTAGGCCAGCGCAGAGCTAAGGCAAGGGGACAAGCTAAGGGCTAACAGGATGGGAGTGCGGCATCTATCGGTGCTGATGGTGGGGACAGGGGAAGGCTTCGTATTAGTCACCGTGGCAGTCACTGTCATTGCCCTGCTGTTCTCTCTTGAGAAGTCACCTTTGTACAACTCAGTCCCTCAGTGAACACCAGGGACTTAATGCCTGAGCGTGCTTCCTGGCCAAGGGAGCCAGTTGTGCTGGAGAGCTAATGTCCCTGGAAGCCTTCAGCCAATGATAGATGGCAAGTAGGTGAATAAATACTCCACCTCCTCACCCCTGGGGGCAACAATTCAGGGTGTGCTTCATACTTTCTCCCAGAAACCCCAGTGGGAGGAGCTGCAACTGGAAACACTCACTTGATAACATGCCTTTCTTTGGATTCTTTCCCTTTCTTCATTTCCTTTTTTTTTTTCTTTCTAATTCTCACATTCTCACCCAAGGATATGCTTAGAGAGAGGAAGGGGGAAGGGGGGGAGAGAGAGAGAGAGAGAGAGAGAGAGAGAGAGAGAGAGAGAGAGAGAGAGATTATAAAGAACATGGATTGGTTGCCTTCTGTACATGCCCCAATCGGGCATAGAACCCTCAACCCGGGTGTGTGCCCTGACGAGGAATCTAACTGGCAATCTTTTGGTTCACAGGATGATGTTCAAGCAACTGAGCCACTCTGGCTGGGCCCCTTTCTTTTTTCAATTTCCACTCTTCTACTGACACTTTCTAGGTCACCTCCTAAATAAAATAGTCATACTCAGTCCCTGTCTAAAGGTCTGTTTCTGGAGGAACCCAAACTAGCTCAACACCAGTAGCTGCCATTTATTAAACGTCAACCAAGGCAGGCATTGTGCTGGCTTTTATACCAAATCTAATCCTTCCAATAATTCTAAAAGTTATAAATTATTGTTTCCATTTTACAGATGAAGAATATGAGGCCCAGGGAATGCAGGAGAATTTTTCAAGGTCACTCAAAAATGTAGAGACCTAGAGTAAATTAAGTTCCTACGACTCTATTAGTGATTGTTGTTATCCTCTCCCTTGAACAACTCTCAAGGTGAAGGGAACAAGGACCCCTTGATAAATAAGTTAGCTTTTTTAAAACACACACACACACACACACACACACACACACACACACACACACACACCACAAAATAAAAACACAAATACCCCATATATACATATACCTGTGAAATTGGCTATATAAGTTCAGGTGGGTCATAGCCCCTATTAGAATCACTCATGGACTCCAGGTTAAGAAACTCTTTTAAGAAGGAATAAGACTTTCAAAACCAGGGGATGAAATCTATTCCTGGGGACTTTGGGGATGGGGGAACTATGAAGGGGACATAGCTCAGGAGGGAGTAGCAGAAAGAGGGGATGCCAAACATATCACAGTGTGATTAGTCACTTGAACCCCAGGGGGTCAAGGGAGGATGTTAATTTGGGGAGTTGAAGGGAAGGAGAAAGATCTGGTTGAGTGAAAGCTGGGAAGGAATGTTGGGTGGGATAGCCCAATATCCCAATAGAATCCTGACCCTGGAGGAGGGTGGGAGAGTTCCTCTCCAGCCTGAACCATGGATTCTTACATGAGCCATTCACCTCGCTGGTCTCTCAGTTACTTGACCTCAGTACTCCCCATCCCACAGCCTTCCTCTCCTCCTCACATCAGTCATTCACATGCCCAGTCCCTCAGGTAAAAAGTGGAAACCACTCTAGGCATTTCAAACAGGGGACTTGAATACAGGCAATGTGTATCAAAGGTGTTGGTTGGATTTTAAAAGGCAAAAAAGAGAAGGTGCTATTACTCAGAGGTTAGTAACTTCAAGAAGCCATGACTGCTCAGAGAGCTGGAAAGGTAAAAGAGGGGAAAGTGTCATAACCTCGATCCCAGGATCCTGTGCTACCTGACACTGTGCAGCCACTGCGAAACTGGGCAGAAACCCAGGAGCCCACACTTCTGCCGATGCTGCTACCAGAAGCAGAAATAGCTTCCACCTTCATGCCTTCTAACCTCACATGAGAGCTTCCCATCAGCACACCCTATGCAGAATCCAGCTGGCCAGATAGTTCGGAAATGAGTTTTTCAGGTGGCACAGGGGCCTATGAAAGAGCAGGTATGCAGGTGTGGGTCTGTTGTCAACAGGCAACATCCGGCACAAGCCTCAAAACCTGGAATTGTTATTCTCCTTTGTTCTGGCTGCAAATTCTCATCCTTCCTTCTCCCACTGTCTACCTATCCCCAGATCCCCGCCAGAGTAAGCCCACCCTGACTGCCATCCCATAACCCCTGTCTAGTCTCACGTGCCTACTTACTCATTTCACCATGACCCACCTTTGAAAAGGAATCAAAGTTCACTGCTTGCTTGGTTTGTCCCATGCCCTCCCGACTACCCCAATCCGAGAAGTGCTGGTTCTTTCTGTTGTTCTCAGTTGACAAATTGCAGGACCAAGTCCCATGACCTCCCTGAATATCCACCACAACATAGTAAGAGCAATGGGCCTCATTTCTGTCTGAAAAACCCATATTCATCCTCTGGCTAACAGCCAGTCTCATGCCCCAGGGGCTGCTCCAATCTTCCCCTCCCCTCAGATCCCGCTTCCTCTCTCTGTACCACTCAGCTTACAAGGTGCTGACCACAGATCACTTCCCTACACCTCAAAATATCAGTTGTCTCCTTCCCCTTTGTTCATTTCCTCTGGTTGCTGTGGAAGTAGGGACCTTCCTCTTTCTAGGGCTCATGCACCCCCAACCATGGAACATTTCTTCTTGCTTTCTCTGCACTGGCTCCTTCACGCTGGCTTCCACCCAAGTGCTTCCACCCCCAAGAACGTCTTTCCTCCACTCTGCTTTCTCCTGAGCTCCCATCCCACCTTCCACTCTCCTTTCACAGCTAAACTTCTCAAAAAAGTATTGTGCGCTTACCGCCTCTACTTCCTCACCTCCCACTCAGTCCCAGCCTCTAGCAAGCTGGTGTCCACACCACAGCCATGCAGAAATTGCTCCCTTAAAGGCCACCAGCGACCTCTGAATCGCCAAACCTGGTAGGTCTGCTTCACCAGTCCCCATCCTCTAAGACCTACTCCTCCACAGGTCAAATGCACTATTTGATACAAGCCAGTGGACCTCCTGAGGTGTCACGGCTCATGGGTGTGCTCAAGATGGGTCACCATGCAGCCATATTGATGATGAAAATAGAGAAATATTTCCAAACCATTGCCTGAGCCCCCCACAGGTCCCCTTCCATTGCCTGATCTAGGACCCTGAGGTGGACCGCCTCGTTATATAACAAATACAGAATGATGTTTGGTGTGACAGGGGCTATACATGGGTATACCAGTTGTAGATATTTTCAATGTCACCCCTGCTTACGGCTGTGCTGAGATATTGATTACTTCAGTAATGGGAACAGGCAGGTGGAATCAGGGGAGTGAGGAGAGCAAATCTCCTCCCATGAAAAGGAGTCTCTCCATGTATCATACAAATATCATTTGCTACATGAGACCTGGCATGGGGACTTTGGCAAGCAAAACTCTAAGCTCTCTCCCCTTCCTTAATTTCCACAATAGTAGCCTGTTATTCTACCCTCCATGGGCTGCTTTTCTGTCTCCTTGCCAGTCTCTCTAACAGGCTGACCTTGGACAAACTGCTTAATCTTGTTGAGCCTCAGTCTTCTTATCCATAAAATGGGGCTTACCAATTTCTGCTTTACAGGGAGGAGCACAGGCGATATATGGAAAATGGCTAGTGCAGGACCACGCATGCATAAGGCTGAATGAGTGTAGGTCCCAACCCCCACCTCCTTCTAACTCCACCTTTCTCCCCTGGGGATCTCCTCCGTTCCCATGATCTTCCACCTCCATTCTATCTCTGACTCTTTCTTCCAGACCCATTTACTGAATTATGTCCTGGACAAAGTGTCCCTAAGCTCTCAAACTGCAGACATCCATGTGGAACTGATCACTCCATCCCCCAGCCCTCCCACACTCTCCCACCTTCCCAGTATCTATCTCTCAAGGACACCAACCATTCCTCCAGTGGATGAGGCTCCATGACAGGAAGTGGGTTCTCACCACAACCCTCCTGTCTCAGACCCCGCACCTAGTTACCTCTGGGATCCAGTCCATTCTACTCCTCACATCCCCCTTCTATTGTCACCACTGTAATCTCGATCTCACTCCTTTCTTCTCCTACCTGGGTTATTTCAATAAATTTATAAATGCTTTTCTTTTATCCAGGTCTTCTCCCAGCAGTTCATCCACCAAACCCCTACATTAACCTGTTCAAAACACTTCAGTGTCACCCAGTTATCTGCATAAAAGAGACTTAAATTCATTACCTTCATGTTCAAGGGAATGTCAACCTATCCTGCTCTTTTATTTCCCACTGTGCTCTAAATAATAATAACAACATGAATAACAACAACTACCAGTTCTTGAAAATTTACTATGTGTCACTAATATTCTAAAGTCATGTCACTTAACTTCTCCTCCACCTGTGACATTGTCACTATGATTATTCCCACTTTACTGGTGAAGAAAGGGAGCCACAAAGAGGCCCAGCTCCTAGCTTACATCCCTTACAGGTGGGGAGTTGAACGTAAACCCAGAGTCTGTATGCAGAGCCCACGATCCTGACCACCAGGCCTTCTCCGCCCTTGCTTGGGTCACACCAGAAAACTCCCCAAGGCCCCCAACACTGTGGCGTCCTGCCTCCTTGCCTTCACCTGTGCTGTTACCCACACCAGGACAGCCAGTTTCTCTCATCCTTAAACCCGCCAAATGCTTCTATCAAGTGCCATGCAAATGTCAACACCTCCTTGATATTTGTTGTTGTTGATAGTTTGATTTTCTTGCTTGGATCTCTTCATCTCTTTATTCTGGAAATGCAGAAATTGCCCAGACATTTTATTTTTACCTTATTCTCTTTTACTAGTATTAGCATCATTTGAATGTGTAGCTGGCCAGCGCTTCCAGAGTGTGGGATAGGCCACAGCTGATTTTTCCCTTAATCCTTCTCTGTACTTTTTTGCGTGAAACTTACAAAGGCAGTTTTAGTAGAAGTCGAATTATTGTCCTGCTTGGGACCAGGAAGAGGTTGGTCTCTGCTCCTCTCTCCAGATCCCTTTGAAAGAAAAGCCAAGGGCTTGCTTAAGGAATGGAAAGAATTTAGTAGTCAGTCAGCTCCTGCTGTGGCAAACCTCGTGGTTGAAGGATGCTGGGGGCAGGAACATAGATGATGAGAGTTGTGCTCCCACAGCTGACCGGATTATAAGACAAGCCACACACTATAACTATATGTTCCAAACAATGCATACAAGAAGGCAGAGAGAGGTGAAGGAAGGGTCTCAGCGTTCGTGTGAGAGGAGCGAACCTGCCCTCTCCATGTTGGAGAGGGGGAAAGTGATTTCCCTTAAACCATTTACTTCCCAACCACTCACACCCAGCACAGGCTCTGGAGTTGGGGTGCCAGCTTAGGGATGTGGCTCTGCCACCTGCCAACTCTCTCATCCAGCAAGCTGCTCAGCCTCTGTGCCTTGGTTTCCACATCTGCAAAATGAAGATAATAGTAGTACCTGCCTCACGGGGTTTCGATGAGAATGAAATAAAATAAGCATTGTCCAGGGCAGAGAGAAGTGGCTGGCATACCGTGTGCCCTGAATGCTGCCTAGGGCTCTGATATGTGTGTGATGGCAAGAGAGGAGACTGGGAGGGCGGGGCGGTCTGGGGAAACCTTAGGAGGGCTGTGGTAAGTGTGGGGGGTGGGGGAAGTAGCTAAGAGCTATGATCCTTCCAGACTCTCCTGGGCACTTGCCACAGCCCACAGTGTTTCTGCTTCAATGCCACCCTTAAGATTTGGGGGTTTCCTGGCAGGAGGCAAGAGCCAGGGAGGTCAGTGGCATCTATTTGTCAGGTCCCTCTCTGGATGGCTGTTTTCTTGGTTGTTCTTCATTGGATAGTAGAAACCATTTAGCCCCAACTTTACCATTTTAGAGATGGAGAAGTTGAGGCCCAGCAAGAGGAAAAGGTGCCCCGGGTCGCACTAAAGAAACAGGGTCCAGACCTCTATGTTCCTTTCTGGTGCTCTGTCTACCACACCGCCCACAATTCCAGTGCTTCTCTTGGGCTGTACAGCCTTCACCAAATGCCTACTGCTCTCCAGGTGTCACCAGGTCACTCGCCACCCAGTGGCCCTGAGGTTAGTACTGGAGAAGCTGCCTTACACCCAGGAAGGAGCCTCAGATGAGGAGTCAGACTTTGTTTGAAATCCAGTGCCATCCATCAAGAGCTCCAAACTCTTGGAGCCGTGCATTACCTGTATAAGACTTAGTGTCTTTGTAAAATGGGGATAATGATCCATTTCGTGTGATGGTTGTGACAAACGAGCGAGGCAGCGTTTGGGGATGCTCTTATAAAGCGCAAGGCACTGTGCCAGGGTTGGTTAATGTCCTCCCTCCAGGAATAGACTGTCTTCCTCCTCCCTGTCTTCTCCCCAACAGCATTGAGTGACGCGCTAGGTGGTGGGCTCAGTGAAGAGATTCCGCTCATTGAATACCTCTCCCAGGATGGTCTGACCCTTTGGTGCGTCAGGAACCCAACCCCAGACTTTGGGGTTGTGAAGAGAGTCTGTGGGGCCTGGGGGAGGGGGAGAGGTAAACAGAGGGCTTGATAATGAGACGTAAACTGGATTTAGAAAACAAACTGGAGCTAATGACTGTAGGTGGTGTTAGTCACTCTGTTAAGGAATCTGGGAATGCATATGCATACTAATAAGACTCTGTTTTGCTTGCCTCTTACTCCTGATTTGGGGAAGGGAGGAGGGTAGAGGGCACTTCGGGATTAAGACACTCAACCTGCATCTCCAGAACGTGCACTCCAGGGCTGGGCCTCAGCTCCTGACGATGTATCCACCAAGTTCCAGGAGCGTGGGATACACTGGGATGTAGGCTGGCTGTCGGTCCCGGGGGAAGGGGGGGTGGGTCAATGGGGAGCTAAAACTTTAGGAGTGGCTCCCAGCTTCCGGTGCATGCAGTAGACTCAGTGGAGTGAAATCCCAGGCCTTATGAGACTGTGCGGCAGGATCTCTGTTATTTCCCTGGCCACAAAGTCACTCTCCAGGCCTGTGGGGCAATGGGAGACTCGGGAGAAGCTTCTAGTGCATTCCTGGGATTACAGATCCCACCGGGATTCCATAGCCTCAAGCACCTGGCTCTGTCCTGTTATCTAACCTGAATCTCTCTCCCCCTCACCATTTTTACACCAGTACCCCTCTTTTTCACACTCGGTGGATACCGAGAAGAGAGAGGCTCCCATAGTCCTTTGCACAGGGGTAGTCCCTCTATTGGTTATGAAGGCCTAGGCCACCTTGACCTTTTCTTCCTCAGGCCAAATGCCTTTCTACCTTCTGCCCCTCCTGAGAGCTCTTCTTATCAATCTGTCATCTCATTGAGCAGTGGGTATGGGGAAACTGCCATGTGCCCAGCTGGTCACGAGTGCCCAGGAAGGTGGGGGAAGATGAATCATAATTGGAGGCAGCGGGAGCATAAACCTTCACATCGGGGCCCTGGAGTTATAGGCATGGGTGCAGTGCGGCCATGACGTGCAGCATGAAGCACAGGGCGCAGAGCCAGGAAAGGGTGTGTGAAGCATCCTGCACACCTGCGGAGCGCTCTGGGAAGTCATTTATCTGCCCTGCGCTTCAGGGCCTTGGCTCTGAAGCTGAAACAAAGAAGTGTGTACAGTAGCCTCTCAAGGTTCAGAGCCTTTGGCCCAGTGATTCTATTTCAGGGACTCTAGCCCAAGAATGTGGGCAAAGACTTAGGTACACAGATGTTCATCTCAGTGTTGTTTAGAAGAGTGAAGACGTGAGTACAAGATTCCAGCTGCCCATCATTATAAATGGCTTGTATATAGGCGCGTTCCCTCACTCTCTCTCTCTCTCTCTCTCTCTCTCTCTCTCTCTCTCTCTCTCTCTCTCTCTCGCCTGGCTGGCCTCTGTGGTTAGTGACCAGGAAAAGCAGCCAGGTAGCTCCCACAGCACTGCCCCTACTCTGCCTTGCTGACTTGCTCAAGGACCCAACAGACCTGCCATTACTCACCTTTCCATTTTCCAAGTGTGGATCACCTTCTGGGGGGTTTTCCATGGTGAATGGCTTTCTCTTGGCTTTCCAAGCATCTGGGTCCCCACCCTGTTCTGTCTGCTAAGGGCGCTCAGGGGTTCCTAGAGCTGGAAAGGCCCTTAGAGAGTACACAGTCTAAGCCCTTTGAGGGAAAGGGACTTGTCACATTGCCATTAGTACAAAGCCATGGTGCGCATCCAGGCCATCTGACTCCTAACACAGTGCTCAGTTCAGGCTGAGGCCAACATAATTAGAAAAAGAAACCAGTTGTCAGAATTAACCAAAGTGCAAGAAATGATCCAGGTCCTAGCTCTTCATGGAATATCCATTCCCTTCTCTGAGCTGGGAAGACTCTTGGATGGGGAATGAAGTTCACTTTGGAGCAGAGATTGGGCCATCCCTCCAGCATCCCGGGGGGCCCTGGCCCCTCCTCCACACCATCCCAGAGCTTTGTTGGTTTCAGAGAGCAGGTCCTCTCTGCCCTGTTGCCAGCCTCGTCCTATCCCTGTCCCTAGATTTTGATCCTCTCTTGGGTGACTGTAGGGTAAGGAGATAACCTAGCCTGCTGCCCTGACCCTTTGGGAAAGCCAGAGCCTGGAGCCTGGGCTATAGCTCCTCCTTCTACTCTCAACCCTCCCTGATAGCCCCCACCTCTGGCAAGCAATAAAGAAAACATCTCCATGCTGATCCCCTTTCCTGCATCCCCTCCCCTTCCTCTTCCTTCACATCCTCCTGCCTCTACCCACTTTCCTACTATTCACCTCCTTTTTCCTCCTTCCTCCCTTCTCATTTCTTTTCCCTTCCTGGGTCTCTGTGAGCCTGGTTTCTGCCTCACTTTTCTTGCCGCCCCCTCTAACATACCTTGAGTTTCATCTTGGCTATGACCTTTCTCCCCCAGGCTTTCCAGAATCCCTGCAGGGAAGGGCCTGTCTTTCAGGTCTGCAGTATGCTGACCTGGAGGTTTCTCTGGTGCATATGGGGTCTAGGTGCCTGGGCTGATGCAGATATGCACACACACATACACACCCCACTCCCCACCCGCCATGTGCACAGACAGGAGGCAGGGTCTTATATTACAGATTTCTCCAGCTGATCCCAGGCTGCAGAGACAGCCTCATGTGCCTCCCTGTGGGTATCTGGGACAGGTGCATGGGTGGTGTTGGCCACTAGGAGAGAAGAGATGACATTCTCCCTGCCCTGGATTTACCAGCTGGAGTACCAGAGGAATCTCAAAATTGCAGTTCCTTCCGTGGGAAAGGTACACTTACTTCTTGGGAAGCTCAGGAAGGCAGAGTCCAGTCCTATCTTCCCCAGGAACTGGTTGCTGCTGATCCTAGTGGCAGAGAGAATGACCAAAGGAAGATGAGGTCCTGGCCAGACCCATCCCTTCGGATGCGAAGTCTACACTCAGCTTGGAGTAGGGACTCAACTACCTGCCACGCTCCTTGGACAAGTCTCTACTGTTCTGGACCTCAGTTTCCTCAAATGTCAAATGAGAGCTCCTGGGAGGATCAAACAAGGGAAGAGTTGTAAGGATGTGCAAACAGTTGGCACCAGTGCATACCTCACATATTCCAGTGAAGTCTTAATGTGTGTGTGTGTGTGTGTGTGTGTGTGTGTGTGTGTGTGTGTGCGTGCGCGCACGCATTCTTCAGGCTCTCATTTTTCCTAGGTCTGTCCTAGGGTGTGGGAATCAGAGCTGGGTCCAGGCTCCCAGCCCCCACCCCCAGCCCAGGCTGAGGGGTGAATTTTCCTCCGGCAGGCGGCGGGCTGAAGGCTGCACCGCGCGCTCCGCACGTGAGGCGGCAGCACCGGAGCCGGCTGCAGCGGCACAGCCGGGGCAGCCCCGCTCGCCTTGCGCAGGGACTGCCCGCGCCGCGGAGCCGCGGAGCCGCTGAGCCCTCCCTCCCGGCTCCCAGGGCTCCCGGCCCGGCCGCCCCCCACCCCGGCCGCCGCGGCCCTGGGCACTCCCGCCCCCCTACTGGTCGGCCCGCTGCCTCTCTGTCCCCGCAGCACGCCACCTCTGCGGCCCGCGATCCCTCCGGTTTCGGAGGCAGCAGTGGTTGGCGCTGAAGAGGGTGCGCGGGGCGACGCGGAGGCTGGTTCCCTGGCCCTGCAGCTCCGTGGTCCGCCACTGGGGGCGGCCACCCCGATAGCTCCGCGGGGACCGTGCGCACGGCCGCTTGGCTTCCTTCACCGCTGGCCCCGCGCTGCCTCCGCAGCCCGCCGGTTCCCTCCTGGATCTGCGCGTGTGATCGCTGTGTGTGAGTGTGTGTTGAGTGCGTGTGTGCGTGCGTGTGTGTGTGTGTGTGTGTGTGTGTGTGTGTGATCAGGAGCGCGAGTGCGCGCGCATGCGGGGGGCAGTGTGCACGCGGCGAGTGCGGGGAAGTGTGTTTGTGTGCGCGTGTGGGTGTGAGTGCCTGGCGCGCGCGCTCTCTCTCTCTCTCTCTCTCTCTCTCTCTCTCTCTCTCTCACACACACACACACACACACACACACACACACACACACACACAGCCCGGCTGGCTGGCTCCTCTGAACTTGAAGACACCCCACATTCCAAGATGCCCGAGGTGCCTGGAAATGCCCGCGGCTCTTTGATCTGGAAAATCCTACCCGCTACCGCGACTTCCTAGGGAGGGATTATATTTTTTTGCCTTTTTTTTTTTTTTTTTTTAAATCTGGAAGAGAAGAGGACAAGTTGTGCTGTTTCCTCCCTTCTTGCGAAATGCCATGGATATAACTGAATAAGCCGCTCAGGGCTCTCCCGCGTGGACGTCCGAGGCCACCATCTGCCTGCGTTCTCCGGAGCCCAGGGCTTAGCTCCAGCCTCGGGCGGGGAAGGATGCGTGGCCGAGCCGGGGAGCCCGGCCGCCCCGCGGAGCCGGCCTCGGTGCCTCCCTCCCGGGGGTAGATGCTGCCTCGCCCAGGTGAGTGCTCGCTGCAGCCGCGTCTCCGCGATCGGGTGTCTGTGGGAGCTCGGCGCGGGGCCGAACGCACTTGGGGGACCGGGAACTTTGCATCCGTTTCTTTTTTACTTGACTCCCTCACAGGGACACTGGTGCAGACACCTTCCTCTCTTTTGACCGTCCTTATCGCGGGAGGTTTCCTCTTCTTTCTTGTTTTCCATTGTGGGGGTGAAACTGGCCAGGAGCAGGGGGAGCAGTCCATGTGAGGCCGGAGGGCAGGAGGGAGAGACCGAGCGCAGATAGATGGAAACAGGGAAACAGCAGAACTTTGCTGCCAGACCACTCTGTTGCATCTCTCCACATGAGAGGCCTGGCCAGAGCTATTGTTGGGGGCTGGGTCCTCGCCTGGGCTCCCTGCGCCCTGTGGACTGGGTGGGTGGGGTAGAGCCCAGCCTAGGGTAGGGACAGATTCAGGGCTCCTGGAGGGAAGGAAGGCATCCTTGCAGTTTGGGGAGACAGGTCAGGCAGACTCAGGGACCCTATCCTGGTCTCAGGCAGAAGAAGCAGGGAGGTCAGGGGGAATGTGTGTGTACAGCTTGGGGCATCAGGATGGCATGATGAAGCAATATGGAAACTGGCATCAGCAGAGCCTGGTTGGTAGGTCCGACTCCCACCCAGCCCTGCCCTGGTTCTGAGGTTAGCCTGGGCAGGGGGGAGGGAGCCTATGGAGAGCTCAGAAACCAGCAGTGCCTGGCTCTGCACAGACCCTAGGCAGTGACAGGGAGGCGTCCTGCCCGTCTCCCTGTCACTCCAGCACAAAGGACATAGGCAGTGAGTTCGAGAGAGACAGAGCCCCTGAAAGCCAGGGCCCGGGAGAGAAAGAGCAGGGGGCCTGAGCCAAGGCACAGCAACAGAGCCAGCCAACACCAAATGCTTGGGGAGGGGACATGTCCACAGACCCGCAGGCAGACACCTGCGGGGAGAGGGAGCTGCTGGGAGCTGGCACTCTGAGCTGGAGTTGCAGGCATGGCTGTAGAGGCTGACCCTCTGCCCTGCCCCAGTGTGTGTGTGTGTGTGTGTGTGTGTGTGTGTGTGTGTGTGTGTGTGTGAGAGAGAGAGAGAGAGAGAGAGGGGGTGGCTCTGAGGCTGCAAGGGGCTGATTGGCCTTGCGGGCTGGGGGGAGGGGTGGCTTCAAGAAATTGGCCCCCCACAGTTGGGGAGGAGCAAAGCTAGGGAGCTGCCAGGGGGGTTTTGATGCCAGTCTCTGGGCTGTGAAGTTCCCAGGGACCTGGCGGAGGGTCTAGGTGGGCTGCTGTATGTGCCTGGGGGCTGGTTTGGAACTCACAGTGGGGAGGCTGAGGTGGGGATTGTGGGGATACTGGAAGCTAAGAACCCACTTCTTGGGCTTGTGCCCTAGGCGGGTCGCTGCCCTCTGCAAGGAGCTTATTGGAACAGCCAGCCAGCTCCTGGCGAGGCTGAAGGGGGCCAGGGTTGTGCAGGGAGGGCCTGCACTTGGAGCCGGCAGCCACTGGGGACCACCAGGCAGCTCCGGCCCATCTGCCGATGCTGGAATGTCTCTTCCTCTGAGTCTGGCCCGAGTGCTGAGTTCCTCTCTCCTAAGCCTCCTCACATGCTTCTGCTCAGGCCCCTGCCCAGCCCTCAATTTAGAGTTTCTGGTCTAATTCCTGCCCAGGAATGTAATTACTTATCTTCCTGCCCTCGCCCTGGGGAATACAAAGAGCAAACTTGGCATTTCCGTTTCAGCTTCTTGGCAGTGCTTCTCAGGGAGGTGCAGCTGGACTGGGTGCCGTCCACGGGCACTGGGGCTCAGCTCCTGGCTTCTCTGAGGTTCCGGTTCCTTTCTCAGACCCAGAAATCTGAAGGTGGGCGTGTGGGCAGACAGCTTCCAGAACGCAACACTGAGGGGCGAGGGGCGAAGGAGGGTGGATGGGAGAGAAATGCAGACGAGGTAGGTGGGGCCACTGGGAGAACCAGGCAGCCTTCGGCCACCCAGTCCCCGGTGTGGCTACAGCAGGAATCACCTTTCTTGTCGGGGCTGCAGCTCCGAAGTCGGACCCAGTGCCAGGCTTGCCAAGTGTCTCCAGCCCGTGGGGTGGAGCAGGGTCTGCTCTCCTTCAGAAAGTGCCCTGTCCTACGTAGAGATGAGTCGTTTCTGGCATCCCCATTCTGATGGGGAGGCCGCTAGCCTGAAAGCAGAGACAGAACAAAAACCAACCCGAGACAGCCAAGTGCAATCGGGCCCTGGACGAAAGCAACAATCGTGTGGGAGTTTCACGATTTTCCTTTGGGCATGGTTGTGGGTTTAGGGTCCCACTTACATGAAGGGATAGAGTTGTGACATAATGACGTGGGACCTCAATCGGAGGGCCTGAGTTCAAATTCTGGCTCTGCCGCATCTTTGTTTGTTGACTCCTGGAGCTTCTGTGTTTTCATCTGTGAAAGGAAACAGCAGCATGTGCCTCGCAGATGTGTTGTGGCCCCGTGTTTGTCCTAGCGCTCCCCGAGCCCCTGTTCAGACCTGGAGGAGTGTTGGGTTGGAGTGGGGGAGGGCTGAGAGAGAGGGAGGGGCCCTGAGAGACTCGGAGGACAGTGCCCCAGCCTCCTCTGTTCTCAGAGCTGCCAGGAGGGTTTGATGCCATCACATGTAAGCTGGTCATTAAAGGACTCCGGGAAGCCCTCCGGAAAACTTCAGGAATTCATATTTCAGAAGCAAATTTTGCCTCTGGGGCTGTGGCACCTGCCTCCTTGCCTCTCTCTTGTTTGCTTCGGGATTTTACAGCCTCCTGCACATTTGCTCAGTATGCCCCGGCTCTGTGCTTTATAAGCGTCATCTGTCACCCTTTTCCGTCTGAAGCTGGAGTGTGAAATATCCCCCAGAATCCAGCCTCGGCCTCCTCCTCTCTGCCTCCTCCTCTTCCTGCACCAAGGGTGGCCTCACAGGGTGGTCTCAGCTCCAGGCCGGGTCTATGCAGGGTCTGTGGTTGGACATGGGTCCCCTCTGTGGAGTTGGGGGGCACAGCCAGTCAGGGAGAGGGGCTCACACCTAGACATGTACTTAGCAGGGTCTGACTAATGACCCGACTGGAACTGGGGTGGAGAGGGAGGTCTAACCATAATGGGAAGGCTTAAGAAAAGGTATTTTCAGAAAGTAGGCAGTCAGGTCTGGAGATAGGGACAGGGAGAGTAGCCGTGTCTAGACTGCTCGGGGTGAGAGCAATCATGAGGGCTTCTAGGAGGAGGTGAGGATTTCAGAAATAGTTAAAATCCATAGAAGTCCATACAAGGCAGATTTTGTTTTCTTTTTTCTTTAATCCTCACCCAAGGATATGTTTTTATTGATTTTTAGAGAGCGAGGAAGGGGGAGAGAGAGAAACATTTATCAGTGGCCTCCTATATACGCCCCAAATGGAGATCAAACCCGCAACATTTTCAGTGCATGGGATGATGCTCCCACCAACTGAGCCACCCTGCCAGGGCAGATTTTGTTTTCTTTTAAATTCTCAGATGTCACTGAGAATTTGGGAAGTTTTAGTGGTGGGGTACTGAACAAATAGAATGGATATTCCAGAAATGTCTTAGGCTATTGGGACCAGCTCCTTCAAACAAACAATTTCTTGATTGCTTATTATGTGCGAGGCACAAATCTAAGCGCTTTCCATTATTATTTCACAGTCCTGTGAAATTGCCACTGTTATTACCTTCATTTTACCAATGAGAAAGCCAAGGTTCACTCTATGTCGTCTGAATTCAAAGCTCCTTAACTCCTCCATCCTGCCTCTCCCCGACAGTGAGCACCAGTGGTCAGCTGGGACCGGCTCCTCTAAACCTGCTGGCCTCCTGGCCTGGCTGAGGAGGCAACTTTGAGCCTCCATCACAGAGCCCAGCATCTCCGCTGCCTGCCCTGCCCACTCATGCCCACCTGTTTAAAAGCGTCCATCAAACAGCAGCATCCTCATGGACAGCACAGAAGATGGGATAGTGGGGCGAGCCCTGGACTGGACTGTGAGTCAGGGGACCCACCTCCGCCAACCCACACGTGTGACTTGGATGGGAGGCAAATCTCTTTACTCACCTGAGGTCTGGTTTTCTTCCCGATGAATCAGGACGCTCGTGCCCATGTGCCAAGGTTGAGGTGAGGGCAGGAGGCCTGTGAGAATGGGCTTCACTCATTGAGCAAGACTCTCAGAACCCAGGGCACTACAGGGTGGCCAAAGGTAGGCTCACAGTCGTTTGGGTGGAAAGTAATACAATAATGAGTAAAGAATAAGACAAGATCAAACTGTGTTTTGTGTGTAACTGTAAACCTACGTTTGCCCCACCCTGTACTTGTCACCCCCAAGGCCTGTGCCTTGTGGAACAGGGATGGTAGCAGACAGCTAGAAAGGACACACTGACACATATCGCATTTCTTTTGTAATCAGACGCCCATCATTGAAAATTTGGTACCAGAGTGGGCAGAGGGCATTTTCTTTAGGCCATGGTTTCTTGACCTTTTTTCACTATTGCTCCTGCCAATGAGTTTTTTTAGACACTTTCCCCCCAATGGCAGCCTCCATAAAGTTTAAACACCACATGTATACTGTAGCTCTGTGTATGTATGTATGTATGTGTATCTGTGCTTTATATACAAGAGTAAGATGCTTTTCCACCCCTGCCAAGAATAAATGTTTGCCCCTGGGGGGCGCTGTTGTCCTCCATTGAGAATGTACACTTTAGAAAGGAAGGTGGACGAACAAGTCAGGGAGAATCCAGGAGATGGTGAGGAGGACAAGTTCACTCGGCATGTCGATACCCCGAGTGTGGTCCATGGCCCAGCAGCATTGGCATTGCCTGGAGGAGGCTAGTGATGCAAAACCCCATCCCACCCCAGACCCACAAGCAGGCATCTCGATTTTATCACCATGGGGGCAGGTTGGACGCACGGCCCCAGAACAGGAGGCTAGGACCAAAGGAAAAGAGGTGAGAGGCCAGGCCTGAGACAGCTGTATGCTGGGTCATCGGCTTGTTTAACCATTGAGTCCAAGAGCACCAAGCAGGTTTAGGCAGTGCCCCTGTCTACACCTGTCGAGATCTATTGGCCTTTGTTCTTTCCGGGGTGATTTTCTGGCCTTGTAGCTACAGATTGTGTAGAGGGGGGAGGAGGTTGTGTAGAGGGGGGAGGAGACACAAGGCTGTGTGTGGCCTTGCTTACAAGCAGCAGAACACCGGGCTTCTTTGACTTGGGTGGATCTGGGCCTGCTCTTTCAAATATCCCATAGGGCCAAGGCTACTGGGGTGCAGACCAACCTGAGGGGCAGACTGGCACTATCGAGGCAAGATTTAGGTGTTTCAAGCTGGATTAAGCAATGAAATGGGCTCTTGCAATTTCTCGGCCTGCTTGGGGTTGTCTGCAAGAAAGCCTGGGTCTCCTGGCGGCCATCCTGCACCAGCTGGGCAGCCCTGAAACATGAGAGACTGCAGAATCCCCAAACTGGGCTCCTCAGAGTTCAGTGCATTTATTATTGGCATGTCCTACATTAACTCACCCACGGTGGTAGCTAAGCCACAGTCAGTCTGCCCAGACACAACACGAGAAGCAGAGGGACGAGTCTCTCTCGATCGCTCTCCCCTCTGCATTTCCCTCTGGGGCCGCCTCCCCTCCACACAGCCCTTCCTCTACCCCACTTCAGTCTAGGCCACAAGGAGCAGCCTTCGTCTCACTGTAACCCAGGCCTCTAATACACTTCAGGGCGATGCTAAGTCTATTGGTCCTCCCATCTCCCCTTCCCCAGGACTCCTTCCTGTTCCTTTTCTGCGAAGCTGGCCTCTCCTTCCCAGCTACCCTCCTGATCTGTTCCCTGCTTTAGCTGAATAAGCTGGCGAAGGGGGTGTACTGTGGTCCCCAGCTAAATTGGGGTGTCTGTGCAAGTGCCTACTTCAGAGTAAACTGGATCTTACTCTTACATGACTCCCTCTGGCCCCCAAAATGAGTGTCACTCAGCCTGCAGGACTTGGAGTAGCTTGGGGAGTGAGCGAGGCTCAGGTTCTGGCTTGGATCTGAGTGCCGAGAGAGAGATGGGGCCCAGGGAGATGGCAATGCGGGTAGAAGCATGCTTGGTTTCCTGAGCCTGGGAACCCCTGCAAATGGCCAACATGGGCTGTGAGATGAGGCCCTGTCATCACAGATATTGAAGATTCCTGGGTGGGCAAAGTTCATCTCTTGACTCAATGTTCCCCTTAAAGAAGCCACTATAATAATACCCAGGTAGGTCCTCCAGAGGCAGAAGGAGGGAGTGTGAGTACTTGGGTCATGGAGGTAAAAGCTAGAGAGACTTGTACACACCAGGCACTGGGGCTGGTCCTGAGGACTCGCTGGGGTGCTGGTGAACCCGGAATGAGTTCTTCCAGCTGTGCCGGGAACTTGCTGGGTGATGTGGTCACCCCTTGCTGCCCTCACCTGTACACAGGGTCTGAGTGCTCTCTCAGGTTCCTTCCTGTGCGGTGTCTGGTCCTTTGATTTAGAAGTCCGTGCACCAGCCTGAGTAGAGATACGTCTGCTAAACCATCCAGGCCCTGGAAGTGACTTGTCCCATCTCCTCATCCTGCTCTCCTCCCAGACAGTAGGCGCTGGCCTGCCCTTCCCTCTGCTTGATGCTCTGAGTGCCCTTAACCTTCCCCACACCCCATAACAAACCCCTGTACTAGGTTCAGTTTTGAATGATTAGGATCCCAGAACTGCAATGCGAAGGGAGGTGTTTCCTTCCTCCTACACCCCAACACATGCATGCGTGCATATGCACACTCCTACACAATCACACATGTATACACAGGTACAACCTCTAACATGCACAAACACATGTATGTCACATGCCATCGTATTATAAACACACTCGCACATACATATACATGCTTACACAGGTATGCACAGCAAGGTATGCACATATGCATACCCCTATACTTTACACCCACAAACGCACATATGCACATGCATAAATACCTGCATGTGATACACATACATGCATACACTTGCACATGCACTCACACATTCAGACTAGCATACACACATCTTCACATACCATACATATGCTTTCCCATGCATAGACACAACTAGCACGCTGTCTTGTACACTTCCTCGGCTTCATGCTCAAAAAAAGAGCGCAGGCTGCCGTACCATTGCAGAGCACTGAGCACCTTACGGAGCGTTTCTGTGCGTGCTCTCCTGTGGTACCTGCAGCTCTGAGCTCAGGGGGCACAGCTTTGGCCTCCTCCCTGTCTGGATGAGGAACCAGCTCAGGTTAAGAAAGGCCATGTTGGTAGCAGAGCCAGGAGAACCCGGGCTTCTGACCCGTCCAGAGGGTCCCCATCGCAGCAGCTGGTGTCATAACATAGTCATTCACCACTTGCTGCCGAACAGCCCTGGGCGACAGGCAGGGCCTCTTTTGTCCCTGTGTGAAAGATGGGAAACCGGTCCGAGTCACACAGTGAGATGGAGCTGGCACCAGCCCTCTGTCCTCTGCCGGGACCTGTGTGCACGCCTGTGGCTGTGGTGACCGTTCCTTCCTGCCTCTCTGCTCTCAGGAGCTTTGAATCGCATCACACCTCCAGCAATGGAGAAGTGCCACCCTAGGTCAGCCCCATGGGAGTTCCAGCCCCAATTCTGCCTGGTTTCACCGAGGAAGAGTGCAGGAGAGCACGGGGCCATCTCTGTCTTCTCAGGGTCAAGGACATCTGTATCCCCACAGGGTGAGGACATCTCTGTCCCCGCAGGGCTGAGAAAGCCCTCTCATGGCCATTTCTCAAAATGCTTGATAAGGAGCAAGGTGTGTTCATCATGGATGTGCCTCAACTCACACCATTTTCATGGTCTCAGCCTTCCCGGCCTCCCGAAGCCCTGAGTTCTATACTTTGCTGCCTGCTGTGGGAGTGAGGCCTCCTTTAACTCATTCTAAATGTCCCCTCCACCCCTTCAAGCATTAAGGTCAGGAGCACCTGATAGTTCAGGATTTGATGATCAAGCCCATGCTCCTTCATCCATCCCCTTCATGACTGGCTGGTCAGCAGTCCTCACCGATCAGTTTAATTCAACAAGCAGTTATTGAACGCCTACTGTGTGCTGCCAGCAGGCCAGATGCTGCAAAGATGAATCATCTCTCCAGCCCAGTCCATGTGAACACACAGCCCTCAGTCTCATCGATCACTTGATTTATTCTCCTGTGCTTTTTCCAGCCCTGCCTTTGGACTCCAGGACGTGATAGAGGTGGGGTGGTAAGGGTGCCTATGCTGGCTTGTTTCTGGTGCCCTCCCTCACCTGCATTTCCAGTGCATGTGTGTGCGCTCAGGACTCAGCTGGAGGTCACACATGATTAGCCACTGGTAAAGCTGGGCATGTTGGTGTTGGTGTTGGTGGTGGTGGTGGTGATAAAGTCCACTTGAGAAAGGCACTCTCAAGCAGCTTTTCCAAATCATTCCCCCATCCCTAATAAACTGACATCTGTCCATCTCACTCAAATAGAAACTGAGGGATGAAGAGATTTGGGGGAGATTAGGGGCTTGTGGTCCCAGTTCAGGGACAGCTGGTCCTAAAGGAGCCCTTTAATCTTCCCCCAGGCCTGGTTACTTGCGTCACAGGGGCCGAAGTGGGGAGAAGGGGAGCCGAGGGGAGACCCTGGAATAGGCCTAAATCCTAGAGCCTCTGTCCAAAGTCACAGCTTCTAAGCATGTGACAAATGAGGGCCATTGCAAGGGGGAAAGACGGTTCCCAGGCCTCAGATGGGCGTGAGTCTGGGTGTGGAATGTCTGGCAGGGGAAGCACACAGAGGTCATACATGGGCGAGGCAGTTCCTATGTTTGAGAAGTCTCTGTCTGAAGAGGGAGGGCCCACTTCTCGTCCTTTGGATGTTTATGTCCAAGAGGAGAACAGAGTAGATAAACATGGCACCATACCCAGGACTCACATGCTTGGATGCAGCACCCTTCTTCTGTAGGGAGCAGGGCTGCATGGGGCCCCATCCCTAGGGCTGACACTGTGCTCGGTTGTCCTGGTTTGTGAACCTGGGTAGGTTGCTCTGTGCCTCTTTTTGCTCATCTGCAAAATGGGGGTAATCATCGGACCCACGGTGCGGGGTTGTTAGGAGAAGTAAATGAATTACTGTGTGTCAAGTGCTTGGAGCAGTGCCCGGCTCCAGCAAACGCCATATAAGTGTGAGCTGTCATTCACAGTGGCCAGCGTCGTGGTATTTTCCTAAGCGTGGAGAGGAACTACTGTGGACCGGCTTAACTGACACTCCTTTCCAACAGCCACCCTTAAATTTTGCAGAAACTCAGGGAATTTCGCAGTGCTCTCTCCCTGCTCTCACCTGCCCCTCTAACATCCTACCAGGCAGGCAGGACAGATGGACACTATTGTTACGTCTGTTGTACACAAGGGGAAACTGAGGCACAGAGATTACTAAGTGGCTCCTGGTCAAGTTGGGTTTTTCATTATCCCTTACGTTCACATGGTGTTGCGCCGAAGGGTGGGGGGTCGGGGAGGAGGGTTTGGGTGAAGGTGGCTGATGGGCTCACCCGGGCCTTATTCGTGTTGAGTCAGATTGGTGAGCAACTCAGCCCCCAGGTCTGCGTGTCTAGGCTGGGTGTACATGGCGGGCCTGGGGGAGCAGGCTGTGTCTATGTACAGGGTACCTAGGGTCTGGGAGTTGGTGGCAGGGCCACAGGGCATGCTGATTTGGATCCTTGTGATGTCATCCTGAATGTCCTGGGTGGGATGGGGTGGGACTGGGCTAGGGGCTCTCAGAGGGCTGAGGGACCTGGACGGGGACCTCCTACGAGAAAGGAGCATCTGACCCAGCCTGGTGGAGAGAAGGCCAGAAAGACATGCCCCTGGCCATGACTCCGGCCCCCGCCCCTCACTCCCCAGGGCTGGTGCTGGTGGAGGGAAGAAGGGCCTTCCGGATCTTTTGGTTGCAGGGGCTGGGAGAGCATCCAGGGCGAGAACGTGGGCCTTGGGCCAGGACACAGAAGAGGGAGTGATGACCTCAGACCTGGAGTAGGGAGAAAGCGGACGTGGAGTGAGCACTTGTGGGTGGGGTTTCAGGAACTCTGGGGGAGTGGGGTGCAGGAATGGATTAGGGGTAAGTGTCTAAGGGGAGACAGAGGGTGATGAAAGGGGTGGGTGTGTGACCTTGGGGTGGGGACAGGAGACCAGGAGGTCATGGAGACCAGTATGGGGCACGGTCCATAGGAGGGGAGCTGGGGATGGGATCCTGCAGGAACCTGGTCTCCCAGCCACCCCAGGCGCAAAGCCCCAGCCCAGCTCCCCTCCTCAGGGGACAAGCATTTCTAGGGCTCTGTGATCAGCCTGTTCATAAATCACAGGCCACGTAAATATGGCATATAATTGGGAGGCGCTGTGGGTACCGCAGCTCCAGGATAAATCTGGGCAGGAAGACTCGGGTTATGAGTTATGGGGAGGCCAGCGGGGGGCTGGTGGCTGGCCCCTCTTGGGGTGTGAGTTATTTCGGGAGGGTCCCCTGCGATGCAGCTGCTCTGTGGCGCGGGCTGATATTTACTGTATATTGCTGTTTAAATTACAGTATGGCATTGATTCCCTGCTCTGGAAGTTCAGCCCTCCCTCGCCGTCCCTGTCTCGCTCGGCCTTTCTCGGCCTCTCCTCCTCTTTCTCCATCCGTCTTGTCTCTCTCTCAATTCAGTTTTTAATGCAGGGTATTATGTTACACTGAATCGTGTGACCCTGTAGTATTATGTTTATATTACCTCATAGTTATTAGCATGTGCATTATATTCACGCCTTCCACGTATGTGTAGCACTTGTTAGTGTTGGAAGCACGACGCACAGCATTGTTGATCTACTTTGGACATCCTGACAGTGAGGAAGTAGTGCGGTCTCCATGTAAAGGTGGGGACACGGAGTTGAGAGAGGCTAATGGAGTGACCAGGTCTTGCTTGGATTGAGTTCTCTTACACCATTAGGGTAATGGCTGCTGGGTGTTGAATGCTCACGGCGGGCCCAGCACTGTAAGCTTGATGTACTTGTTTCATCCCCACATGTAATCAGAGGGGTGGGCGCTGCTCTCAGTTCATTCTACAGATGAGCAAATGGGAGGCCCAGAGAAGTTAAGTAGCTTGCTCAAGGTCACACAGCTTTCTAGAGGGCAGAGCTTAGATTCAAACCCAAGCAGCCTGGTTCTGAGCCCACACTCTTACCCGAGATTTGAGCTGTCACCTGTGATTGCTGAGTTGGAGTCAGGATGAAAGGGTGGGGGCACAGTGTTGCAAAGGGGCATTCTTGTCCTTGCACACCCTTCATTTTTGTGATAGTTTCACTGCCCTTGAGGAAAAGACTAAGGGGACCTTGCATCAGCTGGAGATGCCCCCAGAGTGGGGGACCATGTTCCTGAGAGCTGACTGGGATCCTGATAACTGCAGCTTGGCCCCCAGGTGAGGGCAGAAGGGCGGGCACAGAGCAGGGGTGGTGGGAGCCCTGGCTGGGTGGCTCGCTGGCTGGCTGCCCTCCGTCTTCCCTGTGTCCCTGGAAGGAGGCTGCTGTCCTGACCTCCATTGAGCCCCATGCGACTGCCTTTGTGCAGTTCCCCTTGCTCTTTGGGTTTCGGCCCATCTCCAAGCCCAGCCTGGCTCCCAGCAGGCTAGCGGGTGTGAGAGGAGGAGCTGGAGGTGCCTGGAGCCCCGCATGTCCTGCAGGGCCAGCCCCTCCCTCACTGGGGACCCCTGCTGAGCATTGCCTGCTGGGACCCCAGACTCCTGTCTGAGAAGTTTGGAGGGGGTATGGGTTCAGTCTGGACTACAGGGACAAGCCCTTCCTCTCCAGCTCATGTTCTCTGTCTCCCGCCCCACCCTGAGGAGACACTGCCGTGGCGCCCATCTGGGCCTCGTCAGGCAGCTAGCCATGGCTTAGAACTCTTCTCACCATCCCAGCTCTCACTCAGGGGAAGAGGAGGTGGTTCTGGGAGAAGCAGGATCCTCAGGGCCATCTGCATCTGCATGTCCCTTCCTGGGGGCAGGGAGGAGCGTGAACAACAGGCCGAGCCTGAGGATGTTGCTCTAGGCCGCTATCCTGGCTGTGAGCTGCCTGACCACGGAGCCATCCCCCAGAGAGTGCAACCCGAGCGTCCTCATTCCGCAGGCCCACTGTGAAGAGGGGCTTGTGTTCCCGGGGCTCCATGGCCAGGCACTCACCTATCTGTCCTTGCCAAGGGGCCTCTAACAACGAAAGTGTCAAGTGGAAGGTGGAGGGACCCTCACACTCCCTCCCGGAATCATCGGTTCACACCGTGCTGATACAGACTGGGGCATCCCTCAGAGCACTGATGTGTTCACCATTTTTCTTATTAACCGCTACTGTTTGTTGAGCACTTGCTATGTGACAGGGCACACAATTGAGCACAGTGGTTGAGCCCCAGGAACCAGACAGCTTGGGTTTGAATCTCAGTGATTCCACATATGAGCTGTGTGACCTTGGGCAGGTCACTTCTCTCCGAGCCTCAGTTTTCTCCTCTGTAAAGTGGGGCCAACACCAGTCCTAATCCTGGGGTTGTCGTGAGTGTGAAACGAGTGGCTATCTACCAAGCACTGCAGGGCCTGGCGTGGGAGCGTATTCTTCAGGCGTCACTGGTGCTGTGATCCCCCGGCATCCTCTCACGCCTTCCCCTGCTGCCTTTGCAAAGTCGGTGCTGCCTGCCTCTGTGCAGATGCGGAGAGCAGCTCAGAACAGCAATGGCGTTTGCGCTGGGTCTAAGGGGACCGAGGGGACTCCTGGAATGCAGAGTTCTGGGTTTAAAACTAGGTAAGTCACAGGCCATTGAAACTTTGTGAGTTACACATTGCTAACCAGATTTACCAAGGAGGAAATGGAGACACAGAGGGTAGAGGAACTGGCTGTGGGTCACCCAGCCAAGAAACAACTGAACTGGGACTTGAGCTCGGGCCAAGTTCAGCACCCCACACTCCTGGCCCCTCTGCTGCAGCTCCCCTTGAACCTTATCCCTGAGAACAGGTCTCATCTGTTCATCCCAGTGGCCTACGGGGCAGGCAGGGCAAATTCTTAAAGGTCCAAAAACTGAAGCTCAGCAAGGCCAGGGTGTGCAGCTAACGGCACACAGCTTGTAAGTGACCAACGCAGGATGAGGTCAGGCAGCTCACTGCCAGGGTCAAGGCTGATGCTGCTCTCTGTGGATTCCTTCCTTGATGACTAGGGCGAGGCCCCCCAGCCCCATCCAGTCTTGTAGAAATTCCTCGAGGCCTGAGGTCCCAGTGATGACTGGGTCCCAGGCGCAGAGGGCTGGTTCCCCTTGGGCTCTGGGGCTTCCTTTGATCTAGCTGTCATTGTCTGGTTGTCCCGCAGGGAGAGGAGGCACCTGGTGGCTGAGTGGATGCACCTGCCAGCCACAGTTCCCTCCTCCCACCAGGCGGGGGTGGAAGGCAGGAGGGGCAGCATTTCCCTGGAAGGGCAGTAAAGGCTCTGTGGACGCCAGGCTTGTTTCTAAGGTGAATGAATAAAAGAGTTGGGAAGGACGGTGACAAGAGTCTATAAATTCTGAATGATGTTCAGGACAGTGGCCTGGGCCCCGGGGCCCATAAAACCCAGGCAGCTGTTGGCTCAGGGGTGATTTATGGGGCCCTTTATCTGCTGTGGAATTACCTGCCCATCAGCCTCCCACTTGTAAGGTACTTTTTCTTTTCTTTTTAAAAATTTTATTGAGTTTTTTGTTTTGTTTTTTGTTTGTTTGTTTTTGTTTTAGAGAGAGAGAGAGAGGAAGAGAGAGGGAGAAGAGAGAGAAACACCCATATGAGAACAAAACCTCGATTGGCTGCCTCCTGCATGCCCCCTATTGGGGATCGAGCCCGCAACCGGGGCATATGCCCTGACTGGGAATCAAACCAGCAATCTTTTGGTGCACTAGAGTCTATCCAACCAACTGAGCCACACCGGCCAGGGCGGTACTTTTTCTTTTTAACTTTCAAATTCTTTTCATAGTTCTTGGCATTTCTTGGTTGTCTTTAAGCCACTCACAGGGATGAATTACTCCCTCATTTTACAGCTGGGGAAACCGAGGCACAGAGTGAATTTGTTGAATAGCCCAGGCTCAGATAGTGCCCCAGGTCCCTTGACGCTGACCTAAGAAGGTCTCACTAATATTTGTATGAACGAAGCACTTAATTGTCTGCGAGTAACTCATAAAAATTTTAATTCGCTAACTCAGTTAATTCCCATGATGATGCTAGGGCGTAAGACTATTGTTGCCACTATCATTTTGATTCCATAGTGAGGAAACTGAGGCAGAGAGAGTTTGTCATTTGCCCGGAACCACACAGCTGGATTCGGACCCACACCTCAACCACCACCGTGATGCCAACTGTGAATGGAGATGGGCCTCTGCCGGTGAGGAGGGGCCAGTGCCGTCCCTGGAGGACCTGGCTGGTGCCTTTCCCGGAGATAGTGGCTCTTCCAGTCCAGGGGCTCTGGGCTCTGGGCCACTTCAGCGCCGCCAGAGAGAGACGGTCCTAGAGATGCAGTGAGGGAGGCAGCGCCGTGGAGAAACTGGCCTGGCTGTCCGGAAACCTGGGTGCCCAGCCAGTTCTGCCACCAACTGTCCATGGTGCCTGTGTGACCCCCCTCTGCCTCCCACCCTGCTGGCTCTGCCCTCCTGTCATTCAGATGGAGGTGGGCCAGCACATGGCTTTGGGGCCCACCTGGTGGTGGCGATGGCAGCAGAGGGACCACCAAGGAGCTCCAGGGCCAGACCTGGCCCTGTCCTCACTGTCAGAGACCCAGAGCGCAGCAGGTGCCCACACTGCCAGCTAGATACCTGGGCTATTTCAGGCCTGGAATCCCTGGTTCTGCTATTTCAGGGGTGCTCTGGGCTAGGCCACCTCCCTCCCCATTGCCCTGCCTAATGGGGTTTGCTAGGGGGAGAGGGGAAGGGTTGGGCTTGGCTGCTGCAGGTTACCTATTGCTCTCCCAACTGAGGTGGTGGGCGCTCAGCCACGATACGGGGGGGGTTGGGGGGGAGGGCGGGGTGAAGGGCTCTGCTCAGCGGGGAGGGTGCAATATTCCTCCTTCTGGCCAAGGTCTATGAGATCCGCAGCTCTATGGAGGGAAGGTGGGCAGAGGGACTTCTAGTTTCCTCCTTAATTCAGAATTCTGCAGGATGCTGCTGGCTGCCTCTATTCAGCTCACTAGCAGGTAGCAAATATTCACTTAGCACCTAGAATTGGTTAGCAGCTGGGTTCAGAGGCCAGTGACCTGGCCCCTGCCCTCAAGGTGCTCCCAGTCTGCGGGGGAGGCCAAGAAGTACACAGGCAATTACAATGCACCATGCTGGTGACGATGGGAGGTGAGGCACCGGCGGGCTTCCAGGAGGAGGCGATTCTCTCCAGCTCACTGCAGGCACCTCTTGCGATGTGGCTGCAGCAGCCTCCCTGGCTTCTCTAGCTCACCCTCTCACGGACACTGTACACGTCTTGCTGAAGACGCCACTGCTCTCAGGATAAAATCCTAACTGTTAGGTGGCCAGCAAGGCGCTGTCCCCGTCAGCTTCCTTCTGTTGTCTGTGCCCTCGCCCTAACCCCACTAGACTGCCACAGTTCCTAGAGCACGTCCCAGAATTCCCACCTCTGGATCTTGGAGTTCACTGGGCCTCCACCTGGAACACCGTCCCTCACCCCCATCCCCTTGCCTGGCAGGAGCTCCTCCTCCTGCCGGAGTCAGCTGAAGCATTGCCCTGGTGGCCCTTGCCCTTCTCACTCAGGGCAGCTCTTCTTTGTTCTCCATTTACCCTCCCCCCCATCTCCTTGTTTGTTCATTGCTTCTCTCCGGCAGCCTGTGTGCCCTGTGAAGGCAGGACTGGGCAGGGGTTACAAGCACAGACTGGTGCTCGAGTTGGCGTGCAAGTCCCGCTGCAGTGCTCACCAGCTGTGTGACTCTGGGGAAGTCACTTCACCTCTCTGTGCCCCGGTTTCCCCAAGTGTAAAATGGGGAAGTAATAGTATCTACCCCACAGGGATGTTATTCCAGTTTAATGAGTTAATATATGTAAAGCACTTACAACAGTGTCTGGCACATGTCAAGTGCCAATAAGTATTAGCTATCATTATGGTTAGACTGGTGCTTAGAATAGTGCCCGCCTCAATAAATATTTGATGATGAATGAGACACCTGGGCTGGATCTTCAGGGGAGGAGGTCCAGGTTGGTTAAAGGGAACAGTGGTTCTCAGCCCTGGCTACACATTGTAATCACCTGGGGAGCTTTAAAAACCATCGGTTGCTGGCCCAGCAGAGTCCGGTTTAATGTTCTGGGTGTGGCCCCGGCACTGGAGTTTTAAAGCTCTCTGGGGATTCTCATTCCAGCGTTGAGACCCTGGAGATGGGAAAGGCGGGCGTGCACCAAGCACATGCAGCTGGGAAGGCCGTGCCGAGGGCGTCCTTGAAGAGCGAGCACCGAGGGTGAGGCCAGGGCAGGGGAGCTGAATGGTGGCACAGGAAGGCACGGCCCAGCCAGGGAGGGCCCTGCACGCCAGGCTGAGGAGCTTAGGCCTGGTGGGGAGGTCGGCCGGGAGCCAGCAAGGTCTTAAGCCAGAATGACATAGTCCGATGAGCCTTTGAGGAAAGTGGTCTGGATGGATGTGTGGAGGATGGATTACTGAGCGTGAATTCAAAGTCACGGAGATCAGAGGGCAGAAGCCCCCCGCCCCGTGAGAGCGGTTCAGGGCCAGGCTCGCACAGCGCGGGCGACGTGCTGGGGACCAGCTTACTTGCTTAACCCTCCTTGGGGTGTCTGGACTGCGAAATGTGGTCAGCGCAGGGGTTCTCCTTGCCACCCGGTCCCCAACCACAGTTGCACTGTGCCATGGAGGCGGATGTGAACCCCGTCTTATCCTGACCCGGAGGGCTTTTCTGGCTGGGTTCTCAGCCGGACTCCCCGGCTGCAGCCAGAGTCCTCCATTCCACAGTCCCCTGGCCCCGAGCTGGTTGTCTCAACCTCAGCATCCCTCCCAGGCCTGCTCCTCACTTATGACACCCCCCAGCCTGAGATCCACCGGTACCACCTCTTCCCCAGATTCCAGGCCGGCCCACCTTAAAGCAACAGACTCTGTCTGCAGGGCCACCCCCCAGCAGCAGCTGGAGTATTTTCTCAGTCTTCCCCTGCACCTGGTGTGTAGGTGGGGCTCTCGTCCTCACCTTCTGCTCCTTGACTACCAGGCTGTTTCCTCTCACTGTTCCTTTGCCCACTGCAGGCAGGTGTGGCTCCCTGGGCTCTTAATAAAGTGACCCATGTCCTTCCCACTGTCCACCCTGACCCCACCCCCTAGACTCTAGGGCCTAGAGGCAGTGTAGGTAGGTCTCCAGCCTATCTCTGCTACTTACTGGCTGTGTGACCTTAGGCAAGTTATTTGACCTCCCTGGGCCTTAGTTTCCTTGTCTGTAAAGTGGGGGTGAGATCTCAGAGACATTTAATGAGTTCATTGCCACCAAAAGTGGTCCCAGGTTTGGCTCAGAGGAAATGATGGGTTTTACTAACACCCTGTTTCCTAGTAGCACTGGGACGGGATTTGTGACAGGATGGGGAATAAAGCACACACAGCATCTGTGCTTTCATCTCACGGGGGCCCAGCAGCTGCCCCATATCATGTTGCTGCTCGCCCACAGGGGGCATGGCGCTGCCGTGGGTGAGGGCTGAGGTGCATGTGAGTGTCCTCTGTAAAGAGAGACCGCAGCCTCCATTTCCTGCCATCTGTGTGCTGTTTTGGAGGCCCAGGGCCTGCCCACCGGCTCACAGTCCCCCAGGCCCACGGAGGAGGGTTTCCACAGTTCACGGGGAAGGCTCCATGGACCACCTGTGCCTAATGAACTGCGGGAGGCCAGCCTGTGGGTTTTCCCAGAGGCCGAGGCCGGCCCAGGCCGCTGTCCGGAGTCAGAGTTCATTTGCACACAGCGCTTCTGGAGCAAGGGGCCGTCAGCAGACGCTGTCAGCTGAGAAAGATAACACTGGGACTGGAAGGCAGAGGAGACAAGAGAGGGAATCGGCAGACCTCTGGGAACAGTGAATCTTCTTTTTACATTTTTGGGGGACACTGATCAGGTGGCACAGTGGTTCATCCAGGCATCTCTGCTCTTGAGCAGGCTGACTAGGGTCACCAAAAATACCAGGTCAGGTGTTAGGATTTTCCTGGAGAACCTCAGGAGTTCACCTAGGGGTAAAGTCTCTGGGGTGCCGGCCAGTGCCCCCTCACCAGCACCTCCCCCTCAGTTGGGCCAGGCCTGCACCGCCCCACATCAGGCTTCAGTGTGGGCTGTTGTGGGGTTAAATGGGCCAATGGAGGCCAGGTCCTCAAAACAGAGAGGAAGGGGTCGTAGGAGAGGAAGCTCACTGTAGATGGTTAATAAGCCCCACATGCAATTACTCTGCCCTCACTGAGCCCATCTCTGTTGGCCTCCCATCTGATGACCCATGTCTCCTCTGGAGCTGAGCCTCAGAACAGAGAGAAGGGTGACGGAACCCAGAGAGGAACCCCATCTGGGAACCAGACAACTCGAAAGAGTTGTTTAAAGTAATAAAGTGGCCAGGTTGCTCCCCTTGGACCTGGAGTTGAGGGGATTTCTGTTTTTCCTTTCAGCTAAGGCAGCATCAACTAGAGGCCCTCCCCCTCCACGATTTTGTCTCCTTGGCTGGGAGCAGGCTGTGTCGCCATTTTGCTTTTCCTCTCCGCTGTGGATGATAACCGGCGTCCTGCTCTGTCCTCATTGGGACCTGAAGACGAGGACCCTGGTGGCCCCTCGAGTGGCTTCCTCGCTTCTCCCTCCATCCCAGGAAGCCATGTGGGCCAAGGGACAATCTCAGAGCTGACCTTACAGCCTGGCTTTCCTAGCGACTTGCAGTATGACCTTGATCTAGAGGGTCTCCTTTCTGACCCTCTTCTGATTTCTCATCCTTAAAATGGGGAGGTGGGTCAGCTATAGACAGTATCCCAAGGACTCTGAGGATGGGCCTGCCTCTGTCTACCTTAAACAGGCTCTGCATGCTTCTCTATAGGCTTCTCTCCAAGGTCATCATCCCGAGGTTTGCTGGAATGTAAATGTTGGGGAGTCCTACACTGATTTCCCTCGGGGTCCATAGCCTCTTCCAGATGGTCTTGGCTGCTATGCATCCTGCATTAGGGCAGGAAAAGCAGTGCACCCTCCAACTGTGATGGAGACCTTTTCTTGGAGCTGGGGAAAGGTAGAAACTCCGCATCAGTCTTAAGGCTTGTATTGGAACAGACAGGGGCCATGATTATTGTTTCAGAGCTTTGATGGTGGGTGTCTGCCTCCATAATTGCACACAGCTCCCAGCTCAGACACACGCATGGAAGGAAGCTTCATGAAGACTCGTGCTTTGGTGATGGTGAGGGCTGTGGTGGTGGTGGAGGAGGTTGGAGGTGGGGTGGGGATGGAGGGTGTGGTTGCAGTGATGGTGGAGATGGTGTGGTCATGGCATAGGGAGGTCTGGGGAGATGGATAGGGCATCAGAGGTGGTTAAGGATTTTTGGTAGTAGCCATGGAAAGGCATCGAAGGACTATAATTTAAGGGAAGAGAAACCAGATTTCCATTTTGAAAAGCTCACTTTAATTGCATGGTGGAAAACTGCTTGGTGGATGGCAAGAGTGGATGGATGTAGACCGCTGAGGAGGCTGCTGGGATAGTCCAGGAGAGAGCTAATGGTGCTCAGATTGGGGTGGATGGAGAGCAGTGGGCAGATACTGGAGCTACTTAAGTGCTAAAGTCAACAGGACTCGGTGATGATTAGCTAGCCCTTGATGAGATCGGGAGAGCTGTGAGTGAGGAGATATCAGGATGAACCTTGGGTTTTGGCTTGGGCACCTGGATGGATCATTAGATTAGAAGCTCTGTGAGGGCAGGAACTCTACTGTGTCTACCTGTATCCCAGGCCCTCAAGCGGCAGCTGGCATGGGGTAGACGTTCAATAACTGTTGGTTGGATAACTGTTGCTGTTGACGCAGTCACGAACCCGGTGGAGACCATATATTACATGTCTGTGTCCTCCTCTGGACATCAAATGCTCCAGGATCTGGGCCGCAGGTGGTTAATGGCTAATAGGCTGGACCCCAGACTCACATGAACCTGAACTTGAATCCCAGGGTCTTGCCTAACTGGTTGTATGATTTTGGGAGCCTCAATATAGTCAGCCCTAAAACGGGAATACAAAGAGCGCTTACCTCACAGGTCTGTTCTACCAATGAAATGAGATAATATAATGAGATGATGTTGTAAAGCACCAGCCGGTTCCCGGGCCGTGGTGGTCATTTAAGATATGAGTCACCTGGACCTCACATCCAGCGCCTTGCGGGCTCACAGAGGGTGGTCTGTGGGGTGTCAGGGAGAGGAAGTGCGTGGGCAGGAAGCTGTTGAAGACGGGGCACAGAGCTGGAGATACTGGGGGAGATTGATGTTCCTTCCACATCCCTCCTGCGGCTTCCAGCCTGTTCTCTAATCTTGTTTCCTGGCAGCCCCCGGAGGAGGCTGTTTGTGACGGGCCCCCAGGCTCACAGCAGCACTGGTGCCCAAGGGAACGCAGAGCATCTCGGGACTCGCTGCTTCCACATCTACCTCTGCTGCGGCTTACTCCCAGCTTAGCCACACGACGTGTGTTTTAAAAAGAGCAACAGGTGCTGTTAATCCAGAGGGCGCCCCTACAAACCTCTGCTCCCTAATGGTCTTTGCCCCACGATGGATGACGGGACTGACAGGGAGCCGATGGTCCCTGCTCCTTCCTCCCTTTGATGAGACAGTGAGGAATCAGCACACCTCAGGACCCCGGAGGGCCCCAGAGGAGGTGGTGGAGGGAGCTCACTGTCCCGCAGCTGTCCCACAGCTGTCCTTGTGTGTCTGGTCTGGAGAGGGAGGGAGTATGTGTCACAGACATGGAGCAATTACTGGAGTCAGAGGCAGATTTCAAAGCAGGACAGAAAGAAGTGCCTTCCATACCTGGGTCACCTGTGGGACAGAAAGAAGTGCCTTCCATACCTGGGTCACCTGTGGGTACCATGTTAGTGTGTGGGGAGGAGTCTCTACACATGGAGCCCCTCGAGCCAACTGTCAGCTTAGAGTCAACCCTCAGGAAGACACGTGGGCTAGAAGCCAGCTGGTGGCTGTCAGCGCTCGGTCAAACCCTGGACTTGGGGCTTCAGGAGGCACTCAAGTGCACACACTCCTCCGCCCATGGACACGCGTGTACTGACCCGGCGCGCTTGGTGGCCAGGCCCTCGAAAGGCGCACCTGCAGCCCCTGAGGGGTGCAGCCACGGGCAGTGGTGTGTGTGTGTGTGTGTGTGTGTGTGTGTGTGTGTGCATGTGCTGCAGGTGTGTGTGCAGGGGCCTTTGTGTGCACAACAGAGGCTTCACAGTCAACTTCTAGGAAAGTCTTCACCTCCGAGTGACAAAAATAGACCAGGTTTCTTCTAGAGCTTTCTCTAGCCGGTTAATACGCATGTGTAGGCAGGACCAGGAAGCCCCATTCCTGCTGCTTCTCGGTGGCTAAGGTCCTTCCAGCTTCAGGGGTAGCAGAGGGAGACGCGACCAAGCTCTGCTCTGGCTGGAGCCGCTGGGTCCTGGCAGGACAGCCTGCTGTCCAGGTGCATCCCATTTCCTCCGGGGATGTGGAATCAGAATCTTGTCTCTTCGTAAGCCTTTCTTCCTCCCTTCGCCACCCCCACCCCACATTCACGTGACCAGTTCCTAGTTGTTCCTGCTCATCCAACCTCAGGGAGCCCTGCAGAAACCTTCTGGTCTGCGTATTAGACAGATATCCCTCCTCTGTGACCCCTTGGGTGTCCTGGACCTCCCCAATCCAGCCACTACAGTCGTGTAATCATGGCTCTTCCTTCTGCCTCCCCAAGCCTGCCCTGCCCCTCACCTCAACCTCCAGGAAGCCTTCTGTGATTGCTCTAGCCCAGCCCCTGCACCCCTTATCTGTCTTGCACCATATGTCCATTTTTAGTTGATCTTTCCCTCTGTCACTGCCCTCATGCCCTAAGTGGACTATCATCTTCCAGAGGGCACATCCCATGCTGCCGAACCTCAACTCCTTCCTCCCTTCCTTTCTCGCTCTCTTTCTTCCAATACTTCTTGAACTTCTTGTCTGCTATGAGCCCGACCCTGGACTAGGCCGTGGGCTGTGGAGTTTCCTGTTGGGGCTCCCTGACTCCAGGTGGGGTCCGCAGCAGCCAGCCCCCACAGGGGAGAGGGCACTGTCAGTGTGGCCTGCCCCTGCTCAGTGTCCGGCCCCTCCAGGAGCAGTGCTCATGGGGACGTTTTAGGAGATGTGGATTCTATGCCCAGGTCGGTTCCCAGCCAGTTACCGGCCTCCCTGGTGGAGGCGGGGTGGGTACAGTTCCCATCTCCAAAAGGAGTGTCACTGCAGAGCTCCCTGGTCCTTCCAGCCCTGGCCCTGTGACTGCGAGGGAAGGCCTGAGTCCAGCCAGCTCTCCTGCAGCCACACAGCCCTGTCCTTTCCCTTCTCTCCTGCAAGCAAGGAGCCATCCCCTGCTGGCTGCAGAGAGCATTAGGGGGCTGGGGGCTCCTGTCCCAGCTGTCCCTTCCTGGGCCCGAGCTCCCAGCCCCGCTCACGGCCTGGTGGCTGCGTCCCGAGGTCCTGTTGGATGCGCCTCCCTGCTGAACTTGCTCTGCTATGACTCGGGGTGGAGGATAGCGCTGCACTGAGGCAGCAGCCTGCGCGAAACATCCCTCAGCAGGGACGTGAAGTACAGCACGGGGAATATAGTCAGTAACTTCATATCACTATGGGTGGTGCGGATGGGTGCAGGCTTATGGGGGGACCACTTCGTAAACTGCATCAGTGTCTAACCGCTGTGCTGTACACCTGAAACTAATATGAAATAATGTTCAATGCCAACGTAACTGACAAATTATAAAAGACGAAAAAGCCCATAGTGCAGACAGATTCTCCACATGGCTGCTGAATTAGAGCACAGAGAGGGAGGGAGGCCCGTGCGGTGGTAGATTTGGCCTCTAGGTCATTCACATTAGTGGCTTTCAAATTGTTAGGACTGGAACCCGCAGTAAGAAATAGATTTTACATCGCAACCTAGAATGACATGTACAAAATCACAACACGTGTGATGGAAACAAAAATATTATGAAACAATATCCTTCCTAAGTACAATGCCCTATTCTATTCTATTCTATTCTATTCTATTCTATTCTATTCTATTCTATTCTATTCTACCCTATCCTATCCCATTCTATTCTGTCCTATTCTACCTGATCCCACCTTTGCTGTCGGCTCTTTCTCTCCTGTTAAGCATGCTGGCCGTGACCTGGTGCATTGATCATCACCGCCGATGGGCCGTGAAGTGCCATGTGATAAGCGCGGATCTAGATGATGGGGCAGAGCTGGCGTGATGGGTGTAGGCTCTTCAGCTCCCACGTGTGTTAGTGAGAGCAGCTCCCCTCCTGGAGCCTCTTCAGGTTGGGGCCCAGGTAGCACGTCGCTCCGCGCATGCCAGAGACTGCGGACCCTTCGCCTGCGGGAGTCAGGCCCGCCCCCGCCACCCCTGCCCCTGGTGCTCCCCCGGCGCTGCTCAGGTATTTCTGAGGATGTGAGGGCCCTGGCCTCACCAGGGCTGCCCTGCCCAGGGTTGGTGGCTCAAGCCTTGCCCCACCCTGGCTGGGTCACGGAACAGCTGGGAGAGGGTCTCTGACAGGGCGGGCGGTGGCTGTGGCAGGGCTGCTGCCTGGAGCTTTGTCCCAGACTCAGAGAGGGCCTCCTGCACGGGCTCCATCCACCTGAACATGCACTTAGTGCTTTGTGTGTCTCACGCCCTGCACGAGCTGAAGGCAACTGACATGAACAGCTCTTCTCTCAGCCAGCGTTCACTGAGCTGCCTCTGCGGCTCGGCCCAGGGCTCCCCAAGGCAACCCCGATGACAGAGACGCAGTCCTGCTGTCCCAGGCAAGTTGACATGGATCTGTCACAGGGAGGGCCAAGCAGGACTGTGCCCCAGAGGAGGAGGGAGGGAGGAAGGCCGGTCCTTGTGCACAGCTGCTCCTACAGGATAGGATTGGAAGAGAGGGAGAAATGAGGCTTTGTGATCAAGACTGGGGGAGCCCGTCCAGGGTGAGGAGGTGGGGGTTTGTGGGGCAGGAGGGACAGAGTCAAGGCAGCCCAGTTTTGGGAGGGTGCTGGGCAGGGGTGCAGGGGGCATAATGCAGGGCCAGCCCAGGGGAGGAGGCAGGCTTCAGTCACATCCCCCTGGCCCTCCAGGGACCAGACCTGTGACCCCTCACTGATCTCAGAGGCCAGAGGAATTCTGTGTCAAAACGTCGCTGAGGGGCCCAATAACCCCATCAGCCCTCTTCCCTCCTCCCCTCCCTCCATCACTGGGCGGGGCCAGGGCCCTACAGGCCCCTCACATTCTGGCCTGGAAGGGTCCCAGCCAGCCAGATTCCCAGGGTGCATGGGGGTCGTGTCTGCCGCCCCAGATCCGCTCCAGGCAGGATATACAGCAGCGGGAGTCATAAACTACATTTGACTAACGTCTAACAGTGGCATCGGCAATAGACTGAGCGCTGGAGGCGCGGTAATGGCTTTACTTAGGAGCCTGATTTACAGCGTCCTCAGGAAGCCCTGCAGCCCTGCTCTTCCAGGGGGAGCATCCAGGGGCTAGCCCCTCCGCACGCCCACCTCACCCACCCACTGGCTCCCATTCTGCACCTGAGCAATGCAGGAGACTCCCAGCAGCACCCCTCAATCCCATCCCCATGGCCCTTCCTCCATCCACCATGGCCCTCCCGCACCCACTATGGTCCATCCTCACCCGCCATGGCCCTCCCCGCATCCACCATGGCCCTCCCCCATCCACCATGGCCCTCCCCCCATCCACCATGGCCCTCCCCACACCCACCATGGTCCCTCCTCACCCACCATGGCCCTCCCCCCACCCACCATGGTTCCTCCTCACCCACCATGGCCCTCCCCCATCCACCATGGCCCTCCCCACACCCACCATGGTCCCTCCTCACCCACCATGGCCCTCCCCCCATCCACTGTGGTCCCTTCCCCCCATCCACCATGGGCTCTCCTCTACCCACCATGGCCCTCCCCCCATCCACCACGGTGCCTCCTCTTACCCACCATGGCCCTCCCCCCACCCACCATGGTCCCTCCTCACCCACCATGGCCCTCTCCCATCCACCATTGCCCTCCCCACACCCACCATGGTCCCTCCTCACCCACCATGGCCCTCCCCCCATCCACTGTGGTCCCTCCCCCCCATCCACCATGGGCTCTCCTCTACCCACCATGGCCCTCCCCCCATCCACCACGGTGCCTCCTCTCACCCACCCTGGCCCTCCTCCCACCCACCATGGCCCTTCCCCTATTCACCATGGCCCTCTCCCCATCCACCATGGTGCCCCCCCCATCCACCATGGCCCTCCCCCCATCCACCATGGTGCCTTCTCTCACCCACCATGGTCCTTCACCCCCACCCACCATGTCCCTCCTCCCACCCACCATGGTCCCTCCCCCCATCCACCATGGTCCCTCCTCCCACCCACCATAACCAGCACCTTTATCTCTCACCATCCTGACTCACGTGTCTGCTGGGATCCGCACCCCACCTATGCTCCATCCCATTAATTCTCACTGCCTTCAGAAATCACTGCTGCAGGTCGCCTTCCTCCTGGCTTCCCCCTGTGCTTAACCCTGATGCTGGCACCTGTGGGTGTGCTGCTGCTTCCTGTTACCCCTGCCGTGCAGGGTCATGGTCACGGCTGGCCTTGGACCCTGAGCTGCCTCCGACTGTGACACTTCCCCCTGCCTCTGTCCTCTGCGGAACAGGTGCTAATGAGGTTCGTTCCCCACCTCATAGTGGGTTTTCTGGGACTAAATGGCAGAACACAAGCGAGGTTCTGGGAAGAGCAGAGTAGGAGCTATTAATAATAATAGTAATAACCATTATAATATTACTGTAACTATATTATTATTATTATTATTATTATTATTATTATTTAATGATTCTAACATCAGCCCTGCCTCCCCCCATCAGGCCCCAGGCTCCACAGTCAGGAACCCTCTTCCCCATCAGAAGCAGGGCACCTCCTCCCAATCCTCTCTCTGCCCCTCCGGCCTTTCTGGGACCCCCTTGCTGCCCACGCTCAGCTCAGTGACTGTCTGACTCCACACCTGCTTCCCACCCTGGTGCAGACCCTGGCCGTGCGGGGCTGGCCAGTGGAGCAGATTCTTCACAGAGCACAGGGGCCCCGACCTTCAGCATTCCAGGGACAGGAGTCCTGGTGGTTCCTGCACTGGCCACACACCAGCTGGGCCGGAAGAGACTCGGTGTGCCGTCTGCTCTGGAGTGAAGTGGGCTGCGCAGGCGGGAGTTGGAGGATCCCTCCAAACAGCTTCCTTCAGGATCCTGACTCACTTAGGCTTGGGGAGTCCAGAACTCCATCAACCTGACTGCGCCTCCTCTCGGCTCCTCCGACCCCTGGCTGGCAGAGTGGGGAGGCACGGGACGCCCCTTTAGGCCCTTCACTGCTCACTGCTGCCATCGGTAACCTCTCTTGGGCAGGTGGGCAAGTGAATCTTTGCCAAAAATATAGAACCCAGCAAAACCCAGGCTCCCCAGGTAATGGCCAAACCACTGGGGCTCCGGTTAGAAAAGGCTTCTATGCAATGAAATGACATCATCAGCAACACCAGGAATAATAGTCACTCATTTAGCACTTCCTGTGGCCAAGCACAGTTGTTTCTAAACACTTTGTAAATAGTAACTTGAGCCTCAAAAGGATCTTATGAAGTAGGTACTATTCTCATTCCCACGTCATAGATGAAGCCCAGAAAGGCTGAGTAACTTGCCTAAGGTCACACAGCAGAGCCAGGGTCTGCACATCTGCACACTTCATTGGGGGTGTGTAGGAACATCTTTGAGGCAATGGTTTGGGTCCCAGCTTCCCAAACTGGTGACTCTGCTGCCCCAGTTTCTTTCCCTGGGAACACCTCACTCTTGTCCTTATTTGTAGATGTCTTACTGGGCCCTCAAGGCCTGTCCCTGACCCCAGGCCTCTGTGGTCCCTCCTCACTGACCCGCACCCATGGATCTTGTCTCCTGTGGCTCTCAGGGGTGAAGGTCAATGGTGGCAGCCTTGGCCCTTGACTCGCCAAGCTTCCCCAAGCCCTTGCGGTGTTATTTCTGTGAGAGGGCCAGGCATCAGTGACGAAGCAGGCTGGCAGTGCTGGGGGCAGCTGGGGGCCCCTGCTGTCCTTGGAGCCCTCAGAGGTCAGACATATGCTGGGCCTGTGAGGTCTCGCTTCCCAGTGAAGGAGCATCTGGTGAATGGTGTGGCACCTCTGTTGTGAGCTCACAGCCAGCCCACCCAAGTCCTGCAGGGGTGCTAGGCTGGGGTCCCTTGCAGAGGGGGTGGTGGCATGATGGCAGAGGGGCTGTGAGACGTACTGAAGGGGGAGGGGCTCCCAGGGAGGCACCTGGCAGTTGATCATGATTCTGGTTATTATTACATCTCTTGTTCTCAAGGAGCTCTCAGTCTGAGGTGACATGGACCAAGCAAGATGGAAGGATGCCTTGAGCTGGATCTGGATCTTAGGAGAGCTAAGCATTGGTAGCCAGGGCCCCAGGAATTCTGGGGGTGGGCCAAGTTTGGGGTCACCCAGGAGAAAGAAGTCCAAGGAATCGTGCATTCAGAAGAGGGCCTAGAGCAGCATTAGTGGGTGTTCGAGAGTGTGTGTGTGTGTGTGTGTGTGTGTGTGTGTGTGCGCGCACACGCGCAAGTGAGACAGAGAGAGACCAGCTTTGAGTTCCCTCTGCACCACTAGCTGTGTGACCCTGTACCCACCACCTGCTCGCTCACCTGGAGTAAGCTACCATCCTGGAGGCCAGGAGTGTGGCCCCTGAATGGCTGCGTGTGGAAGTCCTGCTGAAGCAGGGGATGGGCAAGTGTCCTGGGAGAATGATCACACTCCAGCTGTCCCTCTACCTCCCCTCCCCCTGCCTTTTCAGAAGTGCACGTGGCCCCCATCCCCTTGTCCTCGCTGCTCTGCACCTTCCGCATGAATCACATTCATCCTTTCGGGCAGAAGGGCTCTTGCCCTAGGGGGGAAGGGCCGGGCGCCCAGGCAGGGCCTGAGTGCAGACAGGTCCAGGTCCCTGTGGGCTGTGTCCCTGGCCATGCAGCGGGGCCAGTGCAGGGGACGGAGCCTGGGGGGGCGGGTTTTGGGAAAACCTTCTGATGCCTGTGGCTCCTTCCAGGCTCCCAGACCCTGGGGTAGAGCCACTGGGGCAACTTTAGAGCCACCAGCTGGCGGCCCTCTCCAGTGGCTCAGGTGGGCAGGGGGTGGGGCCTGAGGAGGTCAGGGCTGGGACAGCGAGGGTCACGGTGCCCAGAACATGCTCGGCCAGAGCCTGGAACACGGCACATTCTCAATGTGGTGTTAATGTTTTCCTGATTTCATGGTGTCTCTTGTTCTCAGGGAGCTCCGGCCTGAGATGGCGTAGCTGCAGGCAGTGAAGTAAGAGGTCCCATAGCAAAGCCATCCACACTAGATACACGTCAGGGACGTGTGTGGGTGGGTGGGTGCTCGGTAGTGGGGATTTGGAGTCGGGGTAGAGAAGGCTGGACCGGAACCCCCGACTCTCATCTGTTCAATGCAAGAGGCTTCCTGTGAGAGGTAGGCTTCTGCAGCCCTTGGGAGGCCAGGCCGGAGAGAAGCAGGCTGGGGAAAGGGGTGAGTGCAAGGATGCGGGCTGGATAAAGGCTTTCTCTGACAGTGCAGGAGCTCCAGACCCTCCCTGCGCCCCAAGCCCTGGCCTGCCAGGGGCTCTGAGTGGGGAGCATCTGGCGCTTCCCTCCCTCCCGGATGGGGCCCAGCCACCCTCCCCCCCCCGCCCCCGTCTGTGATCAATATTCTGAGAAAGGTTTCCTGCACCCTGCGGGCACTGGGTTTCACATGTGGAGCGGAGAGAGGTGCAGGGTCCTCTCTCCTTCGCTGTGGGTGAGCTCATCTCCGGCCTGGCCTCTCCCCCACCCAGTGTGGAGGAGCAGGCAGGGTGGGGGAGAGCTGGCAGGGAGGGGGTGCGAGCGCTTCTGCTTGCACTGGTTTCTCTGAGGCTGGCAGACACAATGCGTCTGCTCTCATGGAAAGGAGAATGGGGCAATTACTTAGTCAGCTGTCCAGAGAGGATGGAGCTGTGTTAGATGGCAGGAAGAACTTCCCACCAGCACGCACGGGAAAGGCTCTTTTATAAGCTATAATTAATTCTGCATCATTGAGAATGGCTTTGTTAGACGTAGAACGTCGGCTTCACCTCCTGCTTTCGCTGTGGGGACCGCTGTGCTCCTAGGCTGATTTGCTGTGGGGTGATTTTTAACCAAGAAACCAGCTGGGGGCAGAGAGGAAAGATGGATGATTTGTAGGTGAGAGTCTGGACAAGAGTGGTTTTTCAGAGAGAAGGGGAGCGGGGAGGTGGGGAGAGGGGAGAGGGGAGAGGGGAGAGGGAGAGAGAGAGATTGGAAAACAAACAGTAGAAAGAACAAGCAGTGTTTGGGACTTTGAGCCAATCCTCTGAAGTTCTAGGGCCTCAGTTTGCTCATCTGTACAAGGGTCCCATTTTAGCCTGAACCCATGGTCGGCAAACTGTGGCTCGCGAGCCACATGCGGCTCTTTGGCCCCTTGAGTGTGGCTCTTCCACAAAATACCACGGCCTGGGCGAGTCTATTTTGAAGAAGTGGCATTAGAAGAAGTTTAAGTTTTAAAAATTTGGCTCTCAAAAGAAATTTCAATCGTTGTACTGTTTATATTTGGCTCTGTTGACTAATGAGTTTGCCGACCACTGGCCTGAACAGTCAGTGGTTGTATGAAGCTGTGATTATGATTTGACAACCAAAGTACAAAGTAGCATTCTAAAGAGCTGAGCAGTTTCTGGGTTCATTTTACCTTGAATTAATGTGTTTTTTGGTCAGGGGTGGGGGTGGGGAACAGTAAGGAGAAGAGTAAAATTAACTACCTATTTCCTTGGGACCTTTCCGCTTCCTATTAATTTGTCCATCTATGTCTCTCTCCATCCGTTCACACCTCCCCTGCCCCATTCATCCACCCACCCATCCATCTATCCCATCCCTCCATATGTCTTCAGTTCTAGCTTACTCCTGGGTGGAATCTAGGGGAGACAGTGTTTAGGGGACCCCGGGAGGAAAGACCCTCAAGAGGCCCTTGGGTGAGTCCCTGGGACAGAGGCCTCCAAACTGAGGTGATCTGACCCCGGCCACTGTGCCGTCTGCTCTTTGGCAAATACTCCCTTTTGCTTCTGTTGATCACAGACCATTTCCCTCCCTCTTGGAAAGTGAGGAAGCCCTGGCTCCCAGGTGGTGGGAGTGGAGGGGTCAGTGAGTGCGGACACTCGGGTGGGCAGGTTGGGAGAGAGGGGTTAAAGGTGAGTCCTTCTCTGCAAACCCGAGGGGTTCGCTGAGAGGGGAAAGGCCTGTCTGAGGCCACGGGAGGCCGAGGACTAACCTGGGCCCCCGAACAACAGCATCCAGGGCCCAAGGCCAAGTTAGAACTAACTAACTTGTTGAGTAGCTGAGTATGTTAATGGCATGATTACGTGTGGGGTTTTCACTGATTAAGATGAATGAGAATAGGATGAGAGCACTGCAGGACAACATTACTCTAGTTAAGACAACCCCACAGTCCCTGATAGGAGCTGGGTTTATTTTTATTTTTCCAAAGACTGGAAGGATTATGCAAATATAAAAAATTAGTTTCTGGGTGAGGGCAATTAGAGTACGAGTGTTTTTCTTCCTTTCCTTTCTAAAAACTCTTTTAACAATATTGGTTTTATAATGAAAAAATGTTTTAAGTGAGAGAGAAAAGAGAAACAGGTTTGAGACTCTAGCGTCCTATGCTTTATATTCGGATATCCTAATGCTTTTAGCTACAAACATCTCCTTTTACATGGTGGGTACGGCTCTGGGATTTCAGTTTTTCAAGGCCCACGTGATGGTGTCTGCTCAGCTACCTCAGTAAGAAGGTCCCATTTCCACGATGGGGCCAGATGTAAGACAATGTTGAATGTAGTAAGCTTTGTTTCTCAAACCTGGGAACTAATTGGAAAAGAAACTTCTGGGACCCTGCCCCACACCTGCTGCATTTGAATGGGCATTTTAAGGAGGTGCCCAGGTAATGTGTATGTGCATTCCCACATGAGAGCCACTGTTCCGGAAGAGTAGTTCTCAAGCTCCTGCATACATCAGCGTCACCTGGAGGCTTGGAAAGAGGGTGTGGGTCTCCATCAGAGTTTCCGATTCCACGAGTCTGGGGGGGACCCCAGATCATTAGCATGTCTAACGGTGAAGACCAACTTGGAGAACCTCTGCTCTCAGGATGGAGCAAAACCACGTGGCCGTGAGTGTGGGACAGGGTGGGAACTGGTGTGGCCCCTGCTGTGTCAATGGATTGTTGCACCTGTGCAACGGGGGTGGGTCTTGTCCTTTCCGTTGGCTTCAGCTTCCTCATTGGCTGAGTGGGAGAATTGCACCTGATGGACTAGAATGTGCTGCTCCAACTCTGATCTGTCTTATCCTTCTATTAATCCCATCACGTGCATGTGAGAGCTGGTCAGAATGATTTTTGTATAAAACATTCTGCTGGCCTCACGCAGATGCTCTGTTCAGTCTCTAGTCGCCCTGCATTGCTGGGGCGACTGCTGTGTCCAGGCTTTGCCTCGTGGCCTCCAGCGTCCTGGCCTGGCATCCGTCCTCCACAGCCACTTGCACCCACATGTTTCATGGTTCCGTTTCTTTATTCATTAGACGCATATCTGCCAGTCGTTGTCTGTGCCCCTGCCAGTGGGTTAAGTGCTATGATGGAATCCAAAGAAGTGAATCAATCGACATACGCACATCATACCTTTTAAGTAAAGTAATAGAAACCCGATTGAAAGTAGTAAGACGATGGAGGGCGTTTGTGGTTGGCGCCGGTGGGAAGCCGGGCAGTGATGTGGACTTCAGGAGCAGGTGAGCAGGCCTCGCGCCCTTTCTCCAGGGCTCTGTGTGCTGACCTCTGTACTGGCTTCACCCTCCTCTGCTGCCTCCTTCCTGGCCCCACATCCCCGTTCCATGCTTCCTTGAAGGAAGTGGTTTTCTGGAGGGCAGGGACCATGCCTCTGTTGTTCACTGCAGTGCCCATGCCCACCCGTGCCTAGAACAGTGCCTGGCCTGCAGGTGAGGCAGCCTCTGTAACTGCCTGTACGCAGTGCTTTGTCCCCAAGAGTCCCTCTGAACAGACTGACGTGGGTCACGAGTTCCTCCAGAACCAGTCTTTGTGGCTTGAGTCATGAACCATCACTAACTTGTCTAGTGTCATCACATGCCACCCTGGAGCTGGAGATTGCATCAGCTTCCCCAGGCCCACAGGAGGCCCTATGTGGATATTGGGAATTATTTTATTTTATTTTTAAATCCTCACCCAAGGATAATTTTTCCCATTGATTTCTAGAGAGAGTGGAAGGGAGGGAAGAGGGAAAGAGAGAGAGAAGGAAGAGTGGGAAGCGGGGGAGGGGGGAGAGAGAGAGAGCAACATCAATGTGGGAAAAACACAATTGGTTGCCTCCCACACACGCCCTTACCAGGGCTGGGGAACCTGCAACCAAGGTACCTGCCTTGACTGGGAATGCAACCCATGACCCTTCGATCCACGGGCCCATGCTCTGACCACTGAGCAACCCGGCCAAGGCAATATTGGGAGCTTTTATGATGGATCCTTAGAGAGCAACTGCTAATGTCCACTGCAGTCCTCTGGCTGCAACACATACTCTTGTACTGCAGGCACAGCTTCAAGAACACTCCAGCTACATACAATGCACTCGCCTCATGCAAGGTGTGTGAGGTCCACCCAGCTACTGCTTCCAGCTCCCCGTCCAGCAGCTCTTGGTGCAGTGAGTCCTCTTCATCTTTTTTAGCTAAAACTGATGTTTCAGCCTCAACACATCCAATATGCACTGGTGGAGAGAGAATATGAGAATTGCAGAAATAAAAAACAAAATTTAAAAGTCAAGCAAACAAAAACATAGCCTTGGGAAGTAGTAAAAGTAGAAAGCTGTGTGAGGGTGCTGATCAGTGGTCCATAGCATTGATTCTGCAAGTGCGTGGCCTCCGTGGTGAGCCAGTCTGGAGCGAGAGGCTCTCCCTTGTCCCCGCTGCTCCCGGGCCCCTCTGAGATGGCCATTACTGAGGACTTCCCTTCGGTGCCACTATAGCAGTTGCCTCCCATGGGATGAGGCTGGGAACGTGGGCCTTGCCTGAGGGTTTGAGCAATGAAAGGCCAGACTTGGTAGGTCTCTCTGAAGACCTTGGGTTTTCAGTCTGTTTACCTCCCAGTCGATACGATGTGCCAATAACAGCAGCCAAGAGATATTGCTGAGTCAGTCTGAAGTCTGAGGTTGTCTCCTAGCAACAGACCTCCTTCCTCTGCTCATTCCCCGGCCCTTCGTTTTATCACTCCTGCTTCTACACTGTGTCTCCTGGGGCTTTGCTTTGGGACACGGAGGCACCTCGGGCCTGCTCTCTGCTCACTGGCTCCACCTCGGCTGCATCCTTACACCAGAAGGGATTGTCATCATTGCCAGGAGGGGAGTTTATTTCAAGAGATGTGTCCATATGGGTCAGGATTCAGACTTTCAACTGACCCCATCCTATGTCTCACTGTGGTTCCCGCCACCTACCTGTGCTCATGAACAATAGCATCACTTTTCCATGCCTGCCAGGCTCCCGGGGACAATAATGTCAGGAAATTTGGATTATAGGCCGTTGGTGGCAGGGCCACAACTCGTAGCAAAGCCATGTTTTCTTTTTCCTCTGCTCTCATCAGGCCACCTTGAACCAAAGGTTGTCCTTTAGGACCTTACTTTTTATTGAAGGCCACAGGAAGCAGTGTATTGCAACGTCCTAGATTTTTCTTACCTGCCATAGCCCCTGGGCACATGGTCAGTCTGCAACCTGGGGAACCGGAGGCAGCGGAATAACCACCCTCCTTGCTGTTATATATCAAGTGTTGCCAACTTGCCACAGCCCTGCTGCGTGTCCAGGTGATATCACTGTGCCAATTGGGAAAAGCCTCCCCTTTCTTAGGTCACTTTACTGCCACTTGCTAGGAAGTTGTCTTGTAAAGATACACATCTCTGCTGGCCGGAGTGCCCGTGCCCCAGGGCTGGGCAGGGCACAGTCCTCGGTGGCCCTGGATGGGAACATCTTCATTGTTTGCCAGCAAACCTCTTTGGCTCAGTGTATCCACCCTGCCTGACATTGTGGGGTCAAAATATTTCAACACCCCACTTCTGGTACCAAAGTCTCAATCCACTTCATGCAATTGATCGTAAGGTGACAAAAACCTGGTTTGATCTGACTTCCAAATATGAGCGTTATTGGCTTGTGTAACGATGGTGAGGATTGCAGGCATGGATTCACCATTTTGGCCCCATCTCCCTAATCTTTGCGAGTTGGCTTCATCCTCATGGTAGCAAGATGGCTGTGGCAGGTGCAGGCTGCAGGACTAAGGATCAGGCCACCTAGGAGGAGAGAACAGTCTTGGGAGGAGTTCTGAGTCGCACGGATTGGACATGCTTGGGTTGTATGCTCCTCTCATAACCTATCACCATGGCCTCTGGAATTAAATGCGCTGATTGGAGCTGGGGAGTGGGAACTAGAGGTCAACTTTCCAGAACCATGTAGCCCCCCAAACTGAAATCAAAGGCTTTTGGGAAGAGAGCCATGCATGCTCCTGATATAAATATGATGCTAATAGTGCTGATGGCTATTATTTACTGTCCTGCTCTATGCATTGGATCAAATAACCTATAACACAGGTACTATTATTACTCCCTAATTTTACTCCCATGTAAAAATATGTGAGAAAACTGAAGTTCTTACTAGGTCACATGACTGTTAAGTATTAGAACAAGGCGTGACCCAAAGTCTGTCAGATTCCTGTGCTTTCTGTCTTCATCTAATTGAGAAGGTCAGGGTCCCATCAGGAAACAGATGGCACACTCCACTCAAACGGGTTCTTTAAAAAGGAACTCTTTGCCAAGGTGCAGACATGGCATTGGAAGCCACACGGAAAATGCAATACCATGGGACTCCCAACACCAGGGCTTGTTACCAACCCTGAACTTGAGGGGTGAAGGGAGGGGTTGCTCCTGAACCCCGGCTGCCCAACGGGAGCTGTCACCTTTGCTTGAAGGTCACAGCCAGACCTACAGGGAGAGAGCTGGGGGCGGAGACAAATAACTTAGCCCCCCGTGTCCCTTCTCCTGCTGGTCTTCCCTATTGTCCTGCCCCAAGCAGAAGGCACAGGACATGTAGCTCAGGGTGGAGAAGCTGGAGAGTGGGCCTAGAGGAGAAGAAAGGCTGCTCAGAACAGGGCCAACAACACAGAGTAAGCTAACCAGTGTATGAGGCAGGAGAGATGTTACGGGGCAGGAGAGTCACCATAGTTATGGGCCATTTACTGACGTTAGTCAGGATTGCTTTGTTGCCATTTGTATTTTTTACAACAAAAATACACTCTTACGTCAATATAATATAACAGCTGCAGGTGATTGAATGCCTACTTTATCAAGTAAATGCAGATCTTCTCAGTAACTCTAGGAAGGGTTATAAGCCTTGCTGGGCAAATGGGGAAACTGAGGCTCAGAGAAGTTAATAGGTGTTGTAAAGGTTAAGAGCCAGGGCTGTGAAGGCTGGTCGCCTGAGTTCAAATCCTGACTCTACCTCTTACTCTTTGATTCCACGCCTGTTACTTTTCCCTTAGTTGCCTCAGTTTCCTCATCCTCATCGCAGTAGTAACCACCACCTCTGATAGCGAATGCGTGTGAAAAACCAAACTTGGAACAGTGCCTGGAACAGAGCAAATGCTCACACACATCAGCTCTACTCACTGAGTGGCTCGAGTCATATGGCTTGGCAGTTGCTGGGCTGGGGTTTGAATTGGACACCCAGCCAGGGAGTGCCCCTGCTCTGTATCACCAGCGTTGGCTGAGCCAATGAGGGCACATCCTCAGGGGCTTCCCCCAACCCCCAAGTCCAGGCAGTGGTTATGGACTTGGGCCAGGCTACTCACCCCTGTCGCTAAGGAGTCAGAGGCTAGCATTGGGGTTTACAGAGGCTGCAGGGACACTTGGGGTCGGTACCAGCAGGTCACTTGGGTGAATCACGTCACTTCTTTCCAAGGAAGGATGAGTGTGACCCACAAGCTTTGGCACACACCCTTGGGACCGTGCAGGACCTTTAAGACCGAGTAGACACATGAGCGCTGTATGCCAGCGCAGTCAGGGTCCTGTCTCTCTGTGCCATCCAGCCTGCCAGCAAAACATGGCCACCCATCCACTGGGCTGTCACTCTGACCTCCCTTTCCCTCTCCTGTCTCAGCCCAGTCTCCCCAGACAAGCTACCATCCTCAAACACAGCCACTGGGCTCTCGGAGCCCTCACCCCACCAGGTCCAGGGGTGCAGGGCAGGCCCCGCAGAGCACTGGGCTCCCGCCCGCTGCTGGTCTCTGCACTGAACTACTCTCATTGATGCGTAGCCAACCGAATGCTTTCCTGGGCGGGCGCGATGCTCAGACCTGAAGACAGAACACTGAATGAAGAGGAAGAAAGGAAAAGGAAATAGTAAAATGTCGTCCCGCCCTCATGTAGCTACATTTTAGAATGCCTCTCCGCTCGAGGCCAGAGGACGCTCGCAGCCTTTTGGAATTGTGCCCGAGTTACCATTTCAGTGCAAGACACCCAAGTCCTGGCCTCACTTCCTCCCCGTGCCCTCCGCTCCTCCTTGTCCATCCCTTCCCTTTATCCTGTTCTACCTCTTACCTTCTCTTTCCTCCCCTCCCTCCCTCATCGTCCTCTCCCTCTCTGCCTTTCCCCCCACTTTCCTGATCACCCTCCTCCTCCTCCTGGGCCCACTCCTGTGTGTCTTTTTCTCTTCTTGCCCTTCCTGTCCCCACATCTCGCCTCCACGCCAATCAAGGCAGAGCCTGTTAAGTGGGTTGCCCCAGCGCAGGGATGGGGGAGACAGGGGAATACAAGCTCTCCAATCACTGTGCCTTCAAGGAAGGTGGCTTGTGCTCTCGCCCTTCTTTGCCAACGGCACGTTGGTGCTGCAGCCCAACGAGTGATAAGCGAGTGAGTGGTCTTTCCGGCCACAGCACTCCAGTGCCCAGCCCCACCCAGTGACCCCCACCTGCATCTGTGCTCCCAACCCCCCACGGCTCTATAAAATGACAGGACTGGGCTCCTTGCTAACTGGTCAATTTCCAAAAGGAGAAAATAACCATTTAGGAAGCATTGATTAGGTGCTAGACTCTGTGCTGGGCACTTGACATGAATGAGTTACTTTGATCCCACAACATTTCCCCCGATTCCAACGCAGGCATTCTGGCTCAGACCTGAGGAGTGACTTGCCCTGCTCGTAAATGGGGGAGCAGGATTTGAATGGAGGACACTGTGCTTCTAACCACTGTCCTATCCTGCCCCTGCTGCAGTACTTACTCAGTTAATGTAGCCCACCTCGTCATGGCTGCAAAGGGCCCTGTCACCATTTGCTCTGTCCCCTTTATTATAAAGGTGCAGGTTTGAGGTTCAGAGAGAGAGAGGGCAACGTGCATGAGGTCACCCGTGGGGCCAGCATGGAGCGGGGACTCGCTCTCTCTGGCCAGGACCCTTTGTCCGCAGCATGCAAATGCAGGTGGCTGTTGCTCCCACTCTGCTGTGCGTGGGAACAGTTTTCGTCTTCTCACCTGTCACAGGAGTGCATTGGAGCAAATGACATCCCCGGCTGAGCCGCTCTGAAGCGAGGCCTGGCGGGGGGAGGTCCGGGCTGGCAGACCTTGGGGCGAAGGGGTGTGTGACCCTGCAGGGAAACAAGGATTGTATATGGCTGTTTACTCAAAGCCGGGCAGAAATGCTCAGCCACAGGAACGCCAGGCCTGGGGGTTTATTGCAGCTTTGAGTTGATGCTTAAACTTTGTGCTAAATAAAATCCCAGAACAGTCTAAACAAATTCGCCTCAGGTGGGACTTTCAGGCCTGGCATTAGCGGGGGCGGGTGAACCTCTGCAGACTTCAGTGGGTCAGGCGGGTCGCCCTGCTGGCAGGGAGGAGGCTCTGAGCTCAGACCTGGAGCTAGTGTTCTCTCCCTCTCTCCCTCCCCCCCCCCCTTTTCTCCCCTCCATCTCTCTCCCTCTCTTTCTTTCCATCTTTTTCTCTCTCTCTTCCCCTCTCCATCTCTCTCTCTCTCTCCTTTCCTCTCTCTCTCTCTCTCTCTCTCTCTTTCTCTTCCTTACCCCTCTCTCTCTCCATCTCTCTCTTCCTCTCCCTTCCCTATCCCTCTCTCTCTCTCTCTCTCTCTCTTCCCTTCTCCTCCTCCTCTCTCTCTCTCTCTCCCCCTGTCCATATCTCTCTCCCTGTACCTCTCCCTTCCCCCCTTCCCCTCTCCCTCTCTTTCTCTCTCTATCTCTCTCCCTCTCCCTTACCCTTTCCCTCTCTTTCTCTCTCTATCTCTCTCCCCTCCCTTACCCTCTCCCTCCCTCTCCCTCTCTCCTCTCCCTCTCCCTCTCCCTCTCCCTCTCCCTCTCCCTCTCCCTCTCCCTCTCCCTCTCCCTCTCCCTCTCCTTCTCTCCCTTTTTTCTCCCAGCTGGCCGGATTGGATAGGCACTTCCAGGCTTACCCCCACATGAGATTCCCCGCATGGCCCAGCATCTGGTGGGGACGGTGGTGGTGCCCGTGCCAGTCCCTGGAAGGAGGCTGGGCCCAGCAGGGTGCTTCCCAGGATGTGACTAGGACAGGGTGGGCATGCCAGGCCCAAGTCCCTCTGTGGCGTCTAAGCTGAGCATTTAGAACCTGGCTACAGGCATTTGCCAGACCAGAGACAAGAACAGGTGGCGCTCGGCGGTATCCCAGCATTTTACAAGAACAAGAAATGAAGAGACGGGAAGCGGCCCAATCCCAGGCTGAGCATGCCTCTAGGATGAGGCTCTTCACTGACACAATAGACGCCCAAGCAGGGAAGCCCCCACGCCGGCAGCTGCTTCCCGCTCAGGACCTGGCCCATAATTATAATCCCCGTCCTTTGATTTTCTCTGTGAAAACAGCAACATTCCGCTAGGCTTCGAGCTGAAAAAACACACCGGGTAGAGCTTAAGAGATTTATAAACACGACGAAAAATCCCAGGCTTGTTTCCCACAGCTCATGTCCCTAGGTGAGTGGAGGGAGGCGGAGAGAGGGACAGCTGAGCTCGGAGGGTGGGAGCCAGAAGTGGGAGTCGGGGGATACAGATGTGCAAACACCTGGGTGTGCATGGACCAGAAGCTGAATGGGAGCCAAGAATATGACTCAGCTGCCAAAAAACTAGCTAATCGTCTCTGGCGGCAATGAGAGGGGTATATACACATAGGTGTGTGTGTCTATCCTATGCAGGTGCCCACAGTTCCATCCAGAAAGGATTTATGGGGCTAGGATAGACAGAGAAGCTGAGTGAGAGGGACAGTTGTCCTTCTGGACTCTGTGCTGATGGGCAGGGACCTAATAAGCCGGGGAGCAGTCCACTCGTTGGCGGGACACAGTGGGTGGTCTTTTCTGTGTGCCTGGCAATAGCTGAAGGCCCGCCATTCGGAATTGATGGAGAAAATTCCAGGTTTGGGCGCTGGCAGGGGCTCCAGAAGCATGAGACGCAATCGCACGCTTTGGTGATCGTTTGCTGCCATTTTGCAGGTGCGCCATCTCAGTGGCCGGATGGGGTCTGGGCCCCCCACCTGCTCATTTGCAGCCCTGCCTCTGTCTACAGGGGACTTAGGTGCAGACGCCCTCGGGGAAAACATGGACACGTGGTTTTGTGGTTTGGGGAGTAATCGCCCCTGTTGTGTCCACAGGGACGTAGGGGACTCCTCCCGGGCAGAAAGGGCAGTGGGGGCCCAGCCCACTGGGCATCTCGCATTCTGGTGGGAGCCCAGAGGCCCAGGGTATCAGGGCCGCCTTCACCTGTGGAAAGAAGCAAGGTGTGGCCAGACTTGGGGTAGGCCTGGAGGATACAGAGCTAGAGGAAGTAGTTTTATTTTTTTAAATTTTATGTTGCTTTTTAAAATTTTCTTTTTAGCATCTCACTTTCTTCTGCCCAGCCCAGCTCAGAGGCCAAGTTGTGCAGGGTCCCCCTGGTGGCCTCGCTGGTGGGCATTCTCCTGGTTGGACAGTGTGGACACAGTGCTGGCCCCGGGCTGCTGGCTGAGGCCGATTCAGCGCCGGAGGCTCAGCGCTCTGCAGATGCTGCTAGAACACTCTGACAGTCCCTCCAAGGCTGCTGTGCCTGCAGCGCCTCCGCCCACCCATCTGCCTGCGGCCCCGCGTCATTCCTCCTCCCAGCCAGCACTGCCTGGCGGCGTCCCAGTGACCCCTGCTGCCACGCTCCTCTCTGGGCTCAGGTTTCCTAATGGGAAAATTCACAGCCGGCATCTCATGGAAAGGCGGTCGCTTAGGAGCCTAGGAGCTCACTGTCCAGCAGGGGACAGCCTCCCGGGACGGTCCCCTCTCTCACGCTAGAGCTGAAGAGGGTGCGCCTGTAGCCAGCATCCAAAGGCCAAAGCAGCAGCTCGCTGGAAATGGAGTGTGTGTGTGCGCACGCACATGTGTTATGGACATGCATGCATGTGTTTGAATGACCAGGTCTCTGGACTCATGTCCACATGAGTGCAAGTCTGTGCGTGGCAGAGTCCCTGCAGGTGGTTAGGCAGGCGGAAAGGCGTACTGGGTATGGTATGTGCCTACATGTGGCACTGCCTTGTGCATGCACGTGTGTGTGTGTGTGTGTGTGTGTGCATGGGCATCCTTAGATGCCTGTTTTCTTCTCTGTAGGTATTTGTGTGCCTCTCTGGGTTCCACGAACAGGGTGGGGCTCTGGGGCCTGACACCTGTGTGCTGCTGCGGTGTCTGATGGGCGTGTGTGATGAGTAGCATAATGAAAATCTCTCTGTGGTCGTGTGTCCGTAGGGAAGAGGTGCTGGAAGATGGGAGGCTGTGGTGCCCTGGCCAAGGCCCAGGTTTCAGCAGAGCTGTTTCCCAGCATCCTCTGCAAGTGCGAATATCCCTGCTCATTGCAGCTGAGACCTGTCACCTATGCCATGGTTGGGGACCTTGTCAGTGAGCTCTGTGTCTCCCTGGGCCCTGCCCCATACCCTGAGCTTTCTCTCCACCACCTTTACTCTCTGAGTGGACCGAGGAGGCTTCTGGGGGCTCCTCCATGCCATTGGCACCCAGGGGTGTCTGCTTCTATCATTGCCCACACCCCACCACATTCCCTCCTGGACCTCAGGAATACCCTTCCCCAAGGGCCTTGTCACTTTTGGACACCTCAGGTGGACTGGGACCTCTGATGAACAAAGAAAGACCTCAGAGAGCTCCCAGCCGCCCCCCAGGGACATGTTCTGCCTTGCTGCCTGTGCTTGCTCCAGGCGGGAGGCGGGGCCTGGCACAGGTAGGTCCCTTAGAGAACAGACCTGAGGTGAATGAATGGATGGAGAGGTGTGTCCGCCACACCCACACTGATGGTCAGGGACCTGGCACAGGCTGGGGGGGGTGTTATTTGGGGTTCCAGTCTGTGCACCGGCATTACCTGGGAGAGTTCAGGCTGGGCAGCACCACCCAGGCTGAAGTGGCCACTCGCCACAGGGAGTCCGGAACCTGCAGCCAGCTGGTCAGGAAAGGGGCCCGGCTTTGCTGGTTGTGCAGGTGCCAGGAAGCTGGTGCAGAGTTAGGGCACAGCCTGTGTCTATGTCAGCCCTGGGTGCACAGCATCGTGCTGCTTCAGAACCAGGGGAGGAAGCAGGCATCCTGGGCACCACACAGGCCCGAGCTCCCAGGCACGGCACAGTGCCCTCCTCTCCCGGAGGAATCTCTTTTCTGCTGATCCCAGTGGCTTCCTGCAGCCTCAGAGGCGGCGTCCCTTCCGGCCCCAGAGGGAGCTGGGGAAGGACTTTAATTTGCAGACTGCTGTCTTCCACTGGAGAGGCCTGCCTCCTGGCTCCGCAGCCCCAGCTGAGTGCCTGAGCCTGGGGTGGGGGTGGGGTGGGGGGATGGGGGAGCAGAGGGGAGGCCTATGTGTGTCCCCAGGACAGCAGGCTCCCTCCAGCCCCTGGTGAGCTGCCCCCAGCCAGGAGGGGAGGAAACCTGATGCTCTGCAGCGGGACAGCTGTGTTCTGCATTTCCCTTTAATGATGAAAATGCCATTATGTTTTCTGCTCAACGTTACCCAGGCAGAGGCAGCTGGCAGCCCCTCAGGGCAACATCCTCCTCCCCACACTGCCAGTCACAGCAGAGCCACAAACAAAACACATTCCTAAAGCTCTCCACTGTCTCCTCCGCCCTGGACCAGGCACCTGGAGGAGAGAGATGCTGGGCCTCTGTGCCCACCGGGGGTGGGAGGTTAGAGGGGGTGGAGTAGGCAGAGCCCAACAGGAAGATACTCAATCTCTACAAGAGCTTGGGATCCAGAAGGGAGCTGAGGTCCATTTTGCAGATGGAACTCCTGAAACTGGAGGGGCGTGGGCTCCCACAAGGTCCCCCAGCAGCTCACAATTGTCAGCACTTACATAACATTGATTAAGTGTCAGGACTGTTCTGAGCATGTATTTGTAGTAAGGTTATCAGGTGTGAGGTGGTATTTTCCCAGCACACCTGAGGAGGAAACTGAGGCACGGCACACGGACCCTGTGCTGATGAAGTGGTGCGGTCTATGCATGCACATTTGTGCCTGTACGATGGTCCCTCCCTCAGTGAACCCTGAATGGAAGCACCTGAGGGCAGAGATTCTGTTTTGTTCTGTTTTGTATCCACAGCTCCTAGGATGCACCTGGCCCATAATGAGTACACCTGGCCCATAGTGGGTGCACCTGGCCCATAGTGGATGCACCTGGCCCATAGTGGGTGCACCTGGCCCATAGTGGGTGCACCTGGTCCATAGTGGGTGCAACTGGCCCATAGTGGGTACACCTGGCCCATAGTGGGTGCACCTAGCCTATAGTGGGTGCACCTGGCCCATAGTGGATGCACCTGGCCCATAGTGGGTGCACCTGGCCCATAGTGGGTGCACCTGGTCCATAGTGGGTGCAACTGGCCCATAGTGGGTACACCTGGCCCATAGTGGGTGCACCTAGCCTATAGTGGGTGCACCTAGCCTATAGTGGGTGCACCTGGCCCATAGTGGGTGCTCAGAAGGTATTTATTGAATAAATGAATGAACTGAAGCTGGACACTCGCCGAGCTGCCAAGAGTGGCAGTTTTTCCCATGATGAGAACTCCATGTCTTTACTCCTCAGTTTCCACACAGCTAAGATTGGCGTATGCTGAACCTTGTCAGTGGCTGCCAGGAAAGGAACATCAAGATGATTAAAGTTGGGGAAATGGTACCTCCGGGGTAGCGTTGAAGGGATGGGGGTCAGTGACCCCAAAAAGCGAAGCCAACCTCAGAGTTGTGTTTAGGCAGGCTTGAGCTATCTGTGGCTGATAGCTGTCCATCTGCCTCTGCCTCTGAGGTCTGGCCCTGGGAGCGGGGGAGGGGAGAGGAAGGGGAGAGGATGGAATTTGAGGGAGGGAGACAGGTTGGGGTGAGCAGGGGATCTCACTGGACAGGTTTGGGGCTGGGTGGGGTAGAAAGTGGGGTGAGTGTTGGGCTGTCAGCGCTTTGCCATTAGAGATGGGGCAGGCATAGGGCAGGAACGGGGTGAGGTGTTTGCCTTGGGTGCAAAATTTAAGGGGATGTACAGGTAATTGTGATAACCTTTAAGTGCAATATTTCTTTAAAAAATTAATGCAGACATTTATGATGAGCAAAACAAGACAGGACCTGATACTATGCTTACATGACCACCTGGCCCCCCTCCTGCTACCCCCAGTCCTGGGCCTGGCACAGATCAGGTGTCTCTGAGACTGGGTGGGGTGGGGTGGGGGTGGGGTTGTCCTGAGGGGATGCACTATGAGGGAGACAGGTGTGGTTGGGGTGGGGCGGGATGTGTCTTGGGAGGCTCCTGAGAGCTGTGCTTTGGGGGAGAGAGGAAGGGTTTGGGGTGCCGGTCTTATGATGGGAGGTGGTGAGCAGTGAGGAGAAGCATGGCCAACCGGCCTGCTGCTGGAAGGGAAAGAGGGCTGTGGATGGGAAGGTTTCTCTCAAACCAGTGAATCCTCCACCTAATTGGGCTCATTGTATTTAAGATGGTTCCCACTGGAGTACAGGAATCATGGGCTGGGCGGGGCAGCTTTCTCCTGGGTAATGAGCTGGGGGGGGGGGCGGGGGGCTGGGCAGGGGGAGAGGGCTGGGGCCTGCAGAGGGGAGTGTGAGAGGAGCCTGGGCTGAGGGCAAGCCCATCCAGCCACCCCTTCCCCGCCCTCCCCTCTAGATGGTAGCCTCTCACTTCCTGCCCCTCCCCAGAGCATTGCATGCCCAGGGCTCAGATTGTTTCTCCTGTCACCCCTCCTCATAACAGAAAACAAGAACTGAAAGAGGCAGCCCCTTCTCAGCACCCCAGGCACCTAGGAGAGAGAGCCAGGGCGGTGGGGGTCCCAGGAGTTCCTCCATCCACAGTCCTCCAGCCTGAGAAGGTGAAGCTGGAGCCACAGGGAAGATGATGGAGCAGAGAGCAGGCTCTGCGGGCCTGCATGCTCCCACCAACCTGTGGGCGGTGCTAGGCTCTCCTGTTTGCAGCGGGAGGCTTGCAGGAGTTGGGATTCTCTTGGCTTCTCTGCCAAGGCTTTGGGTGCTGGAGAGCAGCATCCAGCAGGGGAGGAGCTGGTGGCCAACAGTGAGGTGAGTTGACCCCACAGATCACAAGAACCAACCCCAACAGTCGTGGCTCAGGACCAGGGGAGAAGTGAGGATGGTGGGGCCACAGAGGGGCTGGAGTGGTCAGGGATGCTCCCTGGAGGAGGGAGCACTTGAGACGGGCCTTGTTTCTGGCTATGAGAGCAGCCCCCTCAGCCCCATGCACTTGCTCCTTGGGAGTTTCCTTGTTTGGGTTTCCATTCTTGGGTCACTTTCTGGCCACACTGGGTGTGGCATGGTGGGGCTTGCCTAGAACAGTTGTGGCCCCAGGGTGCGGGAATGTGCACCCAGGACATTTTTCTACGGGAAGGACATCCGTTCCACAAATATTCCTGAGGAGTGTGTTGGGGTTCTTGCCCTCGTGGACCGCACACATGAGGGCGATGAGCCTCTGCTCTGTATGTCGGATGAAGCCAGCAGGGTCATTCTTCAGGTAGTGAGCTCTCTGTCCCTGGAAGCAATTAAGCACACGATGATTCTCAGACTCCCTGGGCCCAAAATTCAGTTCTGTCAGTACCAATTTCATAACCTTTGGCGATTACGTCATCTCTGTGCCTCCCTTTCGCCACCTGGGAAACAGGGGTATGTAATAACGACACTCCCTCCCAGCGCTGCTGTGAGCTCAGGGACGTCTGCGGGTGGCGCCAGGGAGCTTGCCTGGCACATGGGGAGCGCGCATGCATGGTGCTCAGACGAGTGGCTGTTGCTTGTATGGCGGTCACCTACGGGTTCTCTGCCTGGGGACAGGAGATGGGGTTTGAAGCTTCCGGGCTGTGTGCCACCCGAGTCCCTGGCTTTGTCCTGCCCTCACCTGGCAGGGCTCTGGGCTCCTGCCCGCGGTCCCTGCCTGCATGGGGCTGTGGGGGCAGGTCTGGTGTTTGCCAGCATCCCCACCTGCTCCTGCTGCACAGCCCAGAACAGGCTCCGCCCATCATCCCTGGGCCTCCCTTCGTCTGCGCGTGGACCTAGGCCCTTTGGCGTCGCCACTCGGGGTCTCTCATTTTCCTGACACAGTGAGCTGAGGAAAGTGTACCCGCTTAGTCGTCACTGGGTCCAGTGTGAGCACACAGAAGGACACACCCTGACCTTGGGGGACAGTCCGCATGAATGTAGTACAGCCCCTGGCTGCCTCTCCCAGGACGGCAGTGCTCCTCTCTCAGAAGGAGGCTCCCCGAAGAGAGAGGTTATTTCTCCCCCTCAGACTGCGGCTCCCCTCAGACTGGGGTTCCCCTCAGACTGGGGCTCCCTGAGGACAGGGCCATGTCCCCCTCAGACAGGGGCTCCCTGAGGGCAGGGCTGTGTCCTCCTCAAACTGGGGTTCCCTGAGGACAGGGCTGTGTCCCCCTCAGACTGGGGTTCCCTGAGGACAGGGCTGTGTCCCCCTCAGACTGGGGCTCCCTGAGGACAGGGCTGTGTCCCCCTCAGACTGGTGCTCCCTGAGAACAGGGCTGTGTCCCCCTCAGACTGGGGCTCCCTGAGGACAGGGCCGTGCCCCCCTCAGACTGGGGCTCCCTGAGGACAGGGCTGTGTCCCCCTCAGACTGGGGCTCCCTGAGGACAGGGCTGTGTCCCCTCAGACTGGGGCTCCCTGAGAACAGGGCTGTGTCCCCCTCACACGGGGGCTCCCTGAGGACAGGGCAGAGTCCCCCTCACACGGGGGCTCCCTGAGGACAGGGCAGAGTCCCCTCAGACTGGGGCTCCCTGAGGACAGGCTATGTCCCCCTCAGACTGGGGCTCCCTGAGGACAGGGCAGAGTCCCCTCAGACTGGGGCTCCCTGAGGACAGGCTATGTCCCCCTCAGACTGGGGCTCCCTGAGGACAGGGCTGTGTCCCCCTCAGACTGGGGCTCCCTGAGAACAGGGCTGTGTCCCCCTCACACGGGGGCTCCCTGAGGACAGGGCAGAGTCCCCCTCACACGGGGGCTCCCTGAGGACAGGCTATGTCCCCCTCAGACTGGGGCTCCCTGAGGACAGGGCTGTGTCCCCCTCACACGGGGGCTCCCTGAGGGCAGGGCGGTGTCCCCCTCAGACTGGGGCTCCCTGAGGCCCAGCTGTGTCCCCCCTGTGACGGGCAGCTCTCCCAGGACCACCCCGCAGAAGCCCAGGGAACTGCCAGGTCTCCCGCCTCTGCTTGAGGAGATCCCCCATGACTGACACAGGCCGCTGGCGCCTGACCTCAAGCCCCTTTCTCTCCACCTCCTCACCTGCCTCCTCCATCCTGGCCCGCAGTTTCCTCCAAACATCCCAACCGGGGCCAGACCCGTCTGCTTCCACATCGCTGAGCCAGCTGCAAAACCAGGTCACCTCCCTCTCCTTGTCCCCGTCCCTCTCCCTAATCGAATCATTTCCCCTGCGTTGTGCGCGTCAGTCGAAGCTTGGACAGACGTGGGTCTTACAGTCACCGGGAACCGCGAGGACCGCGATGAGACGGGAATAATAAGAGTCTTGATGCAAAATCAGCAGAGTGTGGGATCTCCGCCTTCCCTGCCCCCTCCCCGCCTGCTCCGCCCGGTGCTGGCTGCGGGCTCAGCACTAATCTCAGTGCTCAGCGGGGTCTGTCGGGGCGCAGAGGAGGGCGCCTCGCTCACGCTCTTGCCACCTGCCAAGGGGAGGGGGTGATGGGGCGGGGTGCAGTGGGGACAGGTCTGGTGGCTGATAGAGTCCTGTGAAAGCCCATGTGTGATGGGCCCCAGAGGGAATGTCTTCTGACCCCAGGCAGTTGCCGTCCACCCCCAGTCACCAGGGCAGCAGCAGGGACAGCCCAGGGCCTTCCCTGTCCTGCTCTTGGGAACTCTGGGTCCAGGTCGCAGCCCGCTGTCAGGCTGCCCGGCATTAGGACAGCTGCGTCTCCTTCCCCTGGGTGAGCGATCATAACAGTCATGATGATGCTAATGATGCTAATCAGGCAGCCAAGTTGTGGATGCGCTTCCGTCATCTCATCTGAGGGCAGGCAGGTGGCCGAGGCTCAGAGACTTCAAGAGGTTTGTTTGTGGTCACACAGCAAGGTAGCGGCACCAAGGCCTCTTCCCTCAGCCCGTCTTGCTTTCCGGGGAGACTGGGGGACCCCGGGCTGAGCCAGGCTGCCCGAGGGAGGTGGGCTGGGCGGCGATCAGCAGCCTGGCCGTGGAGTCAGGCAGACCTGGTCCCAGCCCCGGCCCTGCCATTCTCTGTGGGCCTTGGGCGAGTTGCTTTACTGCCCTGAGCCTGAGTCACCTCATCTGAGAAGTCGGACAGCCGTCCTTCTCTCCCAGGGCTTCTAGAGGATGCCCGCAGGGTGCCTGGCACTTGGTAAGTGGCATCTGTCTTGGTCTCTTCTGAGAACCCCTTCCTCCTCCTCTTCAGACCCCACAAAGTGGCCCATAGCCCCTGTCCAGGGTCCTAAGGAGAGTGACAGTGGGGCTGGGGGGGGGGGGGGGGGGTGAAGATGAGTCCTGACTGAGTAACACCGATTTCCAGTGCACACATGGCTTGCGTTCCGGTTCAAGCACTGTCCGGAGCTTTTCACACGCACTTTCTTAATAAATTCTCCTAGCATCTTTATGAAAACCTAAAATGAGTGCTTAAATGAAAATAATTACAAGCTTCATGTGTTTTTTTAGAAAGGATTATACAGTGTAATTTTTTACCTAGCCAACTGCTATGTTGTAGCGCAGGTTTCCTGCTCCGTTTGTGAACACGTTGGTATGTCCAATTAACCTTCGGGTTAAATAAGTGTCTATATACAGATACCTACACGTGTGAGTGCGCACATTTGGTTGCATCTGCATGCATTTTATATCATTAAATCAAATGCTGTTTTTAATGGGTGTTGCCTATTTTAATCGAGGAAAAAGGAGTAGTGGGTAATGTTATGAAATCATACTTGACTTTGAAATGCAGTCAGAACCCTTCGGACAATTCACAGATGTCCTGTGTCTTCTTACGCTGTGCTGATCTGGAGACCGGGAACCTTTCAAAGCTTGAGAACTGTGGCTGCGTTCAGGCAGCCAAATGGTTCACCAAGTTTTCCCTCCAGCCTCCACTTCGCTTCCTGCTGCCTAATTGGCACCTGAGAGACCCCCCGATGCCATGACCCGGCAGCAGTCTCTCAGCGAAGGGCCTGGAGACATCATTGATACACAGCTTATGTTTAATAATAAAGCCTGCAGTGTTTGTTCAGCGTTCTTAAAACGTATCTAGGGAGGGGAAACTGAGGCACGGGGATGTCACCCAGGTGGCTTCAGAGCCTGCCATCTCACAGTGACTGACCAGGTCCACGGGGACGAGGTGATAGAGCTCACACTGGGCTTCCGGGCTCCCGACTCCCTCCGGTGTTTAGAAAGTGGTTCACACCGCAGGCTCCGCAGTCCAGGCTCCGCAGTCCAGACAGCCCTGCTCCACCATTTACTCACCATGTTCCCATGGGCCAGCTACTGCAGTCCCTCTGTGCCTCAGTTTTCTCATCTGGAAAATGGGGATAATAGTTGAAGAACACTTGTACCATGAAAATTAAATGAGCTAGTCCATGTAAGGAACTTCAGAGAGGGCCTGGAGAATTCTGAGTGCTCAGTGCATGTGGCTATTCATCAGATCAGCACAGCAGCATTAGCATAATTATGCCCTGATGCTCCTGCTCATACCTGCCTTCTCTCCTCTGTCCTTCCTCAGTCCAGGCCACGCTGAGGTCCAGGCCTTGGCTCCCAGTCCCCCCTTTTCTCCGCAACATGCTTCTTGTGACACAGCCCCGGTTTTCCTGTGGGGCCGTGCTTGTTTGCTGAGTCTCCTCTCTCAGTGTATCAGGTCCCTTCATGTTTTGGACACAGAAGGCACACTCCGCCCTCTGCTCCAGGACATCGGCGCAGGCTGGCTGACCTGACATGTCTAGGAAGTTGCACCGGCCTCGGTGCAGGTGAGGGTGGGAGTGAAGCTTCATGTGTTTTATTGATAGTAATTTACAGAAAAGGTTACTTGAGAGTTCCTTAAGGAAAGAGAAATCTGATTGCGCGCACGTGTGTGCGCGTGTGTGTGCGTGTGTGTGTGTGTGTGTGTTTTGAGCAAGAAAGGAGAAAAGTAGGAAACATCCCACTCATATACTTTTTAGAGCAGCGAACAGATGAAAAGAAATTCAGTTGGTACAACGAGTAATGGAAAATACATTTTGGTTCTGTATTTTGTCCAGTTAAGGGAAAGAGAAAGGACAAGCAAATGGAGAAAAGGAGAGAGAAAGGGGATGGAGAGAGAACAACAAAATAGAGGCCCCCTGGGAGAGCCAAGCCCATGTCACTAAGCCTCAGGGAACCCCGAGAAACACCCTCCTGTTGGGGGAACTGAAGACTCCGCGGCGAAAACCTCCCATGGTTCTGTCGCAGTTTCCCCCCTGAGCGGCCTGTCCCCTCCCGGCACCGGACCTGCAGTCCAAGTGAACTAACCTGCGGACTCGATTGAGCCTGAGATGTGACTCCTCCCTCCTCCGGTGTGAGCTCTGTGCTCACCTGCGCGCCGGCTCGCGGCACGGAATTGACAGGGCGCCGGCTTCCTGTGTTCCCAGCCCGGTTGGAGAGGCAGACGGGTAAATAACGATTATAATAAAAGTCAGGCCGCTATAATTACTATAATAAAAGTTCAGACGAAGTGCAGGGAGGAAGGATTAATTAATTCCAACTGGGAAATCCAGAGCGCTTTGGAGGGAATAACGGATGAGGCATCTTGGAGGAGGAACAGGGCTTCCCGGGGGCACGGAGGGCAGGGGGCAGTGGTGGTGGGATGTGGGGTGGATTTTCGTCAGACGACTGGGATTTGAGCTCTCACTGGGCCACCTGGAGCGGTGTGCACCTTTCGACAGGTGACCTACCTCTCTGCGCCTGTCGCCCCTGGGAAGGAGACTGAGGGTCCACCCCTCCTAGGGCTATTGCATAAGAGGGTCCTCAAACTTTTTAAACAGGGGGCCAGTTCACTGTCCCTCAGACCATTGGAGGGCCGGACTATAGTTTAAAAAAAACTATGAACAAATTCCTATGCACACTGCATATATCTTATTTTGAAGTAAAAAAACAAAACGGCAAAAACACCCGCATGTGGCCCACGGGCCGTAGTTTGAGGATGCCTGCATAAGAGGCTAAGCCCGGACACTGTCTTGTGAAATGCAAACTGTTGGGCAGTGTAAACAAGTCCCAGTGGGGGGGGGGGCATGGTTGTCGGGGTGACCGTGACCCCAAGTCCATGATCGTGATGTGAGAATGCAAGCACGGAGCTGCAGGCTCGCCAGCATTTGCCCGCAGTAGGGCCAGCCTTCCCGGCCCTCGGGTTTCCTGGGAGACCATCCAAGCAGAGTGAGGTTCCTCGCTGGCCCTTTAAAAGCCCAAACCAGCCCTTTGGTGGGCGGTGGGGAACTTGATGCACCTGTGGCCATGTGCACATTTGAGAGGTGCAGCAGCTTCCATCCGCAGCAGCTGGCACAAACTATGACTCGGTCACAGTAGGATGAGTGCACCTCACCCTGGCAGTGGCCTGTCCAACCCTCCCAGACCGTGGGACCATGGGACCATGGGAGTGAATACGAGGTGGCCTTCATCCTGAGGGAGCTGGGTGAGTGTCCATGAACAGGAGTTCCATCCCAGCCATCGCTGGGATCTGATGACCCTGCGGAGAATAGCCTGTGGCCTGCCTCAAGCTGTCCCCATGGGGGGAAGAATTTCAGACAAAGGGATGACACCTCCTAGATGCCTGGCATGTCGTGGGCCACAGCAATGCTCGGGCGACTTCTGGGTGCCACTTGCGGGCACACTGGGTGTGGGTTCACTAGGGGAACTTCGGGCGAGATGGGAAAGTAAGATGGGGCCAGAATTCAAACGGGATCGTGACACGTGTATGGAGTACGGACATGTGCCCAGGGCTGTGCGTTTCTGTGTGGCGACTCAGGCACCTGCCCCCACAGATTCCGCCCGGCAACCTGGCTTCAGGCACCAGGGACTTAGGGTTCCTGGGCAGAAAGTGGCCTCTGTGGGTGTGTGTTGGGGATCCTGCTGAGACATGGAGGCTGGGGTGAGGAGGGCGGCACTATGGGCTCCTCAGGAGGGACCTGATTGGCGATGGCCCAGACAGGAGCTAGGACAGCAGGACGGAGGCAACGGCAGTGGGGCTGGAGGGGAAGGTGGGGATTAAAAACCTATTATATAAGTAGGATGAGTGGGACCCAGAGCCCCTGGGAAGCAGTCTCATAAACAAAAAACCGGCGCCGAGATAAGACAGCTGAACCGCTCCTCGGAGAGGAGCGAGGGGAGGGAGGAGTCAAACAGCTTCAAGGGCACCGGAATTCTACTCGCTGGAGGGAGGCTGTGTTGGGACAGGCGCTCAGAAAACTGCCTGCAGAATTGGCTACAGCTGCGTGTGTGTGTCTTCTGTGACTGGCCGCTCCCTCCTACCTGTGCACACAGCAGGAATGCGCACCTGTGCCCCAGAAAGACGGGTCTCGGGTGTTCCTGGCCGCACCCGGTGTTCACAATCGCCCCAGCGGCCCCCTTGCCCAGTGCTCAGCAGCGTGGAGGGAGAGGGACTCAGGACAGCATGAGCAGTCCGAAACGCCACCGCACTCCATGGGGGGGGTCTCAGGAACACAATCTCCTGAACACAGGACCAAAGCCACACATAGGACTGGACGGCGGGGCTGCACGTGTGCACCTGGCACAGATGCCATTCCGTGGAGACAGAAGCCTGAATGGCAGTCTGTGGTTGGGGGAGGGTGGGGAGGGGGGGCTCAGGGGCTTCTAGGGGCCCTGTTATCTGTTTCTTGATCCCAGTGTCTGTCCTGTGTGTTTATTTTGTGCAGGTTCATTGAGCTTATCGTATGTGAACTTTTCATATTCTAACAAACAAGCTTTTAAAATTCCCTCCCTGCCCCACAAGATGTGGTTTGAAGCAACCAGGTCAGGGGGGACCAAGGCCAGGAACCCACAGGGAGGAGGAGGGAGCAGAGAGAGCTTGGTTGGGGCAGGTTGAGTTTAGGGGGCGAGGAGTCAGGCCACAGGCGGGCGGTAAGGAGAGCAGCAGCGGGAGGGTCCTGGGGAGGACCAGGGTTCAGGGCAAGCAGAGGTGACCCTCCAAGGCAGCTGGGCAGGGGGGTCTGAGGGAGAGGCTAAAAGCCACGAGGGGAGGGCGTGGTCCCAGGGTCCCAGGGTCCCAGGGTCCCAGGTTGCAGAGGCCAAGCGTCCTCATTGTGATCACCATCATCACAGCCTCCATCCTGGCTCCCTTACCCCCTGCCTGCCTCCCAGGCGCTTCTGTCCTCAGGAGCTACTGCTCAGTTACCTTCCCCTGTTCCAAACCTCACGACCCCCCTCCCCTCACCCCGGGCCCTGTGCATTTCCGGAACTGCTCCCAGCCTGGGCTCTGCCATCCTGTGCCTGTGCAATGGATTGTTCCAACCCAAATAAGTGAACTTTCCATCCATTCTTGTTACACTTCTCCTGTCTGTCTGAGCCACAGTGGACGGTGGAGGGAGGTGAGAACCCCTGCACAGGCGTGTCTGTTTATGTGCGGGTGGTCCAGAGTCCAGGGTGGAGGTGGAGCAGGCAGCTGGGGTCCCAGAGAGCATCTGTCTGGACTTCAGTTCCTCAGGATGTACACCCCTGGGCCTCCCCTGTCTCCTGTGCTACAGCCCGCATGTTCCCTGACACATTCACCCACAGGGGCCACATGGGACATCTAACCAGGAGAAAAGGGGAAGATTTGCAAGCAAATGAAACTCTATGCTTCCACTGGGGTATCTACAGTATGAAATTAGGAAGTTCAAAAAAAGGCAGTAATCCCTAACCGGTTTGGCTCCGTGGATAGAGCGTCGGCCTGCGAACTCAAGGGTCCCAGGTTCGATTCTGGTCAAGGGCATATACCTTGGTTGTGGGCACATCCCCAGTAGGGGGTGTGCAGGAGACAGCTGATCGATGTTTCTCTCTCATCGATGTTTCTAACTCTCTCTGCCTCTCCCTTCCTCTCTGTAAAAAAATCAATAAAATGTATTTTTTTAAAAGGCAGTAAGAATCCTTGATTTGAGTAATAATGATAACAGCTGTCATTCATTGAGCCTCACTGTGTGCCAGGCGCTGGGCTGAGCATGCTTGTATGTGATCTGATGGAATTGTCACACCTACCCTGGAGGGGTGTACTATGAGTACTCCCACTTTACATCTGGGGAAACTGAGGCACAGAGAGAGTGACTCAGCTAGTGAGTGACAGAGCTGGGATTTGAACCCAGGCAGTCAAGCTCTCCACCCGCTTTCCTGAAACATTACTAGCGCTGTGAACACAGGGAGTGGGGGCAGGAAACTATGCCTGCTCTAAATTTATAGACCATCCTCCGGCCCTTTATTTTGAGTTGAAAATGCACTACTTGATGGCTTGGCAGCAGATGTATTTCTTTTCTTTCTTCCATTTGGTTTAAGCACATATTAAGATGAGTTACATTTCCCTTAAGCTGACATTGACCGACAGCAGTAAACAATGTGAATAGCACGGTAGGCAGCTTGGTCCACAAATTTAGGTGGGCCGTAAATGTCAGTCTTGTTTCCACTGCCGGGAGACTGACCCAGAGCCCCCAGCTCACACCTCTTACTGGCGTGTGGGAACTTCCATTTCTATCATGACTGGGACTTCCATTACCCACTTAGCCCTGGGCTGTGCAAAGGTCCTGGGGCCCTTTGAAGTGCTGACTGACCTCCCACCACTTCCCAGTGCCTTCAGAGCTATTCCGCTCTTCCTGCTCCCCTCCAGATCACCTCAAATGATTTCCTCACCACGTTTAGGCTTTTTTTTTTTTTTCTAAAAAAGACAAACAGGGCAGTGACCTCAAGCATCCTGAAAACACCTCGGAGGCCTGGAACAAAAGAGAAGTGGAGAAGGAAAATCAGCTCAAATTAGTACGAGGGGCAGTGGGAGTGCGAGAAGGGATGTGACAGGTCGGGATGACCAGGCTAGGAAGCTTTCCGGAGAATCCACAGGGATCCGTGAGGCCAGCTAACCCGGAGGACTCTGCCCCTCGGAAAGGGAAGAAAGGGAAGAAAGGAGTGTTCGCCTGAGCCCGGGGCCCTCAGTCCCTGGAGTGAGCCCTGCCTCCTGGCTTTGGGGTTCCACCTTGGCTCCCCCAGGGTAGCAGCAGCAGGGCAGACAGAGGCACCTGTTCTGTTTCCTCCAAGAGGGGTTTCAGGAGAAAGTATGGGAGACAGACGCATGGACCCCAGGATCTGAGCAAAGAGTGCTTTGGACATATTGGTATGTGGGCTCTCAGAGATGATCCCTAGGTCGGTGGTCGGCAAACTGCGGCTCGCGAGCCACATGCGGCTCTTTGGCCCCTTGAGTGTGGCTCTTCCACAAAATACCACGGCCTGGGTGAGTCCATTTTGAAGAAGTGGCGTTAGAAGAAGTTTAAGTTTAAAAAATTTGGCTCTCAAAAGAAATTTCAATCGTTGTACTGTTGATATTTGGCTCTGTTGACTAATGAGTTTGCCGACTACTGCCCTAGGGGGAGGAACCCCACATCTTTCCTGGTGGGTGATGGGTAGGGAAGATAGGTGGGGAGGGTCCTCCTCAGCCCCTTGGGGTCCTCCAGCTTAGACACTGACTGATCCTCCCTAAGGAGGGACCTGGTACCTGACACCAGATTTGAACCTGGCTGCACCTTCTCCTGATGTGTGACTCTGCGAACCCAGCTTCACCTCCCGGGGCCGCTCCATCAGCCAAGGCCCTGGTGGAGAATCAACACCAACACCAGTGGCTGCCAGTCTTTCTGCAGAGGTGGTTCTGAGAGTGGTGCTCAGAACAGTGGCCTGCACACACACACAGCGGCGGGAAACCAGGAGCTCCCGGCCTGCTGTTGAAGATGGTAACTTTCAGCTGGCTCTTGGAGGGGGTAAATTTCAACAGAGCTGGAGAGGGGACACATCCCGGGGAAACTACCTCAGGTGTGGTCTTGGGGGCAACGTTCCAGGGAAAAGCAAGATGCTGAGCAGGTAGCAGCCAGGCCCCTGGGTGGAAGCTGGCAGTGTAAGTGGGCTGAAGGAGCAGTGGGCTTTCTGGAGGAGGTGAGATGGGTCAACTGGCTGGGAAAAAGGGAGAGGAAGGTGTGGCACTGAAGGAGCAGAGGGCCAGGGGGCCGTGGAGAACATGCATGCGTGCATGCGGATCTCAGCTGCCTCTGCTCATAAAGTTCTGCAGACTCGTATTTCTGTCAGTTTTACATTAACATTTACATAACAAGTAGATTGAGAGATTACATTATTTACATATATATGGAGGCTGGCTGGGACTGGGGATCCTCCTGCCTGTACATGACGTTTTATTGATTAATAAATTAGACACTTACAGATCAGGCACAAATCAAATCCATCCATTTCAGACACCCATCAGGTGCAAATGAATGTAAATTGGCGGCTTCATTTGCATACGGATAGCAAACCATTTAGTCCTCATTTGTCATAGGCACCACTGAGCAGCTGTAATTTGCCTTGTGGAGCCAGCCTGCAGCAGGGCCACCCCTGTGCTTTGGGCGATTTCTGAGACTGCAGAGGGGAGCTCAGCTCCAGGCAGGGTGGGCACAGGAGTCCCCTATGGACTGCTCCTTCCTCCAGTTAGCTCCCCCTCCCCAGTCACCAGCATACCCCCAGATGAGGGCAGGAGTCCAGATGGCCAGACTGGAGGAAATCTTGAAGGCCATCTACATCAGCTCCTATATTTTATAGATGATGGATGCACTGAAGTTCAGAGTGGGAAAGTGACTTGCCTAAGGTCACACAGCAAAGTGGGCACAATGCCAGGACTAGAGCCCAGTTCTCTACCTCAGGTGCAGTCCTTTTTGTGTGATGCCATTATAAGACAGGACAGAGACTGGAGCTTCTGGATCCCTGGCCCTGACTCCATTCCTTGGAGCAGGGCCTGGGAATGCGGGGTTCAGGAGAAGGAGGGGTGCTGCCCTCCTGTGCCCTTGATTTACAAGCACTGCCATGCTGACTTCAGGGCTCCTGGAGGGCCCCTTGCCCTGGGAATATCTCCCCACCTTCCCTGTGACTCCCCGAACTCCTTTAAGGATAAGAAAGTGCTTTTCATTACATGAGAAGAGGCAGTTTGAAGGCTGGCCGGGATGGGGGCAAGAGTGAGCAGGAAGCCTTGGTCCCCTGCCAGGGTGAACCAGGTCACCAGGAAGGATGGAAAAGGAGCAAGAGGGGACACCAGAGGCCAATTTTCACCAACTTCACCATTGCTGAGAGAAGAGGCTCCAAGCATGTGGGCTGTGGTGGGGGAGGGAGGGCGTGACTCAGGGCAGAGGGAAGTGGCTGATCCGTGTTAGATACCACTGGCCGAGTTATGGGGCCAGAGCAGGCATCCTCCTGACCTGTCCAGTGATGGGACGCCTGCTGGAAGCAGGGGATCGCTGAGTTGGCTCCAAGGGAATTTTTCTTGGTGTTTAGACCTGCATGTGTGTTTGGCAGGTTAGAGTATCGAGGTTTGCAGGTGGTTTTATATTTAAAAGTATCTCTCTCCTGTGTGTTAAGAAAGCAGGTGAATGGGGACATTGACCCCAGGTGTTCTGTACCCCTATTGCTCATGATTACGAGGCAAATGGTGTGTGATGTTCCTGGAACAGTGGGAGGTGACGCACAGCTTGGACTGGCCTTCCCAGCCCCTGTTCCTGGGGCCCGCAGCTCACCTGTCCACGCTCTCTTCAGAGAGAAAGTGCTGGGCGCTCATGCAAGGCCATGGTTTTGCTCCTGCCGAGGGGCGTGGTGCAGCCATGTGAGGGCCACAGGCCTGAGTGCCTTGCTTACCTTGACCTCCCCAGCAGGCTTCATGTGCTCTTTAGGAAACAGGGCTGACGATAGAATTAGCTCTCGTGGGCATGCGTGCCAATGCCTGGTCCCGGGCTGGCACACAGTAGGTCGTCGTGGACTGAATAGTGTCTCTGATAAAGTCTTGTTATGCCTGAATGAGGGCTATTGTTGATAGTCCCTTGGTGCATCTTAAAGCACTAAAAACAAGGTGGGGGGTCAATTTAATGAGTCAGGATGATTATCCTTTGCCACGTGGAACAGGGGGGCTGAGCCCCAGGTAAAGGCGGGCCTAAACACTTGAAAAGCAGCTCTTGGTGAATGCAGTGGTGATACCATCAAGGGGCTGTCTGAAGGGGTGGAACTGGAGGTCAGAGTTGTCAATGGGCATTCAGAGGTAGGCAGAGGCATATTTTGAGCACCTACTGTATGCGTGGGTGAGTTTATTCACCTTCGCCTTCACACAGACCCCTGCAGGCCTCTGGCTTCAGCTCTACCCCAGCTTGCAGCAATGTAGAGGGTCCCTGTAGCTCAGCTGGAGCGGAGGGGGAGTGGGGGGCAGGGGTGTTCCTAGGAATACATGCGGCCCTGAATGGCCCTGCTTCCTCTCTACTCCCCTTCTCACTCATCACTTCTCAGCTCCCCTTGAGATGTGGGTCAAGCCCCTGTGGCTGGACTCTCGGCCTTCTGGCTCCTTTGCTTCCTCTGAGCATGGACGTTGCCCAGATGCCCACATGACCTTCCTGGGCACCCTCTTGGCCCAGCCTGACTTGTCCCGGGTGTGAGCCTCCCCTTAGACTGAGGTTAGCCCTCAGTTGCTATTTCGGTTTTCCCTGTTTCAGTGTGGCTTGGCCCAGCTCCCTGTGGCCCCTCCCAACAGGATCTCCCAGCATGCCGTGCAGCTGGTGGCGCCACCCACGTCTGGCTTGGCTGTGAGGACCCATCTGCTCCGATGCTTGGTTTTCCTGCGCATCTATAGGTTGAGCAGCACCACAGGCCCCATAGAGACTCCCTCCCTTTCTGGTCTTGAGGGTGTGGCCTCCACCCCTGAGACACTCCTCCGCCGGCCCATTTCACAGATGAAAAACCGAGGCTGGGGGAGAACAGAACACACCCTTGGTCTCAGCCCCACAGCTAATTCAGTCTCCTGGGGCCCCATTTGGGAAGCGGTGGGGCTTGGCCAGCAGCCCCCCTGTGAGCTTTGTTCCAGCTCCCCCTACCCAGGAGGCCCTACCCATCATCATCAGTGTCTTTATTAGGTTACATCCTGGGATCTGAGAGCTTGATGAGAGGAGACAGTGAAGGTGAAGCTGCTGGCATATTGTTCATGACAGCGCAGCTGAAGTCAGGACAGCTCCCCAGCCCCGGCTGTCGCCACAGCCCCCAGCCTCAAAGTCCCTCAAGGGCAGAGCCCAGAGCATCTTGTTGCTGTTTTGTGAATCCTGAGTGATAATTATATGTATAAAATTTGACAGTTTAAACCGTTCAGGATTAATCGGCACCAACACACAGAAATGCGCCTTGCCTGTAATTAGCGATTCCCTGGCAAATGCATTTTGCAAAATAGCACTTGATTTTAATAACAGGCTGTTAGTATTAGGACGCTGTGTCCATTTTATTTCAAATTGTCCAAGAAGGCCCCTCCCTCCGGCCACCCCAGCCTCCCTGGCTCACAGGTGCCTTGCTCTGAGATCCTGGTCAGGGCCCTGGCACCCTCTGGAAGGTGACTTAGTGATGTCCCCCGCCCAGGCCCTTCTAAGCATCTCCCACCCCACCCCACTCCCTCAGGCACACCTAGATCTCAGCTTCAGGCAGATCAGAGGGGAGAACACAGGCGCTTCTCCTCAGGATCCTCCTCCCCTCCAGCTCTCTTCTCCCCTCCCCTCCGCATCCCTACTCACTCTCACTGTGTCCTCCTCTCCCCTTCCCTCTGGCTCCATGTTGCTGGCTGACTCAGTTCTGCCTCTCTCCACAACAGGGCCTCCCCATCTTTGAAGCCTCCATGGTGGTCCCTACCTGCCTGCCTCTTCCCCTCGCTGCCTCTCTAATTACTTCCCCCTCCTGGTCTCTGTGTCATGCTTTGTGGTAGGTGGGTTTTCTAACTCCATGTCTGCCTTGGCCAGAACTGGAGAGGATGTCCCCTATCCCTGCCTTCAGAGGGTGCTGGAGGGAGTAGGGGCACAGGGCTGGCAGCTCCCCAACCCCCATTTGCATGGCCCAGATGACATGGAGTCCTGGCCAGCTGGTGGGGGGTGGGCAGAGGCTGCAGGGCTCAGTGTGGCTGCTGCCTGCTCCTCAGTCCCCTGCTGCCACCCTGCCCCACCCCCCAGAGGTCCTGTTCCTTGCTGGCACCTCTGGGTCAGCAAAAAGCCATCTGGGTGTCCTTCTCTGAGGGCATGCATGGCTGTGGCCATTAGTGGGTCCTTCCTGGTGTGGATGGAGGAAGGGAAAGGACAGGAAGGCTGAGGTGCCTCTGGGTGGGTCAGACAGATGGCCAGGGGAGGGGTGGGACAGAAGGCTACAAGGAAGGGGGGCCCCTGCAATGAGACATAATCCCCACTTGTCTCTTCTCTCCAGAACTGACCCTCCTATTTTCCGCCACCTCCCAGCCAGTCGCCCAAGCTGGAGACCAGACCATCCATCCTCCTGACTCCTCCGCCCTGCCCCTCCTCCTTGAGTCCTCATCCGAAAGCCGCCCTGTCTTCCTCTTCCTCCTCCGCCCCCTGCACTGCTCTGATCCGAACTGCAGCTGCTGCTCCTGGCTGGCTCCTGCCTCCTGCTCACCAGTCCGCTCATGGCTGCCAGGAGGTTCTGTTTTAACACCAAGGCCAGGTCTCATGGCCGCACTGCCTAAAAACCTTGGCGGAGTCTCGTCACCTCACTGTTAGGCCTACACTCCTGGCCGGGCCTGCCTGCCTTTGCTGTCTCATCTCCCCACTCTGTCCCAACACCCTTTACACTCCAGAGACGCCAGACTGCCCCAGGACTGGTGTGCCTTTGTCTGCTGTGCTGTTCCCGCTGCCTGGAATGCCCTTCCTGTCCTTTCTCCTTTGAAAAATTCCAGGGCTGCCCTGGCCAGGTGGCTCAGTTGGTTGGAGTGTCATCCATATACCAAAGGGTTGCAGGTTTGATTCCAGGTCAGGGTACATACATAGCTTTCAGGTTCAATCCCTGGTTGGGGCATGTGTGGGAAGTAACCAATTGATGTTTCTCTCTCACATCGATATTTCTCTCTCTCTCTCTCTCTCTCTTTCTCTCCCCTCCCTCACCCTCTCAATAAAGATATATCCTTGGGTGAGGATTTAAAAAAGAAAGAAAAATTCAAGGGCCCAGAACAGTGCTTGGTCATAGTATGTGCTCAATTAATATTTGTTGAATGAATGATAGATCTCACTCATCATCCAACCCTAGTTCAAATGCCTCCTCTGAGAAGCCTTTTGTACATGCCCTAGACTTACTGCTTCTCCTGTGTGTTATTAGGGTACCTTTTATGCCTCCCTTTTCCCACCCTGAAAGGAAAGGAGAATAGCCCTGCTGTAGCTGTCAGCTATAGCTGAGTAACAAGCCACACTCCAAACTCGTGGTGGAAAGCAGCAATGCTAAGCTGGGCCTAACGGGAGAGGCTGGGCGGGGACCGGTGGGCTGGCCAGGCATACTCTCGTCACAGCAATGGCAGATGCACAAGGAGGCAAGAGGACCCCCGAGAGGCCCCCTGAGCCTGGGCCTGGCGCTGGCACACATCACTTCCTGTTATTCTACTGGTCAAAGCAAATCCCATGAACAATCTAAAGTCAAGGGATGGAGCAATATATTTGCTCTTATGGGAAGTACTTCACAGTCTTACACCAAGAACAGGACGGTGGGGGTTGGGTGGGCAGATTTGGGCCTGTACAGTGTTTGCACCCTGGTCCCCCTGCTTATGAGTATAGACAAGGCATTTCACCCCTCTGAACCTCAGGTTCCTATTTTTCAAGGGCTTTTATGAAAATTAGAATAATTCATTCATTTATTCACTCAGTACATGTTTATTGAGCAACTACTCTGTGCCAGACACTGTTCTAAGTACCTAAAACACAGCAGGGAACAAACCTGGCAATATGTGCCGCGTGCTGAGTTCCGTGTGTGGCCCAGGTACTGAGCCCACTCCCTCTCCTTGCCCTGCAAAAGCGGTGGCAGTCCCCCGATTAGCACCCATCGGCGACCCTGGTCCAGCCCGCTCGGGTCTCCACTGCATCTCTCCATGGCCCCCTGGAGCTGCTCAGGGCAGCCACCCTGAAGCTGCTGGACTCCCCCTGCCCCAGGCCCTTCGGTTCCATCCCTCTTCCCAGAATACCCTCACCCCCCTTCACCCAACTAATCCCTTCTCCTGCGCTGGACTCAGTTCAGGCACCCCTTCTCTCGGGAAGCACTCCCCACACTGTATGTGATCCACATGGTAAACCTTCCAGGGCAAAGGCCGTGTCCTGTTCATCCTCAGGTCCTCAGAGCCGGGACTACAGCAGGCACTCAGTGTAAGTGCTGGTGGAAGAATAGAGTAAACGGGTGAATGAGTGTACCCTAAATTATCTTATCTGTACAGGCATAGGAGGGTCATGTGGGGCCATCCATGACAGTTCATAGGAAGTGGTGCCAGCTGCCTTTCGTTGAGCATTTACTAAGCGTTTGCCCTTGACGGGGCCCTGGAGTGTAGCACGAGCAACACCCTGCCCATGTTGGACATCTACACCCAGCAGATCACCTAGGACGAGCAGTGTAGGAGGTGAGAGCGCAGGCCTAATCTCAGACTCCCCAGACCCAGACCCAGGCCCAGGCCCAGGCCCTACCCGGATCTGAATCTGGGTGCATTTGGCAATTTACTTAGCTTGCGTTGCCTCAGCTTCCACCTCTGAAAGGTAGGATTATAATAACACTTGCCGCATAAGAGTGTTGGAAGAGTTCATGGAACAAAGGTTTATTGGTCACTAAGTGCCAGGCGCTGGAGAGAGAGCAGGGAACAAAATACAACCAGCGTGGGATCAAATCAGATGCTTTGTGGCAATAAATCGGCACAAGGCTAACTGCAGAGCACACATTCAGCGTGTTCACAATTGTTCCTATTTTCATCTAGTCCAATCCTGCCAACATTTTACAAACAAAGAAACGGAGGGCCAGAGTGGGCTAGGTATTCACCCAAGGTCACACAGCAAATTAAGGATGGAACTGGGACTAGCCACAGGTTGCCTGATGCCCAGGCAGGGCTCTTTGTACTTCACCACCTGCATCTACCTGGACAGGGGTCAGTGGGAGATGAGGAGCCAGGTAAAAGGGCCCGATCCACCCTCACTCCCCTCTCAGTGCATGTGAACCTTGACTGAGTGATTCAGTTTCTGTTGTCATCGCCCAATTGTCTTGCACTAATGGAGCAGAGATAATCCCAAGATGTTGCCAATCCCATGAAGCGTTCTCCCCAGCTCTGCCTCGCACACGTGTGCTGTCACGTGTGTGCTGGGGGTGGGTGTGCGAGGGGAGGCTGCCAATGAACCTCCTCGCTGGGCTTTGTGCAGACTGATGTGGCGATGAGGCTGCCTCCTGTGAGGGCACAGGCATGTCAGGGGAGGCATCCGGGCACGGGTTCTGGTTGGGATGGAGGCGAGTGAGACAGGCGGGGGAATGGGCAGTCCACGTGCAGCACCGACTGTGCGGGTGGAAGAAGCCTAAGAACCTCCTCTGCCCTTGTCTGGAAGGGAGAGCAGGGCTCCTCACGAAACTCCAAGGCCACCACATGACTTTCGTCTTCATCTGAGGTTGGGTCAGGGGGCAGGTGTGCATTGGAGGAGGGGCGTGCCTCCCCATCCTGAGCTTTCTGTGTCTTGCATGATCTGGGTCCTCCACCTCAGAACCGAGCCTGCATCGCCCTACCCCACACTGTCGGGCTAATGCGGTTCTCACTTCACGCTAACAACCTGCTGCTTGACACCGAGGCCTGGGGTGGACCACAAGTCACTTCAGTTGAATGGATTTAGGCTGGGATTTCGGGCACTTGGCCACCTGGGAAGAGAAGGGTGGGGTCAGCGCTCTCATCACAACTCCTGGGTGACCAAGCCCCTCTGTCACAGCAGGACTGTCCTGTCCAGCAAGTGCCCATGTCTAGTTCTAGACAGAAGCACTGTGCCTGCTGGGACGTTTTCCTGGCTGATTTGCAGCGATGTCCCCATTACCCAGCAGCGGCAGCCGCACAGGAACACGTAGCTGCGGAGGGAGGGAAGCGCTCAGCGCAGGTGGAAACAAGCTGCTCCTGGCCCAGGGGCCCTTCCCTGCCCTTTCTCAGAGGATGACCCTCAGAGTGAGGTCCCCAGGCTCAGCGTGGGGACCCACTCATCCCCAGCTGCTCAGGAGTCTCCCTTCTCCTCCCAGCCCCCCGATACTCTTCCAGGAACCTAGAGACTGAGTGGGAACAGCCCTGACCAGCATGGAGGGCGTGTGAGAGACACATGGGCGGGAGAGTCCAGGGAGGCCTGGACCAGTGTCAGCAACACCAGGGCAGATGCCAGGGGGAGGAGCCCCTTGGCAGTGATTTCCTAATTAGGAAAACAGGGGGCATGGATGGGTGAGCCCTACACATTAAATCAGGTGACCCCTCACCCTCCCTGGGGGCATGTGCCACGGTCCAGGCGGCTGAAGTCTTCATCCTTTTTCTTACCCGGCATCTTTCTTCCTGTTTCTTTGGGGATGTTTTGGTCCTTGTGAAGTCGTCTTGGCACCCCTTCCAGACCTGCATTGGTATACATGATCTTGATGCGGATACCAACAGGAGCTAAGGTTTATTCAGCATCTGCGGGGGCCTCCATGGGCCTCAGAAGAACCGACGGACGGGGGCAGGCGCTTTCTCTAGCCCAGGAACACCGGACCCAGGTCATGCTAAGCCGTGGTTCTTGGGTACCCCAGCCGGAACCCACGCTGGGTTTCTTAGTTTGGGTTCCCCCGGAAGCAGACCCTGAGCCAGGATTTGCGGGTAAGCAGTTTCTTTGGGAGGTTGGCTCAGAAAGATGGGTGGGAGGTGGTGAGAAAGGGCAGTGAGTGAATGCAGCCAGTCAAGGCTGGGGTTTCCAGTCAGTTACCCCTGGGGCCACCTGCAGCTTAACCCCCATGGGGAACCTGGCCTGAGCAAAGACCAGCCTCAGAACTGCATCGCCCCAGGGTGAGTGGGCTGGAGTGTTTATGCCCACCCCAGCGGGCACTGGCGAGGACCGCTGTCGTTGGGATGGGTACTGTTAGTCCCTCGTACTTGGACCTCCCAAGTGGGCAGGGAGAGTGACTTTGGTGCAGAGAGACACCCAGGTAAAAAGCTGCAGGTGCTGGCAGCTGGAAGTTGGGCACCGTCAAGAGAAGGTCAAGGGCACATGAGCAGGGCGTCCTCAACATCTGCTGCTCGGGGCTTTGAACCTCCGTGAGCCTGACTCTCGCTTTTTGCACCAAGTCCCGCTGAATCACGCATTCTGCTCATTTTGTACTGGGGCTGCTGTTGGCCGGGACCAGGTCAGCACGCAGTTTCCAGCCCGGAGGTCTTTCTGCCATGCAAGGCGAGGAAGGAGACGCGACCGCATTGGGCATCTCCCGGGCCCCTTCCCCCTCTTCACCCAGAGTGCATTCCGCAGAAGCAGGCTCCTTTCAGCCTGTGTCTGAGGTGGCCAAATTAGGAAGGTGGGGCCGCAGTAAAAATAAACGACTTAAGCGTGCCAAAAATAAGTGGCTTTGGATTATCTGCTGCTTTGGGTTATGCTGTCCCCGTGGAGAGCGACCCTGACCGCTGGGTTCTCCTGCTGCAGGCCTAGCAGGCTGGGGCTGCCGCCAAGGCGTCCCAGAAATGGCACCTCTAGCCAAGGACTGCGTGGAGGCGGGGCTGTAGAAGGAAAAAGCGTTGCACTTTGGGAAAGCATTCCCGCCACCCTCCCCCGCCCCCCGGTCTGCTGCTTCTCCAGGGCATTCATGGGTATCATGAAGGTGTGGGGAGAGAAATGAAAAAGAGCTGTGTGGCTAAGTGAGTTTGAAAATGCTGGAAAAGGCCCAATGGAAAATTTATTATTTACTGCAGACCTTCTCAGATACTTTACTATGCAAATCGGCATTGTGGTTTTCCAAAAAAGGAATATGACCTATCTGTCTATCATCTATCTATCTATCTATCTATCTATCTATCTATCTATCTATCTATCTATCTACACACACCTATGTGCAGGGTGGGGCAAAAGTAGTTTACAGCTGTGAGTATGTGAAACACAATAATTCTTGTATTATTACTAATTATTGTATTATTTTCCATATGAACAACTATAAACCTACTTTTGCCACACCCTGAATATGATAAGTATGTACATGAATGCATTATTATTATTATTATTATTATTATTATTATTGTTATTATTATTATTGTTATTTCGCCCCAACTATTTGGATCATGGAACCCTTTCTTTCACGTAGCGCTCCTAGGGCTGTGTGAGTACCGTGTGGGACACTCACTGGGAATGCCGTTTGGCATTTTCCTAGAGGCTTTCCAGACCCACTTCTTATCCAATCCCATTAGAAACAGGAAACAGGACTGTGTCACTTTTCAGCTCCAGGCTCTTCAAGTTCCGCAAGCCTGTAGGATGATGCTCAGGCTCTTTCAGCCTGGCCACGCCCACCTCTCCCCCATCCTCTCCGAAGACCCTTTCCGGGGTAGCTCCTCAGGGTGCCCTGGCCTTTCTGACCTCCAGACCTTTACCCATAGTCTAAGGTGACCAGATTTTAACATTGGTAAAGCGGGACATCATTGACTGGGGGTGGGGGGGGAGGGAGGGTTCTTTTTTTTTTTTTTAATATATTTTATTGATTTTTTACAGAGAGGAGGAGAGAGGGATAGAGAGTTAGAAACATCCATGAGAGAGAAACATCTATCAGCTGCCTCTTGCACACCCCCTACTGGGGATGTGCCCGCAACCAAGGTACATGCCCTTGACCGGAATCGAACCTGGCACCCTTGAGTCTGCAGGCCAACGCTCTATCCACTGAGCCAAACCGGTTTCGGCCTGGGGGGGTTCTTGATTAAAAATTTGGTCTATATTGTAATCGCTTTTGGTTTTTTTAATAAAAGGAAATTCACTTCTTAGATCATCGTTGAATTTGCATCTTCTTTTCTTACTCATTATGTTAAAAAATCTAAAAAAAAAAATTTAAAATTATATTATAAATTATTATATACATATTGCTTAAAAACACAGTAAGTAGGTACATAATTACATGAACATATTTTATTGTTAGTTTATAAATTAAATTAATTTGATTGTTATAAAGTAACTATATTTGAAAAATTATTTTAGTCCTATATTTCTTTCTAAATAATAACAATACTAACTTGTATTATTTTTCCTCTGAATTTGCCGTAACGTAAGTCGTAAGTGTCACTTTCAAGGCCGGAGCTAGACTTTTTGCCGCCACTATAAAATATAAATAATACGAGTACTGTCTGCTAAATTCAAGAAAATTTATGTATTTATGAAATAAATAAATTACTTACCTAAATTATCTGAATAGCTGATTTGTAATGACATCACTTATTTAACTAGCTTACTAGCACGCAGTCCGATGTGTATTGTCTGAGAGACAGTTACAAAATGTTTTCGTCGTTGCCAGTCCCAAAAAATGCCCTTGTTCATTAAGTCCAAACAATGGTTGTCGAATTCTAACAACTGATCAACAATGCGAACTTTGACAAGCAGTTCTCAATAATCAGTTCTCAACAATTATATGTTATTATTAAAGTTTAACATTATAAAATTAACAAAAATAATATAAAACTCATATCCTGGCTAAATAGCCACATGGCCACCGAAAACCGTATATTCCCTTCCTGTTCTCCCGCCGTTCCCTAGCTTGTCGTGCATTCTTTCCAAAAATCGGGACTTTTTTAAAACGCTGCGGGACGCGGGACAAATTGTTAAAAATCAGGACTGTCCCGCCAAAAGCAGGACGTCTGGTCACCTGACCATAGGCCCTTCTGTTGGAAGGGCCTTCCCTCTACCCCCTTCTGCTTGGTGAGCTCCTGTTCATGTTTCAAGACCCAGCCCAGACGTCACCTTCGGGGAGTTTGCCTTGATCTTGTCACTGTCTTAGGGAGGCCTTCCTGGCCACTTTGAAATGGCAGCCCCAGCTCCCGAGCTCCATATACCCTCCCCCGCTTTATTTCCCTTCCTCGTCACCTTTGCACAAACTATATCACACCGTATTGGTTTTATTTATCATTCATGGTCTATCTCCAGTCTGCAGGACATTTGCTCCATGAGGGTAGGGATCATTGTTGTTCTCCATTCACGGGGCCTGGCACATAGTAGGTGCTCAAAAATATTTGTTAAGTGTGAGAACATGGTAAGTACTCCCTCAGCTGTTGTGCACGAGTCCCTTAAGTGCACAACTGTTGTCGCATCCTGGGCTTGCAAGCAAATCACCGCCGTAGCGTCCATCCTGCCTCTCTGGCACCTGCAGGGTGCCGGCTCTGGGCACCACCTCTGCGTCCCAGCATCAGTAAGTCCCTGCCACTGAGCACACGCTTAGCAAATGCCTGCTGGAGCATCAATCTTGAGTTTCAGAAACAGAAAAGCCAGCTCTTCTCCAGGCTGAGCTGGGAGGCTTGTGGTAATGTAAAAAAACCATTGAATCCTGTAAAGAATTTTTGTGAGTTTATTTGAGCCAAACTGTCGACATATGCTGGGAAGCAGAACCTCAACGAATTGAGATAATGCTCCGGAGAATGGCGGGTTACATCTGTATTTATACATTGCCATCAAAGGAGGGACATAGGTGGGTTACATGAAATTCATTGGTGATAGATTAAGGAGGTGGGATAAAGCAAAGCTGGGGCAGGGGGAGAACCCCTGGGATTGGATAAAAAGTGAAATGATGGACACATACTTAGGTGGGTGCAGGAACAATTAACATGATAATGAAGGAATTGGTGGTATCTGTCCTGGCGCCCACATTTGGTTGTGCCCCAGGAGCTCCGGAAAAAGGGAAGTTACAAGTTACCCAGACATTTCAAGGGTATGTTACCATAGATGCAAAAAGACAGATAGGCTCAGTTAAGGTAAAGGTTGACCTTGTCAGTGAAGATGCCGGCCTAGGATGTAACTGCCCACCATAACTGCTTTCAGTTAAAGTTTCATTTCAGACCATCCTTTGGTTCCTTTAGGTCTCTGAGTCTGCAAGACTGCCATGCAGGCCTCCCCTGAGCCTGTCAGGTCAGCATGTGGCCTCTTTTGTACACACTTGGATCCTACGAGCTCCGGACCCTGTCCAGCCCCGGTCCTCTCTTTTTATTTCTCTCTCATCTTCCGGCTGACTGCTGTCCCACCACGCGGGGATGCTGGCCACAGCTGATGCTTTCCATGCAGAAAGTGGTGGTGATTTTCTGTGCCCGAGGGCTCTGCATAAAGGCCGGGCACTGTGTTCCCTCCGTGGGCCTTTCTGTCCCATTATGGCTCAGAAAGTGGGTTCAGGAAGCCGTGGGGTCCTGGGGGACCTCAGGAGGGATCCAGGCTCTGCTCTGTTCATCGTCACACCCCGCCCATCTTGCCCATTTCTGTGTATAGCCACAGTCCTTGCCTCTCCCCCGCCCTCCTTTCCCCCTCATTCCTCTTCCTTTCTCCATGTCTCCACCGGTCCTTCCTTCTTGCCGATGACAGTTGCAATGTTTTGAATGCTGCAGTCCTTGCATTTCTCCTTTATAGGAAACCCTGCCTCTGGCTGGCAGGATTATCATATTAACACCTTGGTGCATCCTCCCTTGTCCCTCATCCCCCTTCTCCTCTGCTTGGAACTGGCTGCGTCATCACCCCCACACCTGATTCTCAGTCACCCTCTGGGTGGCTTCTCCCTCTCCGGTTTGTCCCGGTGCTTCCTGAAATACCTGCCATGCCTCCTCTTAGAAATACTGCCCTGCGGCTCTCAGACTGTATGGGACGGAACCCCAGCTCAGGAATCATGTGACCTGGGTTCAAATCCCGGTGCCAATTCCCAGTTGTGTGTCTTAGGGCAAGTGCCTCCCAAATGCCTGATTCCTGGGACAACAACGCCACATTCACCAATCCTAAGATGTTTATATTAACATCTCTGGAATTGCAATGCCTCCCACCATGTCAAAGTTTAATTAGCAGAGAAATTTCTTTCTTGGAGATCCATGAACTAACAGTCCATCTGCTCATCTAAGAGTCCTAGGTCTGATGAAATATTGTCGTGTCTATTTCAAGGGCTGTGAGGATTAAAATGAGCCAACACCTGAAAAAGTCTTCGCACAGTCGCTGGCATGCGGTAGGTGCCCCATTAATGTTATTATTGGCACAAGAGTGAATCCCATCTGACCTTCGAGTTTCCCTCAAGGCATCCCTTCATTGTCTCCACCAGTGGGCACGCCACCTGGCCTCCTGTTGACCCTTTCCTCCTGCAAAGTGGAACCCTGGCCACGCTCCAGTTCACCCTCTCTGATCTGAGTTAGCCCCACCCGTCCAGTGTTGACCTAGGTGTTTGTATTGCTTTCCTCCATCTCTGTGTGTCAATCTCATCTTCCCAGTGCTCCTGGGAGCCGAGTGCCCTGTTATCACATACTTAGTTCTGAACCCTGCCTGCCGTCAGCTGGGCGTGCATAGACCCTCACAGTGGCCACCCAATCAGAAGAGCATCGCTGCCTGCCTTTGCCCTGCTCTCAGTTCCTCCAGCACCTCGCCGAGCCTGATGTTCTGGGCACGAGTCTGTAGGCTTATTATCGGCGTCTCATTCTAGAATGTGGCCTGATTGCCTCACTCATCACGGTGCCCAGCCCCGAGCCCAAGACCTGGCACAATGTCGGTCCTCAGTAAACGTTCATGGGATTGATATACACGTTCTTGACCACTGACCGGTTTGTTGACTACCTGAGGGAAGAAGGTTTGGGTTGGGGTGGTGACTCAGCTTCCTGCAGACTGAGGGTCACAATTAGAAAAGAGGCAGGGGCTCCAGACCACCAGGGAGGCATCCGTTGGGGATGCCCAGCCTTGCCTGGCTTGATGCTATTCTCACTTGATCTTCATGAGAATTCCTTCATGGTAGGTGAGGTAACTGGGCCCTAAGGAGTCAAATTATGTGTTCTGGGAATGTGGGCTTCAAACTTCTTCAGCCACGTCTCGCGGTAACGCATGCAATTCACATCACAACCCCGTGTTCACTTGCATACACACGTGTACACTCACCTCTTGCTCTGCAGCACACTGTTTTCTGTGCCTCTTTATTCCATCCTCTGCACTTTCATTATGTTTTCATGCCAGACATAGCCCAATACATTGAGTTCATGACCCACAAATGGGGAACATGGGCCCATGTCCCAGAGCTGCTGAATGTGGACACACAGCCCGTGCTCTTTCCAATGAACAAGCCCCTGGGAGAACAGGGGCGAAAAGTCATGTGTATGAAGAGAGCAAGATTACTCTTAGAAAGCAAGTAGGAGGTTCCCTCAGATCCCGGGAAGGGAAGGGAGTTTGAAGGGGGGTCATTGCTGGCTGGCCGCTTAGGAAGAGAGCTGTTTTGCCCTGGGTAGGCACTCCAAAGGCTTCTAGACTGAATGGGAGTGAGGGGTGAGTGAGTGCCGCTCTGGCTGCCATGGTTCTTAGGAGGAAAGGATTTCACAGGTCTGGATGGAAGGAGCCCATCTCCGTTATCACACGGATGTGAGAAGCGAGGTCTGCAGAGGAGATGTGGTGTATCTGAGGTTACTAGCAGAGTGGGGGGCTGGGAGCTGTGCTGTGCTGGCTCCCAGGCCAGTGCTGAGATGGGTGATGAATGGGCAAGTGGAGGCTTTGAGGTCTGGAACACGGTGCTTCTGCCACTGTCACCATTAGTTCCAACAGCGTCTTGGAGCATTTATGAGGCATTAACCTCATGCCTGGCGGGGCTTTAATACCGTACACGTATTAGTCTCTTTACTCCTCATGCAAACCCAGAAGGTAGATGCCATTATCAAGCTCCTTTGCAAGAGAGGAAACTGAGGCACAGAGGAGTAAAGCAACTTGTTCAAGGTGACCCGCTAGTTCATGGAACAGGGACTTGAATCTAAATGGGCTCCAAAGCACACACCTGGAGGCCTGGTGGTGGGGAGCAGGGCCTCTCTGGGCACAGGGCAAATACTGGGGCCCTCTTGGGTGGATCCCCTCCCCCACTGCAGACCAGGCCCCTCTGGAAACTCTACACATCCTGGCAGAGGCGGGACAGAACTCGGCTGATGACACAGGGAAGTGGGAGGCTGTAGGTGGAAGATGAGCAGAGAGGGGGCCTGAGTGGGGCTGGGCAGGATGGCTGGGCAGGAGGCCAAAGCCTGGCTCTGCCCCTTTCCCGTGGCATGTCCTTGGGCGGGAAAACAAGAGTTGCTAAAATTATTGAGTGGTACTAGGTGGCAGCCCTGTGTGTGGGTCGTCAGTTCCAAGTCCAGGAGGAAGTGGGGGCTCAGAGGACAGGTAACCAGCCCCCACGAAAGCCGGGGAAGGGCCAGGGCCTGGTTTGGACATCAACTCGACCAGACTCCCCTGTGCTCCTCCCCACGTGCAGGTAACGGCCCGCTCCATGCCCAGGTCTCCTCACCTTTCCAATGGGCAGACAGGCTCCCACCTTGAGGACCATGATGACAGTCAGCAGATGTCTGGCTACTAAAAGATTCCCAGCGTTTGTCAGCCATTATTCATCTTCCTATCGTCATGGCATCAGAAATCAGAATGCCTGGTTCTGAGTTGGCTTTGGATTTAATCACAATCAGATGGAAGCTGAAACCCTGGGGCCTGAGCCTTGTGTGTAGATCATTAAGAATCCCCGGGAGGCATGGGCGAAAGAGAAGTCAGGTCAAGACCAGACGCCACCAGCATTTCTTGGCACTTGTGTCGTGCCAGGCCCTGGGCCAGTCACTCTCATGTCCTCATTTCCTCAAGACAAGTAAGTGGGAAGCACCCTTCTGCCCCATTTTCAGATGAGAAAACTAAGGTCCCAGGGGTCTCAAGAAACTGCCCAGACTTGAGAGGCTGTTGGGCATTGAGGTCCAGAGCAGGGGCTTCTGGGCTCACACCCCCAGCTGACTGTGTAGCTGACCTTGTCTGGCCTCGGATCCTGAAAGTGGAGCCGTCACAGCAAGTCGTGAAGGTTACGCGAGATGCTGTGTGTTCAGGGTTTAGCGCGTCTGACACAGGACAAGCCCACAGTAAATGGTAGGAGTCGAGCCCCCATCCGCGCTCAGAGTGCAGAAGATGGGGGAGAAATCTCTTTAGATCTTGAACTAAACCAAGGCAGTGCTGGAGGAGCAATTGGACGCACTGGCGAGCATTTATTGAGAGCCTCCCCTGTGCGCGGTGAGTTCAGGCTCTTTCTAGCAGACACACTGAGCGGGCCTCGCAGGCATCGAACCCTGGCTCCTGACCCCAAATCTAAGGTTCACACAGATTCAGGGAGCTGGCCCAGGATCATTATCACTTAGACACCGTCGCCTGGCTTACCAATGTCATGCTTTCAAAATTAATAGTGATACTTGATATGCTTAGTGCTTTATAATCTCAACCAATGTTCCCCTTTAAGGTATACAACTGAAAAACTCTGTGGTCTTTTCCTTTGAGCTTTCCATCCCCGTGGGTGAATTGGGGACAGTTAGCCCATCTGGCATCTGAGAGAGCCAAGGCTCAGAGAGTGCAAGGGAGTCCCCAAATTCTGGAGACTGGAAGTGTGGGGGCTGGAGCTCTGATCTCCTGAATAAGGAATTCTCCCCGCCCATCCCGACTCCCTCTCAAAGGGAGGCCTGGCTGACCCCAGCTCTGGGGACAGTGACACTTTGGAAGAGGCACCTGCCCGTGGGGCTGGGACGGCACGGCTCAGCATTCAGGGGCAAACTGTTGGATTTGCAGGGAATATAGGGACGTGCCCGGGGACCTGCCAGCATGCAGGCACCTTCCCAGGAGCTGGATGTACTGTACTCACAATCCTGGCCAGCTGAATGACAAGCCAGGTAAGCCCGGAGCCCAGTTCTGGGCTCCACTAGGATCCTCGCATCATGATTTTAGGGTACACGGGACGCAGGTGTACTCTGGTGCACACTGCCTCTGGGGGTATCCTTTGTTTTTCTTCTTCTGGAAGTTCCACTCCTGCTTCAGAGAGCGAGCAGGTTCATTGTGGTCAGAGCTCTGCCTTCAGTTCGAGTTCCCGTGAGCCTCTCTGTAGGAGCAGAGGATGAAGTCCAGATGGTTTTAGTTTTGGGGGGCACATGGCTGGATAGGACCCTGATGGCAGCCCGGTTCTGGGGAACATAGCTCATCCTCAGAGAGAGGAGGCTAGGCGTCTGCACCCATCTGCTGCTGCTGGCTGGTGTGGCCATGTGTCAGGCCTCTGCCTGCCCATGTCTGCACGGTGGGGGGTGCTGAGATAAGGTTCTCTGCAAGGTTCCCTCTGGCCCCTTGAAAGATAGCCCCCCACCCCGCCACTGGGGGCCCTTCAGAGCTCAGGCCCAGCCTGCAGGATCCTGGATACAGATATGGAAAACGACTCAGGGTCATTTGCGTCTGTGGTCATATGAATGTGACCCTTTCCTGTCTGGGTCGCATGGGCCTCAGGCCCCCCTCACATATCTGTGTCTTGGGACTCCAGCTGACCGGCAGGCAGAGATGGCCATGCTGAGGAGGCCCGTGCCGGAAAGTCACAGCTGGGACCCCCAGCCCTGTCAGGAGGCGTGAAGTGAAGACCAAGTGGGGAAGACAGGACCTCCCTGTGCAAGGGGAGGTCCCACGGCCCCACTGAGCGCCACCCAGAGGCCCAAACAGTCCTGTCAATCAGGGCCCTGGGTGCTAGACTCTCTCGCCTCTTCCCAGCAGGCAGGGGGAGGCTTTTGTGTGACAACTTCCTGACTTGGCATTTTAATTTTCAAAAAAGAAATAAATTCTCTCCAGCCCCAGCTGTAATTGACTCTGGAACTGTGACTTTGTCATGCAAACGGTTATTTGTGGACTTTTAGAAACCTGCCTCTTGGAGAGAAATTATATACTTAGAGCCTCTGAAGCTGTGGATTATGGTCCCAACAGATCCTAACGATTCTCTGGGTGCCATTAGGGGATAACATGAAAATGCATATTTAGAGGATGATTAAAAAGCAAACGAGCATGCACGGCGAAATTCCTTGTGGAAAGTGGTGATTAAACTCATTGCAAGACTTTTCTCATGTTAGGGACCCCCGGGACCAGACCCCGCCCCCTGCTCCTGCAGAGCCCCTTGGGCCCAGCCTACAGGTTATAAACCATCACAGACACAGCCCTGAGGAGGAGGAGAGGCCCACAGGGCTGCCTCCTCTCTGTGGGAGCCTGCTGGCCACTTGGCTGCAACCACCAGAGGATCCGGGACCATCCTTTCCAAAGACCCGGGTGCATTTCTGCCCCCACTATCCGGGCCACCATCACACCACCTGCCCTGGGAGCAGTTGAGTGTGAAACGACTTTGGCAGTAAGTTCAGTTCGGGGCTCTCACACGCCGTGGGGAGGGCGGTTTGTGGAGCAGGATTTTCAGTCTTCGGTAGCGTGGGGTTTTTAGTCTTCGGTAGGGTTTGAGGCCCAGGTTCTGGACACAGTGCTGCCACTCGGATATTGCTGTGTGCCTGTGGTCATTGTAACTCACACACATGTGAAGCGGAGATACTAATAGCAAATGTAATCCTGAATATAAAAGAGCTTTGGGAACTGTAAAGGGCTGAAGCGCGAGGCTGTCATCACTCCCTCTGTGTCTTGGTGAAAGCAGGTGCCTTCTGGCTGGGCCCCAGGTTCACCCCGCGCGAGGTGGCTGTCCATCACACCTCTGGCCTGCCTCCTGTCCGCGTTCACCGTCCTAGCTCCAGAGCGTTTCTGTGGGAAGGAGGCCTGGAAGATAATTCTTACCTAGTTCCTGTTCCCACTGACGCACGGGTGGTAACCACCCTGAGCTCCTCACGGGCCCACGCCTCTCGGAAGACAGCGGTACTTTATTGTGACCGGGGACTTGCTTAGAGACACACTTTATGGAGCACTTAATATGTGCCGGCACAGTGACAAGACCTTGCTATGTTTTATGTCTCATTTAATATTTATGATAGCCTTGCGATTATTCTAATTTACAGATGAACAAAGTCCAGAGGAGTTAAGCAAGTTGCCCAAGGTCACTACTAAGTGGCTGAATCCAGAGCCCATCTAAAACGCCAAGCTTTTAACCTTTAAAGCCATAGGCCCTCTCACGTGGGCCAGAGGCAACAGCCAGCTTTGGACCATGGTTCTTTGCAGGTCTGTTGTGCCGTGTGCGTCCTGTCTTTTCTGGGGAAGGCCCTCACCCCGGCCCCAAGCACGTTCATCTTTGGTCCTGAACTACTCCCTCCCTGAATCCCACATTTCCTCCAGCAACTACCTCACCCTTCTCCACCCCTGTAATACATCTTAGAGCCAGCTGTCTCTTCTGCCTCTGCCCCAGAACTCCCGACCACCATGAGTCGCCTTTTACTCGACCTCCCAACACAAAGGGCTCTTTCTAGGGTCACCAGTGGCCTCCGCATCTCCAAATGCAATGGGCATTTTAAAGTCCTCTTCCTCTCTCACTTCTCAGAAACCTTGACTCTGTTGCCCCCTCCACCTGCCTGGCGCGCCTTTTATCCTCGCCCACAGGGACGTGCCCTGTCCAGGTTTGCCTCCTGAATCGTTGGCTGCACCTTGGCAGACTCATCAGTGTGGGGCCGCACAAGGCCAGGACCTTGCCCTCTGCCGAGGTGGTCTCATCGTGCTGGTATTGTCCTTAGCACAGTAGGGCTGCAAGCGTTGCGTTCTGTCTCCCAAGGAGGTCACACCGTCTCTGGATGTCCACTAGGTTTAGCACAGGGTGGGTGTGTAGAGTCGGAATCAGTCCATTGCGCTCTACACCTGTATGTTCAGCTATCTGCTCAGCAGCTCCTCTTGGACGTTTTAGAAGTGCCCCCAACCCTCCCCCCCACCCCCCACCATCCACAGCGGAACTTGTGGCCTTCCCTGGCAATGGAAGCCTGCTTCCAGTGCTCTCTCCTGGCCAGTGGCACCACCGCCCAGCCCACAGCACAGGTGAGAAGCTGAGGGTCAGTGTTGGCAGTTCCTTCGCTCCTGCAGCGCCGTCAGTCCATCACTGCCACAGGTTGCTGTCACCTCCCAATCAGCTACTGCATTCAGGCTCCTCTCCTGCTCCTCCACCGCAGCGCCCACGGGTCTGGTGGCCCCATCTTGTCCTTCTCAAGCCATTTCCCACAGCACAACTCTAAGCACTTTGCATACACCCCCACTCTCACCCCCCTGAAAACTTTGGGTTTTGGTTTTCTGTTGCTTTTGAGATCATTTCTCAAATCTGTGACATGGCCCCGAGGCCACATCTACCCTCCAGCCTTGTCACACACCCTCTTCCTCTTCCTCCCCGCTGAGCTCCAGCTCCAGCTCCAGCCACGTGGCCATGGCCTCTGGGCCTCTCAGTCCCTGGAGCACACCCTGCTCCCTCCCTCCCTCCATGGTCTTGAACATGCTGTTCACTCCTTCCAGAACGTTCTCTCTCTGCTTGCATGCCCATCTCCCAATCTTGGCTCCACTCTTAATTTCTCTGAGAGGCTGGTCCTGCCTGCAGAACCCTCCCTTGGTCTGTAAGCACTGCCGTGAGTGTCCCTGTTGGCGATTCCTATCTTACTCACTGGACTCTGCTCCAGGGGCGGCAGCCTGGGTCTCGGTGCCTGGCACAGGTCTGTCCCAGGGCCTGGCACAGAGCAGGCGGTCCTTCACTCTCTCCACAGGTGAATACCCGCAGCCTATCCTGTTCCAGGCACTGTTCTGGGCTCTGGGGAAAAGAGAGTGGACAGAACAGACATGCAGTCTTGTTCAGAGAATGCTCCCCAGGCGTGAGTAAATGTGGCCTTTTGTGGCTCACCTTCCAGCCCCCTTCGCCGTCCCTCTAAGAAGGCCAGGAGCCCAGAGCCAGGGCCTGACTGTGAGCCTCCGTGGGAGGGCGGGGCAGGCTGAGTGGTGGCCTCCTCCCTTAGACGTGGACCTGGCCCCGTACTTTCCAAGGGCTTGAGCGGCAGCTTTATGTTCTGGCCTGTCCTGGTAGCATTTCTTTTCCAGAGGGCTTCCGTTCTGCCTCTCAGTTCCCACCCCTTCAGCTCCTAGGCGTCCTCAGGGGTAAATTTCCCCAGGTTCCAGTGCTGGCTGGGCCCTTCCTGGCTGTCTCCTGGGTCTGTGGTGTCTCATAGTTTAGGTTTGTCCCTTGGGACCCTCTGGGCTCCCGCATCCTCATCAGGAAGATGGGGATGATGATGTGTACCTATAGGGTTGCTATGGGAACTAATGAAGGGAGCTCTGAGCCCTTTCAGTCCCCCATACAGGAGGGTTCTAGTTGTACAGTATTGTCACTAAACACCGTAGGGCTGCAGGTGCTGTGTTCTGTGTCCCGAGGAGGTCACGCCCTCTCTGGATGTCCACCGGGCTCGGCACAGGGCCGGCCCGGCATGTATAGTCAGGATGAGCTCAGTGAGGGAACTCTTAACAAAACTACCCGCTGGGCACCTCTTTGGCACCAGTTTCTCTGACTCCTCTCCCCTGGGCCCAGCTCCCTGATTCTAGCAGGCTCTGACCTCATCCGGCCACACCCACAGGCTGCCTGGCCTCATGTCTCTATGGTCCCTGCCCAGGGAACCCCAAGCCAGAGCACTGGGGGCAGAGAGAGGCACAGTGATAGGGCTGAGGCCACACCCTGAAATACTTTTGCCTAGAGTCTTCCAAGTTAAATGTTTAATTCAATTATTTAAAAAACAATGTTTACTGTAAAAGATTTAGAAAATTCAGTTATGTATAAAGAATCACCCATAATCCCATTCTTCTAGAAAACTTACGTTAACATTTTGTTCTTCCTTCCAGTCTTTTTTTTTTTTTTAATATATTTTTATTGATTTCAGAGAGGAAGAAAGAGGGAGATAGAAATATCAATGATGAGTTTGATAGGCTGCCTCCTGCACGCCCCCTACTGGGGATTGAGCCCACAACCCAGGCATGTGCCCTTGATCGGAATTGAACCCGCGACCCTTCAGTCTGCAGGTCAATGCTCTATCCACTGAGCCAAGCCAGGTAGGGTCCTTCCAGTCTTTTTTAATGAAAATGTTACTTGTAATATAATAAAAATTATATAAGTTATTGTATATATCATATTATATAAGTTATATATACTAATAAAAGCCTAGGTGGCATCTCGCCCTCACGTCATCACAAGTTGGCCGCCCCCATGTTGTCACAAGATGGCTGCCACAAGATGGCTGCCCCCATGTCATCACAAGATGGCCACCCCCACATAGTCACAAAATGGCTGCCACAAGATAGCCCGCAGGGTTGGCAGTTGGGGGCAATCAGGCCGGCAGGGGAGTGGTTAGGGGGTGATCAGGCTGGCAGGCAGAAGCGCTTAGGGGCAATCAGGCAGGCTGGCAGGCAAGCAGTTAGGAGCCAACAGTCCCGGATTGTGAGAGGGATGTCCGACTGCCGGGTTAGGCCCAATCCCACAGGGGATCCCTGTGGGATCGGGTCTAACCCGGCAGTCGGACATCCCCTGAGGCATCCCAGATTGGAGAGGGTGCAGGCTGGGCTGAGGGACACCCCTTCAGTGCACAAATTTTGTGCACTGGGCCTCTATTATTATATAAAATATTATATGTAACATTTTAGTTAAAATATTTTAATTAATACTTTACATTTAATATATTATTTTATTTAATATAGTATCATTAATATAATTATACAATTACTATACTATTTTAAATAATATGTTTAGTTAAAATTTACAATAGCAAAAATTTTTATATTGTTAAACACACACATTGTATATATATATATAGAGAGAGAGAGAGAGAGAGACCCTCTGAACACAGATTTTGCTTTTTTCACTTAACATTTTATGATGTTTATTTTCCCATGCTACTAAGCTTTAAAAACATTAATTTTAATAGTTGCCCCTGTATTATCAATAACTTCTTTTTTAATCAAAAGAGTAATTTTTGATCAAAGCATAAAATGCCAGGAAACATAGAAATGTACCAAGGGAAAAACAACCAAGGCCCACGATTCACACTGTCAAGGAGAAGGCAGTGGGCATTTGGTGCGTGTCCTTCCCAAACCTTCTGTCAATGTCAGAAACATTCAAACCTGTGAAGAATTTTTGTGAGTTGATTTGAGCCAAACCGTTGACAATTGCTGGGAAGCAAAATCTCAACGAATTGAGATAATGCTCCAGAGAATGGCAGTTTTGCACCTTGTTTTATACGCTACAATCAAAAGAGGAGACTTATGTGGGCTACATGAAATCCACTGGTGATAGGTTAGGGAGGCGGGAGAAAGCAAATCGGGGAAACCTCTGGGACAAGGATAAAGAGTAAAACGATAGACACACACTTCTTTTACATAGGTGGGTGCGGGATAGTTAACAGTCAACAATTAACTCAGTGACATTGAGGGACTGTGGTCTCTGCAGAGCGGTGCCTGTCCGGAAAAGGGAAAATTACTTTAACATTCCAAAGGTATGTTATCCTAGATGCAGAAAGACAATAGACAGGCTCAGTTAACGTAAAGATGGACCTTCGTTGGGAAAGATACCGGCCTAGAACATAAACAGCTTTTAGTTAAAAAGTTTTCCTTTCAGACCCTCCTTTGTGATTGCTTCAGGTCTCTGAGTTTGCCAGTCTGCCATGCAAGCCTTCTCTGGGCTGGTCAGGTTAGCACATGGCTCCTTTTTGTCCGTATTGCTCTTTCCAAACCTGCAGTGTTGGGTCTGATAATGTTGGGCGTCCACAATTTTGAGGTCTGCTGGTTTTCTTAGGGGTGTGCAGTGAGCGGTCCCGGTACTGATGAATGTTCTCACGCGTGTCCTGTTCACAGTAGCAGCAGCCCAGGATGCTATCTGGACTATTCACCCGGAGCCTGATGGGTGGATCTCGGGGGTCCTTGCATTTTTTTGTTATATGAGCAGCACTGCGATGCCTTGTATGAAAACCTCTGTGTATAGCCGTGATCATTTCCTGGTACCTTACTGCCTTCACTCCTCTCCAGAACAGTCTAGGAAGGGGCCAGTTACAAAGGTGTGGGCAGTGTTGACAGAATCAACAGGATGTGAGGCCCCCAAAGACTGGCCGTGCTGGGCAGCCATTAGCTACCTGCCTCAGGCCTGAAGTGCAAGGACAGGAGACACAGGGAGCCGCTGGGGCCAGGGGGAGTGCGAACAGAAACATCCAACCTCCCTCTCTTCCGCCCTGTCACCTGCAGTACCTCCCATTGGCCAAACCCAACTGGACACGAGAGGACAAAGGGCCCTGGGGGACATGGTCCTCAGAGGCCAGCAGCCTCCTGGAGCACATCGCTGAGTGAACCTGAGGTGAATGAAACATCAAAAGCTACTTTGTTTTGCTATTTCCTTCCTTTTAATTTCCAATTAAGTATTTTATTTCTGTCACTAGAGGCCCGGCACACGAAATTCGTGTACAGGTGCAGTCCCTAGTCCTGGCCTGAGATCAGGGCCATCTTCCCCAGCTGCCTGCAGCCGGCCCCACCCCCGGCCACCACCTACCCCTGCTTCCCCATTCACCATTGGGTGATCGGTGCCTGCCAGCCGGGGAAAGGGACCGAGAGGTGGTCAGTGCACCTCATAGTGACTGGTCTAGCCGTCATTCTGCCCTTAGGGTCAATTTGCATATTACCCTTTTATTATATAGAATTGTAGAAATTGTGTGGCAGATTTGGTAGTTTTTTTTTTTTTATGAAGAGGAAAGATCTACTTAAGAATAGCTATGTTGTGCCTTATATTACTATGATTATAAAAATAAAGGCATTACATCATCAGAGATTTCAAGGTTAAAAAAAAAAAAAGCACAGTGGTGGCCCCTGTCCCCCATGCGTGAACCTGTAGAGCCAGGAGGGTTTTCCATTCTGTTCACCCACAGGCAGGGAGTGGATGCCACACGTCTGTCTGGAAAGCCTGGCCAGAGGAGGGCTTAGCAGGGCAGCCTCTGTGTGAAATATATGCAGTGGTCTAATCTGTAATATTTAGACTTGTTTACTGCTCCTAGCAGCCCTAGGAGTTATGTGCTATTGCTTTTCCCATTTTTCAGATGAAGAAACAGAGAAGTTTTAAAAAATCTTATTTCCATAGCCAGTAGAGGTAGATCTGGGATCTAAACCTGGGTCAGTGGCTCCAAGACCACCCCCCCTCCTGGACCACTAGGGTGTCAGCAGGTCACCCCCCATTTGAGGGTCAGTAGAGAACCCAGCACATGAACTTCCTGCGCATGCTTTCTGCTGCACTCCCTTCATCGAGGACCAAAAAGAAACCACTCCCCCAACCTGAAAGGGAGCCCCGCAAAGCCCTAAATCCACCCCAATTGTATTTTCTCTCTAATCTCGGAAAATAAAAATTGCTGAGCGCCTGCTATTTTCCCGGAGTCTGTGTAGCAGAAATCTTCTCCTGGGCTCTGACCCTGGAAGTCAGCTTTCTGCCCAAAGCACATTTTTACAGCCAAGTTATTTCTGATTCTTTAAAAGCAAAAAAAAAAAAAAAAAAAAAAAAAAAAGTCTGGAAGGAGCGGGCTCTGTTGTAATGTAATGTCTCAGCAAAAATCCCCGGCGCTGGCCGAGCTTGGCTCCTGTCCTGACCACAGGAGGCCTGGAGATGACTTGAGCAGCATGTGGGGAGCTCAGGGCTGCAGGCACCCCCGGCACTTTAATTATTCCAGGGACATGATAGAGTGCAGTGAAGCTGATGTGGTGTTGAAAGGAGAGGAACGCACAGCCTGGGAGAGGGATGGGCACTTTACAGATCTGACTTTGAACTTGGAAGGGCCTCGCTCTTCATTCTGAGTGAGCTGCTTCCAGGGGCATCAGGAAAATGCTGTGACTTTGTATTTATATCCAAAATCACCAAGAGCCGTGTGTGTGTGTGTGTGTGTGTGTGTGTGTGTGCGCGCGCACACGTACGCATATATGTGCATGGTGCATGTGAGTTATTAGGCCAGCTTGTGAGTGTGCCTTAATTGGGTTTATTGTGGTTCTATTGTGAGGATGGGAGCCACATTGGTCCCACTCACCTGTATGTCTCCACCAAGCCTTCCTTCCTGGAGTGAAGCACATGCTCAATAAATGTTTGCCCAGAGTGTCTGCGAGCACCTGCAGGTGTGAGTATTCTGTGTGCAAGGGCCATTCACTGACAACCCCAAGCACCTACTGCAGTGCTGTGTGCGGCTGCCTGTCCTTGGGGGGAAGGGGGAGGGGCAGTGCTGACTGAATGAGAGCGTGTGAACGTGTGACCCTGGGTATCATGATGCCTGGGAATAAGATCAGGTTAGATGAATCGGCATTTGGGAAAAAGTGCATATGCTTGTTTATTTTATTTTTAAAAAATATATTTTATTGATTTTTTTAAAGAGAGGAAGGGAGAGGGATAGAGAGTTAAAAACATCAATGAGAGAGACACATCGATCAGCTGCCTCCTGCACACCTCCTACTGGGGATGTGCCCGCAACCAAGGTACATGCCCTTGACTGGAATCGAACCTGGGACCTTTCAGTCTGCAGGCCGATGCTCTATCCACTGAGCCAAACCGGTTAGGGTGCTTGTTTATCAAGATAAGGGAAAAGAGCCCGGCCGGTGTGGCTCAGTGGCTGAGCATCATTCCATGAACCAGGAGATCACGATTGGATTCCTGGTCAGGGCACCTGCCCAGCTTGTGGGCTTGATCCCCAGTAGGGGCATGCAGGAGGCAGCCGATCAATGATTCTCATCATTTATGTTTCTGTCCTTCTGTCCTTCTCCCTTCCTCTTTCTAAAATAAAGAAAGCAACAACATATGGAAGAAAGAAAGAAAGAAAGAAAGAAAGAAAGAAAGAAAGAAAGAAAGAAAGAAAGAAAGAAAGAAAGAAAGAAAGAAAGAAAGAAAGAAAGAAAAAAGAAAGAAAGGAAGGAAGGAAGGAAGGAAGGAAGGAAGGAAGGAAGGAAGGAAGGAAGGAAGGAAGGAAGGAAGAAAAGAAAAAAGAAAGAGATATGGGAAAAGACCTACGTGTAGACAGCGACATGGTCGACGCTGGAAACAGAAACATTAGAGAAATGTCTTTATAGATAAGCCAAAGGCTCTGGCCTCTCTGCTCACGGCCCTTGCGTGTCTGGATTGGGGTCTTAATTGCAGACCTTTCAGCCACAAATGCAGCTTCGATTCAATTATTAGAAAGGACCTAAGGGCAGAAGACTGAACCTTTGGTCAAAGACACTCATTACTTACTGCCGTGGCTGTGACAGGCCTTCCAGCCGCCTCACATCCCCCATTCACACTTGCAGCCCATTCCCCACTGGGTGTCTCCTGGCCTCCCTGCCGGCCACGGGGCCTGTAGTGCAGACACAGGTCTGTGGAAGCTCTGTCATGTCTGTGTTCCCTCCGACAGTCTGGATCTTATCCCCCCTTCCTGCTCCCCCAAGTCTTCATGTTGCCCTCCGTCCCCCAGCTGGCACCCTGGCAAATGACTCTCTCCTTTCTCAAGATCAGTTGGTCTCAGGGCTGCTCCCCAACAGTAAGGATGACAAATGGCTGTTGTGGCCAGAGCCTGCGAGGTGACATTTCTCCAGCCTTCTGAGAATCCCCTGTGTGCCCGCTGTTGTTGTTCCAATCTTGCTTTTTTTTTTTTATTTTTTATCATCCTTGCTTCCTGGGAAGCCCAAGGCCCTCTCTGCAAAGGCCATGCATCAATCCTGGGAAGACAGGAAGGCGGGCAGTGGTGGGCGGGTGTATGAAATGGAAAAATAGGGCATCTGCGCTGCAGCCCCCTCCAAACAGACGAGGAAACTGAGGCACTGCCAGACACTCAGCTTCCTTTTCTCTGCCCATCCTCATCCTATAGTGAGTCATGTATTTCTTTTCTCATGGACACCGTGTCATGTGCATTCTCTGCAGCACGGGGATTTATTAGATGCTGATGTGGAAGTGGGGGGCTCCCAGAAAAGGAGGAAATCGAAGGCTTAGATAACTCCTGCTGGTAAGCAAAGCCAAGAGACAGGCTGGGGACAGGTGTCTGGTGGGATGGGAAAGTGCAGGGAACAGAGACAGAGACTCATAGAAAAGACCAGTCTTGGGGGGAACAGGGATTGAGGAGGCCAGCAGCGTGGGCCACCTGGCCTGGAGGAGAAGCTAGAAGAGAGGGTGTAGGGGTTCTCAGTGGGTGAGGACTGGGGACTGATCTGCTGGTGAGGTCAGGTTTAGGGACATTAAAGGAACTGCAGAAGAGGCTCTAAGGCTGGGACAAGGGACAGAGGCAATGGTGAAAATGAAAGGCAAACAGAATTCTGAGCAAGATGGGCTGGTGGGACTGGCACCAGAAGGTTCTCACTTTGGGGTGCTGTGCACTCCCCTTCTCTTGGCTGCAGGTCTCTCTGCAGAGCTGGGTAGGGGCCGATGCATCTGCTTGGTGTTTTATGGTTTGCAAAGCTCTGTCACATCCAATAACCTTATACCAGCCCCTGAAGGCACATCAAGTATAAGAACTCTTACAATTAGAGATGGGGAAGCAGGGAGTGATTAACTGGCCTTGAGAAGCCAGTCAACAGGGAACTAATGATCTAGTCCCATGGTCGGCAAACTGCGGCTCGTGAGCCACATGCGGCTCTTTGGCCCCTTGAGTGTGGCTCTTCCACAAAATACCATGGCCTGGGTGAGTCTATTTTGAAGAAGTGACGTTAGAAGAAGTTTAAGTTTAAAAAATTTGGCTCTCAAAAGAAATTTCAATTGTTGTACTGTTTTTATTTGGCTCTGTTGACTAATGAGTTTGCCAACCACTGATCTAGGACAAGTAGTCAGGTCTACTGAATAAGCACCTACTGTGTGCCAGGTGATTATTAGGTGCTGGGATTTGAGTCAGGAACCACACAGGTGGAATCCCTGATCACACACAAACTGTCAGTAAGATGCTTCTCAGCACCTCTGAAGAAGACAGGATCGGTTAGTGATGGTGGTGGCAGGACAGTGGGCTTGGAGATGGGGCCCTTTGACCAGAGTGAAGAGGGGAGGCCTCTCTGGGGAGGTGACACGTAAAATCAATCTGAGTGTGAGGAGTGGGCTTGCGAAGACTAACTCAGGGTCCGAGCAGAAGGAATGATAAGTGCAGAGATCCCAAGCCTGGAATGGGTTGCAGCCAGGGTGTCTGGAACTTCCTGGCCAAGGGCAGGGCTGGGGGAGGACGGGGCTGGAGGGTGGGGCAGGGGCTGAGTCTTGCAGGAGCTCAGGCTGCAGTGAGGACCGTGGGCCAGCAGCAGCCTCTGAAAGATTTTAAACAGTTGGCTGACCTGACCTGATTCTGGCTCAGAGCCCTCCGGCTGCTCTGTGGAGGACAGACTGGAGGGAGGTCAGAGTTAGAGGAAGGAGATAAATGTGTGGTCCAGTGAGAGGGAGTGGTGGTTTAAGCCAGGCATTAGCAGTGGAGGTGGTGAGAAGGGACAGGTTTGGGGATTTTGGGGGTAGAGCCCACATGTGATGGATGTGACATTTGGAGTGAGGAAAGAAAAGGAACCAAGAGCAGCTGGATGGGTGAACCATGGGGCATTTTGGAGATGGGAGAGGCTCCGGGGGGGGGGCAGATTTGGACTAGGGAGAGGGAATTTATTGTCCTATTTAGGTTCAAGATGCTTCAGTGGGTCCCAAGTGAAGATAGCAAGTTGGTAAAGGGGTGTGCAATTCTGGCACAGTTTAATGGAAAGGTCTGGTCTGGAGGTAAAATTTCAAGAGTCTTCATCAAACAGAAGGATACGACTGGATATGATCGTCTGGGAAGAAAGTGTAGACACAGGAGAGAAGAGGGCTGAGGACAGAACCAGGCAATATGGCAACAGAGGTTTAAGAGCTGGCAGAGGAGCCAAGGAGGTAAGCCCGGAAGAGCATTGCAGGAAGGAGACAGGGTCAATGGTGTCAGCGGCCATGGACAGATCAGGTTAGGAGAAAACAGAGAATTGGGAATAAGCTGTGAGCTGTTGGGAACTCGTTGGTGACCTTGACTTTGACCAAAGCTTTTCCATGGAGAGGTGGGGATTGAAAGCCCACATGGAGGAGTGTTGGGGGCTGGGGGGTGTGGAGCAGTAGAGACTGTACTGACTACTTGTGGATCTTTTCCTGGGGGCAGAACAAGGAAACGAGGTGGGGGGGGGGGGGGGGGCTGGCAGGCAATGTGGGGCCAAGGGAAACTTTTTTCTTTGAAGATGTGAACTATTAGACATGTTTGTTAATGGAATGATTCAAAGGGAGAGACCATGGCCCAGGGCGCAGAGGGAATCATTTCGGGAGAAGGTCTTTCAGAGGATGATCCTGTGCACAAGTGCAGGGCTTGGTCCTAGAAATCGAAGGGTTGTTATTTTCCCCCCAGTATAACAGGAAGGAAGGCAGAAAATGTGAGGACAGATGCAGGTAGGTGGGTGAGCTAGGAGTAGGAAGAAGAAACAGGTCTCTGATTCCATTCATTTCTCTATGAAGTATGCCTCGAAGCTGTCATCTGGTGAGGGGGCAAGCAGAGAAAAATGATAATTTGAGAAATGAGGGAAATTTTTGAAATGCGTTTCTCAGAGCTGGAAAGTGGATTTACTAGGTAGAAAAGCACAGAGACATGACCTGGAAGAGTTCAAAGGTATGCCCTGCTGTGAATCTGACCCAGCCAGCATGGCGGTGTGATATTCTCTAGAGGGTCCTGGATAGGGGTCAGGTAAGTGGTGGCTGGGTTTAACCAGGGTTGGCTGTTTCTAGATGGGTATGAAGCGGGGAGAGGGGCCAAGGACATCAGGAGTTCCAGGAAAAGGGTGGTTGTAGAGCTGGTCCATGAAATCCGGGCTGAGTAATGAAGGGAAATGAGAACAGTGTCTGTCAATAGTGAACAAGGTGAAGGGTTGGGGAGGGTCTCAGTAGGTGAGAGAATTGTTAGCACAGGAGAAGAGAGTTCTACAGGGCACGGGAGTCAGACCCAGGGGACCCTGGAAGCCAAGAATTGAGAGGTGCGGCAATTATGGTGAGGATGGAGTCTAGGGTGTGACTGTGGGTGAGAGGCTGAGAAAATGCTCAGGAAACCTCTTTGGAGCTACGGTGGGGGTCAGGGAACTGGGAGGCCAGGTGCTGCCTGGATCGCAGCAGGGATGCTGAAGATGTTGAGAGTGACGGCAGGGAGAGTGGTGGAGGGAGGAAGGGAGACAGAGCTGAGTGCCGGAGCCATCCGTCGGTGACAAATCTGTAATTCTTGGAATGTCAATGTCTTCTGGTGGAGAGGTTTTAAAATGGTTTGTAAGAGTCTCAAGCCTTGTTTACAGGAAGCACTTTGAAGCAGCTTGAGCAAACAGCAGCCGGGAAAGCACACCTGCTGCTGGAATCGGGGCTGGGGAAACTGAGTCCCTACTCCCTCCACTACGCCAAAGGGTCTTTGGGGGGGCTCCTCCGCACTTTCCCTGCACACAGCTACACACCACCGAGGGAATCCAGTGCCCCTATTCTCCCTGAGGAACAGGAGTGCCCCTCCTCCAAGGCCACCCTGGGTGTTAGCACAGAGACAGGACTGGATCCCGGCTTCATCATGCTCCAAACCTGCTTTCCCACTCTGTTGGGTCCCCTGGGGTTACTACACTCTGCGCTGTAAACGCAGGCCTGGCCAACGTTAGCAGGAAGCCCTTCTCCAGCCGGCCCTAGGGAGTCCATTTCATTCTGTCCGCCCTTTGTCAGAGCTGCAGGTCAGCACTGTCCTGTCCTGAAAGAAGGCCAGGCTCGGGGAAGCCATGCCGGTGGCTGAGGGACTGACCCAGCTGTGGGGTCTGCCCCTGGGGGGCCAGATCAGGCTTTCAGAGTAACTGCAACCTGGACGTGGCCATGACTGGGCTCCTAGAGCCTCGGCTGGATGTGGGTGAGGTAGGATCGACCCAGGGGGTGGAAGCCAGTGCCCGGACGTGAGGTCCGCATCCAGCTGAGTGGACCATCCAAGTAGGACATCAGCGTGGCCTAGAGGCAGAGCCAGCTGCAAGGCAGCGGGATGGACACCAGACTCCAGAGATGGTAAGGACGGTGCTGGCGGGACTACGTACGGAGGGGCACGTCCAGTCCAGCAGGGTGAGCCCAATAATGGGGGCCTGGAGGCCAAGGGCAGTGCTCAAAGCCAGCTGAACATCCTTCATGGTTTTGAGCCATCTGCCCAGGCACAGGGGAACCCACCTGGCCTGGGATATAGTGTCTGCCTTAGGGGAGGGGCTGTTAATTGCTTAACGCAGTGGTCGGCAAACCGCGGCTCGCGAGCCACATGCGGCTCTTTGGCCCCTTGAGTTTTTAGCAAAGGCCAGCTTAGGAGTAACCTAATTAAGTTAATAACAATGTACCTACCTATATAGTTTAAGTTTAAAAAATTTGGCCCTCAAAAGAAATTTCAGTCGTTGTACTGTTGATATTTGGCTCTGTTGACTGAGTTTGCCGACCATTTGCTTAATGGGTGTCAGCCAAGTAAGTTAGAGTTCAGGTCAATACCCAGCAGGGCTGGAGCACCAGGAAGGGAAACTGAGGCAGAGGGCCAGGTGCACTGACAGAGGCAGGTGGAAGCTATAGAGGGACACATTTCCCATCTGTGACCTTGGGGCCCCAGGGCACAGAGGACTCCAGAACACCCCCTCTGTCCTGAAGTCCTATCCCCGCCCCCATATCAGCACGGCTCAGCTCACTCACTTGCCCCCTCCTAGGGGAAGCCTTCTCAGACCGCCTTGTCTAAAAGCGCTCCCAGGCCTTCGCTTCATTTCTCTCCATTAACCCGCTTTATGTTTCCTTGAAGCACTTATTACCGCCTGACACCAGAGAATATGTGTGTGGTTGTCATTGCCCACCTTCCACACGAGCAGTAGACCAGAGCGCCCCCGAGGCAGGGAGCTTGGTTTGCCCATTTGTCTGGATCCAGGGACGAGGCCAGCTTGACAGGGAATCAGGAGGGTGCCCTGTGGCCCCTCCCCTCCCGCTTCTCCATCACCAAGGGCACCGTGGAGTGGCAGGCTCTCCTGCTCTGCACGCTTCGGGCTCCGGAGCTGGGTCTGGGTCTGCAGAGGGGCCATCCCCCAGGCCCATCCAGCCCCTCCTGCCCAGGGATCCTGTTCCCGCTGCCCTAGGCTCCCAGCGGCGTGCAGGGGCCCTGGCTGCCGCAGCAGCTCCGTAAGGCTGTGATAGTCACTCTCCCTGAGAACTGGGCCATTGCAGTCCAGGGGCACGTGAGCAGCTGGGCCCGGGGAAGCTCCAGGCTCGTTGCATCCAAGCCGATAAGCCTCAGTAAGTGACTCTAAAGATAATCAATTGTTTTCAATCTAAGAGAAACAACCGGCTCCAAGGAACCTCTATTTAAAAACCACACACACAGGCCAGATCCATCTTTTGCTAAATTGTTGCACATGCTGATATGATTTGGCCCGGCAGGCTCAATGTGCTTCCTCGCAGCGCCAGAGAGGGGGCTGGGAGGGCTGCGCAGGACAGTGGAGCAGGGGGAGTTTCCGGGTTACAAGGGCAGCTGAGCAGAAAGGAGAGAAGGGTCTGGGGCAGACAAGGCGGAGGGAACCTCACTTCCCAGCTTTACCCACCTGAGACTCAGGTAAGGGCCCCTGCTGTGTGGGAAATCCTGCTTTAACCCCCTCCCTCCTCCTCTGCTGATGTGATTAGTGGCCTCCTGAAGGGACCTTATACCTTAGAGTTCAGATTTTCCAGAGAGGAAAGCAGCCTCAGAGAGGGTAATCTGCTTACCCAAAGTCACACAGCAAAACACTGGCAGAGTGGCGCCAGGGCCTAGGACCCCAGAGGTGCACCTGGTTTTGGTTCTCAATGCAGCCGGGAGGGAGTCTTGTCTCCTCCCAAGGGCTGGGCACACCATTCTCCTTCCCTGCCTCCCTGGCTACTCCCAGCAGCTCCAGAGAGCACTGTTAAGTGAGTGCAGAGAGGGGTCCAGGGGTCCCAGGGGAGGAGATTCTATCTATTGAGAGGGAATGGAGCCACTTGCGCAGACGAGGCCCCAGAGGACAGACACGCAGCAGTCTTTGAAATCCTAAGGCGGATCGTGCCCCTCCTCTGCTCCAGACCCTGCAGTGGCTCCCCAGTTCACCCAGAGTAAAAGCCAAAGTCCTGCCCAGGGGCGCGGGCCCCACAGGATCCCACCCTGACTGTTCCTCCCCCCTCCACCTCAGCCACCTGGTCTCCTGCCCTCCCTCCTTCATGTCATGCACGTGCCACCATTTTACAGTGAGCCGTAGACTCTGAAGGAGTCAAGGACATGAGGCTCCACTCAAGGCTGAGTGGGGTGGGAACCAGGGGAGCTGGGGGGTCATGCAGGATCCAGGACAGGCAGGCAGTAGAGGGCCTGGCAGGCAGGGAGGGTCCCGCCCTCGCAGGTGGGCAGGAGCGGGAGCCTAGCCCTTCTCTGAGCCAGGGATGTCCCTCCTGGTGGCTGCTGAGGCACCCGCAGCACCACCACGGGGAGCTCTGGAAGGAGGCAGCGCCTGGGCAGTGTGGGGGGTCCGCGGGGCTGAGGGCCACAGCAGCCAGGATTTCTCAGGTGTGGGTCTTGAGACCCAGTCCCAGGGAGGGCTTCTACAGGAGCTGGGGTGACTGTGGGGGCCCCGGCAGCTCCGGGGTGTCCGTGATGGCACCCTGAGAGGAGGGCTGTGGTCCTGTCTGTCCTTACTCCCTGCATGGGGCAGCAGCGGCCTCCCTGACCCTCCCCCGCCTCCCCACACTGTTGGTGACCCGAGGCATGGACACGACCATAAATAATAGTAATAATGAGAGAGTCTGTTCCAAGTGCGATGATTTTATGAAATTACATTTTTGAAAAGGTTAATTCTTCCATCTCCCCACTTGTACTCCAATCTGGAGAGACAAATGTGAATTAATTGCTCCCATTTCCTCCCCGGCCTCCACAGAAGGCTGACAAGACATCTGCTTCATGGGCCGGCCTTCCGCAGGCTTGCCCGCTGCACATGCTCCTTCCAGGGCTCGCTGACCCCCCTGCCCCGCAGGGCGAGCTGTGGTCCTGCCTGGGCCGCCCACTGGTCCTCACCAACAGGATGGCGGGGAGCGCAGCTCACCTGGGGAGACCTGGCAGACGAGGGGACAGCACAGGAGACTTTATGGAAACGTGGAAGTGGAGGGCAGCGTGCGGAGGAGCAGAGGGGGTGAGGTGGGGGGGACTGGAGCTGGGGCCCCCCACATACATACCAAGTGGGCAAGGAGGGTGAGTCAGAGACGGGAAGTGAATGGAGACAGATGGACAGACAGACCAGAGGAGGGGCCAGAAGCCGGTGGGCAGGCCCTTTTTCTGGTCCCTGCTTTCCATCTTTTTATTGTTTTCCCCTAAATCAGGCAGAGGATGTGTGGGACAGACCCTGAGGGAAGACATTTACCTCCATAGGAGGCAAGGAGAATGGAGAAGGAGTACTTCCTTGGAGTCCTAAGTGTGACCTCCCACCACATATCATCACACTCCCAAAGCAGCGCTCCCCTCCCCCACTGCCTCCCCTCCCCCACCGTCTCCCCTCCCCCACCGTCTCCCCTCCCCACTGCCTCCCCTCCCCACTGCCTCCCCTCCCCCACCGTCTCCCCTCCCCCACTGTCTCCCACTGTCTCCAGTGCCCTCCTCACACCCCCCACCCCCACCACCCCAGTTCACCCCCCCACCCCGTCTTGGATGCCCAGCCTCCTCCTCTAGGGAACAGCCCAGGTGGCCTCAGCAGGTCTGCCCTGTGTGCCTGGCTCTGGGCTCTGCCACTCTCAGCTGCGCCACCTCAGACAGCACTGCCCCACTCTGAGCCGCAGTCTCCTGACCTTAGAGGTGGTTCTGAGTCCCCTGCCAGCTCTGAAGTGTGGGGAGCTTTTGGAGCTGAGGGCAAAGGTGCAAAGGCGCATGCGGTCTGTTGTTTTGTTGTGTGATGATTCCATTGTGGTTGGACATCATCAGAGGTTTTCAAGTACAATAAAGTGGGCCAGCAGGGGACACAGAGAGGAGGGAGGTGGAGGCAGGCTGCCTGAGGGTGTCTGCCTGCCTGCTTGCCTCTGGGTGTGCTGTGAGGGGCGGGTGCCTGTAGTAGGTGTGGGGGAGGGGCGTATGCTTGGTACATATCTGGAGAAAGAGTGATGGCTTCAGTCAGTCAGTTTCCTAGGGTGATTCCTAAGCCTACTTGTCCCCTGCCCACCACCCCGAAGCCCTAGGGGGTACAGATGTGAACCTGCCTTCAAGAGGCAGAGGAAGCGAGACCCTGTCCCACCAGGAGCGATCCACCTTCAGACCAGCCCAGGGGGCTTGTGCATTAATTGGAATTATCCCTAATTCTCAGTGTGTACAGGGAGGAAGCATCCGTTCCACCTGAGACTTGTAGTGGGGGGAGGGGGCGCATCCTGGAGGAGGAGACATTGAAACATAGAGTACACTCCATGGAACAGAGGAGGCTGGGCAAACGGCTCACTGAAGGGATGGAGTGTCAGGCAGGTGCCCAGGGTGTGGGGGCGGGTGGAGAGTTAGGTTATTGTATGACTGTGGCTCAGTTAGGTCTGAGATGAGAGGGCACAGAAAGGCTTCTCACAGGAGGGGGGGCGTGGAAGAGACTTGGGTTTGTTTCCATGCAGGAGAGGACAGCTTGGCAGAGGGGGCCGGGGTGGGGAAGGAGTGGGACGGAGGGAGGGAGACAGGGTATGGGTAAGGAGGGAGACAGGGTATGGATAAGGAGGGGACGGGCAGGCGGCCAGCAGAGTGGGCCCCTGCTGCCTGGTGGTCCAGAAGAAGGAAAGTCTGGGCTGGAGAGAAGACCCGGGCTCCGGCGGGGCCAAGCACCTATTCTCCTGCATCATCCCCCGGACAGGCGCGCTCCCTGTTTATTCCTGTTCAAAAAGCGGGGAAGACCTACTTCCCTCCCAAGAGCCTATTTATGCTGCTTTCTCATTTTCCAGTCCAGTGACTTCATGGTTTTGTGTGTGTGTGTGTGTGTGTGTGTGTCCAACAAGGTTCCCCAACAATAAGAGGAACCATTCCCTCTCCCCGATCCCCTGCTGGGCACCCGCCAGATGGGGCGGGGGCCTGCCATGTCCCCTCCAGGCCACTCAAGGCTGGATTGGAGCCCACACCAGGGCTGCAGCAGTGGTGGCTCTGGCTGCAACCTCTCTCACTGCCTCATGGCTCAGGGGCCTGCAAGAAGTGGGGTTTGGGGAGCAGGGGCCGAGGGCCAGAGGTAGAGAGGGAGCCGGGGAGGGTGAGGGGCTGCGGAGGGTGGGCTGGGGCTCCCAGTGTGGCCATGGATGGTGGACCTACGGGCTTCCTGTGGTTTGCGCCTATCATGTCTTTCCACACATGAGCGTGATCCCTCCTCCCAGCCATTTCCTAGTTCCATGACCCATGGATTTGTTCATGAAACCTACTGACTTCTTTCCATTATTTCATGGTCCCTCCGCTTCCAGCCATCCTTCTCACCTCCACCTTAACAGAAGTAAGAGGTCACGCGCCTCCCACAGCTGTCTGCCCACCTCCCCTCCCTGCCTTTCTAGGGACGGAGACTCCATGGGTGGCTATTTTCTGAGAGAGGAAGCTTGCAGGAGCAGCGGGGTCTGGGGGAGCAAGAGCTGCTTTATGGCCCGATTATGGCTGGGTCGCCTGGTAGACAGCCAGTGGAGACTTCCTGAGAGTCTGGAGCACAGGATGCAGCAGGGGGTGGGCACATGGACTCAGGACTTATGGGAATGGGGTGATATTTCCCCAAAGGAAAAGGGCAGAGATAGAGAGAAGGAAGGGCCAAGAATGGCCTGGAGCACGTCACTCTTTTGTTGAAAGAACCAGCAAAAGAGCCCTAACTGGTTTGGCTCAGTGGATAGAGTGTCAGCCTGAGGACTGAAGGGTCCCAGGTTCAATTCCGGTCAAGGGCATGTACCTTCGTTGCGGGCACATCCCCAGTGGAGGATGTGCAGGAGGCAGCTGATCGATGATTCTCTCTCATCGATGTTTCTAACTCTCTATCCCTCTCCCTTTTTCTCTGAAAAAAAAAAAATCTATAATTTTTTTTTTTTTAAAAAAAAGAACCAGCAAAAGAGACTGAGCAGGAGAGGAGAGAGGAGGGGGACCAGGAGCCCTGGCATCTCATGTTTCCAGGGTCTTCCCAGCTTGGCCACTTCACACATTAGGTCCATGTGCTCAGGGAACAGCCCAGAAAGAACGCAGATTGAACCAGAAGCCCAGCCCAGGCCCTTCCCAGCTAGGTGGCCCTGGGCAATGTTTACTTTGCCTTCAGAACCACATTTCCTCCTCCTGCATGCCGAACATTCAAATCCATAAAGCTGATGGAACACCTGGCACCTGGTAGTCACGTCACAAACGTCAGTCCCCCTCCCGCTCCTACTCTTGCTAAAATAAAACCCCCGTGGCATGCATCACCTCAGGAGGAAGTCCTGTAGAGCTGGAGCTATTTGTCTTTAAATACACCATCTTACACTTGCCCACACCAACTCTCATCTGGCACTTTCCCGCCCACACACGCACAGGTGTGTGGGATTCTGTAGTGAGTCCCCCTTGGCTTGACATTTCACTTCTCCCCAAAAAAACTTAGCGCCCTTTGCAGACTCCCAGCTCCCCCTGTGCTCCCTTTTCTGGAGGATTTATTAAAACTTCAAACAAAGTCGCCCATCCTAACCTCAGGCGCTTCTGTCGGCCACTCTCCACCCAGGAAGTTCCTGGCAAGTCTTCCAGCCTCCTGCCCATTTCTACCCCTGGCACAGTGCCCTTGAGGTGCCCCCTGCCATTACAGAGGCCCTCTTGGAGCCTGAAGGAGTCTGCCATAGGAGTCTGCTAAACTACTCAAGGAGTCCCATGCTCTGAGGGTCCGGGCTCCTATGCTAGGAGATGCATTCAGCTTTGCCTGCAGGGTCAGAAAGTGAAACTCATCAGTCCCTGGGTCCCAGGTCTCTTCTAAGTTTCCTGAGGGCTGTAGTCCTGCTGGGTTTTTCTCGCCTTCTGTGAAGCAGATGCTAGCCCCCAGACCCCACCATTATAGTTCCCACCAGCTCCCGCCACCCCCACTTGCATCTTTGAGGTGAGGACCTCCCTTGGCTGCTGGAGCGAGCTCTGCCTGGGAAGTGCAGGGGTCAGAAGTGCTGGGAACTCTGCCCTCAGGCTGCCCCCACCCGCTGCTTCCACCCCTCCCGCTGCATCTCCTCCCCCCATAGGTGCTGATGGCACTCCCACCAGCACACTCACCCCTCAGCTCAGCAGCGAGAACTCTAATGTGGGTCCTGCACAGGTGACCAGAGGTCCCAGCGAGACTGAGCTCCTGTTGCCACCTTATAAAATCCTTGATAACCCACCTTTTCTCGGCTGCCTCCTCTTCCCCATCGGACATCTCCTGCGCCCAGTGTTTTCAAGGACCACCTCCTAAATTAACTGTGTGCTCTCAAATCTTTGTCTCAGAGTCTCCTTCTGGGGCAACTTCAACCAAGACGTTCCAGCACTCAGCCCATGATAGCCACATGTCCCCTCCCAGCTCTGGTCAGCAGCCACCAGTCCTAGAGCTGGTGGGGTGCTGGGCCAGAGACTGCTCCTGGTCCCATCATTTCTGAGCGTCGCTGTCCATGGTGGAGGAGTCTGTCTTGCCACCAGTGCACGGTCTGCTGATTTATCTCTGTCCAGCGGAGTGGGGCCCAGATGCAGACAGCGCGCGTTGAGCAAAATCCTCAGCTTCGCATTTCCACCGCAGCACGAAGCACCCTCTCACCCTCATAAACACGCGGAACTACTGAAGGGATTACGGCTCTTAGTCTGGCCAATGTGTCACTGAGAGAAATTAATCTCCACGTTTAATCAAAGCAAGAACGACCAACTGCAGCTGGGAGGGGGCTTTTTCTGTCCGTGGTGCTCAGCAGATGGTAGGGAATTCATAGAATCCTCTGACTTGGCAGTGACCTTGAGATGTCATCTGATCCATCCTCCTATGCCTGGGTGCACACAGGCCTCCTTGGCCTGATGGTTGAAAGCTTTTCTAGACATGACCTGGCTGAGAAATGTCCCTTTCGTGAGGGAAGAGTAAACCCAAGATGAAGTGGGTTGATGTCCTTTCCTATGCAAGGTCGGAGTGCAGTGCGGGGAGCAATGGCAGGGCTTCATCTCTGCTTTGCCTCTTCTGTTCATGGTTCCCTGTGACCCTCTGGTCCTCACCTGGGGGCTTCCGAGTGGCCACGGCTACATTTGGACTCTCATTGTGTCTTCCCTGAGCATTCTCGCCTACTGAACTCTGTCAGCCTCTGTGACCAGGCTGGGGAGTGAGTGTGGAGGGCAGAGCCCTGGGCCACTCTCTGGGCATGCTTGCCAGTGTGTGAGGCTGGAGCATCTGTGAGGATCGCATTCCTCCAGGGGAGGGACCAGATGCTGTATGTCATGGCTCGAAGCCCATGGCCGTAGGTTGGATGAACTCTGGGCAGGCCTGCAAGATGGGTAAGCTGCAGCTGAGAACAGTTTCTGTGCTCAGTGCCTAAAGGAGAGATCCCAGAGAAGCCCACGGAGGGCCTGGGGGCCCCAGAGGGCCCTAAACCCTTGACTCCCAAGGTCTGCTTTTAGGAGGCAGTCCTGGCTCATCGGAGCCCTCATTCCTTCACAGCGATGTGCAGACAGCTAGAAGAGCAGCATCTCAGGCCCCGCCCAGCCCTCCTGGATCAGGAGTTGCTGTTGTCGGGGCCACACATGGTTGGTGTATGTGGCACTGACATAAGCGTCCAGAGAGGCTGCTGGGAGAGAACTGGACTCAGCCGGTGGGTGGGATCCAGCCAGGGGAGGGGCCTCCATCCCCAGTTTGGGCCAGCAGTCCAGTAGGTGAGAATTAGAGAGCAGCCAGCAGACAGGAAGTGGAGGGAAAACCTGATGAGCAGCAGCTGGGCAGAGGCCTCTAGAAATGTGCTCTCAGCCAGGCCAGGCCTGTCCTGCAACCTGTTGCCATGGTCCCTGTCAGGGATGCTGCCTGCCCCCAGGAATGAGATAGTTTCCTTGACAGCAGCACTTGGTGCAGCCTCCCTGCTAAGAGGGGGGAGGGGGGGCTGGTCACCAGCCTCCAGGCCTTGGAGCTGGCCTGGTGAGCAGGAAGCCTCCCACTTAACCCCTTGGTAAAGGTTTTGCCGGAGGACATTGAGAATTCGGTCTGCTGTGGTGCTGAGATGGCCGCACTCCTGGCAGGGAGTGTGGACAGAGAAGACCACCGTCCTGTCTGAGCTGCAGGCTGACCACCTCAGGAGGAGGGTGTGGGAAAGGCTCATGGGTGAACTTGGACCAGTGACGCAGTCAGGGTTCCAATGGTCCTCGGGGCAGACCTGTCTCAAGGCTGAGACCTGAGAGGAAGGGAAGGACGACCCTGCCGGTGTCTGAGCTGCCAGGTGTCTTCCTCGTGTCCCCCCTCGTGTCTCACTCCCTGGAATTGCTGCTCCTCACTCCCGCTGGCCGTGGTTCCTCTGGGGGTGAGATGGTGTGGGGACAGTAAGCACGGCGTAGGGATGATGCAATGATTAACGAGCTGACGTGGGAGAGCTCCTCAGATAGAGGCTGGCACGTGGCACGTGCTCAGTAAATGGTGTCCATTGCCATTACTGTCCTCAGGCTCTCACCGGCTTCCCAGCAGAGGTCCAGGCTGGCCCTTCTGGAGGCTGAGCGCCTCCATCCCCACCTTCCCTGAGAAGCCCTGGGACCCCAGGAAGAATGAATGGGTGAACTCCGGGCAGAGGTGTGAGGGTGCTGCAGGCTCGGCTGCTGCAGCAGCAGGAACACCCAGGAGGAAGGAGAGGGGACAGAGTGGGAAGGTGGGGGTGGGGGGAAGATGCAGGAGACGGGGTGGAAGCAGTGGGGAGCAGAGAGCAGGAAGGAGCGTGGCTCTGGCATTTACTGTGTCTGGTGTTCACACAGATTCCTCGTGCACACCCCCCAGTAAGCCTTAAGATAAATCCTACTCACCCACTTTGCAGATGAGGAAAGTGCGGCTCTGCACGCTGAAAGGACTTGCCCAGGGCCAGGCCAACCAGTTTTCAGAGTCCTTCTTCTTAATCACCTTCTGGGCTTTGGTGGAAGAAGAGAGAGCCTCAGAGGCCAGAAGAACAGGCCGGACAGAGGCAGCAGCGGGGACAGGGAGGTGCTGTGGGGCAGGCATGGTTCCTTCAGGCAGGTCAGTCATGCCCAGGCACCCCTGGCAGGCTTGTGCCACCCGGGAGCTCATGACTGTCACTTACCTGCCTGTGCATTCGGTTCCTCTGAGGATCTCCCCCCTTGCCTCAGGTGTCGCCCCCTCCGCCGTGGCGTCCAAGCCCGCCTGGGTAGGAGGAACGGAAGGCTGGGCCTGGGAACCAGTGGGGGCATTGGGGAGGCTCTGAGATGGATGGGGCAGGGGGGCAGGGGTGGCAGGAGGAGGGGCAGTGGGGGAAGCTGTCAAGGCCACTGGAGGGAGCTGAGTGCTGACTTCAGAGAGGCTGGCAGGTGTAGCCATGGCAACCACAGACCTGTGACATCTTTGAAAAAGAATAAGGACAAGCTTAGAGATTTTTGTTTGCTGCCTTTGCACCCTTTGCCAGGAGGCGACTGGAGATTTGGGGAGGGGGCTGCTGTAGAAGGCTGAGCACCTGGTGGGTGGATATCAGAGGCAGGAGCTCAGGGGAGAGGGTGTGATTCCCCCCGAAGATGGCAGAGGCTCCTCCTTGGGGACCTCAAGGCCTCCAGGCCCTGGTATCCTCTGCTGATGCCAGTCCACCTATCCTCTGCCTCCCGGCCCTGTTTGGAGAACGGAGGACCTCTCTGGAGCTGTCATCCTGGCCTGGTCCCATCAGGCCCTGCAGGGTGACAAGCGAGGAAACCCTCTTCAGACTCGGGGCTCCCAGGAGGAGGCGACTTCAGGGGCCAAGTAGATTTTCAATGCCCCATCCTCTACCCACACCTAAAAGCACCCCTTCATTTGAATGGCATTTGACCAGCATTTCCAGGGGCACATGGAATAAAGATTCAGACTCCAGAGTCACGCTGCCTGGCTCCGCAACTCCAAGTCCCTTCCAGCTGCTTGGGCAAGCCAGCTCACATCCCCCTGCCTCAGTTCCCCCACTGTGAATGGGACAACAGTAAGACGGCCCCTCAGGGTAGCTGGCGGGAATACATGAGTTAGTGTCGGTAAAATGCTTAGGGCAGTCACGGCTCGGCCCGGCCTGACGCTGTGAGGCTTCTCTGTCTTCAGCCTTTGGCCGTGGAGCGGTGGCTTTGGGTGGCAGGGCCGTGGGACCGAGTCCCCAGCCAGCCCCTCCCGTGCCCGCGCACAGGGACCCCTCAGTCCTGGGTGCTGCCACCTGGTCTCTCCTGCAGGGCCTCCGGCACACTCCCAGGTGTCTGGACAGTCCCCTCGCCTTAGGGCTGCCTTTCTAGGCTACACTAGGCCTGGAGGCACTCCCAGATTCCCTGGGCCTCAGTTTCTCCGAGGTGCTGTCCGCTGCGGCACATCTAGGATTCTGAACAGGAAAAGTAAGGAAACCCGAAGCAAACCGGGTTTGTTCTGAGGGGACGGCCTGCCTACACGGACGCGGGTCGGAACCAGAGACTGCCTTCAATGAGCAGTTTCCTTACTTCAAAGTCAGGCCCTTGGGAGCCCCGCCTTCCAGAGCCGACCCAGACTCTAGTGGGGGCCCGTCAGCAACTGGTACTCTTCAAATTAGCCTGGCGGCTGCTGATTCATGGAAGTCTCTAAAAAGTGTCCCTGTGGATGTCCTCCCCAGAATTTATTTTTTAACCTTCCCTCCAGATGTATAGATGCCATAATTTCAGGCTCCTTCTTGGTTACTATGAATTTCCGCGTAATTAGGTCTCGCAAGAAGTGTCCAGTCAGCAGTCTGATAGTCTTTAAACCACAAATAATCCCCACCATTAGCGAGTCCCATGTCCCACCAGGCCCCGCCTGAGGCTTGCTTCTATGCACCATCAAAGTTCCCAGTCACAGCTCTTCAGGCAGCTGTCGTATCCTTATTTCAGGGGAGGAATGTGAGGCCCAGAGAGGGTGAGGGACTCATTCGAAGTCACAGTGAGCCGGTCAGAGTCAGGCTTCCAGCTAAGAGCACCCAACTCGAAGGCGCTGTCCCTGACTTAGGGGGCAGCCGGAACAGTGAGCGGGAGCCTGGACTCCTGGCCTCCATGGGAGACTGCCTTCCAAGCCCCCGTGTGCTCGCCTGAGAAACAGTGATGATACTAACTTGGTGCTGTTCAAATTAATGAGCTAATCTATGCAGAGCTTTCAGAACAGGGCCTGGTATGCAGCAAGCACCAAATCACTGCTTACCTTTATCCTTTCTGCTGGGGCTTCCTATACGGACCCGGCACAGGGGAATTCAATACACATCTCTACCCAAACATCAATCTCTGAGCCCTTGAAATTTTCCTAGAAGGAGGCTTTTAAAAATCACAGGTTTTAAGCCCAAATGATTTTCCTAAACATATTTCACAGCTGGCAGGGCCTCGTGTGGTGGGGAGGAGAGGGGTGTGGAGTCAGATGCCTGGAGTTAGAATTCAGGTTCTGCCCTTCACAGGAGTGCGACTCCCCACAGCCTTCAATGCCCTGGAGCCCCAGCGGGCTCTGTACTGGGGACAGAGAGCCAGCAGCCCCACCCGGAAGGCCAGGCCGGTCCTGTCCTAACTTGATTGGGTTTCTGCCCTGGGTCTCAGCTTCCTCACCTGTAAAGCAAGGGTCGTGTGCCACATGGTTTTAGCAGCACAGACTCATGTTCCCCCCCCCGCCCCCCCCCCCCCCCCCCCCCCCGCCGCCAAAGCACCCCTCAGGATCCTGAGTGGGAGCACCCGGCACTCACAGCAGGAAGGAGACAGGAGATTGGCTCCTAGAAATTCTAGAAAGCGAGAGCTAGAGAGGACCTTAGACAATTACATCGTACACTCCCCATTTCACAGACAGGGGTGGCCAAGGAGGGCGTCGTCCAATGTCAGAGCTGGGACTAGAGTCCATGTGTCCTGTCTTGCAGGCCCAGTGCCCTTGACACTATAGCTGCTGTCAGTGCAGGATGGGACGTCTGACAGCCTCTTGTGCGCTTTTACTTGTCAGCTTGAGCACAAAGGATCTTCCTAAGTGTGCTTCCAACAAAGACTGGGAGACACGTCCTATTAATTGCAATGATGATGATGATGATAGCTGCAATTTATTGAGCGCTGCGTGCCAGGCATTGTTCTAAGTGCTTTCTAGTCCTTTGATCCTGGGAGGGGGAAACCGTTCCATCTCCCTTTGCAATGAGAACGCTGCGGCACGGAGAAGTTAAGCAGTTTGCCCAAGGTGAACCAGCTGGTATTTGTAGGAACGTGCTCTTGAGCCAAACAAAATTCAAGAGTCTGCCCTTCAACTCACTGTCTTTATTGACTCCTTGGAGTATAATGTTTCGGCATCTCCAGTCTGTAGGAGTGCAGGGAATGACACTGTGCTGCATTCGATTCCGGTTAGCTCCATTAGTAGATTTGACACCTACTATGTGATCAGCTGGATAGCCAAAAACAATGTCTGGTTCTAAATTAAAAGTGTCAGTATATAGTAGATTTCAGGATTGTTCTGTCACACATTACACATATGTGCGTGCATGTGCACACAAACACATTCATACACCCACTCACATGCACACACACATGCATTAGAAAGGGCCAAGAGCATGGTCAAGCAGGAAGTATGCTGAACAGAACACCTTGCTCAAGCCCTGGCCCACCTGGTGTCCAGCTGAGGGGGGCGCCGCAGGCTCATGTGCCTGCTCCATGATGGATGCAGGTTGTGAGGATGGGGCTGTGCTGACACTATTTGCCCCTGAATGTCCAGTTGTTCTCACTTAGCAAATGAATGGATTATTTCCTCACTTCAACTTTCTAGCTGTGTGACCATGGGCAAGTTACTCAATCTCTCTGTTCCTTAGTTTCCCTGTTTATAAAATAAAAATAATAATTGTACCTATTTATAGGGCTATTACAAGGGCTAAATGAATTGATATGTGTGGAAGACTTAGAGCTTGGCTCAAAGTAAATACACACAAATATTAACCACTGTGCCAGTGATCATAGTGATAATATTATATTTTTTGTCTGGAAAATGGGCCAAGTATAGCATTTACCTCCTAGAGCTATTCTGAGGACCAGATAAAATAGTTGTACAGATCTTGGCTCAGCTCCCAACTCCGGGCTTAGGGACAGTGGAAGGAAGGGTGTATAGGGATGGGAGGAAGAGGAGGGGAGCAGGGGGGCCTGGAGCCTGGCACAGCCGCGGGCAGACCTTTCGTCCCCTTGCCCCAGAGTAGCTCCCTGGTTTCCCATCCTGATGCTGCCACTTTGCATGTGTGACCCAAACTGCCTCTTTAATTCTCACGGAGGAGCCGCAAACAGGCTTACGATATTCATGGTTTGCTGCCTCCGTGCGACATCCGCGTGCATGTAAACAACATCTTGTGGCATTGTCTGATAAATTAAACATCTCTGCTTCCCGGGCTTGGCGAGGAGCTCCGGGTCCCCAAAGAGGGGTGAGGGTGACTCGCCGCCTCGGCCCCTGAAGAGCCTGAGTGGGGCTCCTGGAGCAAAATGCTCTGGAAGGCACAGGGGTGTACAGCTCCCGCTGGGGTGGGGGGGTGTTTACTGGGAGGAACGGCAGGAGGTGCCCAAAGCTGGCCACGTACACAGGGCCAGGGAGTCCTCATAGAGGGAGACAGAGCATGAGCGCCTCTGTGGCCCAGGCAGGGGGCGGGGGTGTGAGGGGTTGGGGAGAGCACACTCCACACCACCCCAGAGGCTCATGTGTCCCCTCATGCGAGCCCCTGTCCTCAGCCCACCACCAACCACTTGTTGAAAGAAGCGGACTTATCAGCGCAGCCAGGCCACGCGCTCCTGTGTGAGCTTCTGAGAGAGGCCTAATCTCTCTGGGCTTGTTTTTCTCATGGGACCCAGGCCATGGGGACAGCGTGGTTGAAGGCAGGCAGCGAATCACACCACTCCCACCAGACCTCAGAGCCCAGAGCCTCTTCCCAGCCCGGCTTCCCAGAGGTCCCTTGACTCAGAAAATGAGAACAAAAGCATCAGGAGAACAAAAGGGAGGACCCTGGATGAGCAGACCCACCAGCGAGATGAGTGCTTTCCCACCCACCGAGAATTAGCATCGCGGGGAGCCTTCTAAAAAGTACCCAAAGCCCAAAGCACTGACGCGCTCCCCTCTCTGGAATTGCTGATGTAAGTGATCCGCGGGGAGCCAGGCTCTGGGATTCGGCAAAAGCTTCCCATAAGTCTACCGTGCAGCCTGGGCTGGGAAGCACTGACCTGGATAATCCATCTCCTGGTCATCAAGCCGAAGGTGATTTTACCTAATGAAGAAGGGAGGAGAGCTTCTGGAGAACCAGACCTGAGGCGGTCCTCGGGGCCCAGGCAGGCTGGACACAGGATGCTGATCCTGACTCCCCTTCCCACCGAGTGCGATGGAACACCGCCATGGGGCCGAGGATGACTGCTGCCAGGAGAGCCAGCGTGCGGGGAAGGGGGCGGGGTAATCTGTCCTTCCGTCTCTGTGCACTAGGGGAGCAGACAAGGGAGAGGCGGGTTCTGTCTAGAAAGGAGAGGAGGCCTTCTGGAGGCAGGAGGGCTTCTGGAGCTGAGGCATTGAAGGATGTATACAAGTTTACCAGGTAGAAGGCAGGGACAGAGCAAGGTTTCCAAGCATGTACTTCGGAGCATCTAGCCCGGGGCTGCCCCTGCTAACTCAGCACTCCTGGGACTCCCTGTGTGCCCAGCTGTGAGCCAGGCTTTTCGGGGGTGTGGGAGGTGGTGCCCACAGGAGGGCAGGAGCCTGCCCGTAAGACGTACAGAGAGGCTGGTTCAAAGGGAATGTCATGATGGCTCCATACAAAGGAAATTCCTAGTGGGGCTTCCTTGCAGGCCTGTTATCTAGGAAGGCTGCCTGGAAGAGGGGGATCTGGAGACATGTGCAGGCACATGGAGGCAGGTGCCATCTCAGGGGACTGAAGTGAATCTGGAAGGCCTGACCCAGCACCTGGCATGGCTAGGGTGTGGGCAGGGCAGGAAGGCCCCTGTGATGGAGGGACAGGGCAGTGGCCTGGGCAGAGCAGCCCCTGGCCAGTCTGGGGCCAGGTTGGCTGACTGGACTCATTCTGAATTTTTAGGGTTAAAGAAAACATTTTATTTTTAACCCAGCAGGGGGTATACTCATGCCTATACCAGTGCAATCATAAAATATGCTTTTTAATATGTTTTTATGGAGGAAGGAGCCAACCAAGGCAAACATGCCGAGGGCCCAGGAGATTTTCAACGGGGCCCTGGGGCACCCACTCGGCTGGGATTCTACACCCCTGGGTAGTCCCCTGAGCCCTACCTTCGGTTAGCTGTGTGTTTTTGGGCAAATCACCAATCCTCTTTGAATCTCAGTTTCCCCTTCTATAACCAGGGAGCAATAGACCCATCTCAGGGTGGCACACTGCAGGGGGCGCCGTGGGCCTGGGAGCCGCGGAGAGCCGGCCCCCTGGGAGTGCGCAGCATGGCAGAAAGCCCACAGGAGCGAGGAGGCCACCAAATGGAGGCGTGAAACCGCTTTTTGAAAGAGCGGCTAAGTGAGATCATTTCGACAGAGAAAGACAAATACCGCTTGATTTCTCTTATATGTGGAATCTGAAAAAACAAACAAAAAAAACGAACAATCAAAGCAAATCCAAAACAGACTCCCCGGTACAGAGAACAGATTGATGGCTGTCAGCGGGGCCCAGGGGAGGGGTGGGGAACTGCCGGTGATGAAACAAGCCTCTTACCTGGATGTCATGCACAGCCAGGGAGTACAGTCAGTGGCTTCATGACAGCCTCGCCAGTGGCAGATGGTCACCAGACTTGGTGCAATGATCGCATCGTACGGGATACAAATGTCCCGAAGGTACTGCAGTATTGTATGTCAGCGATACGTTAATTAACTAAGGAGCGCTATGAGGAGAGCCTCGTCTGCGCACTTGGGGAAGGGATCAGAACCTGGCTCAGCCCTGCTGCTCCTTCCCCTGTACCTCCACCCCGTCTTCCCAGGGAACAGAGGACCTCCCGGTTGCCAGTGCTGATAACACTCAGAGCACGCCCTGCACAGCGCGTGCACAATCCCCGGCCCTCACGCCACCCCGCCAGCCCCAAGGCCATGAGGGATCCCCACCCCTCGCCCATGGACGCAGCTCCGCTTCAGGCAGAAGCCTGCGGCTGGTGGGCAGCCAGCTGTGCTTGTCTGGTTGTGCTGAGCAGAACCCCAGTTCCTTCCCTCACTTTCCCTCCAGGGCCCCTGCTGGGCTCCCATCCTGGTCTTCTCCCTGCCATGTTCTTCTGGTCCTACTGCCATCTCTGCGCAGGACAGCGACAGTAGTCAGAAGGCTGTTTCAGTCTCAGCCCGGTGTCTGGGTCCCCAGCCCAGCCCAGCCGCTGGCTTCCACACCCTCTGGGGGTCATGCAGACCTCTGGCTGCTCCTCCTCCATGTGTCGGTGCACGCGCCGTTCATGCATGAAGCTCCAGGCTCCAGCCGGGGAGTGAGAAGGTAGCTGGGCTGCCTCCACTGCCGCCCCCCGCCTCAGGGTGACTGCTGTGGTGCCCTGCTCTTCTGCCTCCAAGACCCGGGAGAACACAGGCGCCCTTAGCTTCCCCTTCTCTTTTTGGAGAAGAAGCTGGAACCAAAAGGGTGCATAATGGGTTGAATAGTGTCCCCCAAAAGCCAAGTGCACCCAGAACCCCAGAATGTAACCTTATTTGGAATAAAGATTTCGAGATGAAATCATCCTACGTTAAGTTTGGTCCTAATCCCAAGGTGGGTGTCCTCCTAAGAGAGAAATAAAGCATCATTTCTTCACGCCTCATGTGGTACAGGGGCCGAGAAGACAGCCGTGTGACAGAGGCGGGTCTGGAGTGATGCAACCACAGGAGCCAGGAGAGGTGGGGCGGGGGGGGGGGGATTCTTTCCTGGCGTCTTCGGAGGGAGCGCGCCGCCTGCATACACCGGGTTTCAGACTCCGGCTTCAGAGCTGGGCAAGAACAAACCCCCGGTGCGGGGAGCCAGCCTGTCCATGGCCATTGGAGCGGCAGCCCAGGAAGCTACTGCAGAAGAGTCACAGCTCAGCTGAAGGGCCTGGCTCCCCCGTCCCATCCCATCACCTGTGGTCCTGCCCGAAGACCCCAGGTCTAAATGACCACCAAGACCGTCTGGCATGTACCGAATGCCTGTTGTGTGTGTGCTGGGACTAGCTGGGTGTCTGCATCCCCGTGAGCTCGGAGATCATGTGTGAGAAACCGTGTGTGACAGTGATCAAGGGCACGGCAGATCCAGGCAGCCCCCGTCTAGTTCTGTATCCCTGGGCAGGTGACTTAACCCCTCCGTGCCTCAGTTTCCTCATCTCCTTCTGGGCTGTCATGAGGATTAAACGAATTGGCATGTATGACACTCTTGGCACCCTGCCTAGTACCCTTCGAGGGCTGACCATCACCACTTCCCCATGGCTCTGGGGAGGAAACGGAGGCCCAGGGGCAGCGGTGGGGGGGGGGGGGCGGGGGGCGGGGAGGGTGCACCACTTTTCCCGCGCAGCTAGCAGATGGCTGGGCTGGATTTGCACCCCAGTCTTCCTGCCTTTGAGGCAGAGTCACTTTCTAGTTTGACACACCGTCTCCCTTCCAGGAGTTCCCCTGACACTTGGCACTTATGCTGGTAGGAAGCATGGTGTTACCTGAGATGCTTCACGGGTCTTCTCCCCCAGGGGTGGCAGCCAGGGGCTGATTGTCACTTTATAACCATCACCCCTGGCCACCACCTGGCAGAGAGGAGCCCGGCAGCTGGGCTGGTGCCCGGAGATCAGCTTTGATGAGGAGAAAGAAGGGAGAGGAGGGGATTGAAGGCGTGAACTGGCAGGTGAGATGGGAGGAAAGGAGGGAGGGACTCAGAGGGGCAGGAACCGGCCAGGTGTGTGTTGTGTGTTCTCTGGTGGAACAGAGAGCATCTCTGTCCCAGCACCTCACCCAGTGAGATCCGTTTCCGTAACAACATGAGAAACAGGTGCTTAAGAATCTGCTGGGGAGGCAGCCTGGAGTGAATGAAGGGTGTGAGAGAGAGCCAAGGTGGGGTGACAGGAATAACAGTCCTGGAAAGTTGAGAGCCAATGAGAGTGTGGTTTGGGGAATGACATGGCTCTTGCCTGCCAACCTGCCAGGGTACATGCAGGTCAGGGGGCAGCCACAGGCGGGGAGAGCCGAGGGGGAAGACGCTTCCGTGTGACACATCCAGGCCTCCCACAGGATCTCCCTGCGCCTGCCGGGTGCAGTATCTCAGATGATGTGTAACAGCACCAGTGCCGGCAGGAGGGAGGTCGAGCGCATGGGGCTGCCGGGCCTGAGGAACAGACTGTGGTTCAGGCAGGTGCGCTGGAAGCTGTATGGGGACCAGGGGGCACTTCCAGGTCTTTTCCAAAGGTCATTTAGAAGGACCCCTGGAATCCTCATTAGACAACAAATGATCACAGTGGACCCCCTGCTCCCGTGCCCTGAGGGCCTCCCACTTCTGCTGAGTCGCCGCTGTGGCCAACAGCTTGGGATCTTCAGATGCCGACTCGGCGGGCAGAAAAGTGAAAGGTTCAGGCAGGCGTGGGGTTGTTCTCATGCCACGAGAATAAATCCTCGGATTTCTGCTTTTCACAGACACCTGCCTGCTAGGTTCCTGAATTGGCAGAGTCAACAAGTTGCTCTGACCTGGAGACACCTATCCAGCCCTGGGGAGGAAAGAGACCAGAGAACTGAAGGGCTGGAGGGAGGGCAGAGGGAGGACAGGAGCAGGCGGGGAGGAGCATGGCAGGGTGGGGAAGCTGTGTTTCTGTATAGCCACCCCTGATTTTCTTTGTCCTGTGTGCGCGCGCATCTTCAAACCCCACATATGGGGTGGGCATCCTTTCATGCAACTTGCCAGGTCCCTGTGACCGTGCCCACCAGCAGGTGGGATACCTGGGGACATAGGTTCACTAAGTAAATGTGAATAAGTGGGCTCACTGCTTCTGGGTATGAGGGCACCCTCCTGTGGGCCTTGCTACAAACAAGTATGCTGGCTGGGGGTGTGCCTTTGAGGGGCCCTTTCTTTCCATCCCCATTTGCAGCAGGGGCTTCAGTGAGCTGCTCTGGCACCTCAATAACAGAGCAGGGACTCGAACCCCGGCCAGCTGCCTCCAGAGCCTGGAATCTACACCACACCACCTGTCACAGGCACCTCGGGTGTGTTAGGGAGAGATGTAGCCAAGGTGATGCATCCTTAGCAGAGCTCCCCGGACAGCGTCCCTGGATGTGCCCCCTGACAGTCCAGCCTGCTCATTCTTTTGCCAGGAGCCAGACCCATCTTCCAACAGTTTGGATTTGGGGAAAGTTATTTGGAGGTGGAGCCCCAGACTTGCCCCCTGGCGCCCTCCTGCCATGGTTTCAGTTCTAGAACCACTGAGAAGTCCAGGCCTCTGCCTGGTGCCCTAGGATCTTTGTCCTGGCCTCTGCCTGGTGCCCTCAGATCTTTGCTGGCCAGCCTCATACCTGCCCTGCAGACCTGGGTTGCACAAGTGGGGTCCCCTGGCCCCTCTGTCTTTCCTCCTTCTTAGCCATCAGTTCCCACACCCCCACCTGTCAGGCCCAGACCCGCTGGACATGATCTGGTTTGCCAAAATCCTTCTCAGCCTGTTGCCACCAGGCTTGGGCAGGCGTGATCCTGCCACTCCTGGTCACTCAGCCTCATCTTCAGGGTGATGGGTTGGGTCAGGCGGCTCCTACACTATGTCCAGCTCTGACATTCCAGGTGGTATCCGGGGTGCAGCCCCCACCCCGTCCTGGTCCTGTCTCTGTCTTTCACACTCTACCCCACCCCCATGCTCCCTGCAGGTGGGCTCCAAGCCAGGAAGGGGATGACTCTGGGGCGACAAGTCTGTAAGGCAGGTGGACAATGGCTGGCAGGGACCCAGCTGCAAGTGGGCAACTAACTCCCAGAGTTTACGAAAGAGATGAGTGCAGGGACTGTTTGCAGAGAGAGGCGTGGGCAGGGGAGGTGGAGCCGAGAGGGCTGTGCCCTCCCAGGGGCACTACAAGGCAGGAAGCAGTTATGATCCCTGGGGCAGCAGAGAGGGGACAGAGGCACCACTGGGAGCTGCAGCCAGGGAGAGACTGGGAAGCAGGTGCCATATCAGGGCAGTGGGAGAAACGCCCTGCCCTCTCCTCCAGCCAGTCCTCCAGTGTCCTGTGGGTGCTGCCCAGTGACCAAACCCCAGAAAACCCGCCTGAGGGGGGCAGGGGAGCCTGAGACATGCAGTCACTGGGCCCAGCTCCCAGGGGGCAGAGCAGAGCAGAGGACAGATTGAAGACAAAGTGGACTCCTGGAGAGTCAACCATAGGCCATCAAAGACGATGCTTGTGTCCGTTTCCCGGGCGTAGGGTAACACATTGCCTCACACTGGGTGGCTTGGGACAGCAGAGGTTTGGAGGCTAGGAGGCTGAAACCAAGGCACCCCCGCTCTAGGGGAGGACCCTCTGCCTCTCGGGCTTCTGTGGCTCCAGGCGTTCCTTGGATTGTGGCGGCGTCACTCCCATCTCTGCCTCTGTCTTCACTGGGCAGCTCCCCAGCGTCTCTGTATCCTCTCCTCTTCGTCTTACAAGGACATGTGTCCCTGTAATTTGGGGCCACCCAAATGGTCATCTTAGCTGAGCTCCTGTCCCTCCTCAATGTCCCCTATACATGGCACCTAGGCACACTTGAAAACCGTCCAGGAAGGAAGGTAGGCTGACATTCTGTCCCTTTTACAGGTGAAACCAGGCCAGAGTGCACCTAGGAGGACTGGAGGAAGCAGTGGCATTGGGAAGGGAGCGGGGGTGGGTTGGGGGGGGTGGCGTGGTTGTCCTGTGCCATGTCCCCACCCCGCCACAGACACTTTGTCCACTCCTCCATTAGTACTATGTTCACTGTATAATTTTTCCTCTTTGAATTCTGGTTTAATATCACACCTCATTGGTCTCATATGACCCATTTTTTCATTTGGGTATTTAATTAGTTTTCTTTATTAATGGAAGTACAAATTCAGTAGGTACAAATTCACCACCCACAAAACAGCTTGACCATAACATACATGTGAGCTCAGCCCCACCTCATCCCACACCCCTAACCCCAAATCTGCATCCCCGTCACTGGACTCTGGCTGTATCCCTTTGTGGGAAAAGGGGTTTTACTGCATGCTTTTCTCGCCATGTTTCCTTTCTTAAATTATGAATGTTTTAGGCATGCAGGAAGGTGTAAAAATACTGCACTGATACCTGCCACGCCGTTTTAAATACAGCGAATCAGGTTTGAGTGCCTCCTTTGGGGCCGGACTCAGAGCTGGACACAGGTTGCAGAGAGGGCCAAGGCAAGCCCCGTAGCCAGAAAGGCTGGAACAGAGAGAGAGGGCATCATGGGACCTCTGGTGTGGGGGGGAGCGATGAAGGGCAAGGGGGTGAGGACTTGCTAACCTATCCATTTACAATACTAGACTGGGAATTTCTGGAAGGCAGAGGCCAAATTCAAAGAGTTTCATCTCTGAACCCCCACTACCTGGCTCAGAGCGAGTGCTCAGTAAACATTTCTGGAATTAATGATAGAAGAGTTATTGGAATAGACAGGAAACACCATTCTAGTTCAAGAGGGCCTATGGCCCACTAAGAAAGCCATGAGCAGGGTCTGGGTTTGCAAGGCAGCCCTCACCCTGGTCTGATCCAGGGGACTCATTACCTACTGAGCCCAGTCTATGCCTCTCCGCGCTGTGCTGCAGTGCGCAGTGCTGTGACAGGCACTTGCTCTCCATCTCCTCTCACTAGGGGCTCCCTAAGACCAGGCTTTGGGGTTCTGAGGTCAGGGGCTGAGTGTCCTGCCTCAGAGTTACAGATTCCTGAGGCATCTACCTTCATTAGAGTGGGGGCTGCCTATGGCAGGGACTAGGTCCTTTCCATCCTGGTAGGAGAGACCACAAGTCAGGCCTGACTCCCCTTTCAGACTGGGGCATCCTGAGGTTCAGGTGTCTCACACGATGGCTCTTCCTGAAATCAGAGGCTGTTTCCCTCCTTCTACTAGGAGGCTTCTAAAGACAGAGCTGCATCTCCATCGGACCAGAAAGTCCAGGAGGCTTGGCTGGTGTTCCTCCCATCGGAACCTCCTGCGGTTAGAGCTGTCTCCTCACCATTGCACAGAGGGACCACCCTTTCCCATGTGCTTCTGGGGAGAGGAGCCAGCAACCACCTGCCTCTTGCCCCTGAGATGTCCTTGATCACTGCCCGACCTCTCTGAGATGTCTGCTTTCTCTTCTTACCACCCAACCTGGAAATAACTCATCTGCAAAATTCCTGTTGCATCACTCTGGACTTGGCCAAAAGTCACTTACTGTGGCCCCCAGACACTGTCTCCCGGACACTGTGTCTCCAGGTCTGAGCAGCTGAGATGTGAATGTGGCCTGACTTCAGGAGGGTTGTCATCGCAAGAGAAGATGTCATATCCCTAATCCAGGTCTTGATTCTGGCTCAGAGTCTGCTGCAGTGTCTAAGGCTGAGTCGGGCCTCTGGGGACATAGGCAGCTATGCCTGCTCCCAAATGGGATCTAGAGGGAGCTCTTCCCCTCAGCTCACCAGTGATATCCAAGAAAGAGCATCAGGGTCCTAGGAAGAGGGCAGATGAGAGAGGGAGATGGCCTACACATACCACACCGCCACCAACACCTTCATCATCAACATCATCATCATCATCTCATTCAAATTTCCAAATACTGAGATAAGTACAACACATGTTGTCTTTATTTTGCAAATGAGAAATTAAGCAGGAGAGAGAAGTGGCTTGCCTGGGTGATGTGAGTGGGCAGTAAAGCAGAAGTGTGTTGCGTACATTCTTCCTGTTAATCTCATGCTATGTCCAGTCCAAGGCCTGTGGCTTTGCCCTCTAGAGGGAGTGGTCCTCATAGGTTCTTGAGTGGGGTCCTCTTCACTGTGTCTACATCACCTCATGGTGGAGACACCTGCTGATACAGGGTTCTGTTGGTGGGTGGCCAATTGGTGTCTTTCAGGTGGTGTCCTGTCCCCCCTGTGACATCAGGGTTCCTTAAAGACAAGCCTGAGACTCTTCCTTCAGGCAGGCACTCCCCAATGCAGAGCTCTGTTCCCCCAATGGGGCCCTTCCCTAGAGAAGGGTAAATTGCAGAAGGACACCTGACTACACTGGGAAGGCCTTTACTTAGTGTATTTATAGGCTCTGATTTTGGCCTTGCTGCCTGCTCCCTGGGGTGGTCTGGTCATCTTGTCTTAAGGTCATAAAATCTCCAAACTTGAGATTTTAATGGGCCTACAAAGGCCATCCCATTTATTATAGCTTCCATTCAAGATTGGTTATGGGGGAGCTAATTTCTTAGCATTTCTGGCCCATCCACTCTAACCCAATGAGCTCCACTGCCAGAGAAAACCTTTAGGCAGAGTTATAGATTCTTGGAATAGGAAGCCATCAGTGTGCATGGTGTTGACCTTAAACAAATAGCCAGCAAACTGGACTTATTCAGGAACAACAAAGCGTTGCAATTTGGGACATACAGTCTAATGGCAAACCTTGAGTAAGTTAAGAGAAACAAAGGAGGGGACCTCTCTCCATGGACTTGAGAGGGGCTATAGTTAGCAGTCCACTGGAGGACACTGAAAGTTTGAAGTATAGTGACTTTACATTGGTTGACATATGGCAGTCTCCCATTGGCTGAGCTGTTACTGGGCAAGAAGGAATCTTTTCTTCCTCTTGCTGAGATAGTAAAATGGTATTTCTTCCTGTCCCAGATGCAAGGTACTTCTATCCCTGATGGGGTCAGTAGTGTCTGTTGAGTGACACGTGCATGAGGATTCTCTCTTGTAGCTTCTAAACTCCATTTTTAAATGAGATTTCTGTATATTAATTTTCACAGTGGGAATGGTGAGCAATGAGGGGATATGACTCACCAATAGCGTCTGCTACAATTAATTAATCTACTTATCAAAAACTTGAATGTCTGGTTTGGTCGGGCCTTTACCAGGTTCTGGTGAGAGAATGATGAAATAGATGCCAGTCCTTGCTCTGGAGGTTTCACAGTCTGGTGGAGGGGACAGACACACAGGAGATAATTATAACACGGTGAGATGAGTGTAGCCATAGACCAGTCTGGTGTGGGGATAAGGGGTAATCAGAGAAGGCATCCTGCATGGCTACAGCCGGAGTTAACACTGCAGAACACTTAGGCATTGGCCAGACCACAAGGGCTGGTCACTGTTCCAGGTGGAAGAGATGGTATGAGGAGCACACCTGGGCAAGAAATGGTGTGATGCGCGCAGGAAGCAGGAAGTGGAGTGAGTAGCCTGGCTTTGAACACTGGGCAGGGAAGGGTGGGATTCCTCTGGAGAACTAGGCCGGGGCATGGTCGTGGGGCACTAGTACCCATAGGAACAGGTTGGAACACCATCTTGAAGCAAAGGAGAAGCCATTGAAGGTTTTGAGCTGGGAAGGGTTTTAGCCAGATTAACTTGATAGGTCCCCCTGGCCCTAGTGTGGAAATCGGTATGAGTTAGTGAGACTAGAAGCAGGGGAGATGAGGGAGCAACTATCACAGTAGTCCAGGGAGAGAAGGGCCTCTGAATTAGGAGTGTGGTTGCAGAAATAGAAAGGCATCTGCCTGTGTTCTAAGGCCAGCTCTGTTTGTAGTAAAATACTATTGTATTACTAAGACAAAGTATGACTTAGAATGAAAAAAAAAAATTGGACAACAGAAATTTACTTTCATCTTACATAAAAGCCAAGCTGGGCATTCTGAGCTCCTTCTCTCTTGTTGGCCTGCTGGGTATGGCCTCCCTTTCCAAATTCACCTCATGGTCCGAGATGGCCAACACAACGCCACTGTCACACGCACATTCTGCCCAACACAGGGCAACCATCCCAGAGTCATTGCTTGGGCCCCGTTCTTCTCTTCCTTGGCAAATGAAGTTATTTCTTGTTTTAGCCGAGATACCCCTAGTTCTTTACAGTAATTATTGCTCTATCAGTAAACGGAAAGGTTTAATTTCACAAGGGTATGTGCAAATTGCATGTTTTGCATTTGCTCAGCCTTAATCAATACTGTAACAGAATTAGGAGGTCCCAGCAAGACTTGTGATCTTACCCAAGCTAATAAAAAATAAGCCTTACATAACCACAACAAGATCTTAACTAACACACTTGTAGATAGCTAGTGACCACATTTTTTTCTGCCTTACACCAAATTTTCTCTAGTTTATCCAGGTGTTGACTAAAGTAATGTGCTTTTTGTTTTGTTTTAGAGGCAGGGGCAGTCTATGGTTGCTACCATAGTGGAAGGTTTTGTGTATTCTTCCATGTCACCAGACACATCAAATGTCAACCCGAGCCTGGTAATCAATCAGTAATCTTCACCCCCAATCCTGCTATATTTTTCTGCTCAGCACTTACCACCTTCTATTACATTTTTCATTGGTTTATCTCATGTATTCTCTGACTCCCCAAACTAGAATGTCGACTCTGAAGGCAGGGATTTTTTTTTTTTATCTGACTTATTTACTGCTATATTCCCAGAGCGTAGAACAGTGTCTGGCATGTGGTCAAAGTTCAACTAATTATTTGCTACAGGAAGGAGTAAAATCACCTGGTACAATGGTTGTACTATAGTTTTACTAATTTCTAACGTCATTTTTTGGCTCTAAAATTCTGTGTTTCCAGATGCTTGCTAAATAGTGTATGCTTCCTGAGTGCCTGGCTGGTTGATTAAATAAATGGGCCAATCAAATGTTACATTACAATGATGGAAAGTAATGTCACACCATCCAATAGCCCCATCCCCTCTTCCCTAGCAGTTCCATAGACCCAACTGGCCAGAAGGAAGAAGGCATGGAGAACAAGCATATATCCTCTGCCCTTATCTCTCCAGCACACAGCCAATTTTTAAAATAGCATTTAATGACCGTTGCATAAAGATGCCACTGCATCAGCGTTGTCCCAAAACAGCTGGAAGACTATGACGTCCCCTTGTCTTTCTGTGGTGAGCAGTCTTGGGGACCACAGAGGGGGCTTCCGGGGCCAGTTTACCTATTTCATTTCTCACCAACTCCCTGGATAGGGTATTATGCTAAATACACCCTCTCTGTTATTGGCCTCTCCTATGGTAATGGACTTGCTACATGAGTCAGACAATTAGAGGTAATTGGGATAATCGGCATTTATTATGGCAATTTGCATTTCTACAGCAGGCAGCACAGAACTCATCACCCAGCTTGGGAATGGGCTATTTGGTTCTGGACTGAATTGGCTCTCCATTCTCACACACATTTTAGAGCCCAAGGAGTTTGCCCTTCCTTTGCTCCCTGGAGATGCTTAGGGCTGCGTTAGACGTGAGTCTCACCAACCAATCAGAAGAGAGTATGCAGATTAGGGTCTGGGAATTAGGACTGCATCTCTTTCATCATCTGGGGCCTGGGGACCTAGGGAGGAATCTACCACCTGGAAGGAGCTCTGGGTCTGTGGCCAGACCCCTGATTTTTCACTACATTGACCAGATATTTGATTTAATTGACAGAATTGTTTCACCACCTCAGCTGAGTAACTCACAGCTCTAGCCTGCTGTTGATAGAGACTTACGCAAGGGAGCCCATGCAGGAGCCCACACAGAGGCTTTAGAAGTGGTACCTGCTCCTGTTCACAGCCACCTTTTCTGGGGTGGATACTTTCCCATGTGCCCAGCTTCTCAGGCACCCACTTGTCCATCTCATGAAAGAGAGCAGTGTTGTGCAGGGACTGTAACTGTCAGCTCTCCACTGCAGCTCCCGAGGTTGGAATCTCTTCTCCACCAGTTGTTAGCTGACCAGGGGTTACTTACCCTCACTGTGCTGCAGTTTCCTCATCATTAATGCACCTGACTCATAGGGTTGACATAAGAATCAAATGAGCTCATGTCTCTGAGACCCCTAGCAGAATGCTGTAGACAAACCTTGATGTGCTCAGTGGAACGTCCTCTCTCCAGCCACTTCACAGCTTTCATTATGCATCTTCACCAACCCATCTACAAGGTCTAAAGCACCAAGAGTCCCCAAAGAAGCTCAGATAAAAGGCCTTAGCAGTTTGGAGGAGTAATTGATCTGATTGTAGGGGACATGCAGGTTTTTTGAGGGGAGGAGTTTGCCTTTGTTCTGGGCCCTGAAAGACTGGTAAGATGGAGAAATGAAATGTAGACCATTAGGAAGAAGGAAAGGGTGGGTGTACATGAAGAGAAGTTCACAGCAAAGGGCACATTTTGTATCTGTACCTAAACTATCTCTATCCTATATAATAAAAGCCTAACATGCTAAGTATCTGGTCGTCCTGTTGTCCATTCAACCAATCAAAGCATAATATGCTAATGATATGCTAAGGCCGCTCAACCGCCCGCTATGATGTGCACTGACTACCAGGAGGCAGACAGTCAACTGGTCGACCAGTCACTATGACATGCACTGACCACCAGAGGGCAGATGGTCTGATGGGTAGGTTAGCTTGCTGCTGGGGTCTGGCCAATCAGGACTGAGCAAGACAGGCCAGACATGCCCTGGAGCCCTCCTGTGGTCCCTCCCTGGCTGGCCAACCTCCCGTGTCCCTCCCCGGCCCTGACCGTGAACTGGTGGGGTCCCTTAGCCTGGCCTGTGCCCTCTCACAATCTGGGATCCCTTGGGGGATGTCAGAGAGCCGTTTTCAGCCCGATCCCTCAGACCAGGCCAAGGGACCCCACTGGTGCATGAATTCATGCACTGGGCCTCTAGTTTACATATAAAGACAGTTTATAGTCTAACTGCAATCTACAAGGGAGTTATACATTACATACAGCCTCCCCTTATGTTATTCCATCACTGACAGCTTCTCTGGTACAAGATTTTACTCCTGTGACTATCATAGACTTTGTGCACTTTGTTGAGAATGTGGTGGCCAAGGTAGAAGACAATTTCATTGGATTATTGGAGAAAATAAGGAGTATTAAATGGTGGTAGCAACAGATTGCTAGACCCTTAGGACTCCCAGCCTGCCTGCCCAGGACAGGGACCTGGTTTTCCTTCCTAAGGAAGGCAGAGATCATTAGCCAGACTTACAATCAGGAAAGATTGCTTTTGTTGCTGTGGGTCCTTCGGGTTCTTGTGAAAAATGTGTGAAATAAACTAAGACATTTGCAACAGCATCTTTTTATCCAGTGTATTAATTAGGGTAAAGGTGAAATTTCTGTAACAGAGTCCCAAGAGAGATTAGTTTAAATAAGATGGGAGTGTATTTTACTTTTACATAGTAGGCTAGCTAGTTAAGGCTGTTGGGGCAGCTGTGATTGACAGTCATTCAGACCCAGGTTCCTTCTGTCTTGTGGTTCCATACTCCCCTTGGGTGTTGTGCTTATCTGCATGGTTGGAGCTGTGTGGCTGGCACATCTGCTTTCCAACAGATGGGAACTGATAAGAGAAGCTGAGCATAAGGGCCCACCCCAGCATGAAGGCTGGCAGGTTTTTTCCACATGTTATTGAAGAGAAGACAGGTTCAGTGAAGTTAAATGATGTGCTAGTTACAATAAACTAGTTTTGATTTAGTAACAAGCAGCCCTTAATCTCAGTACCACAACACAATAAAGGTTTACTTCTCACCCACACTAAATCCACTGGGGGACTATTCAGGGCAACTGTCCTCCACATCATCCTCAAAGATCCAGGCTAATAATACCCTGTCTTCCTATAGCCTCACCATCTGGAACATGCAGGCTCCTGGGTCCTCATGTCAGGGCAAGAGAGAGACTGGATAATCACGTCTGGCTATGACACACATTGTCTGCTCACACTCCATTGGCCAGACGGAGTCAAAGAGCTCACAAACCAGCAAGGGGCTGACAAGTGTTGTCTGGAAGGGGCAGAGAGGAGAGCTGGATATCGGTGAACACCAGATATATCACCACAAATGTTTGGCTAAAGATCCATGGCAAACCATGGCACCTTAAGCTTTTTAAAGAGGTTTCTCATTTCTGATGTAACCCTAGACGGACAATAAGGCAAGCTCCACCTCCTTCTCCCCAGGAATACCCACAAATATTTACTTATGTGACTGATATGATAGTCATTCTGGGGAGAGGAAGGCTAATCTCATACCCAGAACCTCCTTGTGAGATGCTGGGCTTTCTTCCAGAGTAGGCAGCTTCTTATATTTCAAGGCCCCAAACCCACATAATTAGTATCCCTCCTTTGGATTCAGGCTGTGGGAAAACCCTCTTAAAATGCACACTTTCTCTTGGCTTGGAGACAGAAATGTACAGCCATCATTACTCATTCATGCCTCCATATGGTGATGGTATTCTTAGTGGGCAGAAACTGGGAATTAGAACATGTCCGTTTCAATAGAGGAAAAGGAGGAGGAGGGAAAAAAGGAAAGGTTGGTAGGAGGAGATGCAGAGGGGAGAGTATGGGATGGCTGGAGGGGAAGGATGATGACCAGCCTAATTTTTCAGAGTAAAAAGCTGAAGAGTTGTATGGTTGACCTGTTATGGGTTAGAGAAAAGTGTGTATGGGGTGAGGGGAACCCTGGAATGCCATTTTCCCCAGGTGCCAAAATTACTATAAGTATGAGTAAGGCTACATTTGAGGCTTGTTTTTGTGGCTTTGATCCAAGGAGCAGCTGCTCCTCTTTCATCCTTCTCTTTTCTGTCCTTCCTTGGAGGGAGCCATGAGCCTTAGGTCTGGGTCCTGGACACTGAATAGCTGTAACTGTGGAGAGGCTTTGATGATCTGTTTTTATTTTATTTATTTGTAAAGTAGAGATAAAAATAAGATTCTCTCCAGGGTTCTTGGAGAAACAAACATGCCAATAAATATACCAGTTTTGTTAATTATAAAGGACCAAGGGCTTACTATTGTATCATCATCATCATCATCATCCCCATCATTATCATCACCATCAACATCATCACCATCACCATCATCATCATCTTCATCACCATCATCATTATTTTATTCCACACATGAGAACACGAGATACAGGGATAGCAGCAATTACAAGCAACTAGAGTGGCTACAGAATCAGGCTATTTCCAACTTAGGAAACAAATCTTGTTGGCATATCTGGGTCTAGTTTCTCTGAGTCTCTCTTTCCTAGACCCACTTCTCCATAATGCAGTGTCTTTTTCCTCTGGCTTTCTGTGCAGTAAACTGCCTCCTCCTTTGAGTCTGAAGTGAATTTGCACTTCTGGACATCTGTATTAGTTTTATATTGCTGCATAATAAATTACCACAGACATTGTGGCTTAAAACAACACAGCTGTATTGCCTCACTGCTTCTGTTGATTCTTTGCTCGGTGTCTCATATGGCTGAAATCAAGGCATCTGTATCTGGAGGCTCATCTATGGAAATATCCACTCCTAAGCTTTCAGAATGCTGGCAGAATTCAGCTCCTTGTGGTTGTAGGACTGAGGCCCCACTCCCTTGTTGGTTGTCACCTGGGAGTCTCCCTTAACTCCTGGAGGCAGCCACCTATTCCCTGCCAGATGGCCCTCTCCACACATGGTCGTTTTCTTTTCCAAGGCTAGGAGGAAAACCCGTTCTTTGATTTTAGGAAAAGCTAAGTCCCTTTTAAAGGCCTGACTAAGTCTGTCATTTTGATGAACTCAAAGCCTTCCTTACTAACATCTGCAACGCTTTCTGCCATATAAAGTAACATATCACAGGAGTGATATCCCGTCATATTCACAAGTCCCATGCCCTACTTCCTCACACTCAGTGTGAGGGGATTCTACATGGGTAGGACTCTTGGAGATCATCATAGAATTCTTCCTACCAAGAGGTTTCTTTATCCAAGTATCCAGGAAGTTTCTGTTTCTGGTCCTCAGTTTTCTCAGACAAAGCTGAGCTCCAGTCCAAAGGTTGAGTCACTTCTGGTACCTGAATGTGGAAGACAAAAAGAGGCCTAGGAACAAGTAGAATGTCTGAGTGGTTGTCTTAGCCTGGAGTTCTAGAAATGCGAGCCTGGGGCAGGCATTGAGTGCTGATGCATAATTGGGAGGAAAAGTCCCAGGGCAGTGAGAGTGAGGGTCAAGGGGCGAAAGACAGGGAAGGATGGGCAGCCCTGCATGGTCATGTGTCACTGGTTATTGTGATGGCCCCTGCTCCACCAAAGCCACAAGAAGGTAGAGCTGATCATTTCTCAGTGCACCGCTCAGCCAAGCAAACTTCTCTGGTCAGGTTGTATGGAGAACTCATGTCCTGGAGGGAAGAAGAAATGAAGCTATCTGCCTGGCTTCCTCCTCTCTACTGTATTCCATTGGCCATAGTTTGACCAAGTTAATTGCCCTGCACTTCCAGGTTGTGTCATTGGCCCCTTTTAGAGGGATGTGAACTCATCTCATGGAGAAACAAAACAACCACACATCAAGCAATTGTAGAAAGGGGCACCAGAGAGCTCCTGCCTTCGCCAAGTGAAAGAAATGGCTCAAAGGCAGGGATAATGGGAATATGGATGAGGTAGAAGGATCTAGGTGAATTCATTTATTTAAGATATTCATAATGGCCTTTTTATTATAAAGGTAGTACATTTAAATAAAAAGTGAAAACAGTACAAAAGTGTGTATAATGAAATGAAAGTCTTTTATGTGCTCTCAATTCCCAGTTATGGTTTCCAGAGAAACCACAAATTTTCTGTTCCTTTCAAAAACTTTCCGCTTTATAAATCAAAGGTAGATGCTAGATAGACAGGTTGTTTTTTTTTGTTTGTTTGTTTTTGTTTTGTGTGTGTGTGTGTGTGTCCTTTTCAAGTGTACATGTAGGCTCCCACGATACACTAGGTTTTGGCATATTTGGGTATGGTGTAGGTGAACATCGAAGCTACATACAGTCCTTGGCTATTGTAAATAATGCTGCAATGAATTCCTTTTATCTTTATCTTTGTGCATATGCATAAGTATCTGTGTAGAATATCTTCCTAAATGTGGAACAGTGGGTGTTATTTAAATTGCTATAGATATTGCCCAAGTGTCTTCCAACAAGTCTGTCCTAACTTGTAACCCTCCTCTCTCCAACCCCAACGGTATTTGGTTCTTCTCATTTACCTACAGCCCTACCAACACTGGGTATTACTAGTCTTTACCAACCTCTTAACAAAAAACAATATTGAAGTGTTTTCATTTGCATTTCCTTAATTATGAGTAAGATTGAGCATGTTAGACATTGAGGGAGCTTTAAAATAATGAAATTCTGGCTTTTTACTTGTTCACTGAATCTGTCAATCTGTCCCCTTGGTCTGGGGCATCCCAGCTGCACAGGGAACCCTACTTCAGGAACCCTGGGGTCACTCCTCATAGAACAAGTGGAGCCGAGGAAGAGTCAAACACAAAACCACACAGGAGACTGAGGGTTAACCCCAAGTGGGAGAGGCTGGGCAGTATCTTGAACCTGATGAACCATGGACAGGCTGGCTATTTATGGGGACATTTGCTTTGAGTGTCGGCTTGTCTGGGAAAACCTCAGAATTAGTTTGTTGTAGAGGATGGTCAGTATGAATGACTTTCTGGTCATGAAACATGCCCTCAGCAAATCAAAGACCCCCATGAGAGGTTTGTGAAACACCCAGTCCTGACCACACTTCCTTCAGAGAAATACTTTTTGGAGAAAAGAGGGGTGTTTGAACCCAGAGGGAAGAAACATCAGAACATCAAAGCCAACTCAAAGAGAGCTCTGTGTATGTTCAGGTGCGGGGAAGGGTGGGTTTCCCACTATTGTGGGTGTTATGGTGGGAGTGGCATTGCTGAGGGTGGGGGTCGTGGGTGTTGTGGGGTGATGCTCATCTTGATGATGCTTCCCTTTTATGTCCCTAAGGTTAGAAAGGGTTGGGAGATCATTCATCCATCCCTCCACAGTGGGATGCAGATAAGCTCATTGATGCCAGCCAATCCATTTCCCTTTCCCTCAATAGTGCTCCTCATCCTCACTCCCCAATTCTCCTTTTCTCCTCTTGCCACTTCCTTCCAACCTAATGACACAACCAATGATGTTTCCAGGGTGGCAGGCTTTACAGGACACACAGGACCACTGCTGGTTGCCTGCTGGAGTGACCTGGAGTCTTCCCCGAAGTGGTGATTACAGTGGGGCAGGGCCACAGCACATTCCCCCTGGGGAAGAAATCGCCTACTGTGTCATCTCCAATACTTGGCAAGGGGTCACTCTTATTTTGCATAAGTAGTTCAAGGCTACAACCAAGTCTCTTGCCTTAAGGGGGCTGATGTGAAATACTGTTTCTAAAATTCCATGTTTTCTTCCTTCCTTCCTTCCTTCCTTCCTTCCTTCCTTCCTTCCTTCCTTCCTTCCTTCCTTCCTTCCTTCCTTCCTTTCTCTCCTCTCTCTCCTCCCTCCCTCTTTCCCTTTCTCTCTCTTCCTCTTTCTCCCTCTCCCCACCCCTCTCTCTGTGTCTGGGTTTCTTTCCTGTGATAAGGAAGTATTGAGGGGAAGAATTATTCCATATTGTTCACACAATTAGCTTCAGGGCATCTCCCTCACATAGTCAGTGAGTCATTTCTCTCCTCTCTGTGGTCTGTGTGGCTCCTCTCAGAGCCCTGTCACCCACCCGGGACAATGGAACAATCAGGTGGGTCTAACCCCTCAGTTCTTCTAGCTTCTGACAAGGAGAATTTAGTGGGGGCTGCACTCCCACACCACAAACAGAAGTGCACTTCTCTCTCCCCATGTCACTATGCGTTGGGTAATAATCGAGTGAGCTCAGGAATGGCCAGTGCTGCAGACAGTGACATTATAATCCTGTCTGGTGGCACCATTGTCTAGTGTGGTTTTGACAGATGTGGTTAATTCTGGATCATTGTTAGCCTCAGGTGTCCATTGCATCATGGGAGCAAATCAATGGCATGGTTGACCCAGGATGTGGTTGGCCTTGGATGTATGATGTTGATTCAGAGTCAAAGCCATCATTGTGGCTTTGAGACCTACTGACACCATGGATGTCAAGCAGCTGGACCTAGAGAAACTCTGACGTGTATTGTCACCTTACACAGCAAACCTGGCCCATGCTTCACCCTTTGTTTCCAGAAAACATTCACTGGGGAGGTAAGATTGGAAACTTTGGAAATCCTCCCAGAGTCTTCTACTAACTCCCCTGGCCTTTATTCTGTGCCTTTGTTTCTCCTCGTGCAAGAGGGAAGACAATGGTGATCCCAATAGTGACCTGGGGTGTCCATAGTATCCGTTTAATTGGGGAGGTACCCTTGGAAATGACAAGATGGAGAGATGATTCCTGGAAGATTGTCCATCAGCATCCTATGGAGTTCATTCTCATTCCTAATCTGGCAGGGAGCAGTGATGTATCTTCTCATCATCTCTGCAGCCAGGGTGGTCCACCCCAGGGGCACATCCAACAAGGCCCCCCCTCTTGTACTTTGGGATCTCCTGTAAGGGACCTCTGGCTTCTCCTGGTCACATAGAGCTACATGTGCTACTAGGGAGTGGTAGACAGTGTATGATGTTTTGAACACGGTGAGGCTCACACAAGGATGCCACTCAGCACTCTGGCTCCTTCTCATAATTGTCAGGAAACCAAGATCAACACAGCACCACTGAATCCTGGTAATGAAATGTCTGCTCTTCCCAACACAGGCATGTGGCCAGGCCAGAGAGATGCTCATTAAGTAAAAGGGCTGGTGATTCAATCACTGCAGAGCCAGACATAAGCAGAGGATGCTGCTTCCCCAGGGAAGAAATTGTCTCGTCCTCCCTCCCAGTTCTTGGCCTCCTGCTCACCCTCTTGAGCTGGGGCTGGTTTAGTTTCCCCATATTAGGCAGTAACACAGGTCAGAGGAATCAGAGTTTATGTAGGAAGAGCCACATGTAAAGTCTCCAACTTCTCTCCGTGGAGCGGATTCACTCACACCAGTAATAGCCCCAGGTCCAACAAGGCCTCATGTCTCGCCAAATTCTAGGCTAGGGGTTCAACTTTGGGAGAAATCACCTCCACCTTGAAGAATTTGTTGAAAAATGTGGCATTCTTCCTAGAAAAATGCACGATCGCACAAAACTCAGCACAAAATTTCAGTAAGTCCACAGACCCCAGAAACCCTTCCTGTGCCAGATTATGTCACATGTCTTGCTCCTTTAGGTGCACGTCCCTCCAGTTTGGGGGAAATAATTATAGTGAAGCTCACAGTAACGTGGGTAAAAATGCCCGATACTTGCTATCTTTGAGATGAAGGGCACTTTCATCCCCACATCTGTGCATGTCCATCCTTCAGGCTTCATGACAAAGTCTCTGAAATGTGTCCCTTGCTCTTTTTCCTTCCTTAATCTGAGACCCCAAAGAACTTCTACACCAAATGATGACGATCATTTTCTTCTTACATTATATGTTTGCACACCTCCTGTCCTCTCTAAAGGGGAGCCTTTCCCAGGAGGTGAGGAGCAGCCATATTTGTTCTGCCCTGGTTGCCCTCAGTGCCTTCTGAAGAGTTTTTGTCTGTAGGGAGTGCTAGTATTGTTCTCTGGATGAATAAATCAGTGATGAATGAGTGTCCTCAATTGGGGACTGCCCACTGCCCACAGTGGGATGAAGCTGGACATGGACCGACACTGCACGTGGACTTCCTTACAGACTCCCAGCACAGCTGGATCTCCCCCGCACACCACTCAGGGACACGGAGAAGGCTGTCCCCAAGAGGAGATGCTCCCTCCTCCCTCCCTTGCAATACCCTTGGGAGCCTTTGACATTTAACTCCAGTGCAATTTGTTTGTTTTTACCTGAGTTGAAAATACCAACAAATGTCACCTGCCTTCACTTCCCTCTCCTGACATGTGACTTCGATGGGCCAGGAGCCAGCAACACTAATGAGCATCTTAGGTTTCCATGAATTAGCAGGAGGGTGCAGAGCTCTGGGTAGGTAGGTGGTGAGTCATTAAGAAAGATGGAACCCTTCCCAAATAAAGGCACACTCTTTCCTTAAGGACATTTCTAGGGTATCACACACTTAAGAATTTACCTATAGCCCATTGGCTAGAACATAGTCATATGACCACACCTAGGTACAAGGGAGGCTGGGAAATGTAGTCTTCTTCTGTGTGGCCTTGTGACCAAATAACACTTGGGGATTCCTGCTGGGGAAGAAGGAGAAAATGGACATTAGAGGACAATCAGGAGGCTCTGTGTACTGTCACCTGTTGGAGAAAGAGCACAATGCTGGGTGTCAAGGAAGAGCTGGTTGATATTATTGGCTACCCAGCTCTCCAGCCTGAGTTCCCCATTATCCAAACTATGGCAGGAGGTGCCTTGTTTCCTTCCTTTAGCAAAATAGTCTCAGTCCTCCTTCACTGGTCCAGGGATCCTCCAGCCAATTTCCTCAGCTCCTCTGCGTGGGAACTTAAGCCAGAGGCATTCATCTTCCCCGGCTCTGCTTTATGTTCAACTGCAGGAGGCACTGATGTGATGTGAATTAGGAGAAGTGATTATATCCTCCCAGCCTTGCAGTCTCTCCAAATACCACCCCTACAAGTCAGGGGATAGTGCCCACAATTTCATTAGGGATTCAGCTCCTTGGTTAAGATGGTACAACAACAACAACAACAAAACACCTCATTTACTCTAATCAGCCATTACTATCTTAGCTGTTGATTGATTCGATCTTTTTGAGTGTTGTGGCAACATAAGGGTCCTGAAAGGTTAGGGTGGCAAGAGGATTCAGAGATCTCACTGCCCCTAACCACCCACCTCTGTACATTTGAGGCCATTGAGACCACGCCAGTTAGCTTCAAGCTCACCCTAATCTGCTGACCAGCAGAATAATTTTTTCACTCTTCCAGATGTTGGTTGAGGTGGGGTCTGGAGGGGAATGCTTGCTGGCTGAGTACTAAACCCCCACCCCGAGGGGGAGGGTGCAGGAGAAACAAAGCTCGCTGCCTCAGCTGAGCACTGATCCTGCTTCTCCCATCCACATGGGAAGGTGTGAGCCCCTTCCCCAAATCAGCCAGGCCCCCGAGTCCTGAGGCCTCAGACAGTGTGAGTGGAGGGCGCTCACACTCCCTCCCCCACCGGATGGTGTGAAGGACACCACTCAGGAGCCCCCAGCCCAATCTCTCACCTGCTTGTGTTCTAACACTGGGAGCACTCCGGCCTTCCACATGTCAGGCCTCCCCACCCCAAAACTCGGCAGTGAGCTCTCATTCCTTCCCAATGAAGTGCTCGATCATATGGTGAGTGTGGTTTCTGTTCCGCGAGAGCATTCTATAGATTCTGTTGGTTGACTGTCCTGGAAGAACACAGGTGAGCCCAGGTGTCCGGGTGCTGACTATATCTACAGCTGTCGGAGCAAGAGGGGAGGGTGGTCACGCACTAGCAGGGGGACTCTGGTCAAGTCGCCCAAACACCTCTCCAAGCCTCGCTTGCCTCGTCTGTACAGAAGGGATCATTGTCACACACGACGCAGTCCCCACCCTGCAGGCGTCCCCGAAGGTGACGGTGACAGGGATGGCCAGGTCATCTACATTTGAAGTGACAGAGAGCAGGGATTACTGAAGCCGAACTCAAGTCTTCTGCCCTCTGAGAAGTTCACGGTAAAATGTAGGTTTGGGGACACGCGTGTAAAGACTGAGCTCAGGCCCCAGTTAGTAGAGGCGGGAGCGGACCACCAGGCAGTGGCAGGTGTGCCCAGGCGAGGCTAACAGGCAGTCCCATTGGGGAAAGGAGGGAGCCTGAGGGTGAGGCGCATGCCTGCATCTGTGGTTAACATCACAGCAACTTTCAAATGAGTTCATGGGCACGTTTTCATGGGGGAAACTGAGGCACAGGGTGGGGCCATGCTTAGCCTAAGATCAATGTGAAGGTCAGAGGGGTTTGTATCCCTGTAGAGAGCAAATATAAATGTGGTGTTCACGAGGAACGACTACCATGATGAGTAAATATGGCCTTTGTTACCAGGGAGCCCCAGTCTGAGGGAGACACAGTCTGTCCTCAGGGAGCCCCAGTCTGAGGGGAGACAGGACCCCGCTTCTGGGGGCTCCAGCCTGAGGAGGGAGGCAGGGCAGAGTTGTGTGTCCCCTGTCCCCTGCCCGCACACCCGCCTCCCTCTGTGCTGGCTCTAATAGGCTGCAGTGTCCAGAGGACAGAAGGGAATTTTTTATCAGACTGTACGGCGCCCAGCACAGCCGCTGCTCAGTGAATGCGTGTCGCTGCTAATGAATGAGCACAGTGGACACATGTAAGCCATGTGCCGGGAGCCTAATGAACATCCATAGCACCTGTGCTATGAGTTCTGGGTCTTCATTGCTGTCCCCTCAAACCTCACCAAACTGGGGCTGGGAATGGACTTGAAGAGAGGAACCCCCTCATACCACCCACCTATACAGACACAGGCACACATGCACACACACACACACACACATGCACACACACACATTGCCCACATGAGGAAACTGAGGCACAAAGAGAAGCGGCTTGCTGAGGCCCAGGCGGGCCAGGGCGGAGGGCAGGTCACGGAGCCCCCTGGGGCTGTCCCTGGTGAGTCAAGCTAGCGCTGGGAGTCGACTCACATTCCAACATGAAGAAAGACAATATTAGGAATGCAGAGAGCAAATCCCGGGGTAATGGAGCCTGGTGTTTGCAATAAAAATTTAAATGTGCTGTCCTGGTGGCAACAGCGACTTTTATCTGATCCGACCGGCAGCGCTTAAGCAGGCGGGTTGTGTAAATGCAAAACCAAATTGAATTCATATTTACTGCCCTTGAGTCTGTGGGCTTTGTGGTTTCCAGTGGATTAGTCTCTCTCCTCTTCCTCCTTCTTCCTCCTCTCTCTCTCTCTCTCTCTCTCTCTCTCTCTCTCTCTCTCTCTCTCTCTCTCTCTCCCCCCCTCTCTCTGTCCGTCTCTCTCTCTCTCTCTCTCCCCACACACACACACCCCTCTCTCTCTCTCTCCCTCCCTCTCTCTCTCTCTCTCTCCTGCTTTCTCTCCTTTCAAGTGGCTTTCTCATCCAACAACTCACTGGTAAGGCTGAGAGAGCAGGTGCTCTCTGTGTGGGTTATTTCCCATTTGCTCCTCCAAGTACACGCTCCACCTCCATCCGCCTGCCCTCACCCCAGGCGGCTGATTGGGAAGCTCCTGGTGGGCTCCCGTGCCCCCCCGCCAGCTTCCGGGTTTTGGCTTTGAGGGGCCCCAGTAGGATGACACGGGGGGCCTACCCCTTGGCCAGTTTGTCAGTGGGTTATATCCATCCAGCTACTGAGGCAGCGCTCCTGTCGGCTCTCTGCCCTCTCTCTGCCCCTTTAGGCCCAGGGTGGAGGGATAGAGGCTCCCCCTGTTCCAGCCCCGGGGGCTGCCCCACCTACCCACTTCCTAACCTGCCCACAGGGCTGTACGGGGTCAGGGTCCCCTCACTGAACTCCCTTCAGGGACCCCTCCCGCTCTGTCCTGTCTCCTCCCAGGACCCTGACTGATGATGACTGTGTCCCCTCCCCGGAACTGAGAGGACAGGAGAGAGCAAGGCAGCGAAGGAGCAGGAGGGCCGGTTCCCTGTGCTCTGTACAGGATGGGAGCGCTGCGGGCTGTGCACTGGGCAGAGCTGGGCAGAGCTGGCATGTGGCCCTGCACCTGACCCCCAACGGCCAGATGGTCCTGCCGCCTCCCTGATGACCCCTTTAGTGCTGCTTTGCTGGGGCCTGAGGGATGGGACAGCTGTGGTGGGACCCCACAGACAGACTGTGCCCCACTGAGAGTCCTCTTGCAAGTCGAGGATGGCTAACGGGAGCATTCTGTTCCCCAGCCAAGTGTAGACCAGACGTGGGAGGGGCAGCAGAGATTTCCTCCCTGGGGCTGTGACCACCCTCCTACCTGGGACTGTGTGCTCCCTCCTACCTGGGGCTGTGTCCTCCCTCCTACCTGGGGCTGTGTGCTCCCTCCTACCTGGGGCTGTATCCTCCCGCCTCCCTGGGGCTGTGTCCACCTCCTACCTGGGGCTGTGTCCTCCCTCCTCCCTGGGGCTGTGTCCTCCCTCTTACCTGGGGCTGTGTGCTCCCTCCTACCTGGGGCTGTGTCCTCCCTCCTCCCTGGGGCTGTGTCCACCTCCTACCTGGGGCTGTGTCCTCCCTCCTCCCTGGGGCTGTGTCCTCCATCCTACCTGAGGCTGTGTCCACCTCCTACCTGGGGCTGTGTCCTCCCTCCTCCCTGGGGCTGTATGCTCTCTCTTACCTGGGGCTGTGTCCACCTCCTACCTGGGGCTGTGTCCTCCCTCCTACCTGAGGCTGTGTCCACCTCCTACCTGGGGCTGTGTGCTCCTTCCTACCTGGGCTGTGTCCTCCATCACAGCAGCTCCTCCCACCATCCATAAATAGGAAGCTGAAACAAGCAAATGAAGCTAACTTGCTTTTCTAGTTTCCTTTTGTTTAATGGTCAGAAGCTTGACATCATACTGAACACACTGTGGGCAGGATGGCAACTCCAGGCCTCTGCAGTGACACTGCCCTCAGAGTGGCCTGTGAGCCTCGGTGACACTCCCCTGGAGCTGCCCCTGTCCAGGCCCCTCTTCAGATACGGGGAGGGACTGTGACAGGGAGGCGTGGCCGCCACCTGGGCCCCTGAGGGTGTGCAGTGAGTAGAGGAGGACACAGCTAATGTCAGCCTCAGAGCCCGGAGGCAGGACTAAGGCTGCTGCCTGGATATAGAGACTAGGCAGGTCCTGCTCAGAGAGCCGCAGTCTGAGGGAGCCCCCCTCTAAGGGGAGATGTAACCCCCAGGTCCAGCACCTTCTGAGTCTAATACTCTGTTCGGATGTTGGCCCCTAATTATGTCCTCCAGCGGAGTGAACTTGAATACTACCTGGCCATTGCCTACCCTGTAGCCTCGGTGACTTGATAAAGAAAAGCCAATTTTAATTTTAGCCTGAGCCAGACATAATGAGGAGAGTAAATCATAGCTCAAATATTCCCCAGCCAAATGGAAATGAGTTCGGATGATCTGCCGCTTTGAATTACCTGCCCCAGTGCTCCCTTCATGAGCGCAGCCCTGGGGGGCCGGCACTGGGCTGCCCCCTGCCTGTGGGCACAGGGAAAGGCCAGGGTGCTGGGAGGATGGGTGCTGAGGAGTCAGTGAGGCTGGGGTGCCTGTGGTCCAGAGCAGGGATGATGAGGGGTGATGATGGAGGGCTGGGTCCCCGGATCTGCATCACTGAGGCAGAGCTCCGGACCAAAGAGAGGACCAGGAAGGCCCTGTGGCTGGAAGCGCATGCCTCTGTGTCGGTTCTCCACATCTCCCCTGAGGGGGAAGGGCGTGGCCCCCCAAGTTCCCAGAGCTGAGTGCTTGCTGGAGGCTTCAGGTGGGAGAACCTCAAAGATGCTTGGAATGGGGGGGGGGGGGAGCGGGTTAGAGAGAGAATTATGAAAGTCATAATTAAATTAAAGCAAACCTCTCCCTGTGTGAAGCCAGAGCCCCCACACTCACACTGAGGCTGCAGTGGAGGTGACAGGCGGTCAGGAGTAGCCAAGCCCCGAAGGGATGCTGAGAGCTGCCAGCCCATGGTGTCTGTGTCCGAGCCGGACAGATCACAGGCACCGAGGAGATGAAGGCATCTGTGGTGGACAACAGGGCAGCAAACAGCATTTGTTTCCATCAAAGCTGAGCAAACAAGCTTGCTGCTCCCGTCCCCACACACCCGCGACTCCCAGGCAGCCTCATTCACATCCGGGCCCGGTTCATAAAGCCAGGCCCTCCCTCCCCCACAGCCTCCATTCACACACACCCACCCACTCACTCACTCCCTTACTCACTCACCTCCATTCAGGGACATCCCTCACCCCACAGCCTCCATTCACACACACCCATCCACTCACTCACCACTCCCTTACTCACCTCCATTCAGGGACACTCCTCACCCCACAGCCTCCATTCACACACACCCACCCACTCACTCACTCACTCACTCCCTTACTCACCTCCACTCAGGGACACCCCTCACTCCACAGCCTCCATTCACACACACCCACTCACTCACTCACTCACTCCCTTACTCACTCACCTCCATTCAGGGACACTCTCTCACCCCATAGCCTCCATTCACACACACCCACCCACTCACTCACTCACTCCCTTACTCACCTCCACTCAGGGACACCCCTCACCCCACAGCCTCCATTCACACACACCCACTCACTCACTCACTCACTCACTCACTCCCTTACTCACTCACCTCCATTCAGGGACACTCTCTCACCCCATAGCCTCCATTCACACACACCCACCCACTCACTCACTCCCTCCCTTACTCACCTCCACTCAGGGACACCCCTCACCCCACAGCCTCCATTCACACACACACACACACCCACACTCACTCCCTCCCTTACTCACTCACCTCCACTCAGGGACACCCCTCACCCCATAGCCTCCATTCATACACACACACACACCCACTCACTCACTCCCTTACTCACTCACCTCCATTCAGGGACACCCCTCACCCCACAGCCTCCATTCACACACACACACACACACACACACACACACACACACACACACACACACTCACTCACTCACCTCTATGCAGGCAAGTGACACCCCCTCACCCCACAGCCTCCATCCACATGAACACACCCACCCACCCACTCACTCACCTCCATGCAGGTGACATCCCTCACCCCACAACCTCCATTCACACAAATACCCCATTCATGCACTCACTCACTCACTCACTCATTCACTCACCTCCATGCAGGGGATACCCCTTTACCCCACAGCCTCCATTCACACAAACACACCCATTCACTCACTCACTCACCTCCATGCAGGCGACACCCCCTCACCCACACAGGCGCCTGCCAACAGACACCTGCTTCCTCACACACACCTCTCCACTCAAGCCCACCCTCCATCACACTCCACACGACCCTGACAGGGGCCTCCCTCACTCGTGCACACTCCCTCACACACTGGCTCTCAGACATCTCGGCACACAGAGGGCCAGTGCTCTGCAGGTAGGGGACATTTCACTCAGGGGTTACTGCCCATCGTTAATGTGGGGCATGAGCTCTCCTTCCTCCACCAAGTGCTAGTTTTTGTTAGTCATCGACAAGAATGTGCACAGTTTTCACATCACTTTTTGCTTTTATGCATCTGCCATTTTCACGGTGGCCCAGGCCCAGGTGGGACTGTATGTGATGAGAGTTATAATGAAGAAGTGTGCCCAAGGCTGGGTCTCCCAGAGGTGGGCCTGGGACAAGAACTTGAGTGTAAGTGGCTTATGGGGCTGGTGATGACAGGACTCACAGGGAGGGGAGGAGAGGGGAGGGGAGGGGAGGGGAGGAGAGGGGAGGGGAAGGGAGGAAAAGGGAGGTGAGGGGAGGGGAAGGGGGAAGGGGAGGGGAGGGGAGGGGAGGGGAGGGGATTGAGGAGGGGAAGGCAGCCAGTGCAGGGTGTGTTAGGGGCCCCAGGCTCAGTGCCACTCGGGAACTCTAGGGGGCTGTGCAGGGTGCCTTAGAGTCATCCCACCAAGAGGGGAGGAGGTGAGGTATCTATCCTCCATCCCCTCACTAGTCCTGCCCTCTGGGCCTTGCCTCTCCAGCAGCCTGGCCTGCCCCAGACCAGGCGAGCCTGCTCCTGCGGGAAGGCGCCCTGCACAGCTGACTAAGGTGCGGAAGGGTCTGACTCTCCAAGCTGGAGCTCTTATCCCAGGGGTCCTCAAACTTTTTAAACAGGGGGCCAGTTCACTGTCCCTCAGACCGTTGGAGCGCCGGACTATAGTTTAAAAAACACTATGAACAAATTCCTATGCACACTGCACATATCTTATTTTGAAGTAAAAAAATGGCAAAACCATCCACATGTGGCCTCCGGGCCGTAGTTTGAGGATGCCTGACTTATCCATTTATTCCTTCACTCGTTTTGGTATCGATTATGTCCCAGGTGCCTGCTCTGTGCCATGGACTGGGCTTCTCCTGGGGATTCAGAGATGAATAGAATACAGTTCCTGCCAAGATGGGGTTCCCAGGTGAATGGGGTAGAAGACTGGGAAACACACACGTATATTGCAGCACAATAAAAGCTATCATGGTTGCACTAACACGGAGGCATAATGCTGTCTGAGAACAGAGAAGAAGCTGCTCTGAGCTTAATCTTAATAACTTACGATAACAACTGTTTATCTCTCACCAGACGTTTAAATGCAGCCTAAATGGCTTCATTCTACCCTTTTGATGTTGAGACATTGTTTCCCCTTTCTTTCCTGCTACCTCTGCTCTCTAAGAGAATCTTTTAGCTCGAGTGTGTAGAAGCTTGGTGACTGGGGATGTGGCTTTGTTTGGGGGCCGCACAGGGGATGCTGTTGTTCATCCTGCGTGGGTGTCATTCTGTAAGCACGGAGCTAGGACCTCCTGAGGGAATTGGTTTCTCTCTCTCTCTCTCTCTCTCTCTCTCTCTCTCTCTGCTGTTAAACTGGAAGCCAACTGTAGGACGGCCACCAGTTCCCAGGGGGTGGCATAGCTCAGAGGCAGAGCATCAAGCCAAAGAGGATGATTCTCGAGCCTTTACAAGCAAATGCGTCTGCCCTGCTCTAGGCTTAGACCTGCCTGGGACCAGCCACCCCCGCCTCCTCCCTTACTTCTCCCTTAGAGTTGATGCTGGAATGGATGAAGACTTTTGGGATGGAGCGAAATGAATTTTGCATATAAGAAGAACATGAGACTGTGGAGTGGGCAGAGGGAAACATGTTATGCTGAATTGTGTCCCCTCCAAATTCATATGTTGAAGCCCTAACTCCAGTACCTCAAAATGTGGCTATGTTTGGAGACAAGACCTTTAAAGAGGTGATTAAAAATGGAACTGCCATTTGACCCAGTGACCCTGCTTCTAGGAATGTATCCTAAGAAACCCAAAACACCAAACTGATGAATCTCAGAGGTAAGGCGGGGAGGGGCACCAGGTTGGAGGGGGATTAACCTAAGAACTTGTATGCATATATGCATAGCCCATGGACACAGACAATAGTGTGGTGAGGGCCTGGGAGGGGCAGGGGTGGGGGGGAGGGGTCAGTGGGGGAAAAGGGGACATCTGTAATACTTTCAACAATAAAGATACATTTAAAAAGAGGCAATTGCATTAAAATGAGGCCATTAGGGTAGGCCCTAATGCACGCTGACTAGTCTCTTTATAAGCGAGGGAATGTGGACACACAGGGAGCCAGCAGGAGCACATGCCCGGGGAGGGGGGGGCAGGTGAGGGCACAGTGAGAAGGTGGCTAAGGAGAGAGTCCCCACAGAAGAAACACAGCCCTGCTGACGCCTCGAGCCTCCTGTACTTCTACCCTCTGGAGCTGTGAGAAAATCAATTGCTGTTGTTTAGCCCTCTATCCTTCCCCCACAAAAATAAAATAAAATAGCTGCCTGAGGTCAAAGCTCTGCCCTCCCTGTGGGACTGGGAGCTCTTTGAAGTCAGGGGCTACCTCCCTCTCCAACACCCCCCCTGAGCCTGGCCCTTCCTCTTTCTCAGGGTGCTCCAGGGACCCTGTGCACGGCAGGATCGGGAGGGCGCGTGGGAAACCAGCTGTCTAATGCTACTGCTTTCTCTTACCCATAGAAGAAGCCTCAGACTGTTACTTCCTGGGGGTCTGGGAGGTGGAGGCGTGCAGATGGCAGGGCAGGGCTGGAGCCTCCTACTGGAGCCGCACCTGGGGCTGCTGGGCCATCACCTAGCAACTCCTGGACCAGAAAGGTGGCCCCACCAGTGGAGTCTGAAGTCCAGGCTCCTTCCCCCACCCGCCGGCTCCCGAGGTGTGATGTATGGGAGCAGGGAGTGCTCTGGGAAGGCAAGCCTGCCAAGCAGGTGCAGGCCTGCCTCTCCTGGCAGCTCAAACCCCTCCCTCCCTTATTAATTCACACTTTCCCAGCCTGGAGCCCCCTGAAGGGGCCATTTCTTTGTACCTGAAGCAGAGACAGGCATCTTACTTGATTTACAGGCTCCAGGGGCGGGTGGCTCCTGGCTGGTTGCTAGGGTATCTTTTAAATGGAAATCAGGGTGGAGAGATATCACATAGATCTTGCCAGCCATCTGCTAAATGTTGCTGCTTCTGTCTGGAGCAGCTCGGGAGGCTCTGGCAGGGAGGCAGGCCCAGGCTGGGGGAGGAAGGGGACGTCTCTGGCCTCATCCTCAAGTGGAGGAACAGGAACTGTCCTTTTCTGCCGAAATCTCTTCACTTTCCACTTTCTGCCCTCATCTTCCTTTTTTCTCTTTTGTTTTACATATGAAATTCCATCTGTTGACTCTGATTACAAACCATCAGCCTGTTTCCACAACTCTATATATTGCCAGTGTATATAAGTGCGTGTGCGTGTGCGTGTGCGTGTGCGTGTGCGTGTGCGTGTGTGTGTGACTCGCCACCATCAGGGCCTGACAGGTGGATATTTCTGAGCCAATTAGGCCTCTGCTTCAGAGAAAACCAGTCCCCAAGAAGGAAACACAAGTGCCCGCATTTAGCGGCAGCTGGGTGTCGCTGGTTTCCCAGCAGTCCCTGCGGAGGCAGCAGCTTTCTCAGAGTCACCCGATGCATGGAAGCTTCCAGGGCCTCCTCTATTCCCAGGACGGCCTGAAGCCAGGCAAGCCTGAGTTCAAATGGTGCTTCTTCTCGGGGAGCTGGGCGAGGTTGGGCAGGCCCCACCTGCTTTGGACCTCACTTCCCAGTGGTGAAGATGCGGGTAAATACTCAGGATCTCAGGATACATAGGGCAGGTTGCTCGCTGCACAAGGCTGTTCAGATAAGGGGCCCTACAAACACCCAGAGGGTCCCCCCTTTCTCCTTGGAGGGAAGCTACCAGCGGGTCCCCTTTATCCTTGGAGGGGAGCACCCAGCGGGTCCCCCTTTCTCCTTAGAGAACAGCACCCAGCGGGTCCCCCTTTCTCCTTGGAGAACAGCACCCAGCGGGTCCCCCTTTCTCCTTGGAGGGGAGCACCCAGCGGGTCCCCCTTTCTCCTTGGAGGGGAGCACCCAGCGGGTCCCCCTTTCTCCTTGGAGGGGAGCACCCAGCGGGTCCCCCTTTCTCCTTGGAGGGGAGCACCCAGTGGGTCCCCCTTTCTCCTTGGAGGGGAGGAGTGGGTCCCCCTTTCTCCTTGCACCTAGTGGGTCCCCCTTTCTCCTTGGAGGGGAGCACCCACGGGTCCCCCGTGTGGCCGTGGCAGCACTCCCCTTGTGGAGTTGCTGGGGAGGCTGCATGGAGAGGCCAAGGGCAGAGACAGGCACCTCCCTGGACCAGCTCCCAGAGACCCTGGGGCCCTGAGGTCCAGGGAGAGGTTTCTCTTCCTCTCCCCGCCCCCTGTTGCTGTCTCTCCTGGCACCGTCCCTCCTCTCGCCCTCCCCGATGGGCTCCTAGACACTCCACAGACAAGCAAAGGCTCCTCTGGGCAGACTCTGACACTTGCTGCCAGTGGCCACTTCACGGCCTGGCCTCTGATCCCCCCGCACCCCTCCCAGCTCTGCCCCCAGCAATCCGGTGGCCCTCCTGCCACTTGGATGGGGCTCTTTGTTCTGATGCCAGCCCCTCCAGCTCCCTGCACCTCTCCTCGCGCTCCTCCCACACCTACAAGGCTGCTCCTTCCAGCATCTGCTTAAAAGTTCCTGATCAGAAATCAGTGCCTCTGCCCATTGGTACCAGTGATGAGCCGCCACACAGTCCCCTCCCCTCTCCCCACTCGGGGTTTAAGCCACTTTTCGTTGGGCTGTGAGTAATATTTTAAGTGACAGTTCTCAGAATACAATTTTAATTGAGATTCAATAGTCACTTCTCCGTCAGTAATCTTCCATGCTGATTACTTAAAACATATTTACCCAGCTCTATTATGTCACAGATTGGAATTCATTAGACATTTGCTAATCCGCCACCAACTTTTTTAAATGTGATTTGTTTAGCATGATTTACAAGGACAAACTGTTTAAAACAATGGGCCCTGTGCAGGGTGTGCATCCCAACGAGTCCGGTCTCCCGCTGCCGCCATGGCCAAGGTTGTCTGCGAGCAGGCGACAGGCCCGAGGACAGAAAGGCCCCAGGATGCTGCAGGCGGGCAGTGCACCGTATTGTGCTGATGCAGCTCATACTGGGCAGCCTCCCAGGACACGGGAGGGCAGAGAGAAGACCTGGAGGGACAGACGGAAGCTGCCCAGCACAGGCCGCCGACAGCCCCAGCCTGGACTCAGCTGTGCCTGCCAAGTATCAGCATTTCCTACGGGCGGTGACGGGAAAGGGTCGGGAAGCGCTGATAACCCGAGATCACTAATCACCGCAGCGCTGACTTGACAAGAGCACACGAAGGCACCTTTCTCCTGGGGCCCTGGGCTCTCAGAACACTGCCCTCCTCCACCACTCACCCAAACACATGCAGGAAGGTACATGCTCACACATGTATGCATGTGCACACACATGCACACACGTATGTGCACATACACACATGTGTGTGCACACAGCCACCTCCAGCTTAACTAACAAGGGGCATCCTTGGGTGTGTCTGGCCCTGTGTCCTGGGCGGGGGTAGGGGTACCACTCACCTCCACTTGAGCAGCTGAGGGGCCAGAGAAACAGGGCTCCTTGACGCACTGCCGCGGTGAGTCATGCTGGAATATACAACGGGTGCTGAGCGGACGCTGCTTCGGAAGCTTCTGCCGTGACCAGCCCACGCTGTAAAGGTGGTTTTCTCAGCTGATTAGCCAAATGCACTCTGGACAGCTCTGAGACAGAACCCAGAGCCTCAGTGCCAATGCCAGAAACTCCCTTTGCTCAGCACTGTGTTTCATTCATTCAGCTGATATTTATTGGGTACTTACTATACTGGTAAGTCAGGTGCGGTGCTGGGTGCTGGGGATACTGAGATGGGTGGACAAGACAGGTAAGTTCCCTGCCTTTTGGAACTTATGCCGAGTTTTGGAGTTTACAGACTAGGAAGGCCGACAAGTAAGTAATTAAGGAATTATAATTCAAAGGGTGACCATCAGTGTGCAGGACAGGTACAGGGCTGGGGGTTACGGCAGGGTAAAGGGCCTGCTTTGGTGAAGGTGTCACAGAGGTTCCCTGGAATCAGTGTTGTTTCGTCTGAGACCCTGAGATAGAACAGCACCTTGGCCGGGCAGGAGTGGAGGTGGGGAGAGGCCAGGATGAACACAGAGCTTGTCGGAAGTCTTGCAGGACCAGCAAGCGTGGATTTATAAGACAGAGGTGGAGTGTAGCTGGGACAGGACAAGCAATGGGTGACAGAATGGTAAGAGATAAACTGGGCTAGTGGGCAGGACCAGCTCTTAGAAAGACTTGTTCTTGTGCTAAAAAATAGGAGAAGGGTCGATGCAAATGGAGAAGAGTCCTGTCTGTTTCATCAAGCCCCACCCAGTTAAATATGGCCCCAGGGGCCAGGATACAACTGGGCATGGAGGTGGGGGTGGATGGGAAGCTTCCATGTGTGGCCGCCTCTGGGATGGGTGCTCCTGCTGGGACCTGGGTCAGGTGGGCTGGGACCTGGGTAAGGTGGGCTGGAACCTGGGTCAGGTGGGCTGGAACCTGGGTCAGGTGGGCTGGGATCCTCAGTTAGGAGGTTGGTGAGAGCAGGGGCTGGCGGGGAGGGATGGCCTGGCCACTGCTGGGAGCCCAGAGCAGAACTATGTAGAATTAGTACATTGGCAAAGGCTTTTAATGATAATGACTATAATGAAGAAGATAAAAAGAAAAAGCATCTCCTAGAACAGAGGTTAGTTGACTTTTTCTGTAAAGGGCAAAATAGCAGATGTTTTAGGCTTTGCTGGCCACATCGTATTTGCTGGACTTTCTCACCTCTGCATGAGAAAAGCCATAGTCAGCATGTAACTGAATGAGCATGGCCATGTTCTAAGAAAACTTTATTTATAAAAACAGGCGGCAGGCTGGACTTGGCCCTCAGGCTGTAGGTAGCCAACACCTGCTCTCACAGCGCAGTCCACAGGGCAGCCAGTGGCCACGTGTGCCGAGTGAGCACTTGAAATGCGCTCTAAGTGTTAAATACATTCTGACTTTGAAAATGTAGAACAAATTAAAGAAGGTTAACTTCCTCATTAACAATTGTTTGTGTCGACTGCACGTTGAAATCATATTTTGGACATGGCGGTTTACATAAAATACATTATCCAAACTGATTTCACCTGTTTCCTTTTACTTTAAAAAAAAAAATATGGCCACTAGAAAATTTACAATTACGTTTATGGCTAGTATTATATTTCCAGTGGACAGCGCTGCTCAGAAATAGCATTCTCTACAGATGAAATACAGGGCAAGTCTCTGGCCCTGAAGGCTCTCAGATGGGAGATTTACCCTTAAAGAGACACCGTAATGGAATTCAAACCTTTACAATAAAATAGTACCTGATTGGAATAGGTTTTTAAGTTTACAACATACCTTTGTTTTATTAGCTAGTTGCTTTGTCTGTATCTGTGTGCCTCAACATGGGAGCTATGGAGCTCTGCTTCCTCAAGATATTAATATCTGCTGCTCAGAAAATTGAGCATCTTCAGCTAAAACAGAAAAAGGGAGTCAATGCAGAATTAAACATTAACCCAGTTTCTCTCCTGCAGCAGAATTTCTCAACCCTTCTGAACTGACGATGCGTCTAGAGCTTTTGCAAAAGCGAGGGGGAGTAAGCAGCGCTTCCCCAGCTCCCTGGCCTCAGACGCCTCTCTTGCAGACCTCTAACTAGCACTCCTAGAAGGCAGTTTGAGAGCTGCTGGCCTGCGTGATGCCACATAACCAGAGCGTGTGATTTTCCAAAAGTTCAGTTCAATGGATGTGATTCTTGGCACTCCATAAATAGAGCCACAGTCAGTCCAGCATGGGTAGTGAGAAAACTGTCAGATTTGGAGGCACAAGGACCCAAGCCAAATTCCTGTTCCTTCCCTTTCCAGATATTCATTCATGTGAAAACACCTACTGTGTGTCAGGGGGTGTTTGAGACTTTGAGAATATAATGGTGAACGAAAACAAGTCCCAACCTCTTGGGGCTTTGTTGCTGGTACAGAAGACACACAATAGGATGCCGGGTACAGCATAGGGAATAGTCAGTGATATTGTAGTAACTATATATGGTGTCAGATGGTACTACACTTACCAGGGGATCCCTTCTTAGGCATATAAACGCCCAAGCTCTACGTTGTACACCCAAAACTGATATAATATTGTATGCAAACTCTAATGGAAAGATAAGAAGCCCTTACCCTGTCATGCTGGATGTGCCCCTGTGAACTTAGCTTTCTTCCACTTGGGTAGCATGTGACAGAAATCGCCCCTCATCAATTCACAGAGATGGTCTTCGTTCTTTTTTACAGCAGTATAACACTCCATTGTGCTGATGCGGCATAATTTATTCCAGCACGTTCCTATGTATAGACATTTAGGTTGTTTCCAGTATTTGCCACTTACAAACTATGCTGCAAACCAAAAAATACATAAAAATAAATAAAAAGTAAAATGAAAAAAGAGAAACAATAAGTAAGACAAGGAGGTAAAATATATGCAGTACTTAGGTAGCGATCAATTTCAAGGAGAAAACACAAGCAGGGGAGAGGGAATGCACAGTCCGGTGGGGCCTGGGGGCGGAGGTGACTTTTGAGTAAAGACCTGAGTGTTAGGCCATGGACAAGTCCTCATCTACACACAGATAAGCCCTTCCTGTGAAGGCTGTACCTGAAGTCCAGGTGAGATGACGTGTTTGAAATTCCGGGCAGAGAACCCAGCACCTCCAAATACTCAGAAGTTCGTGTCCCACCACCTTCTCTACTTCCCTGAGCTCCCAAAGAGGCATGTGCACTCTGGGTTCTCCATTGTGAAGCATTTATCCAAAGCCAGTTCCCCACTAACCGTGGTGTCTCTCAGAGCCAACTCTCTCCTGGTCCACGTCCTTGTTCTTAAGGATGCTGGTCCTATTTCATTTCATGCCGAGTCTAAACCAATTAAGAAGGTGAAACTGCTTCAAAGCACAGCCAGAACACACTTTTCAAATCCAATGATCACAAATGAACCACTAGTGTGAGATCATCCATCCATCCATCCATCCATCCATCTGAAAAATACATATTGAGCAGCTACTGTGTCCCAGGCCCTGTGCCAGATGTGTGGGATATAGCGATGTTCAAAGAAGACACGAGCACCTGCCCTCATGGAGCTGACATCCTGGTGGGGAGAGAGGAAGCATCCCATGGCCACAGTTAATAAGTAAATGCAGTACTCTGTTAGAACGTGATAAGAGCTAGGGAAAGAAGAAAAAGTAGAACTGTATTAGAGGGGTTGGTAGGAGAGATTACACCTTGCAATGAGCAGATGCCATTCATGGCTGCTCCCTAAAGCCATGGTTGTGTGAGGGAGGAAGCCCTGGACAGGGGCCTTGGGAAGTCGCCTCCTGACCCTGACCTGTGTCCCTCCCTTCCAGGCGCTGCAGCCTGAGTGACCAGACCATGGAGACCCTGCTTGGCAGCCTGCTGGCATTTGGCATGGCGTTTGCCGTGGTCGACGCCTGCCCCAAGTACTGCGTCTGCCAGAACCTGTCTGAGTCGCTGGGGACCCTGTGCCCGTCCAAGGGGCTGCTCTTCGTGCCCCCGGACATCGACCGGAGGACGGTGGAGCTGCGCCTGGGCGGCAACTTCATCATCCACATCGGCCGCCAGGACTTCGCCAACATGACGGGGCTGGTGGACCTGACCCTGTCCAGGAACACCATCAGCCACATCCAGCCCTTCTCCTTCCTGGACCTCGAGAGCCTGCGCTCCCTGCACCTTGACAGCAACCGGCTGCCCAGCCTCGGGGAGGACACGCTGCGCGGCCTGGTCAACCTGCAGCACCTCATCGTGAACAACAACCAGCTGGGCGGCGTGGCCGACGAGGCCTTCGAGGACTTCCTGCTGACGCTGGAGGACCTGGACCTCTCCTACAACAACCTCCACGGCCTGCCCTGGGGCTCCGTGCGCCGCATGGTCAACCTGCACCAGCTGAGCCTGGACCACAATCTGCTGGACCACATCGCTGAGGGCACCTTTGCCGACCTGCAGAAGCTGGCCCGCCTGGACCTCACCTCCAACCGGCTGCAGAAGCTGCCCCCGGACCCCATCTTCGCCCGCTCCCAGGTCTCCGCGCTGGCCGCCACGCCCTTCGCCCCACCCTTGTCCTTCAGTTTCGGGGGGAACCCACTGCACTGCAATTGTGAGCTCCTCTGGCTGAGGAGGCTGGAGCGGGATGATGACCTGGAGACCTGTGGCTCCCCGGGCGGCCTCAAGGGCCGCTACTTCTGGCACGTGCGCGAGGAGGAGTTTGTGTGCGAGCCGCCTCTCATCACCCAGCACACGCACAGGCTGTTGGTTCTGGAGGGCCAGGCGGCCACACTCAAGTGCAAGGCCATTGGGGACCCCAGCCCACTCATCCACTGGGTGGCCCCGGATGACCGCCTGGTGGGGAACTCCTCAAGGACAGCCGTGTATGACAACGGCACCCTGGACATCCTCATCACCACGTCTCAGGACAGTGGTGCCTTCACCTGCATCGCCGCCAACGCCGCCGGGGAGGCCACGGCCACGGTGGAGGTCTCCATCGTCCAGCTGCCACACCTCAGCAACAGCACCAGCCGCACGGCGCCCCCCAAGTCCCGCCTCTCGGACATCACCGGCTCCAGCAAGACCAGCCGGGGAGGGGCAGGCAGCGAGGGTGGGGAGCCTCCCAAAAGCCCCCCAGAACGGGCTGTGCTTGTGTCTGATGTGACCACCACCTCGGCCCTGGTCAAGTGGTCGGTCAGCAAGTCAGCGCCCCGGGTGAAGATGTATCAGCTGCAGTACAACTGCTCCGACGATGAGGTACTGATTTACAGGTGAGCCGGGGCTGCGCGAGTCAGGGAGGGGTCTGGCTGGGGGATGAGGAGGTGAGGGGAGGGCTTTGAGCTGTTCCCACCTGAAGCCCTCCTCCCCAAAGTTGCCTATGGGAATCATGGGCAAACCGTGCCATTCGTGTAGATGAAAGAACATCATCTACAAGTTGAAGAAGAGAGGAACCCACACGGGCAGCCCCAGGAGATGTGTGTGTAGGTGGACCAGGCCCCCTAGGGGTGTGGCAGGGGTAGGTGTCATGTGGCTCTGAGCCTCGGAACTTTCTGTTTTAGCCACAGCTAGAGGACATGAAAGAACATGAGTGGACCTCTTGGCTGAATTGTCTGACTCCTCCAAGGAGGAGCAGGTCTGGCCTCACCTGGACTCAGATGAAGTCGTGATTAAGGCTTTGAGATCAGGAAGAGTAGAATTCATGGCTTGGCCACTTGCTAGCTATGCAATTCTCCTGGCTGCCTCAGCTTTCCTAATATGGAAAATGGGGGTAATCCATACATAACTTAGTCTGGACACTTGGTTGCAGGTAATGGAACCCAAGTCAAACAGGCTTAAAAAAAAAAAAAAAGAAGAAGAAGAAGAAGAAAAGCAATGTGTTGGGTCATGTTGCTTCCGGCCCAGCTAGACCAAAAGCCCCACAACCACCTGCATTCTCAGAGTTTCTTCCCTTCCCCAAGTTCCATTTCTTCTGGGTTGGCTTCACCCGCAGGCAGCCTCTTTCCCTGAACAGCCCTAGAAGGATTAGTGTCTTTTTCTCGGTTTGTCCCACTGAAGTCCTGGTGAGCTTTGATTGGTTAGAGCAGGTCACGTGACACCTGAGGTAATCCTGACCACCTGCACTGACCTCTCTGGTGTCAGTCTCCTCACCTGGAAATGGAGACAACGATGTTGACCTTGTGAATTTGCTGTGACAATCTAGGGGCCATTGCCCAGGCCTAGTACAAAGGGACCAAAAGGCTGCACAGAATTGCCTGAGCCATTCAGAAGAAGGGAGGAGCTCACAGCATGATGGGTACAACCCAAGGGGCTGGAGGTCTGACCCCACAGGAGTTTCCTTCTCAGTTTGTGCCTCGTTTGTGCCACAGATGAAGGGCATGGCCTAGAATCTTACCACTCAAAGAATGCATGGTTTCTTTGAAATCCCATGTTACCTTTTATGCATGTAAAACGGGCATTCTGGGAAGAAATCCTGTATGCTTCACCTACAGCCAAGGGGTCCATGGGTCAAGAGGTCAAGTACCCTTGATCTAGCATTGAGGTTTCTTCTAGCTCTGACCTCCTGAGTTGATGAGTCTCTGCCTGGGCAGGTGTGGGAGGGAAGCGGAGGTTCCCTTACCTGGCACATGCTTACCTGGAATTTCCTTTACCTGTTTTATCTGGAGAGCAGCTTCATTTCTCAGGATGGAGAGAAAGCATTAGAACAAACATACGCATATGTGCATGTGTAGGAAGATATATAGACAGAGATATATAATTAAACTTAAATATGCATATGTGCATTTTTCTAATTATAAAAGTAATAGTCTTTATAGCAAATTTGGAAAATAAGAGAAATGATAAAGAGGGAAATAAGAATTATCTGTAACCACTGAAAATTGACCCAAGGCCTTTGGCCTCTCCATTTTATTTCAATTCAAAACAATATTTATGATCATCCTAGCATGTGCTTTTGTTTCTTAATTCCTCCACTCAACATTGTAGCTGCTTAGTTCCCATGGTATTCAAGTATTTTTCACTTGCTGTCCCATAATTTATTTAACCAATCTTCCATTGTTGGACATTTAAGTCATTTACCATTTTTTAATATTAAAAGTAATGCTGCAATAACTATCTTTGTACATCAATTTATTGGTGCAGCTTCGGTGATTTCCTTAGCATATTTTCCTAGGAATTGAATTACTGGCTTAGCGAGCAAAGTATAACCTTTATATGTTGCATATGAATATTTATTTACCCTCTCGCCAGGAGAAGGTGACAGTGGCCACTTTGACCACTCGTTTGCCAGTTATTGAATATCTAATTACTTGCATCTTTGCCAATTTTATAGGTGGAAAATGGAACTTGTTTTCATTTGCATTTCTTTGATAACTTCTGAGATTGACCTTTGGAAAATATGTACTATTTCTTCCCTTGTGCATTTGTGATATGGTCTGACTTTGATAAGAAGTGTAAAGGTGGCAGCTCCCAGCGCTGGGGCTGGCCCAGGCCCGGGATGAGGGGGACTGAAGTCTGCGAGGTGGTGACGTTGCATCAAGGTGGCAGCAAGCTGAGGGTCTCAGAAACTCTGGGAGGGTCACGGGAGGCGCTGGGACAACACTCCTGAAGTCACTCAGGGTGGGAATTCAAACTGCTTTTATTTGGTGATTGTCATCTTGGAGACACTTGGTTTATAAATGTAAATAAAATGGAAGCATAAGCAACCTCGGAATTAAAAAAAAAAGCTGAGTTCCTTTTAGGGCGTCATGAGGATTAGAAGAGATACAGCATGGGATGCTCTCCAAATAGTGGGGACACATAGTACGTGCTCAAGAAATACAAATCATTACTATTGTTGGTAGTAATAGTAACCACGGTAATGGTGAGAGTAAGACCGTTACCTATCTACCAACCTGGGGAAGGAAATGGAAGAGGAAGGTGTGATACACAATTCAGTCTTTAAGAAGACAGGTTTCCAAAATTTTAGAGCAGAAGGTCAAGTGCCAGATAATAACAATAGCAGTCACTAGCCAACATTACTGCCACTTATATGCATATGATGTGTAGCTCCACAGGCAGTATCTCATTTAATTCTCCTGGACATACCGAGAAGTGTGGAGGCTGAGCGAATTAGACAACTCTCCGAGGTCACATCACCGGAAGGAGGCAGGATGACTTGAGCCCAGGCCTTCTGGCTTCAGCTCTGGTGGCATTGCCCTGACCATGAATCTGACTCCAGAGAAACAGGGAACTCAAAGAAAGAAACTGTGGATTTTTATTTAATTTTTAAATAAAATTTTTATTGATTTCAGAGAGGAAGGGGGAGAGAGAACATCAGTGATGAGAATCATTGATGGGCTGCCTCCTGCCCGCCCCCTACTGGGGGCATGTGCCCTGACTGGGAATCGAGGAATTGAACCTGTGACCTCTTGGTTCATGGGTTGATGCTCAACCACTGCACCACACCAGCCAGGGCTGAAACTGCGGATTTTTAAAAAGGAATTGAACCCATGAGAAAGAAAAGACAGCAGCTGCTGCACAGTGGCTCTGTGGTATGCTCAGACTTGGACAAGAACGTGTACAAAAGAAGGGAAGGAAGGATTGTATCCAAAAGTGAACATTAAAGAGGGGCACACACTGTGCAGAGAGCTCAAGGTGGCCAATAAGGGCTTTCAATCCATGGCCAGAGCACAAAGAGAAAAATGACGAAGGTCGGCTGTTTGGGAAGGAGGTTGTGGGAGACGGGACAAGAGCCAGCAGGCAAAGCTGAGCAATTTCCAATTTGCCTCCACCTTCCCCAGCAAGCACAATAGCAACAATATAATCAGTCCTCACTTAACATCATCCGCAGGTTCTTCGACTTTGAGCAATAGGACACATAACCAAGCCAATTTCCCCTAGGCTAATGGATACACACAAATTCCTCCCACACCCATCAACGTGATAACGAAACGACATTATTATTGGAGGATCTTCGTGGAGAGCTTACTTGTCACCCAGCACTCTTCTAGGGCGTTATGCATACTAATTCCTTTAATTTTCTCAGACCGCCCTCCCTCGCCACCCCCTCCCCAGGCCATTTCACATGAGAAACTTGCTCCAGGTGTTACACATGGGGTAAGCAGCAGAGACAGAATTCGAATCCAGTCAACTTGGGGAGGACAAGACTGATACTACAGAGAGGGCACCGGAGCCCAGCAGAGATGCATCACATGGCGGACTGGTCTCAGGCCCCAGGGGACGCGTCCAGGACTAAAGGAAACTGGATGAAGTTCCCAAGCCCCGGGAGTGCTCCTGGGACAGCAGGGACAGAAAGGGAAGTGCCTGAGATGGGAAATGGGCATATACTCTACTTTCCATGGAACAGACCCAGAAAGCCAGAGCAAGCACGGCTGGGCGGGGGCATTCTGAATTCCAGGAAGAATTTTTCAGCAGATGCTATAAGCCCCTGGAAAGGAAGGCTGATCACCGGGATCCGAAGTGGGTTCACAGGGAGCAAATCCTGCCAAGTTGTTGAGCTGTCTTCAGGGGACACTGTGGCCAGGAGTTCTCAACCTCTTAGTCTGCCTCCTCATCATTCAGGAGGGCAGCCTGCTTAGTGACGTCCCTCCTTGCTCTGTGATTCTCCACTAGGCCCTGTCCCCGTGCGTCTCCGCGGCGAGGTGGGCCGGACGCTCCGGGTGGTAAGTGCACTTGGAAAACGTCCTATAGGAGTTTCCACCAGCTGTGACTCACTGCCATAAACAGAGCACATCACAATTGCATGGGGTGGTTGACAAAATCTCACACTGTTTTTGGAATGAAATGGAGAAATGGAAACGGGTGGTGGACTTACACCTGGCCAGAGAGGCAGACTGGTGAATAAACGGATGTGAACATGCCGTGTGCCTCAGTACCTGCCTCCATTCCTGTGCTGCTCAGTGTATTTCCTATTGGCATGGATGACAGCACAGAGAAAGCGTGTTTAGGACTCAACTGCCCGAGTTCAAGGTGGAGAAAATCTGGCTTCACTGGAATTTTGTGTGGCGGGTTCAGAGTTTTAGTTGATCTCAAAGGCATAATGGCTACAAAGTAATGGAGCCGCTCAGAGATACCTATAGTGTTCAGTTGTGTTAACTAAGTAAGGTGCTCAGATCATGGGTGGGAAGTTACCGCTCTGATCACTGAATCATTCAAGCAGGCTGTGATATGCTTAACACAGAAGACACAACCTTAGGAGTCATCTTTCCAACTGCAGTGTGCCCAGTGATCAGGTGATGAGGATGGGGTTTGGGAGCTTGTGTGTGATGGGCCAAGGTTACCTTGGAGTCAACAGGACTTAGAAAAGATGTCATAGCACCCTTAACCTATTCAAAGAACTTACATGAGTAGAAGGGAAACACACACACACACACACACACACACACACACACACACACACACACACACAGCCATTGGCCCAATACAAAAAAATGTCAGCAGCAACAGCTGTCCATACCTCTCCCATAGCCTCTCCGGCTGTGGGATGCTTGGCTTTGTATCTCTAGCATGTGCTATTCATGTGCTCCTTGTCTCTGGACCCCGCAGCTCCTAGTAAGTCCTGGCCCACCACAGCTATCAAGTCACTGTTTGGTGAACTGAACAGAATGGAAATGAGCATCCGCGCTGCCCAACAGCAGAGTAAGTCAGAGCTGCCACTAAGCCGTGAGCTGCCCACGCCAGGAGGGTTCAGGCAGAACCCGGCTGACTGTCCCGGGCTACCGATGGGCAGCCTGACTTTAACATGTGACTTGAATGAGTCCAGCCCTGATAGTCTACTAGTATAACTCTGTTTGAGACTTTTATAATCCCAGGATCAAGACAGTATGGTGACCTATGGTTGGGGCCACTAAGCCTTTTGCCTTAGGGTTAGGGGGCCCTGTCTCACCACCAGGTTTTGAGTCCCAGGACCTGCGGTCACATACAGGGACTTTGGCATTGGCTCAGGTTGTCCCACCAGACCTGGACACTGGTCACTGACAGGTCACCACGACCCACCCCAAGGCCCCACAGGAGCCTGGGAGCTGTGAGCAGCATCTGAAGGCATCAGGTTCTATAACACTGCAGGAAGGGGGAGTGGCCCCCAAGTCGTGGGAAACTCGGGTTTGAATCCGGCTATGAAATAGTGCCCTGCTTTTACCAGATAATTAGCTCTCTCATGCTGCGGAGGGTTCTTGCTGACTTCCCAAGGCCTTCGCCTTTCCTGAGTGCACCCAGCCGAGCCCTGCAGGCAGGCCTGGGACACGGGACCCAGACGATCCTCAGGTGGGGCCTGTTTCCCATTTGAGCAGGGAGGGTGGACTGCCCCATCTCTCAGCCCCAGAACCTGCCCTTGCAGGAAGTGTCCAGCATTAGTGGGGACAGTGTCAGAGGGAGGAGGGGCCAATAAGGGGAAGAGGAAGGGTGGCAAGAATGGAGTCAGAAAGAAGAGATCCCCCCTACCCACCCAGGAAAATCATCAGCCCATCCAGCTCAGCCTCCTCCCTGGTGCGACCTGGGAAGTTAAGTGGCCTGCATGTCATTATCAGTCCAAGTGACATTCACAAACACTTGTCTCCAGGAGTCATCAGGAACGTCTGTCAGCAGGCGTGATGCTGGAACGGTCCCCAGGAGGGCCGGGGCCCCACAAACTCGCCTCCACAGCACAGGGTGGGATTAGCCAGATGTGGCCTCGCCCTCATGGTGCCTATTATGTGCCATCGTCTCCATGTCGGGAGAGCAAGGGATTATGGGAAGAGAAACTTGCGGGTGGGGGAGACAGCAGCCGTTCCTTGCATCCTGCTCTAGCTGCAGGCCCCTTTCCAGGCCACGTTCTTCCATGATTCCCAGGCACGCACCCCACCCTGGGGCACTGAGCTACCCACTAAGCTTTGCAGGGCTGTGGGGAAGCAGCTTTACTGTGGCTATGTCTCCCATCTGTGGAAAGGATAAGAGGGCAGAGCCAGCTCCCACCCCGTCAGGCTCTTGTCAATCAACATTTCAGTGGAGATCTGCCCCTCCCCTGGAAAACACATACGGTGAAACCTTGGTTCTCAAATTTGATTCGTTCCAGAAGGCTGTTCAAAAAGTGAATTGTTGGAAAATGGAGACATTTCCCCCCATTATAAATAATGTAAATTGAATAATCCATTCCAGACCCCCAAATGATTCCCTGTTTTAACCTTTCTCAATTGCCTGTGATTGTTGTTCTGTGAGCAGTTGCACACTGTTAGCACCATCAGCACTTTTGATGGCCTCGTTGTGTTTTAAAATTGTGCTAATTGTTGATTGCGCCATGCCATACACAATAACCAACCAGATTAGACTTGCGAACACTCTCTCATACTTTGCAATTATTTCTATTGTTCTCACGACTTTCCTTTTCACTTTGCTGCTATCACTAACCTCCTAGGACCTGTGGTGTATGTATGTATCCTATCTAATAAAAGAGTAATATGCAAATTGACTGTCACTCCAAGACACAAGATGGCCACCCCTATGTGGTCAAAGATGGCTGCCCCCATGTGGAAACAAGATGGCTGCCACAAGATGGCCAGCAGGGGAGGGCAGTTGTGGGCAGTTAAGGTTGACCAGGCCAGCAAGGGAGGGCAGTTGGGGGGGACCCAGGCCTGCAGGGGAGGGCTTTTGAGGGGGACCAGGCCTGCACAGGACGGCAGTTGTGGGTGATCAGGCAAGCAGGGAGGGCAGTTAGGGGTGACCGGGCTGACAGAGGAGGGCAGTTGGGGGAGACCAGATCAGCAGGGGAGGGCAGTTGGGAGGACCAGGCCAGCAGGGGAGGGCAGTTGGGGAGGACCAGGCCTGCAGGGGAGGACAGTTGGGGGGACCCAGGCCTGCAGGGAAGGGCAGTTGGGGGGGGGGGACCCAGGCCTGCAGGGGAGGGCAGTTGGGGGGACCAGGCCTGCAAAGGAGGGCAGTTAGGGGTGACCAGGCCAGCAGGGGAGGGCAGTTAGGGATGACCGGGCCAGCCAGGGAGCAGTTAGGTGTCGATCAGGCTGGCAGGGGAGTGGTTAGGGGGTGATCAGGCTGGCAGGCAGAAGCGTTTAGGGGCAATCAGGCAGAGGCAGGCGAGCAGTTGAGACCCAGCAGTCCTGGATTGTGAAAGGGATGTCCGACTGCCCGTTTAGGCCCGATCCCTCAAGGGGTCCCAAATTGGAGAGGGTGCAGGCTGGGCTGAGGGAAACCTCCCCTCTGTGCACAGATTTCATGCACTGGGCTTCTAGTCTATAATAATAAAAGGGTAATATGTTAATTAGACCAGACGTCCTTCCAATGAAGATGGGGCTGCAAGGGAAGCCCGGGTCCCAGGTGCCAGAGGGAAGCAGGTGCCAACAGCTGGGGGAAGGAAGGCCTACTATTGCATGAATTTCATGCATTGGGCCTCTAGTTTAATAATAATAAGTAGCATCATAAGCGAAAAAACAAAAATATTCATAGCACAATTTCCTGAGATGTTAATAAAGCATGGTTTAGCAGTAAACTGACTCATACTCACGGGTTCTCTCCTTTGTTCCCTGAGAGATGTGTGACTGATCATACAGGTATCAGCATGAAAGGGTTGTCAGGTCAAGAACTGTAGTTTTGTTTGGCAACCGATACATTTTTCTGTGAACAATTTGGTTGAACACTGAATTGTTTGAGATGGGAGACATTTGAGAACTGAGATCTGACTATACATATCTTCCATGGGGTGGAGGGAAATTTATTGATGAACCGGAATCTTATGGATATGCGGAGAAATGATAGGGACAGGTATTCTTTAAGGGAGGGGGCCAGCCAGGTCCAGGACCTGCTCCTATTCAGGAAGATTCTTTGACTCAGCTACTTCCCCAGACATCCCAGCTTCTACTTTGAAAGGATGGATTGAACCTCCACGGGCAGAAGACGGCAAAGGTATAAAGGAGGAAATTGGAGTGGATGGGGGGTGGGGGTGGGAGAACTCCCCAGCAGTTCCGTGGTTGGAGCCAAAATCAAAATCAGCCTGCCTTAGATTTTATTTGTCTAATACTTCTAAGGTTGTTGTGTGTTTTTGTGTTTTTTTTTCCATACTGTTTGATTATTGGAACCTGACATCCACAAGTAGGGATGGACAGGGCAAATAGGACAGTATGCCCATTGCATGGTTGGTAAAACTAAGTCTCAAATGAATTGAGTTGATTTCCTAAGGTTCTACAAAACAGACTGAGGATGCGGTCTCCAATCCAGGTCCCACGCTGGAGCACATCCCACTGACACCCCACGAGGTTTTGTGAAGACTGACGACTCGGTTGAGGCACTAACTGTCATTTCTCTGTGAGGAAGGATGGGCTAGGCCAGTGGCCAGCAAACTCATTAGTCAACAGAGCCAAATACCAACAGTACAACGATTGAAATTTCTTTTGAGAGCTGAAAACTGACTTCTGAACATGGGCCACGAAGTTTCAATCGCACTGTATGTGCGCGCCCGCACGTGGTATTTTGTGGAAGAGCCACGCTCAAGGGGCCAAAGAGCCGCATGTGGCTCACGAGCCGCAGTTTGCCGCCCACTGGGCTAGGCCACTGGGAGTTTGATGGGATTTCTCTTTCTGCTTTAGTTGCTTCCATCACGGTTTTAAGGTCTAGCAACGTTAGAGAAAAGGGGAGCAGGCGTGCCAGTGAGTACTTTGGGTCCGGCTCAGAAATAGTCCCCTGGGACCAGCCAGCAGAAAAGATGACTGGGGTGAGGATCCCTGGGTTCCACGTCTCCTCAGGCGAGCCACTGTGCAAACCCATGTTGTCAGAGGCATCACAGAGAGAAAGGACCTGGAGGCAGAGGGGGAACCTAATGTGACTTACACTCACAGGGCACATGTCTCTCGGGGAAAAGACATCCAGTGGGAGAGAGTTTAGGTCTCATCTCTGGGCAGCATGACCCTCAGGGGACCCACCTATCTCTCTGCTCTGCCATCCTCAGCTCAGTTCCTGCCTTAAGTTCACCTCATAGTGCAAAAGGGCTGCTGGAGGTCCAGCTATCGCATCTTTTTTCTGCACACTAGGAGCTATGGAGAGCTAAAGGGCAACAGGGCACAGGGGAGGGGATTCTCAGAAGCTCTACCCATCACTTCGTCTTACGTCTAATCAGCCACACCTGTCTGCAAGGAAGTTGGGAAGTGTAATTTTTTTTAAGGTAGGCATAATACACTGCCAGAAATATAGAGAAAAAGGGAGGCAGCTAGCAGCCCTAGAATTCAAGTTTGCACCCAGCTCCCCCATTTACTCGTCCTTGTTCCATGGGCAAATCATTTCACTGCTCTCAGTCTCCGTCTTCTCATCTGTAAAGTGGGAGCAGAGATTCTTTTCTGACTATTTCATACATTGTGGTATAAATTGAATGAGATCAGGTATTTGAAGGTACACCTTTCATAGTCAACTATGCAGTACTGGATACATGTAAGTACTTACTGTGATTAGGAGACCGCCCACTCTCCCTTCCCTGTTCTGGCCGCTGTTCTCCAGGCTGCCTCGTGTGGCGCATTCTTCAAAGCCTTACTCCCAGAGGGCTGTCAACCAGGAAAAGGATCTGCTAGAGTTTTAAGAGATCAAGGTATAAGGTGTAACCTCTTCCAGAAATGTTGTAGTTCAATTGGGAACTCTGTAAGACCCAAACAAGTGAATCTCTAATGGTGGAATTTCAAAACTCACAGCAGGTTTGTGTATAGGAGAGTCGTTTTTAAGGGGTGCCTTCCAAGGGTGTCTCAAATCGTAGCACTACCTCCCCTTCCTGCCCTCTTGCTCTGCACGGGAAGATGACACACTCGGATTCCAAAGCCTCAGGGCGTCTGTCTAGAGGGGACTAATTTCTCCACTTGTCATTTCCTCATCATTCTCAGAAAGCTCTGCGGGCTACGTCTCCCAAGATAGCGATGATTAGCAGAGCAAAGGGATTCGGGTGCGTCGGGTCCCTCTCTTCTGAAATGTGGCTGCTTCCTTTGAGTAGGGAGAACCAGAGTACCAGCCCCTGTTGACTTTGTACATGTTTGGTTAGTTTGCAGGTGGGGTGGGGACATTGTTTATTTCAAACCAGAAAAAAGCCAAGGAAGGTTTGCAGAGAGAGGGACCTGGGAGAGGATTGTATGGGACTTGGGGGTCAGGGCTCATGGTGGTGGCCATCAGAATGACAGCCAACACTCTCTGGCAGCTATACTTTTCCGAGCGTGCTCCGGGCAGCCAGCTCCTGACAGCCTCAGTACAGCTCGAGTGGACCTGGGTGGCAAGGGCTGAAGCCAGGCTCTGAGACCAAGCCCGAGGTTTCCCACCAGCCCGGCGTTTCCCAGCCTGGCTTTGCAGTTTCCCACTGCAATCCCCTGGGAGCAATGTGCTCCCTCCAGGAGACCCCGATCAGCCTGGGGTGGCACCTGCCGGAGCACCGGGATTTTAAAGCACCCCAGGGATTCTGGCGCACATTCAGTGTCATGCCACTGTACCACACACCAGTGAAACCAGGGGGGTGGGAGCGCTGGTGGGCGGACCCCTGCAAATCCCACCGCTGGGGTTTGGTCTCTGGATTTCTGGTGAGGGGAGAAGCTGGAGGTCTGGATTCTAGTCCCAGCTGTACTAGGCACTAGTCCCCTCACGTGCCTGAGACTTGGCTCCATCTGCGGCACTGAAAGAAAACACCTTCCAATGGATGATATCGCCAAAGAGATAAAGTGTGGGAAACACAAGCATCTCGTGCATTTATTTGCTGGAGCCATTTTCCTAATGCCCAGCTGAGCCTGGGTGACGACGGATACGGCCAAGTTTCATTGTGCTTTGCAGATACTGTGCTTTTCACAAGTTGAAGGTCTGTGGCAACCCTACCTCGAGCAAGTCCAGAGGCGCCCATTTTCTACCAGCATCTGCTCACTTCCTGTCTCTGTGTCGCATGTTGGTAATTCTCACAGCATTTCAGCATTTTTATTATTATTATATGTGTTATTGTGATCTGTGATCAGTGATCTTTGATGTTACTATCATAATTGTTTTGGGGTACCAGAAACCGCACCCATAAAAGATGGCAAGTTTAATCGATAAATGTGTGCGTTCTGCCTATTCCACTGACCAGCTGTTCACCCACCTCTTTCCCTTTCCTCAGGCCTCCCTAATCCCTGAGACTCATTGATTATTATTAATTAGGCCAATTAACAACCTTACAATGGCCTCTAAGTGTTCAAACAAAAAAGTCACATGTCTCTCACTTTAAGTCAAAAGCTAGAAATAAGTAAGCTTAGGGGGGAAGACGTGTCAAATCCAAGATAGGCCAACAGCTAGGCCTCTGCACCAATTAGCCAAGTTGTGAATGCAAAGGGAAAGTTCTGGAAGGAAACCTAAAAGTATGGCTCCAGTGAACAGTAAGCAAGTGAAACAGCCTTACTGCTGATATAGAGAATGTCTTAGTGGTCTGGAGAGAAGATCAAACAAACCAGCCACAACGTTCCCTTAAGCCAAAGCCTAATTCAGAAAGCAAGGCCCCAACTCTCTTCAATTCTATGAAGGCCGAGGTAGGTGAGGAAGCTGCAAAAGAAAAGTCTGAAGCTGGCAGGGGTTGGTTTAAGGAAAGAGCCATCTCCATAATATAAAGGGGCAAGGAGAAGCAGCAAGTGATGATGTAGAAGTTGCAGCAAACCATCCAGAAGATCTGGCTAAGATTATTAATGAAGTGGCTACACTAAACCACAGGTTTCCAATGTAGACGACCCATCTTGGACTTTCCTAGCCAGAGAGAAGAGGTCAATGTTTGGCCTCAAAGCTTCAAAGGACAGGCTGACTCTCTTGTTAGAGACTAATGCACCTGCTGACTTTAAGTTGAAGCCAATGCTATTTACTATCTGAAACCCGTAGGGCCCTTAGAATTATGCTAAATCTACTCTGCCTGTGCTCTATAGATGGCACAACAAAGCCCGGATGACAGCACATCTGTTTACAACATGGTTTCCTGAATATTTTAAGCCCACTGTTGAGACCTAGTACTCAGAAAAAAAGATTCCTTTCAAAATATTACTGCTCATTGGCAATGCAGCCAAGAGCTCCGATGGAGATGTTCAATGAGATGAATGTTGTTTTCATGCCTGCTAACACAACATCCATTCTACAGCCTATGGATCAAGGAGTAATTTTGATTTTCGAGTCTTCTTATTTAAGAAATACATTTCGTACGGCTACAGCTGCCACAGATAGTGATTCCTCTGATGGATCTGAGCAAAGTAAATTGAAAACCTCTGGAAAGAAATTACCATTCCAGATGCCATTGAGCACATGGGTGAATCATGGGAAGAGGTGGAAATATTAACATTAACTGACATTTGCAAGATGTTGAGTCCAACCCTCATGGATGATTTGAGGGGTTCAAGTCTTCAGTGGAAGAATAACTGCAAATGTGGAGGAAACAGCAAAAGGACTAGAGTTAGAAGTGGAGCTTGATGTGGCTGAATTGCTGCATCTCATGATAAAACTTTAACGGATGAGGGGTTGCTTCTTGTGGATGAGCAGAGAGAATAGATTCTTGAGATAGAACCTACTCTGGTGGAGATGCTGTGAAGAATATTTGAAAAGACAACAATGGGTTTATACTATTACATAACTTAGTTGGTCAAGCAGCAGGAGGGTTTGAGACGACTGACCCCTGTTCTGAAGGCCAGCTGTGGGTACAGTGCCATCGCACAACATCGCATGCTACAGAGCTTGCTCATGAGAGGGAGAGTCATTAGGGTTGAAGACTTCACTGTTGTTTCATTTAATAAACTGCCAGCCACCCCAGCCTTCATCAACCAGCACCCGGATCCGTCAACAGCCATTGACATAGGGGCAAGACCCTCCACCAGCCAAAAGATCACGACTCACTGAAGGCTCAGATGATGGTTAGCATTTTGGGGCAATAAAGTATGTTTAACTAAGGTATGTACATGTTTTGTATGTAATGCTATTGTACACCCAGTGGACTACAGAATGGTGTAAACATAACTTTTATATGTCTCGGGAAACCAAAAAATCCGTGTGACTCGGTTTATGGCAATTGTCTGCAACCAAACCCGCAGTATCTCCAAGGCAGACCTGTACAAGGAGGATGGAATAAGGGGCTCCAGACAGGAGCTGCTGTTATCCCCCTGTCCTTTACCTCTCTGAGCCTCAGGCTTCTTATCTGCAGAATGGGGATAAAGATAACTGTCCTGCCTATAAAGTGGGAAGTGTTTCTAGCAGCAGAGATCTACTACAAACCCTTAACCACGTCTGGGGGTAGGTTTCTGTCAGGTGACACAGCCCTAGAGGGAGGTAATTCAGGGCTGGTATGATTTCTCCGTGGACTTCAGGGACCAAGGCTCCTTCTGCAGGTCAACTGCACCGTCACTAACATGGGGCTCACTGCTCCCACTCGGGGACCTACTCTGGGTTGTCCCGCCCACAGGGGGACTCGATGTCCCCAAAAGCAGCCCCAGCCTATGACAGAGGAAGACGGAGAGTTAATACTCCCGCTTCCTCCCCTTGTGGGAAAGAAAGAGGAGGACAGTGAGTCATGTTCTATGCTGTCTCCCAGAGGGTCCCAGAGGAATTGAACCCCATTTGCCCACCATGGCAACTTGCTTAGCCAAACAGCCTGTGCGGATTTCCTTCCCCATTCCCTTACCTGAGGGTCCCGAGTCCACCTCCCTGAATAAACCACTGGTCCTGGAATCCTGGTCTCAAGGTCTGCCTCCGGGGAATGCAGACTGAACCAGGCCGGGCCTCCCAGATGAGCCAGCCCCTTCAGGAGCCTCCCAGGGTCGGCTTCCCTCTCCCTGCACTTCCTCCAGCTGCACTGGAGGCTGAGACGGGGTTGTGTGTTCAGGCGTGTTGCCTCCCCAAGTAGAATCAGCGCTCTGCTGGAAGGTAGGGGAGGAGGATGGGCATTGCAGGTGTGCAACCACCACTGAGCTGTGGCAAAAGCGTCAGGCATAACGTTCCTTGGCACCTGCCTCACAGTCCCAGAACTCAGTAGCTAGCCTGGCGCCGAGGCCAGCCGGGAAGGACGCCAGTCCAGGCTGCTCCTCTGCCTCACTGCGGGCTCTGTTCTCACCTCTGGAGACACTGAGCAGCCAAGAGGGATGTGTTAGTTATTGCCAATTAAGCCTGTGATGGGACTGGGCACCCGATGGGTGGCAGAAGGGTTCAGGACGTGAAGTCAATTAAAGCCGATCATCTTCAGAGTCTCCGGGATGGGCGCTAGGCAGGCAGAATCGCACAAAACCACAGAGGGATGGGCAAACCCAGGGTGAAAGCCGGGCCACCGAGACGTGCGATATGGATGGACGTGCTCATTAACTATTTACAAAGGAGAGCTATTTCAAGCCGGAGTGGGCTGCGGGGATGGGCTCCGACTTGCTCTGCGGGGCTGATGCCGTGGGTGGGAGAACGGATCCAGATGTGGGCAGCAACTTCCAATGCATCGAAAAGAAGATAAGTGGTCGGAAACTAAACATCACAGGGAACTATTTAACACTTAACCTTCTAACTAGCTAATTAGCTAGTGATGGTAGTAAGTTAAGGGGCTTTTCAGTTGAGTAATTAGCCATCTAAAAGGTTAAAATGTAAATGAATTGCTTGGTGAACTTCGTTCCAGTGAGCTTCTTCATGTGCTGAGTGAAGCTAATTCACAGGCCTGGGTCGGGAGGGGTGTGCTGTGGGGCGTCCTGGCCCAGGTGGGGTGGAGTGTCAGCTGTGTCCCCGTGCAGGTGGGGTTTGGAAGGCAGAGGAAGAGGCGGCTGCTTTGGGCAGAAGAAAGAGGCAGAGGCCGAAAGGAACAGGCCTGGTCAGGGACCTGCCACAATAATGCTGCATGACAAGCAACCTCGAAATCCAGGTAGCTCACAACCACTGATACTTAATTTTCTTATCTGTGGGTCTGCAGGTTGGTTGGAGTTCAACTGGACTCGGTTGGGTTGGGCTGGGCTCCGGGCTCCAGGTCGGTTTAGATCTTTTCTGTGCATCTTATTCTGAGCCTAGACAGAGGGGCTTGGCTACGCGGAGTATGTTCTTCTTTTGGCGACAGCAGAAATGTGGGAGGGTGAGCCCAACCGAACAGCCAATGCCAGGCCTCTGCAGGCGTCACGTCGCTGACTCCCATCAGCCCGAGTAAGTGACATGGCCAAGCCCGCAGTTAAGGGGCAGGGCATGTACCTCTCACACCGTCAGGCCACTTTATGTCATCTGGCACCACTTTAGTACAGGGAGTGAAGAGGCAGGCCCACCAGCTGTCTCCCACACCTGGCCTACATGGTGGAAAGGCTACCTCTAGGGCGTGGTGCTCAGGCCTGAGCATGGCCTGCAAGCTGGTGGACTTGTTAGCACACAGATGCCGGGGTTTCTGGCTCGGTCTGTGTGGAGTGGGCTCTGAGAAGCTGCTGTTCTGATCACTGAGCAGATGCTGTCTGTCTGGGGACCACACTTTGAGAACCTCTGGTCTAGGGAAATGATAGGAGTCTTGTTCAGAGAGGATGGGAGAGGGCAGCCTGCGGGTGGCTTTGAATGGCAAACAAAATAGCTGTACTCAAGGAGCCCTTCTTACACCTCAGTTACTGCTTTAAAAACGTTCTGTGTGTTCTCCTACTTGGCAAGTCAACCGTGTGAGGTACGGTATTGCCACTCGACAGTTGAGGACTCTGAGCCATGGGGGTGGGGATGGGGGCCATGACTTAGGAGGCCCCACAGCTTGGAGGTGGTGGGACTGCAACTGGCAGCCAGTGCTCCGTCCTGACTCCGGGCTTTCCTCTGTGGCCGTGGGGAGGCAGGGCCAAGTTCTGAGGACAGGCGCTATCTGTGGAGGAAAAATCTCTGGATTTGGAACTGGATGCTCTTAGGCACAGAGCACACTTTGACTTCTGGTAGCTGGGTTTTCTTTACCCAGTCAACAAATATGTACTGAGTGTTTGCTTTGGGGTAGACTCTGGTCCAGACCCTAGGGTTAGAACAAGATAGGGAAAGCCCTTGCCTTCAAGGAGCTTACATTCTTATTGGGGAGAGTGTTTCTCATTTTAAAATGTACACTACGTATAAAAAATAATTAGTGTAAGGAGACAGAGACTGGGGCGTGGGGGTGTCTACTGTTTTATATCTGTGGTCAGGGATGGCCCCTCTAAGGAGTGACATTGGATGGAATGAAAGAAAGAGCCAGGCAGGGGGAGAAGCATGTGCAGAGGCCCTGGGGTAGAAACAGGCTGCTCTTGTTGGAGAAGCAGCAAGGAATCCAGTGCCTCTGGAGGAAAAGTAACAGTAAATGAGGGTAGAGGACTGGACAGGGCTGGATCGTGTAGGGCCCTGTAGGCCACGAGGAGGCCTTGGATTTTATCCCGAATGAGATGGGGGCTACTAGGAGGTTGAACACAGGAGAGTGGCAGGATGTACTTAAAAGGAAGATTCTGGCTGCTGGATGAAGAATAGACTGCAGGGGCATAGGAGTGGAAGCAGGGAGACCAGTTACAGGGGGGCTGCAGGGGTCTTAGCTATGTCTTGAGACCCTTCTGCTCCTTACTGTCCACATCCATAAAGTGGGAGAAGGACCCCTCTAATCTTTTCCCCTCAGGCTCATTATGAGAGCAGAAGGAGGTCAGGGTGGGGGCCTGTGAGGAGCAGGCAGTACTCAGGTAAAGATCAAAGCAGCATGTGATGGTTTTGCTGGCAGAATGTTTGGACCTGCATCTGTCGGACCTGACAAGCTCACAGCCCACAGCCAGGAGTGGAGAGGAGCCCCATCTCCCCCTTGAGCAGCACCTGCCACCCATCACTGCCCCAGCCCCTCAGTCAGCCCCCACCCTCCGCCCCAAGCCCTCTTACTCTGATAGGGAGCAGTTATTTGTGCTCTTGTTTAACGAGCTCATTAGACATGTGCTGCGGCGTTTCCTTCCCTCGTGACTCTCAATGCATTTGCTGAGCGTGGCCGTGACGAGGGAGGTGGCAGTGGTGTGAGGGTGGCTGGTGGTCGGGGGTGGGGGAGCTTGGTGACCTGCAGTCTCTCTCCCGGGGTGCGTGTGGGCAGGCAGGTGGCAAAGCTGCTGAGGCCCTGGCATGGAGGCAGGATCTGGAAGCTGAGATGGTGGCAGCAGCCGGCATTGAACACCAGACATTCTTACTGCCCTTCAAAATGCCACTGTGTGTGAGGCAGTGCCAAGGGCTGCTTCTCAAGGCGGCTTTGACTGTCACTCAAAACAAGGTCTGAGTGGAACAAGGGGGGCATTTAAAATTCCTGGGGTGGCTAGGCAGGGGCTGGAAGGATGCGTGTCATCCGGCAAATGTGAGTGGGTGGCAGCTGCCTCCCTGATGCTGGGAAAGCACCCATGTCCAGGTTCAGACCCACACCCCACTCTCCCCCATCCTGCCTAGAGCGAGCATAGGGCCAGGACTCCAGCCAAAAGCACTTCCTTCCCAGATTAGAGGGCCTGGAATTCTACCATTAGAGGTGCATTTCTTTGCATTTGTCATGGATAGAGGACCAGGGAGATGCTGAAGTGGTTTCCTCTGGGACTGTCCAACAGAGGGTATAAATGATGTGCTTGAGAGAGCTCGGGGAGAGGGAGGGAAAGCCAAGGTCTTGGGACCAGTCCAGCTATTTTACTCACCACAACTCTCTTGGAATCTGTTCTTCTATCTTTAAAATGGGCCCACTTCTTGCTACTCTCTTAGATTGAAAAAAAGATCAAGAGTGAGAAAGAGATAGTTCAAGGTCACCCAGGCCAGCCCTCTCCTTTCTTTGTGAATCTTACGTGCCCACACACCTCTTACCCATCACCGACACTCTTACCTTCCCTGGGATGCTGACTGGCCCCATGTGGAGATAACTTCCAACACAAGCCACTCCCTCTCCTGTTTTTCCAGAGCCTACAGCATGGTGGGTGCTCTAGCTGAGAAGGTTTCCTTATCACAGAGCCCAGATCCATCTCGTTCCCTGCGATTCTGCCTTCCCTCTCACCAGGAAGAAGCCAAATTCTCCTTCCGTAGCGTGGCCATGTAATTTTTGCAGATGATTCTCATGGCTCATCTAATGCTATATATTTTTTCCAGATTCAACATCCTCACTTCCTGCCTTCCTCCATTCTTTGCCTTTCACCTTTAGTCATTCAGGAGGTATTTATTTTATGTTTATAATGTCAGGTCTGGGCAGCTCAGGGAAGATGGCCCTGAACAGGACAGACATGGCCTCCTGCAGCTCCCATTTCCCAGGGGGCAGACATTAAAGGACTATCTACTTGACTAGTGAAAGATTCAGTACCTGCAGCTGTGATAAGTGGTGTATATGTGTGTGTGTGTGTGTGTGTGTGTGTGTGTGTGTGTGTGTGTGAGAGAGAGAGAGAGAGAGAGAGAGAGAGAGAGAGAGAGCAGGTCCTGGGGCCTGACCTAGACCAGAAGACCAGGGAAGCCTTCCTGGAGGAGGTGACTCAGAAGGGAGAAGGAGCTCAGTCAGTGGAGAGATGTGAGAGGCACTGCATGTACAGGCTGCTGTGTTTCTCTCTGGAGCAGGAGAGGGTGTGTCCTATGGTGCATTGCCTGGCCCGGTGCCTCCGATGAGTGCCAGGTCTGCCATCCCCCTGTGCATATGGGGTCCATCAGTGGACATGTGCTGGATGTGGCCTGGCCAGAGCAAAGTGGACTGAGGCTCTCCCTCTTGGGCGGAGGGGGCCCTTCAGCTGAAGGCAGCCTCAGCCCACTCTGCCATCCCAGGGTTCAGGTCCTGCACAGACAGCATGCCTCTAGCAAAGCGACTCCTTCACATAGCTCTGAGGCCATCACACCCTCCTACCTCCACTGCTTCCAAGATGAAGTCACAAGACTACGGAGCAGCTCATTGGGTAGGTGGGAGTAATAGCGAACCTAGCACGTGGATGTCACACTCACCAGCCTGGGGCCCGGGCCTTTAGTTCAGCCTTCTTCTTTCTTTATTCTTTGTGTGTGTGTGATCTGTCACGTAACATTTTAAAAACTTACTTGTCTCATTTTACACAGATTTGTTTGTTGCAAGTCACCTCCTATCTGTGGCTGAAAGTAAATGGATTATAAATCACAAACCAATTGATGGAAATTAGGTCAAAGTGCCAAGTGAATGCAGGTGGTTTCTCCTCCCCTAATGAGGATGCTGATAAGAGCCAACCCTTCTGAGAAGTTAGTGCGTGCCAGGCACTACGCTAAGTGGTTGCCACTTATTAACTCATTTGATTCTTTCCGAATCCTGATCAAGAAGGAGCAGTTATTATGTTGATTTTATGGATGAGAAAACTGAGGTACAAACTGGTTATGTAGCCTGCCTGAGGTGTCCTGCCTGGGCTGTGAACCCAGGCAGGCGGGCTGGCGCCAGGGTCAGCACCTTCACACACTGGTCATGTACCTTAGCGTCTGAGAGCTTGCTGTGTGTTTTCCCATTGCGCCCACCACACATGCTCCCTTGGGAGGCAGCTGCTTCTCTTAAGCCCTCTTCACAGGGTAGGAATCTCCGGGTTCAGGAAGGGGGGTCAGCCACACGAGGCCTCCCAGCTTGGAAGTGGCAGAACCAGATCGCAAACCCAGGCTCGCTGTGCTCCAGAGAGAGCACCTGGCCGCTCCTCTTGCTTCCGACACGCGTTGGGATGGAGAGCAGAGAGATGCTGCCTGCCCTTCCCAGCTGCCTCATCTATTAGCGAGCCCACACCTTCAGCCACTGCCACTCAGAACCCCCGTAAGGACACAGGGGGAGTGGGAACCAACCCACACGGAAGGGGGAGCAAGAGGAAACAGTGGGTGCGTAGGGAGGGGCTGCAGTGGATAGTGGGAGACCCTCCAGGCAGTGCAGGCAACGTCTGAGGAGCAGAACCATGGCTTCTGTGAAAGCGGAGGCTCGGCTGCCTAGGGGCCTGCAGGACTCCATGGAGGTGAGCGGGCAGATGCATGCCTTTCATCCCTTCTCCGCGCTGAATCCCTTCTCCGCGCTGAGAAAACTGATGGCCATGCGCTGGGCGTTCTAATTTACAAACTGCCATTTGAAACCTAGCTGCTAAGCCTCCCCACGGCTGCCTGCTCTCAGGACTGAAATGAAACCTGGGTCATGGGTTCAATCCTAGGGATGGGGTGTGTTCTGGGGAGAGAGCAGAGATGTCTGTCTTGGTCTCTGCCCTCACTGAGCCATCATCCCCCAGGGCCACCGCCAGGCCCAGTGCTGAGGGGCAGGCAGGTGAGCAGGGCTGGAGGGTGGCACCTGGATCTCTGACAGCCACCGGGCTCCCTGGCTCATGGATGTCCAGTGGAGGGAGCAGCTGATGGATCACAGCTGGGCCATTGACCTTGAGTCTTAAGTAAAGTGAAGAATGAGAGGTCATAGTTATCCCATCAGAGCCTGGGAGCCGTGAACTATTGCAGTGTGAATAGGACAGCAGCACATCACTCACCACTCCTGGAAACGTGGCTGATCTGTCTTCTGGCCCTGTCACCTGCTGGGCAGGCTGGAGCAGGGTGCTCAGAGACACGGCGAAGGAAGACCCAGGGACTCCCTGGACCCAAACAGTGCTCTCTCTGGAACTGGGCAAGAATCACTGAGATTCATAGGTTCCTAGAATGTAGGCCCTCACCTCAAATGTCACCCTTTTAGCCTGGCCGGGTGGCTCAGTTGGTTAGAGTGTCATCCTGTACCAAAAGATTGCAGGTTCGAATCCCAGTCAGGGCACATATTAGGTTGTGGGTTTGATCCCTGGTCAGGGTGTATAAAGGCGGCAACTAATTGATGTTTCTCTCTCACATCCATATTCCTTCTCTCTCTCTCTCCCTCCCTCCCTCCGTGCCTCCCTTCCTCCCTCCCTCCCTCCCTCCCTCCCTCTCCCCCTTCTTCTCTCTAAAGTCAATAAAAAACATCCTTGGGTGAGGATTTAAAAAATATAAATATATAAATAAATAAATATGTCACCCTTTTAACGAGGTTACCCCCGACCACCCACTTAGAGCTGAGCCTGCCCTCCCTACACCTTAGCACGTTCACCGTCTCTCACCCTGTGATGCTTTTCCTTTTGTCCGTAGCCCGTTCCACTTTTTCACATATTTAATAACTCACTAGCTGTGGTTCTCATTTGCCATCCCCCCTCTCCCCACCAAGGTCAGCTCGCGGGGCAGGGGCTTGCGCCTGTGGTCATGGCTGTATCCCATACCTAAGGCAGCACTGAGACATGCTAGGAGCTCCATGGAAACTTCGTGGATGAATGGATGAGCCTGGAGAAAGCTTAGAATGGACTAACCCCGGCCCCTCACCCAGGAAGAGCGGAGACCCAGACGGGGACAGCGCTGAGTCATGCAACCTGTTGGTGTTGGGAGCCGCAGAGCTGGGGGGAGAATCAGGCACTGGAGTCCTAGGCCAGCGCTGGGCCCTGCGCAGTCCCAGCTGCAGTCACCGCCCCCCCACCCCCACCCCGAGAATGGGCTTGTCAGTCAAGGTCACGTTCCGCTAACTACCTAGAGGACCAGGAAGTTGTGCAGCCCTGGGTGGGGCAGGCTGGGTGCTTGCTTCCTCCCTGATTTTTAAAAAACATATATATTTATTTATTTCAGGGAGGAAGGGAGAGGGAGAGAGATAGAGACATTAATGATGAAGGAGAATCATTGATGGGCTGCCTCCTGCACGCTCCACACTGGGGATGGAGCCCACAACCTGGGCATGTGCCCTGACCGGGAATCAAACCATGACCTCCTGGTTCATAGGTCGACGCTCAACCATGGAGCCATGCTGACTGGGGCTCCTGATTTTTTTGAAAAGTAATAAATGTCCTGATTACCAGCTTCCTAACCCCAAGGGCATCCAGAAAGATGGGTTCCAGGACTGGGGAAGGCCAGGGGCTTTTCCTTCCTGGGAACTTAAGGGCTGGGGTGGGAGTGATGTGAGAAGTGTATATGAGGCATCGCCACCCACCTGACCGCTCCGTGCTGGGGCCTCCCCACGGGTCACTGACTTAACCCTCACGTCCAGGCTGCGATGGAGGGGAATGACAGCTGACAGTACTGACCTGGGTGCTGGGCGCTGTTCTCGGCGCTCGCAGTATTCATTCACTGAATCTGCCCAGCAACTCCGTGGAGTGGATGGCTTCTGTTCTTGTCTCCACATTACAAATGTGAAACCAGAGGCAGATGTGCCGCAAAATGAGTAAATGCTGCCATTCTGGGTGCTTGGGATGCATCTGAGAACAAAACAACTTGCAGAACCTCGTCCTGTGGGGACCGGGCACAGGCCTGAGAAATGAGTCAGTTACAGAGGTGTGGGGAGGCCATACGCACCCTGCAAAGAAGAAACAGCAGTGCGGGGCCAGGATCCGGGTGGTGGGCAAATGGCAGTTTTACAGAGTGAGCTGGGCGGGCCTCACCGAGGGGAGACTTGGCAAAGACTTGAAGGAGGTGAGCCAAGCAGAGCTCTGTGGGGAGGGCATTCGAGGCAGAGGGAACAGCCAAGGCGAGGCCCCAAGGCTGGAGTGTGTCTAAGGAGCAGCCAGGGCCAGGGTGGCTGCAGCAGAGAGGGCAAGGGGCAGAGTCTAGGAGATGGGGCAGGGGCTGGTGGGGCCCGATCACAGCCGTGCAGGCCCCTGCAAGGACATTTTCTCCAGCACACGGGCTCGTTCAGATGCCCACCTCATTACGGAGCTCGCACACACAGCCTCCAGCCAACACCCTCCCCTCAGCTTTGCTCACACACCAGGGTTGCTTCTACTCATACTTACACACACTAGACTCACTCACACTGGCCGATAGGCACACTCATACTCACACACACTAGACTCACTCACACTGGCCAATAGGCACACTCATACTCACACACACTGAACTCTTCACACACTGGCCAATAGACACACTCATAGTCACTCACACTATACTCACACACTCTGGCCAATGGGCACTCACTCATACACACCCACGGAACTCACTCACACACTGGCCAATGGCTCCTGCTGGGCTTCACCCTCAGCTGCCTGTGTGGAGAGGGACAGGAGCGGTCCTCCTCACCCTGCTCCCTGTGGTCCCAGCATGGCCTCTCCCCAGCCTGACCAGGAGCAGGAGAGAGGCCAGTCCTGAGGCCTCAGATCCATACCCCCAAGCAAAGTGCTGGAGAGACTCCCAAAAAGCACAGATGCGAGCGTCCATGATTGATTCACACATGGTTCACTCACACATGACTGACTCACACGATTACGTCCACACTAAGATCCCAGACCCACGTGGCCATCTTGCAGGGACACTGAGTGCATTCAGTGGCTCCACTCTGTGCTGATTGTCCCCACAGGAGCTGGCTGTCCTCAGGCTTGGATGGGGCTAGGAAAGGGGAAGAGAGTGAAACTGCTATTTTTAGTTATTCTCAGTCAAAACCAGGACAGGCACCTCCAGGCCAGGCCAGCCTCACCTGCAGCTCCTGGCTCACAAGTAAACCCCATAGTGAGGCTTCTCTTCCTGCTCCGCACAGAGACCCTGAACAGCAAGGCGTCCGACCGGTGCCCCCAGGCAGCTCACCTGCCACTGCAAGAGATCCTGCCAGCAGACGGGGGTTGGATGGTGTTAGTGCTCCCTACAAAAAAGATGGACAGACGATCGATAGACAGACAGACAGACAGGTAGGCAGATGATAGGTGATAAAGTAGGTAAACATTCACCACGTACAGTAAGCCCTCGTTTAACGTTGCCGGTAGGTTCTGCAACTGGAGTGAAATGATGCCTAACAATCCGATTTCCCCGCAGGCAAGCAGATATAAATAAAGAGTTAAGTCCCCGCAGCACCTCCTGAACGTTAGAGCGAAGCAGCGTTAGAGGAAGCGGAGTCCTGCAATGACCTGCTGTACAGCTATGACTTATTGGGCCTGTGTTGTGTGCCGGGGCTTTGCGGGCATCATTTCTAATCCTCACACGCGTCTGGAAATTAGGTTTGCAAACTGCTTTTACAAACGAGACTGAATCCCTGGGAAATTGAGTCCTGCAGGTGAGACCAGGAATTTGGGTGTCGGGAGTTGAGTCCAGAATCCCAGGTCACTCTGGTGTCAGATCCTGTGTGCTCTGAGGGCTGGGCACCCGCTGCCCCAACTCCCTCAACCCTTTGCTGGCTGTGCCCCGCCTGCCCTGCTGCTGCACCCCCTTGCTCCTGTCACCCCCCCCTTGGGTGATGCTTTGGTGGAATTCTCGGATGTCAGAATTGGGCACAGAAGCATGGAGAAGGAAAGTGATTGGCCCACGGCCATGCAGCAAGTCTGTGACAGAGCCGGGCCCGGAGCCTTGTCCCTTCGGCTTGGACCTGAGGATATTTGGAGGGTGGGTACAGCTCTGCTCCGCCGTCCTCCCTCCCTCTGGCGCCAAGGTTGGGATGGGGTCAGAACCCTGACTTGGTGGGACAGAGCAGCCTCCCCACTGTCCACCTGAGGCCTCTCACTGAGGTCATGCCTGTCCCCAGCCGGATGAGTCCCTTCCTGGCCAGCTGCTCGGAGAGGCCCTGGTGTCCAGGGAGGATCCGCAGAAGCACAGCCCAGAGAAGTGCTCAGGGGCGCCTCCTGACCACTGCGGGAAGGGCTTCTGTCTGCCGGTGAGGCGACGGGCAAGTGCCCTGCAGCTCAGCGCACTGGGCGTCAGCCTCCCGGTGTGAGGCATGGAGCAGCCCTCAGGGATGTGCCTGTTGGTGTCTTGGTCACTCGCTCATGCATGTGCTGAGTGCCCCGTTATGAAAAATGACAGTTCCCATCTGGGAGCGCTTTACCTCCATACTGAGTCCAAGGAGACACATCTGTGCAGGTTTCCCCAACCATCCTATGGCCTGGGCCGCAGTGTCATCACTCCCATTTGACAGATGAGAGAGCTGAGAATCCGAGGAGGCCAGCTCCTTGTTCAGAATGGCTCAGCTGGCGGATGGTGGGCCCAGATTTGAACCTGGTCTTTCAGACAGACACCAAATCAAACATCATCATGGCTGTTTTCTCTTGCATAAACACATTGCAAGCACTAAACTCATTACTGAACAAATATTGTATTTAATTCCATAAGGATGCCATGTGATCAATATTATTAACCCATTTTTGCAGGCAAGAACACTGAGTGAGGCCCAGAGACGCACCTACTTCGCACAGTCAGTAAGCTTTTGTCACCATAGCACAAATTCAACCCGGGGGTTGATTCCATTCATTTCTTCAGGGAGCTTCTGATTGGACAGAGGAGAGGGTTATGACTGCGGGAAAAGGCGGATCCCCAAAACGCATCCATGCAATGAACCAAGGCTTCATCTCATCTTCGTTGGTTTCTTGTGTAGGGGTCATCGGCGACTCGGCCATTGTCACTGAAACAAAACCTAGTGTTCGCTCATTGATAGCCAAGCATTGTGCCAAGTGTTTAACACACTTTCCCTCAGAATCCTGACAACAGTCCTCCAAGTGGGTCCCAGAATCCCTAGTACCTGAGGCAGAGAGGGCTGAGTAATCTGTCTCAGGCCACACAGCTGGTCATTGGTAGGGCGAGATTTGAACCCAGGCCCACCTGGCACCACGTGGACGCTGTGAACCACCACACTTTATTTTCCGCGACCTCTTTGCCTGAGCATTTGATTTGTGCCACACTCTGCTCCGGAACTGCCCTGTTCTTCAGCCAAGAGGACAGGCATATGGCCAGGGGCCACCCTCCCTGCCCCCCATCCTCCCCAGTGCTGCCTACCAGCCCTCATCTGACAGGCCAACCAAGCCCACGGCAGCAGGACCAAGAAGCCCCTGCCGAGGGTGACTGAGCAACAAATGTGTTTCCAGCGGCCTCTGCTCTTCCTGCCCGCCTGGCAGAATTTGCTTTGTGATGAATTTTTTTGCCATTTCGAAAGTTGTGCTAAAATGTACATAACATAAATTTTACTGTTTTAACCATTTTTAAGTGTGTATTTCAGTGGCATTTAGTTCATTCACATTGTTATGCACCATCACTACCATCCATCTCCATGATTTTCTCATCCTCCCAAAATGAAACTCGGTGCCCATTAAACACCAGCTGCCCTCCCCACCGAGCCCCGTCCTTCTGTCTCTATGAATATGACCACCCTGGTGCCTTACATAAGTGGAGACATACAGGCGTGACTTTTGCGTCTGTCTTATTTCACTTCACACAATGTCCTCCAGTTTTCCAAATGCGGTAATGTGCATCAGAACACGGCATTATGGGACATGGACTGCTTCTGGACTTTGCTTGTGATCCATGTGCAGTGCCCTGCAATCTCTATGTTGTTCCAGTGTTAGTGTGTGTGCAGCTGGGAGAGGCTGTGACAGCATTTGGAGGAGGTTGGTGCTGCAGGTGAGTTTGCCCCTGGGTGGCGCCCTTACGACATTATGGACCTGCCGACTGGGGAGAGCTGTCTGGTCAGGTTCCACATTGGGTGTAAGGACTTGGCTCTGTGTGTTCTGGACGCGGCTGGTGGGGACTCTTTATTCTGCATACTCTTCAGTTTCCAACGACGTGTAGTGTAATTGGTCTGACACCTTCTACATTTTTCCTGTAAGTGATGAGTTGTTATTGAGCAGGCTTGCCTCAGCTCCTCAAGGAGAGACACGACAACTCTCATTGTCATCATCATAGTCATCAACTGGGCCTGGGAGGGGAGCAGAAGGGGCCTCCGTGTCCACCCCACTATACTTATTTCTCACACTCAGCCCAGGAGGTTGGCACTGCTATCCCCATTTTACAGGTGAGCAAACTGAGGTTCAGAGAGAGGGAAAGTGATCCCGAGGCACGTGGGCCATCAGGGGCAGAACCTGCCTTCAGAGAGATTCCTGTTTGATTGCAAAGTCCACCCCCTTCCCCTGAGACCTGCCGACCCAGTTCTTGGGGACTGGGAGCTAAAAACAGTTAAATACAGAGAAAAGTTCCACATTTGTAGACTTGGATGAGGAGAGATAGACAGGGAGAGGGAGAGGAAGAGGGAGAGGGAGAGGGAGAGGGAGAGGGAGAGGGAGAGGGAGAGGGAGAGGGAGAGGGAGAGGGAGAGGGAGAGGGAGAGGGAGAGGGAGAGGGAGAGAGCTGCCTTGGTGGGGAGTTCCCCTGAGTCTCTCAGCCTGCCGTGGTGGAAATGCCACTCGAGGGAACAGAGTGGTTGCAAATGGCTGGATAGCCACCCCAGGGACATCCCAGGGCGTGTCCATTGACAGCCTGCTCGCTCGGTGGAAGCCTGGATGGGATGCAGCTTCCCGTGGGGCCTCACCAGAAGTGTGATGTCTGTTTGGGGGAATGTGGGGTCTGACTCGGTTCTCTGTGCTCAGACCTCCTCAGAAAGGAGGGCCAAAGACACACTGGTGTGTGATGAGAGGGGACACAGCCTGGCAGCTGTGCCCGAGGAACAATGGGGAGGAATGCAAGCGGTAACGGGGGAGAAGGGAAGGCTCACAGTGGGTTGAGAGAGCTGTGTAAAGTGGGAATCACAGACACGTGTTAAAGCAAGAAACACCTTGTTCCGGGTGTCCCCATGGGGTTGGGTTGGGGAGTTGGAGGAGGCAGCAGCTGTCACCACAGCCCCATGTGAGTGGGGATTCTGCACCAGGAGGGGTGTGTGCAGCTGGGGTGGGCTGCCTGGCATGCCCCGGGAGTGGGGGGAGTGCTGACAGCCAGAGGAGCCTGTTAGGGAGGGACTGGGGGCCCCTCGCATCCCAGCGTCCTGTGCTCTGTGAATGGAGGTGGCGGAGAGAATGGAAAGAGCCAGCGGACATCCTGGAGAGTCAGACAGAGCAGCACCTGGGCTCGGGGAGGCTGGGGCAGCAGCCTGTGCCCAGACACACAGCCAGATTGCACTGTGTGTCTGCCTGCTGGTCAGTATGCCATTGACCCTCACGCCTGCTGGACGCATTTCTGTGCGCTCTGGGATGCAGTGACTCCCACACTCACAGTCACTGGCACACGTAGCGCTCACTGTGGGCCAGGCACTGACTCATTTAGTCCTCACAGCAACCCTGTGAGGGAGGCCTGTCACCCCTTCCCCTTTGCAGAGAAGCCGAGGTCACAGGGCTGGTAAGTGAGCGTTCTGGGCCTGGAACCCTGCTGTCAGTGCCAGCACGCACGCTCTGATCCCCTGGCATTATCCTCTCCGTGCAGGAGCGACACTGTTGTCTCAGTCACACAGGGGCTAGCCATCCCCCTCCGCTCCCCGCCCCCCGCCACCCCCAGGCTGCAGGATTTGCCACAGCCTGAGGCAGGGGCACAGGCAGTGCCTCTGCAGGCACTTCCTCACCTGTCACCAGGGAGTCCTCACTCTGGGAGGTGAGCAGGGGCAGCCTGTGGGCGTGGCACCCTGAGGCCTGACTTCCTGTCTAATGTGAGCCAGGGATTCACTAACACTGTCTCCACGTGTCTTCTGAGAGAGACTTCTGGACCCATGGGGGCAGAGAGCATGTCCTGCTTTGGGGGTGAAGCCACGATGCCGTCCTGCTGCAGCCAGGACCGGTGCTGCCCACGCCCCCTGTCTAGCTGGCTCAGCGCTGCCAGCCTCAAGGCCCGAGGCCTGGATCTCCAGGATCAGAGGTGCGTTTCCTTTGGCTCAGCGGCACCCTCTGCTTCATACAGCACCCCTCCCGTGAGCCCCTCTGCAGACCTGACCTGGGCCTTTGGGAGGGGTGCTGGGCGCTGCCTCAGCATGTCCACGTGCTGAGTGTGGCTCCTCTGCTTGCCTACGGGGCGAGGCCATCCCTCGTAGATTTGCCGTGAGGATTAAGTTAGTGGATACATGCATACTCAAAGCTGTTTGACATATAGTAAGAGTTCGATAAATGTTAGCTGTCATCGCAGGAAGATAAATATTTGTAGTCGCCATCAAACAGCCTAACGCTGAGACCTGCTTCCTGCTAAAATCCGATTCCTCTCCATTCAGTTCAGGGCAGTACAGTCTGGGGGAGACCAAGCTCTGCGCCTGGCAGACCTGGCTTTCAGCGCTAGCTCAGCCACGTTCCAGCATGAATTGGAGCTGGTGAGCCACCTGCCTTGGCCTCAGTTTCTCCATCTGTAAAGTGGGGTAATTATTCCTACCTCAGAGTCAGGGTGCAGAAGCAAAGAGGCCTACCGGTCAAGCACTCAGCACATGGTAAGAGCTCAACAAACTGTGTGCAAGACAGGCCGTGTCTGCACCCCTCCCGCAGCCCGAGCAGGGAAGCAGCAGGCCCCCTGGGCTCTCAGGAAAAGGGCAGGCTGGCCAGCCAGGGTCTAACGAGGCCTTTTCATATGCCCGGAGATCTCATCCGGCCGAAGAGCTTGGCAGGCCTGAGAGTCTTGAAGAGCCAGTCATGAGGGTGCAGAGCCAGGGAAGTGGGGTGGGGAAGGTGGACAGGCCTTCTACAAATTGGGGCTGGGGCAGTGGGCAGCTCTGGTGCGTCCCTGATGGGGGAGGGGAGGGAAGGGCACCTGAGGAGTGGCTGTGCTGGGGCAGTTGAGAAGGTGGAGGCTGAGATGACAGAGGTGGCATTTGCTGACTACTCCAGGGAAGCAAGACCAGCCTTTCTTGTGTAGACATCAATTCTTCCACAAATACACACTCATTGGCTCCTATCTGTCACTCGCCATGCGTATCAGACTCCTCGGGTTCCCTGTCTTATCTGCAGGGGCCGTGTTAGTCAGAAGAGCTAATTACTGTGAGCGCATAAAGGCCGAAGCACAACAGAATCTGAGTCCTGGTCCTAGGAGCCCAGCAGGACACCCTTAGTCAGGAAGCCCTCCTCACTGCAGACGCAGGCGCCAGGCTTCCACCCCCTGGCCTTGTCCTCTACGTGGTCAGGAGGACCACACGCCCAGGGTGCAGCCAGCAGAGGGGAAGGAGGAGGAGAGGCAGGTGCTCCCTCTCTCTGAAGGCCTGGCCAGAGGTCGCACACACTGCTGCCACCTCATCCACTTGCCAGGAGTCGGCACGTGGGCAACCCAACCTGCAAGGGAGCCTGGGAATGGGTCTGAGAGGGGAGAGTGGACTTGTGAGTCAGCTCACAGGCTTTGGGTGGCGACTCCTAGAATCTCCTGTTCCCATTCCGGGAGCCCCAACCGCCTTTAATGGTAGCAATTAGGAAGGAGCAGGCTTGGCCTGCAGGTGTCTCTGGAAGAGGTCACAAGGGGAGTCACCTCAGAAGTGTCAGGAGACTGCGTGGGAGCCTGGAGGAGGGGGAGGGGATGGGGCGGGAGAGGGGCAGAGCAGGGACTAGCATTGCCTGGGGTCTGAACCTTCCAGACCAGTGGTCGGCAAACTGCGGCTCGAGAGCCACATGCGGCTCTTTGGCCCCTTGAGTGTGGCTCTTCCACAAAATAACATGGCCTGGGCGAGTCTATTTTGAAGAAGTGGCATTAGAAGAAGTTTAAGTTTAAAAAATTTGGCTCTCAAAAGAAATTTCAATCGTTGTACTGTTGATATTTGGCTCTGTTGACTAATGAATTTGCCGACCACTGTTCAGACCATATATATGTGAACACAACACCCATTCGTGCTCTCTCTCTCTCTCTCTCTCTCTCTCTCTCTCTCTCTCACACACACACACACACACACACACACACACACACACACACACAGCTCTCAAATGATACTTAGACACACTGACATACCACCGCATACTGTGCCACACACGCGCGCGCACACACGCACACACACACACACACATTCATCTACACACCCACACTCACACACCCCACACACCCACATCACATCCGTAAATGCTGTCAGGAGCCCCTGCAGGGAAACTTGGGGATATAGAAACAGGCCTCTCTGGGAAAACCTCCGCACGGCGGTGCCTGAGAGTCACCATTAGCCAGCCATCGGACTGAAATAAGAACCTCTTACATTCGAATAGATAGGCCTTCAGGTTTAACAAAGCACCCCTCATTCATTGCACAACCACAGGGTAAATATTTGCTCAGCGGTGACTCCAAGTCAGACATCATGATTGGCAGTGGAGATACAAGGATGAATAGGACGCAGAGCGTGGCCTCATGGGAGACAGCATGGACGAGGGTTCCACCAAAGGCAATGGCTATGGGAGGAGAGCGCAGGAGCGGGTCTGGGCGGGGTCAGGCCTCAAAGGAGGGACGAGGTCACCAGGCGGAGGAGAGATCAGAGGTTTCCGGGAAGGGGGGCTGCCCCGTGCAAAGGCTCCAGGGGGTGGTTGGGGAGTGAGGAGGGATTCAGAAAGGGCTTCCCAAGGCCCCAGGTAAGGCCGTGATGCGCTGCTGCCGACATGAAGTGAGGATAGTCTTTTCCCAGAGTGTGGGGAGAAGAGGATAAATTAATAGGTAGCAGAGTCTTCTTTTTCTTTTAATCCTCACCCAAGGAAATGTTTCCATTGATTTTCACACAGATTGGAAGGGAGGGAGGAGGGGGAAAGAGGGAGGAAAGGAGGGAAACATTGATGTGAGAGAGACACATTGATTGGCCGCCTCCCTCACGTGTCCCAACCGAGGGTGGGGATCGAACCCACAATGCAAGTACATGCCTTTGACCGGAATCAAACCCGAGACCCTTGGCTCCGAGGCTGATGCTCTAACCACTGAGTAACCTGGCTAGGGCAATAGGTAGAATATTCTTGTCCTGTAACTGTTATCTCCTTATGTCACCCAGGGTGCAGTCGGGATAAAAAAACCCTCCACGTCTAAGGGGGAATTCAGTGGCGGGGGGGGGGGGGGGGTTGGATTGTATGGGGGATGGAATTGCTGAGGGGTCAGCCAGGGGGACAGTATGAGGACATAACTACAGCCCAAAGCCACCAGCACCCACCACTCCTGCCGAGGATAGAGGGACATGAAGGAGATGGTGTGACCAGAGCCTGAGCTCCAACTCCATTTGGAAGGAGGGAGAACCCCGGAAACTGGGATCATAGAGGTGTTTTCAGGAGCCAGCAGGGAGCCTCCCCACTTCCTACCCTCCAGTCTTCCTCCAGGGCTTCCACTGGCCAACTATCTGGAAGCCTGAGGGCAAAGGAGCCTGGGAACAGGCAAGGAGGCCTGGGAAATGTAGTTCCTTATCAGGACGATGGGGCAGGGAAAGGAAGCTGGGTCGGAGAGCAAGCAGTAGAATAGCCGGTATGCTGTTATTTCTTCTTAAACCTCTGGTATCAGCTGTAGATATCACCTGTAGATGCGTTTGCTAGTGTTAAATTGAATGAAGAAATGCCAAATGAACATTAATAGGGGGGAAAAAACACAAGAAAAAAACACTCAGAAGCAACCTCTTACGCTCGTGTTGTTTTCCCTGGGCAAGTCTTGGGGTTGCCGTTTTAAATTGTGTTTTAGAGCACGTGAGCATAATTAAATTTAACACATCGGAGCAACTTAACTCAAAATAGCAATTCCTGGTTTCCGCTAACAGAAATGTCACCAGTTTGTGTGATGGGAAGGAGCCTCTCATAATTTGAGGCTGTGACGGGGGTTGTGCCAGAGATCATCGCTTGCCTCTCCATCCACTCCCCTCCTCCACCCTGCTGGGTGCCCTGGGAGGCTGGCCAGTATGCAGCCATGAACTCTGGCTTCTGGCTTGGTTCAGCCCTGGGAACAGGAGCAGAGGAGTGGGTGGAGGGAAGAGAGTGGGGTCAGGGTCCTTTGTGTCTGGTTCCCATGCTGTAAGATTCCCCCGGCTGCCCCTGCCCCTCGTCTAAATTTCCCAGACCAATGTGTCTCCACAGGGTGATTCTCCCCCAGAGGACATTGGTCAGTGCCTGGAGACACCTCTGGTTGTCACAGCTGGAGATGCTACTGGCATCCTGGGGGGCGGGGCCGGGATGCTGAGACACTCTCCAGTGCACAGGACAGCCGCCAAGACCAAGAACCCCTCAGCTGAGGTACCAATCGTGCTCCAGCTGAGAAACACTGCCCAGTCGGCGCTGCTCCAGCTGCTCATGGTGAAGGGCTGGAGCTGCCTCCCCGCCCCTATCCAGGGCAGACCAGTGCTCTTGTCCTACCTAATAATAGAGTAATATGCAAATTGACCATACCATCGCTATGCCCACGATTGGACAGGAGGCGCGGGGGGCGGGACTCTGGGTGGCCGCGGTGGCCAATTGGGCCGGCGGGACGCTGAGCTCGTGTTGCCAGCGGCGGTGCAAGCTCAGCGTCTGCACCATGGCTGTGCTGCGGCACAGAAGGGGCCTCTGGGGCAGCGAGCCCACATCCCGCCGCCGACCATCAAAAGCGGGGAGCTGGGTGTCCGCTCCGGCACCAGCGGACAGACACCCAGCTCCCCGCGATCGAAAGTGAAAGTGGGGGAGCTGGGTGTCTGGCCGTTCTGGCACCAGGCCAAAAGCTTCTGCCAAAGGCTTTTGAAAGGCCTGGTGCACCAGCGGACACCCAGCTCCCCCGTGATTGAAAGTGGGGAGCTGTGTGTCCGCTCCGGCACCAGCAGACCCCCTGCCATCAAAAGCGGGGAGCAGGCTGCCAGCAGTGTCCGCGGAGCATGCTAGGCTTTGCGGGACAGTGGATATGGCCTGGATGGCAGGTTAGGCCTAGGGGACCCTACACTTGCATGATTTAATCAGGCACTGGGCCTCTAGTAAGAATATAATAGAAGTAAACTACCAGGAAAGGGGTCGTGCACTTGGATGTCACCATCAGTGCCGAATGGCGGTGCCCCTTTCTCAGTGCTCGCTCTCCATTTCTGTACTGTCTGTTCATGGACCAGGAATTGACAGCTCAGGGACCAGCATCTGGTTGTGGGCTGCACCAAGTAGGGTGGAGCCGCATGATTCTCTCCTCTTTTTGCGTTTGGTGACCTCCCCTGGTGTGTTCAGGCCTAGAGAGGGTCACAGCTTGGCACTGCCAACCATGAGTTATCGCACATTCCCTCGTGGTCCCCCACCTCCTACCCGCCCCCCCTTGGTAATGAGTCGTCTTGTAAGTAAAGTCTTAGTGTCCCTCTGGGAGTGGGCCTTCTGCCCTGAAAAGCCTGACCGATGTGCAGTGTTTCCCTAAAGAACGTGCACCAAGAATGTGATGGGCATCCAGGTGTGGGAGCTCAGCTCAGGAGCTTGGGCTGTACCTCCGAGGTCATGGGCAGCCCTTGGAGCGGGTCTCCGGGGCGAGGGCAGGGCCGGAGGTGTGCTTCAGTTGGATGCAGCTCTCTGGAGGAGATGGTGCTGAGCACAACCAGAGGCAGGGAAGCTGGCGGGCGACTGTGGCATTCATCCAGACCAGAAACGTGAGGCCTGAGCCAATGTGAGTGTGGAGGAGTCCGGAGGGGGACTGCCAGCCAGGGAGTGGGGGGATGTGGGTGGGCATGGAGGTCGATCCAGGATCCAGATCTGGCCTGGGATTCAGTGGTTGGTCCAGTGGGGGCCCATGAGGGTGGACAAGACCACATGGGCAGGAGACGAGTTGGGGTCTGTCCTGGAGTCCACGGAGTGCCCATTTCACATGGCTTTCTGTGCAATTTATTCTTTTTGCTGCCTGCAGGAGGGAGCAGTCTGCTTCTAGGTGTGTGAGCTCTGAGTCCCAGTGGGTCCAGAGCTGCCCTCAACTCCACCAGGGCCCGAGAGAGTGAGAGCTGCTGAGCTCCCTCCTTCCCTAAATGGGAATGACTCCCTCCTCAGGGCTGTTGGGAGAGGAAAGCATATAAACTTCAGAGCACAAGGTTAGCACGTGGCGCATGTCATCACCGGTTAGTGCTATTATTTGTAAAGGCAAACTTGACTGCCAGAGGCTGTATTGAGCCACCTGGCTGCCACTCTCCTGTAAGCGCATGCGTGTGCGCGCACGCCCCCCCTTCCCCCCCCCACACACACACAGGAACCAGGAGCAGCTTTCTCCTAAAGGCCAATTCTTGTGTGGGTCTTTTCCAAGCCTGACCCTTCACCCCTGGTGCCAAGGATCAGCCCTGTCACACCATCATTGGTAGCACAGCCCAGCTGTGCTCCATCACAGCATGATTTCCCTGACTGAGAGGCAAGGGGGAGAGAGGCCAGGCCGAGCCCCTCGCAGTGACCTGCGGAGGGCAGAGAACAGGCAGTGGCTACGTGGCACAGCAGTCAGGAGCAGAGGTGCTGGGGCAGACTGCCTGCCCAGACCCAGCTCTGCCACTTACTGGAGTGCCACTAGGCAGACGGCTAGCCTTTCTGTTCAGGTTCTTTATCCGTAAAAGAGAGAGGATAGTAACAGGAACAACGTCCCCAACAACTGTAGGGAGGATTAAATGAGGATTAATCATCTTACAGATCTCAGGAAATTGCCTGGCACAGAGCCAGGCCTCAGTGTTAACTACTCCTCTTCATCAGTATTAATATTAGTATTGGTATTAGTATTAGTATTAGTATTAGTATTAGTATTAGTATTAGAATTGGTATTGGTATTTGTGTTGGTGTTGGTATTAGTATGGTATTGGTATTGTTATTAGTATTAGTATTAGCATTAGTATTGGTATTAGAATTGGTATTAGTATTAGTATTAGTATTAGTATTAGTATTAGTATTAGCATTAGGATCAGGCCCTGCTTCCTAAGAGAAGACCGTTTAAACAGTGAGATGATTTCTGGGCCCATGGTTCACCTCCTGGGTCCTGAGGTTGTTGTGAACAATAAATGCAACAGAATGTGGCAACCTTGTCACATAACAGGGGTTCAGTAAGAAGTGGCCCATCCCCACCCCCAATGGACCTGCTCTCACATTGCTTGTGCCCCGTGAGGGGCAGAGTGCGGTGACTCAGTGGACAAGAGCCAGGCTGCCTGGGCTTGAGTGCCAGCTCTACCAGTTATGTCTGCTTCCTGACCCTGGGTCTGTCCCCTTATGTCTGCTTCCTGCCCCTGGGTCTGTCCCCTTATGTCTGCTTCCTGCCCCTGGGTCTGTCCCCTTATGTCTGCTTCCTGCCCCTGGGTCTATCCCCTTATGTCTGCTTCCTGCCCCTGGGTTTGTCCCCTTATGTCCGCTTCCTGCCCCTGGATATCCCCTTATGTCTGCTTCCTGCCTCTGGGTCTGTCCCCTTATGTCTGCTTCCTGCCCCTGGGTCTGTCCCCTTATGTCTGCTTCCTGCCCCTGGGTCTGTCCCCTTATGTCTGCTTCCTGCTCCTGGGTCTGTCCCCTTATGTCTTCTTCCTGCCCCTGGGTCTGTCCCCTTATGTCTTCTTCCTGCCCCTGGGTCTGTCCCCTTATGTCTGCTTCCTACCCTGGGTCTGTCCCCTTATGTCTGCTTCCTGCCCCTGGGTCTGTCCCCTTATGTCTGCTTCCTGCCCCTGGGTCTGTCCCCTTATGTCTGCTTCCTGCCCCTGGGTCTGTCCCCTTATGTCTGCTTCCTGCCCCTGGGTCTGTCCCCTTATGTCTGCTTCCTGCCCCTGGGTCTGTCCCCTTATGTCTGCTTCCTGCCCCGGGTCTGTCCCCTTATGTCTTCTTCCTGCCCCTGGGTCTGTCCCCTTATGTCTGCTTCCTACCCCTGGGTCTGTCCCCTTATGTCCGCTTCCTGCCCCTGGATATCCCCTTATGTCTGCTTCCTGCCCCTGGGTCTGTCCCCTTATGTCTGCTTCCTGCCCCTGGGTCTGTCCCCTTATGTCTGCTTCCTGCCCCTGGGTCTGTCCCCTTATGTCTGCTTCCTGCCCCGGGTCTGTTCCCTTATGTCTGCTTCCTGCCCCTGGGTCTGTCCCCTTATGTCTGCTTCCTGCCCCTGGGTCTGTCCCCTTATGTCTGCTTCCTGCCCCTGGGTCTGTCCCCTTATGTCTGCTTCCTGCCCCTGGGTCTGTCCCCTTATGTCTGCTTCCTGCCCCTGGGTCTGTCCCCTTATGTCTGCTTCCTGCCCCCAGAGTTGGTTCCATCTGCAGGAGGAGAAGCCCACCAGGGGCCACCCCAGGAAGTTGTCGCTGGACTCAGCGAGGTGGCAGGCACAGGGCACTGATAGCCTGGCCCCCAGCTGCCCTGGGTATTTGCCAGTTCTGGGTGTGGTGGCTCCCACCTCACTAACTTGCAACATGACCCCGAGGGGAGGGAAGTGGGCCTGTAGCATTGGCCACAGAGGGCTCCTGTGGCTCTGCCCAGAGTTGGCCCCGCAGGCCAGGGACCTGCTGGTGGAGGAGTGTGAGGTGCACGGGCCGCTGAACCAGGAAGGAGGTGGCTAACAGGCCGCAGGCAGGCAGCTTCTCACAGAGATGAGGAAAATGCCCCTGGTTGTCCTGTGGGGAGGAGCAAGCCCAGGCTATGGAACTACAAGCTGGGGTTAAAGTCCCAACTGCCCCACCCAGCCATTCAGCTGTGTGACCTCGGGCTAGACACTTAGCCTCTCTGAGTCTTGGTCATTCAGCTTCCCTGACAGGAGAGCACAGGGTTCCGCAGTGTCCACAGGCTCTGGCTGGATCCTGCCTCTTCTGCCCCTAGCTCTGTAGCTATGGGCTCAGGGTGAGGGGGAGAAGAAGGGCCCTCCATGTGGCGTCCCCAGCAGAGCAGCAGGGCGGGTAAGGAGGGAGGCAGAGCTCCCGGCTGTGCTGACTGGACGTCAATACCTGCCTGTCACTCCCCTCCCCCACACGGGCTTCCCTGGTGGAAGTTCTCAGCCCTGGAATTTCATATTTGAGGTCTCAATTAAGCTGCCTGGCTCTGGGAGTGAGGAGTTGACGGCCGCTGATGGAGCCCTTGAATAGCAGAGGCAGGAGAGTGGAGGGCCCCTGGGAGCAGGGGGTTCTGTGAAGGCTGCAGAGGGGGACAGGGCACCCTCAGGCTGAGGACAATGTGTATTCCGCAGGAGGGTTTATGGGTAACATAGGCATCCTCTCTGGCAACAGCACAGGTGTGATACCTGAACGAGGGCTCAGAGATCAGGGTTGGCGTGCAGGTAGGAACAGCCCAGGCTACCGTGGATGGGTCCCACTGTGGGGAGACAGCTGCTCATCAGACCCTCCCCTAGGGTGGAGGGACCCTGGGAGGCCTCCGCGGCCAGAGCACCTCTTTCTGCAGATCTCAGCGCCCCGCTGGCTATGGCTGTGATGGAGGACCGTCCTTCCCTCCGGGAAGCAGAATCACCCTCTCGTCTTCAACACTGCCCCCGCCCCCACTTTGCCTGGCACACCTCCCCTGCCCAGGCATGACGGCCATCTGGAGATGAGTACGGCCGAGGCCTGAGGTCAGGGCCTTGTCAGGACCCCGAGAGGAGGCTTCGTCAATGTTGATGAGCCTCCAAGGACAGGACAAGGGAAGGGGGGGTGCGCTGAGCCTTCAGGTGAGCTGGCCCAGGGCCAGGGCCGACCTGACTTTCACCCCCTCCCCTTCCCAGGAGCCTCGGGGATATTTGCAGCAGACATGGCAGAAGCGGGGCTGGGGCAGGAGGCAGGAGGGGGGTCCCTTTGTTTAATTCCTGCTGCTTCCTCAGGCCTTTAACCTCTGCCTCTGTGTCTCCCTCTGCCCTCCCTGTGTTTCCTCCCTCATCTCTGCTGGCTCTGCTCTCTTCTCTGTGCCTCCATCTCTAAACTCCTTCCCTGCCTCTGCTTCCACTCACGTGCCTCCACTCCCACCTCTGCTGGGTGGTTCCCACATTGACGGCTGATGTCTGTGGACATCTCCCTCTGGCACGCCTACCCTTGACTCTCCCTCACTGCCCTCTTCACTCTGCCTGTCTCTCCCGGGTTCTTACCTGGGGCCCTCTCCTCGCATCTGACTCCTTCACTATGTCCTATGCTCCCCTCCCCTGCCTGCCCCTCCACTTCTCGCCCCCTCCCCCTCCTCTCCGCCCCACCTCTCCCTTCCCTGTCTCTTCACCTGTTCCTCTCCTGCGCTGCCTCATACTGTGTCACTGTGTCGTCTGTCTTTCTCACCCCCACTTCTCCACCTGTCCTGTGTCAATCCCCCTCTATTTCTGCCTCTGACCCCCACCACTCTGCTGTCCCTCCCATCGCTCCCTTCTGTGTCCCCCCACCCACCCCAGGATGATCCCAGCTTCCAACAAGGCCTTTGTGGTCAACAACCTGGTGTCCGGGACCGGCTATGACCTGTGCGTGCTGGCCATGTGGGACGACACGGCCACGACGCTCACGGCCACCAACATCGTGGGCTGCGCCCAGTTCTTCACCAAGGCCGACTACCCGCAGTGCCAGTCCATGCACAGCCAGATCCTGGGCGGCACCATGATCCTGGTCATCGGCGGCATCATCGTGGCCACGCTGCTGGTCTTCATCATCATCCTCCTGGTGCGCTACAAGGTCTGCAACCATGACACCCCCGGCAAGATGGTGGCTGCCGCAGTCAGCAACGTGCACTCGCAGACCAACGGGGCGCAGCTGTCCGCTGTGGGCGGCGTGCCCAGCGGGGCCCCTGCCCCGGCCCCGGGGCCGCCCAAGGTGGTGGTGCGCAATGAGCTGCTGGACTTCAGCCCCAGCCTGGCCCGCGGCAGTGACTCCTCTTCCTCCAGCTCCCTGGGCAGTGGGGAGGCCGGGGCGCTGGGGCGGGGCCCCTGGAGGCTCCCGCCCCCTGCCCCGCGCCCCAAGCCCAACCTTGACCGCCTGATGGGGGCCTTCGCCTCCCTGGACCTCAAGAGTCAGAGAAGGGAGGAGCTGCTGGACTCCAGGACTCCAGGCGGGAGAGGGTCTGGGACACCGGCCAGGGGCCACCACTCGGACCGAGAGCCGCTGCTGGGACCACCTGCCGCCCGGGCCAGGAGCCTGCTCCCCCTGCCCCTGGAGGGCAAGGCCAAACGCAGCCATTCCTTCGACATGGGGGACTTCGCAGCTGCAGCGGTGGCAGCAGGAGGGGGCACCCCGGGTGGCTATAGCCCCCCTCGGAGGGTCTCGAACATCTGGACGAAGCGCAGCCTCTCTGTCAATGGCATGCTCTTGCCCTTCGAGGAGAGTGACCTTGTGGGGGCCCGGGGCACGTTTGGCAGCTCCGAGTGGGTGATGGAGAGCACGGTGTAGGCTCGGGGTGTCCTCCTCCTCCTGCAGGTGGAAGGGGAATCTTTACTGGCAAGTCTTTGTGGGGTTTCCATGGTGATGTTTACATCCAGGGACAGTTGAGTCTCGCAGTGGACTCCCGCAGCACCTCCCAGGCCGGCCCCACCCCCTGCCCAGCAGGGTGTGCTCAGGGAACAGGACTTGACCACCAAGTGTCAGATGAGCCCTGAGGGTCTGGAAAGGCCCATGCCTTTCCAATCACAAATGCAGCGTATAAGCAAGTGCTTTGATTGCTTCCGGTTCCGGTGTTGTCTTATTGCTTAATTTACTTTCTCCCACTTCCCAAGCACCCCCTCTTCACTCACACAGATAATGGGGAGTTCGCTCTCCATCTGAAAGCCAGTGCCGGGGTCCTGCATGGCCGTCACTGCCAATGGAGAGAAGGGGTGGATGCTGGTTCCACACGTGTTTGGGGGAGACCCCTTATTATTCACAGCCGTCCCCACAGTTGGAGGGTTGAGTGACCCCCATAACTGACCCAGCTTCCTTTGCTCTCAAACATGACTGTCCACATCCATCACATCAGCTTAAACCCCAGGCGGCTCCCCGGACTCCCTGTGTCCAGGAGAGGGGCTGGGGTTCTGAGGCTCAGGGCCTGAAGGATATAAACTCTTGGAGTTCCTTTGGGATTTGTGCCTCTTCGGTGGGCGCTGGGACAGGAAGTCCCCATGAGCATGTGGTGGGCCAAGAGGACTTTGTAAGGAAGGCAGGGTGGGTTGCCATAGGAGCTGGACTCTGAGTCTAACTCTCTGAGTCGGGGTCCCAGAGCCACCACTGAATCAACCCGCTGAAAACACTGGGGCTCGGGCCTTTCCTCCCTTTGGACTTCAGTCCCCTGAATCCCAAAATACTGGGTTGCACCGGGCCTCCTGTTCCATTCCAGTTCCCAAGGGCGCATGAACTCCCGAGCTTTAAATGTGGGGTCTCCAGCTCGGTGCCTGGGGGTGCACAGGCTGGTGGAGCAGCCCCGCCCCCTCCTGCTGGGCATGGGGGATCCTGGAGGCTTCGCAGGGAGAGCTGAGCCTTTCCAGTGCTGTAGTTTGGAATCTGGAAGCGGTGCTTGCATTATCTCCATGACCCTCTCTCCCCGCCCCCAGAATAGAAGGACTTGCCCAAGGTCACACTGTGAGCGAGTGGCCGCGTCAGCACAGAGGCCAAGGCCGCCTTCCTCCTGGGGGCGGGGGGTCTGTTCCCAGACCTGCACCCTGTCCAGGGCATTTCTGTATCTAGAGTCTGTCCTCTGTTTGTTCCTGAAGGAGCTGGCTCAGGGTGGGGTGTGGGCGGCCTTCCTAGGATGCCGTCTCTGAGCGGGATCCGTCTATGGAAATGACACGATGGTGATGGGAGGGGCACGTGGGCTCCCTCCAGGTGGGGTCAACCCCCCTCTCCCACAGAGACTGCCCTCGGAGCCTCTGAAGGACTTGCCCGCATCTGTCTCTCCTGGCCTCTGTTCCAGGCCTCTCCGCATTGCCAACGCACTACCTCTCACTGGTCTCCCCAACTCATTCTCCCCATCCCAAGCCTCCGCCACGATCTCTAGCCTCTCTTGTCCCTCTCCCTCCTTCTTCTACTTGCCAACCACACAGCATACAGAGCACACAGGTGAGTCTATCTTGGGCTGCAAAGTCCTGATGGGCTCAGGCCTGGAGCTGAGCTGTGGCCCCCACCCCAGCCCAGAGCGCACAGGAGGGTGGGGACTGTCTATGCAGGATTGCCTTCCGGCTCCAGCCCAGGAGCCTCCGAACCCCATGCCTTCACCCTTCCTTCCCACCCTCCCCGTTCCCCTCACCTCACCTTCCTTCTACCTCCTGTTTTCACTCTTTTCTTCCTGTGACTCTCTGCCTTCCCCAGTCCCTCTCAGGTCATTCACAGACCAGGCCAGTCTCTTCCTGAGACCGCAGGTGAATTTCCCAGGCCAGTCCCTGTGCCAGAGCACAGGCCGTCCCCGCTCACGAGGCGCCTCAGACGGGACATGAACTCTCTCTCGCCTCCCGATTCCCCGCCCCGTTTTCCTCCTCTCCCTCTCCTCTGCACCTTTCTCACTCAGCCTTTCAAAATGTAGCCATTGAAGAAGTGACCCCAAAACCATCTTTCTTTTCGCCTTTGGGTTCAGACACCTGAGGGAACGTGGCGGACACGGGGAGGGGGAACCCGACGTCTGTTCCCATCGGCGGCTCGGAGCTCTGTCGTGACATGATATGTACTTGCGTGTGTCTGTCATGTTTTTGACTTGGGGTTTTGGAAAGCATCATTCCTGTGGTCAGAATACAAATGCCAATCTTCTCCTTTGCTAAAAAACATGTACAGTAAAATGTACAGTTTTAAAAACAACCAACCAATCACACTTGTTGGGAGAGAGAAAAAAGAATATTCTCGTGTCTGTGAGTGTCTGCTGTCCATTTCTCTGGCAATGCTGCTGTCTTCTAATGGGGCTTCGCAGTGGCATTTGCCCTCACACCTGTTTGTCACTGCCTGGTGGGAACCTGCTCCCTATCAAGTTCACGTATAAGATGGAAACATGAAAAAAGGAGAATGAGGCCATCCTCTGGAGTACAGAGCAGTAGAGGGATCTGGAGTGAAGCTCTGGGTTAAAACAGACTAACCCATCCCCAGCTACCCCCCTGTCCCACCTGGTAACAGATTCTCACATACCACCTGCTCTTCTTTCCTGGGCCGAGGCCACCACCACACTGAGTCACTAGGGGTGCACGTGTGCCTTCCACCCATTTTGGTTGAGCCTGGAGGGCACTTTTGCACAAAGGGTCATTTACTGGGGACGCAGTACACCCCAAAGCACAAACCCCAAGTGTAGACAGGAATGAGCTTCTGGAACACAGCTTCCCAGCCTGCTTTCATCTAACGTCTACATCAGCATGAACAATAGGCATGACGTGGGAGCAACAGGAGCATCTGACATTTTCCGTGGCCACATTAAAGCAAGTTTAAGAAACAGGTGAAATTAATTTTCATTATATACGTTATCTAACTGAATATATCCAAAATATTATCATTTCAACACATAATCACTACAAAATTATTAATAGGACATTTAACTTTTGTGGCACAAAGTTGTTTTTTTTTTTTTTAAATATATTTTATTGATTTTTTACAGAGAGGAAGAGAGAGGGATAGAGAGTTAGAAACATCGATGAGAGAGAAACATCGACCAGCTGCCTCCTGCACACCCCCTACTGGGGATGTGCCCGCAACCAAGGTACATGCCCTTGACCGGAATCGAACCTGGGACCTTTCAGTCCACAGGCCGACGCTCTATCCACTGAGCCAAACCGGTTTTGGCGGCACAAAGTTTTGTATGTTTTGCACGGATACCACGTCTCAGTTCAGACCAGCCACTTTTGGAGGCACCTGTGGCTCATACCGGCCCCATTGGACAGCACAGCTCTAGACAAACAATGATGGACTCGGAAGCCCAGCTTTTGGGAAGGAACTGCTGTTAGGGAGCACCTGCGTTTTCCGGGACTGTGTTGGGGTTTCACATGCATTCCTCACTGAATCCTCACTGCAGCCTCTCTACGTAATTGTTATGCCGATTTTACAAATGAAAGGATTTAGGCTCAGAGGGGTTAAGTCACTTGCCCAAGGTCAGTAAGTCTGGCTGCAAAGCCTTAGATCTGTCCACAATATCAATGCTGCCTCTGCTAGCCTTCCTCCCTCCCTTCAACCAGTTACAGAGGGCAGTTCACACTGGCTGAAGTATGCAAATGCATAGCCAGGCCTAGAAGCCCTTGGTTTGACCTCCAGGTCTGGTAAGATTCTCAGTGTTGACTCCTGCAGGGCTTCAGTGGTTCCTTGTGTCCTCACTGGCCGTTCTGGCCCTTCTTGGCTGGTAGCACATTCCCACCCTGGCCAGGACGCTCCCTGCAGGCTTCAGACAGCCCTGCCCAGACCACTCTGGTGGTCATCCCTTCTCCTAACCTGGGGACTTGTTGAATAGCCTTCCACTTCCAGCCTCATCTGTTCCCTCTGCCCCAATAGCCTGTAACTTTATCCCCTTAAGATAGAAAGCCTCAGCCCTGGCCGGTGTTGCTCAGTGGGTGGAGAATCGGCTCATGCACTGAAGAGTCATGGGTTTGAATCCCGGGCAAGGACACATACCTAGGGTGCAGGTTCAATCTCTAGGCCCTGCCCAGGGTGTGTGTGGGAGGCAGCCAATCTCTCTCCCTCCCTACCTTCCACTCTCTCTAAAAATCAATGGAGAAAGTATCTTCGGGTGAGGATTAACAAAAAAGCAAAAACAAAAAGATAGGACGCTTCATACCAGCTTGCTGCCATGGCCAGGCCCATCTCCTACCTCTTCCGACTCCAAAACCCTTGTCCGCACCAGGAAAGGTGTTTGCCCACCCAGCCCCTCTTTGCTGACGGAGAGGAGCCTTCCACCTCTGGTCTTTTGCAGGAGCAGGTAGCGCGTACACTCCGAGCCGCTTGAATCATTAAGCTTTATAAAAAGTAATTCACCCCCCTGTCTCCAAGTTCTTAATAATGACACTTCCTTCAGGCTCTCCTCAGAGGAGATGTTTTTTCACTTTCCTATCATAATAGTGTTGACATTCCCAAAGAACTTAAACACACGCACTGCTATTTTGAGGGCCATCATTTCCAGGCAGGTAAGGGGAAGGTCGCTGTCTTAGATTCAATCCTTTCAAAACGCGTAGTGACTTTCTCCCGGAGCCTGTGGCATTGATGTTTGCGGGCACAGAGTACAGCCCAGCACTTCGGAGCCTTCCGTTCTCTGTTCTCAGCGTGTCGCCGTGAAGGTCTTGGGGCTTCGCGAGCTGGTGGCACTCCTCTGCACTTGCAGCCGCTGGGGTCTCTGCGAACTGCCGCTGGGAGGAAAGACACACTATTCGGGAGAACAGGCAGCAGTCAGGGCCTGAGCACAGTTCTCATGCCACACCGGGGTTCCCGGCCGTTCCCTGACATGCGCGGGCCTCGAGGAAGATCTGTGTGACAAGAAGTCTTCTCCAAGTAAATGCCTGAGCTTCCTCCCTTGGCCTTACTATAGAAGCCGACCCGTCCAGATTGCTCTCCCGACGTCTAGAAGGAACACTGCCTCCTTCGCCGTTTAAAATATCTGTTTGTGCTTTGAGTCTTTAAACCAGGGATCTTAATTTCTGAGCCTCCATGACCTCATTTAAGGTTCCCCAGCTCACAGCCAGCCCGTGTTTACAACAAGGCTCATTGGCTTCCCTTTACTGCAGCCTCTAACAGGTGAGCTTCCCAACAGACCAAAGCGGAGCTGGCCCTGCCTCCTGACTGCCCCGTGCCCTGTGGCCCTAGCCATTCAGCCTCTCCCACAGGCACAGGGACCGTGCCAGGTCTTCATCTCAGACAACGTGTGGCACCTTTCTTCTGCTCGCCAGCTCTGGGGAAATGGGCCTGGATGGCAAGCTCTGGGTTGGTGGTTTTTCTTGTTGAGATAAGTGAGTATCTGGTCCCTGTAGCCACCAGCCGAATGGCTCCTGATAGTATTCTCCTCCACCACCTTGTGCAGGAGTTTCTCTGGGGTTGGAGCCAGAAAGACCTCATTCTCTAGTTCCTCTCTGAGATGTCAATGCAGCCTGCAGTTGCCGGCTTGGCTCCTACTGATGAGGGGGTGAAGTTGGAATTTTACCCATCTCCACGGGATCCCAACACCCATCTGGCCCACACCCAGTCTGCCCACTGTCCAGCCTCCCACAGCCCGGCCTCTCTGTCCAGCTGCCCGTCTGGTGAGGTGATGATGGCCGCCCCCTTCTTTTGCCACCTCCTCTGTAACATGTGCTTATTGGTGCTCCTGGCACACCCAGCACCAACTCTACCATCTATATACTTTGCAAGGGTGAGTTTTCTTTCCCTGGACTCCCTTATGTCACATCCACAATGTCCCCTGTCCCCCAAGCTGTGGTTACCTGTTGTGACCTTCCCGATACTGTCCCCACTCTCTCATGAAGAAAATCTCAGAGCCCCACCTCTGTCCCCTCCATCACTGACCTGGCATGTCCTGGTCACTGCAGGTATCTTGCTCACCATTTGAGAAGGAATATGACAAAGAAGAAGAGACTTAAGTTCTCAGTTATACCAAATGCTCCTCAATGCTCCCCTCCTGGGGTCCCCGTCACGCTCTCTCTACCCTTTCCTTGCGGATCTCTCAGGATACAATTCTGCTGTCCATGAAGGATGGGCTGTTTGGCTTCCTACCCAGACTAATTGCAGGAAAGTTCTTTTCCCTTCCTTAGGTTGCCAGAGGATTGGCATTTTTCAAGTGGATATTGAATTGCAACATGAATTTGATAATAATAGCTGACTTTCATTGAGAGTTTCTTATGTTCCACTCACTGTTCCAAGAACTTTATATAGATCACCTCAATTTAGCATCAAAACAACACAATGAAGCAGGCATTCTCCCATTGCCATTGGCAAAGCTAAGGTAGAGAGGTGTTATCTCAGTTGCCCAGGTCTCCGCAAGTAAGCAGCAGAGTTGGGTAAACCGTTAATAACTGGATTGGCCTGGAGTTGCCTGCAGAGCTGCGGAGTGATGAGAAACACAGTTTTCTGGGTTTCATGTAGAAAACCTAATCTTGGTGTGTGAACCTTGAATTTGAGAAGACTGAGCCCCTCAGAGAAAGTGAGAGAGTAGAGAAGTCAGTGCTGCGTGTGGTCCACATGCATTTGCCGACCAGCTACGTCCCCACACTGAGCCTGATTTCGAGAGAAATCCAAATAAAAATGAAGGACACTGTGCACGCCCTTGGCTTCACATGCTCCCCTGCGGGGCAGCAATGTAAACTGGTGTCTAGATCTCTGGTTTTACAAAGATGGGTCTGTGTTCACTCGTTTCAAGATGATATATAGCTTTGGGGAACCTACAACGTAAGAGAAGGTGGCTGGGGGGTTGGCCAGGGCCACAAGCCCAAGGTGGCACCTCTGGCTGGAAGAATTCACTAGATTTTAAGTTCCAAAGGGACCTGGTATTAGGAAATGACTGGCTTTGGGTCAAATGGGGGCCCAGCCAGGGACTGAAGTCCCCAGCTGGGGCCTGCACTGGATGAGAGGTGAGAGGAGGGAACTCTAGCTGGGAGCTCTGGGGAGGGGTGGGAGGTGGGATAGAGCACAAAGCAGGCCTAGAAGGGGCAGCTGCAGAGAACGGGGGTCCTGAGTCACTCAGGCAGGCGCAGCCATTCCTGGGGGGAGGCGCCATTCCTTACAAAGAGCTGGATTCATAGCCTGTCTCTTGGCCCCAGTTTCCTTCCCGTGAAGTATTGATGGTAAGTATTGACTTCGGTAAGTACGCCTGAGCAGTACCATGTAGTTCCATAGCTCACACATCGAATTGAAAAAGGCAGAATGATAACAGCCATTATTATGAATGTTATGCATCACTGAAAACATTATTATAAATTATAGTGGATTAGTGATAATATTCGGTAGCTCAGGCTCAGAGCAGCTCAGGGCTGGCACAGCTCTCAAAGGTCATCCGATCCAGCCTCCCCTGATGGGTATTAGAATCCCCTGTTCAATATCCATGGACTGTGATTAATATTATTACAAGCAAGCGTGCGTGATGGATTTCAGCATTCACCCCAGGCTAGGAGTGGCTCCCTGTGCTCCAGTCAGACAAGGGCCTGATGGCTACGGCTCCACACTCCTGTCGGCTCTTGCGGACCCAGCATTCCTGCCTCCGGAGTAACCAGAGCCCAGACAGAAGGCAGCTCCCACAGACTCCTGTGGCCAAAATAGTGGTGGGACTCTAGGTGCAGAGCCAGGGCCCTGGCTGGGGTAATCTCAGGGCAGGAGGCAGGGTGGTGGGGGGTGCTGTTCCCTTGGCAAATCAGCCCTGGTGTCTGTGGCTCTGAGAGAAGGGCAGGAAAGGAGCAGAAAGCACATGGCAGCCTCAAGCCCCTGATGCTCCTTTATGTTCTGAGATCCACAGTCCCAGCAGCAGCTGAAAGGACCCGGAACAGTCCAGACCTCACCCTTGGGCTCTCTACTCATCTGCTCCCCAGTCCTTGCTCACCCTTCACCCTTATTCCAGGTCCTGGCCAAACAGCCAAAACCTAGCAACCAAGACTCTGGAATGACACAAAAACTTCCTCCAGAAACCTCCACGGCTTTCCTTCACCCCTTTGGGCTCACAGATATCCTCCCTCCTAGGATGTAAATGTTCTGGTGCCAGGTGAGTCACCTGGTGAGAAGCTGGCTCTACTGGAAAGGCTGAGAGGAGGCCGAGGGTCCCAACTTGAGTTAGGTGGGGAGCACTTTGCAAGGGGTGGTAGGATGACCCAGGGCAGCCCACTGACCAGCCCTCTCCACCTCTCCTAACATCCAGGTTCCCTCTAACATGAACACCATCCACCTGCTTGAGGTGACTAAAATTGGGTCCCAGTTTGGTCTTTACTTCTGTCTTTGTTTGTTTTCCTCTTTTTATTGATTTCAGAGAGAGGAAGGGAGAAGGGGAAAGAAATAGAAACATCAATGATGAGAGAGAATCATTGATAGCCTGCCTCCTGCACACCCCCTACTGGGGATCGAGCCTGCAACCCAGGCCTGTGCCCTATCCAGGAATTGAACCGTGACCTTCTGGTTCATGGGTCAATGTTCAACCACTGAGCCACATCAGTCAGGCTGATCTTTTACCTCATAATCATCACATTAATCCCGAAGGGAATGAAGAAATGTCAGAGAAGTGTTTCACCCTAGACTGGGGTCAGAGGAGGTTGGCTGGAGGGTGCATGGCTGGGCAGGCCAATTAGGTAGAGCTGACACTTCCCAGTTGCTTCAGAGAGAGCTGTGAGGTAAGATATGTTGTCAGGGACAGTGCACCCACACTCATGAAGAGCTTGGCTTCCATGTTGAAGGTAAATGGAGCTGACTGTGAGTCACCCCAGGATCTTGGAGGAAGTTGGGAAAACCTCACCAGCAATCAAGTAAAGGGGCCCAATTCTCCTTTGATCTTTACACTTTTAAGAGATTTTATGCAATTCCACCTTCGGAGGAATCCTGCAAACAGCTTTGTATTGGTTCAGCCTTCGCCTATTGGGGAAGCAGAGGCTGGGGTTTTCTTGGGACGTTTCCTTAAGCCATAGGGCTTTCCATTCTCCCTGAGGTTTATGGGAAATGGGGCCTGTGCCAGTCATACAAAAATAAGATACTCTCGCCCGAGCCCCTCTATCTTTAGTTCTGGGTAGAAAACAAGATGGTGGGGCTTAAGCAAGAATATCGAATTCCAGAGTGGTCAACTGAGGCTCATTCCATGCATCAGCCTTCTCTGCAGAATGGTGAGAAGGAACCCTAGCAAGAGACCTTTGAGACAGGCAAGGTCAGCAGCTGAGCTAGAGCGACTGTACACATCTCACTGGTCCAAATACATTCTTTCACGTGGATTTACCACTCCTTCCATTCTGTACCTAAAATCTCTAATTTATGCATCACTGCTTTCCCAATTTACAGATTTTCCAAAATGAGGATAAAAGGTGTTTGGTCCCACACACCCACACCCTGTCAAATTCTTATGGAACAGAATCTTCTGACCACAGAAATGAAGTTCCCTCACTCCCCACCCCAATTCTTAGCCATGACGGTGAGGGTTGGAAGAAGGCAAGGTTGAGAAGACTGTCAGAGTTGGAAAGAAAACATCCACACAGGCAGGAGGAAAGTCAGGGCTGGGTGAGGTGGATAAAGAATATAAGACCTTGGAGAATTGAGGGATGGGGCTGAGAAGGGTGGCTCTGCCAGGAATTCTCCGTGGACATGAGGCTTTGCCAGTCCTCCAGGGCTAGGCCAGCTGGGACTAGGGTCAGACACCATCATCTACTGTGGGCTAAACAATAGAAAAGGGGTGGGGGAGTGAGAGGGGTCCAGGCAAGAACAATAAGGAAGAGGTGAGGGCAGAATCAAAGAAACATAGGACCCAACTGCAGATCCAGGGTATGGGTCCAGCCCACCCACTACCCAAGTCTAGGAGAGGAGAAAGGAACAGAGGCCAGGACAGGACTCCACCTGGAGTGTCCTTGTAGGCCCTCTTCTTCCCAGTGAAGCCCCAAGCAAGTGGGGCCTACCTAGGGGTTGAGGTCCTTTCCAGGATTCAAGTTTTTCCCATATGCTTTCAGGCTCTTGTTCCTCCGTGGGGGAAGGTAAATACTCCTGACCCCAGGTAGGAAGAGAGGTGCAGTGAGAAATCATGGCTGTGTCTACACCTGCATTTCAAGGTCTAGTGAAAGAAGGAAGGGCTGGCTTCTCCATGAATATTGGAGGCTCAGTGCATAGCCTCACCCATCAAATCCATTTGTCTCTCCCAGGAATGGCTGGACACTAAATGAGTGGAGAATAATTCAGGGTGATGAGCTCCACACATGCCAGGTTATTTCAGGGTAGACTAATCTGCTATAGCTAGTCTCTTTGGGAAGAGATTGTTGCATAGAATGGTGGAGTCTTTCAGAGGCTTCTATAGAATCTGGATTGGCCTTGAAGCAGCTAAGGAGAGGACAACAGGACGCTCCCCTGTTGGTTGTGAATCACCATGAATAGGAAGGTTCTTCGCAGAACCCTAAGAACTACCCAAACAGGGAAGGGGGACTGGTGCTTGCTATTTAATGAAGAGTCTGGTAAGCATCTCATATACTTTGTTAGTGCTCATAATCCTTACCCATCCTTGTGACCTAGAGGTTAGAGCATCTGCCGAGAAAACAGGCACAAAGAGGTTAAATAATTTTCAGAAGTTCATATAACACATATGGGGAGAGCTGGGTGGTAAATAACTGGAGTTGTTCCTAAGCTACCTAAGGAGCAGGCAAGGACATTATACTTTCAGCTAATTTTCTGGAAGAAATGTGAGCAATGAGAGTTGAGAGAGTAAATATAAAATTTAAAAATGGGATACATGGGGAAATGTATTGAGCAAATAGTGACCTCTCAGTGCCTGCCCCAGTGCCTCATGGTAAGAAACGGCTTCTCCTAAGGCCCTCAAACTTTGTCCTGACAAACAGGGCATCGAATAATTCCAAGGTCCCTGTTGGCTTCGTTTTTGTCTTCTACAGTGTGGGGTTGGAGAGAGCAGAGGAGTAAGATAGGCCTAATGAGGCGAGTGAACTGCATGCCCTCTCATTAAAGGGAGTTGAGTGTTTTTCCTGGTTTCAGTATCATCTGTAAAATGACCAAAGTATCTACCTCCAAAGATCATTGTGTTTGCAAATTTTAGAACTATGCATAGCTATGCAAGTAACCCATAAGATTTGAGAAATCACCAACTCACGATGATTAATGATGTGGATCCATGATAACACTGTTATAAAATTATAGGATTTTATGTATTAGGAAGGCCCAGAGTCTCAGGATTAGAAAGATCAAAGGTCTCCAAATAAGCCTGCCTCTGCGCTTAAGTATCCTGACAGGTGGTACCAGTACACATGATTCCATACTTTTAAGTCTTCCAAGGAAAAGAGCACATGAGGAATCCATGCCCTGTGCGCCAATGAGCTCAGCACTGGATGGTTTTGGCTCTAGGGTTGTACAGACTCTGCCATTCCTGTTCCTAAAAGACCCAGAGCTGCTACAGAAGACAACTCCAAGAATATTCTGTGGTCATCATTGGGGTAGAAAAACAGAATGGGGGCTCCAGCTGGGGTAGGGATGCCTGTTCTCTTGATAAATCAGCTCTGGTCTTCATGGCACACTGGGGGAAACTGAGGCAGGGATACTGGGAAACCTCTGAGGTCCCAGTAAGAGGATGTGTTCTGCTAGGATTTTCACTACCAATTGTGAGATCCAGAAAAGTTGCCCACCACTTCCCAGGTGCATGGCACAGGCCAATGATGGGATACCAGTATTTTCACAGTCTAATAGGGACAACCACCCCCACCCACCAATAATTTGTTCCTTAATTCTCCCTTTATCGGAATTCCAGGGTTAAAAAAACAAGGTTATGAAAATAGTATCTCGCCGAGATCGGTTTTGCTCAGTGGATAGAGTGTCGGCCTGCGGACTGAAGGGTCCCAGGTTCGATTCCGGTCAAGGGCATGTACCTTGGTTGCGGGCACATCCCCAGTAGGGGTTGTGCAGGGGGCAGCTGATCGATGTTTCTCTCTCATCGATGTTTCTGACTATCCCTCTCTCTTCCTCTCTGTAAAAATCAATAAAATATATTTTAAAAAAAATAGTATCTCATAAAGTTCCAGGACCTCAGTACAAATCACTCCCACCTCCTTCCTAATGCCCTGCCATTGGGTGGATAAATTTGTTCTTGCCCTATTACAGTGTAAATGCTCAGAGGAAACTCTGCCAGGTGTCTTATAAACCAACCGGTTTTTAGGTCCCAGATAGCGATGAGCATTATTCAAAGGGGTGTGTGGGAGGACCAGGGGACGCCCCTATACAGCCCCCTGCCACTCTCCCTCCATTCCCATTTCCATTCAGCACAGACACCACCTCCTTTGGGTGGGAAAAAATTAAAAGGGAGGCCCAAACCTTTACTTCTGAGTCAGCACACCAGTCACAAGTTTCAGGAGGCAAGAATGACCTGGAGCCTTTATTATATGTTTCCACTTCACCTCAGAGCTGAGGGGCTTTTTGAGGCCTGGGTGACTGGCCAGGCCTTCTGAGCCCTCCAAGCCTCCTTCATGGAAGGCCAGCTCTGAGGAGCAAGATTGTGCATAAAAGGGGGAGAATATACCCATACGAAAAGCCAAGTTTCCATGTTGATGGTAACTGGAAAAGCCTTTGGGTGAGAGCTGAGCGCTGGGACAAACTAAAACTACAGTGATGAAGGGACGGGACCCATTCTCTTGCCTGATCTGAAAACCCACAGCTCACAACCTCATCCTTTCTACTGAGGAATCACGTGAACCTTGGCTTTGGGGGAACCATGACCTGTAAGGACTAGGCTTTTCTCCTCTGCCTAGAGCTCAAATCTCCTCCCTGCCAGGGAGTATACAGTACTGGGTGTCTTGAGAGGAAAAGAGGGTGACAAAAATGCAAACCAAGTCCCAGAGGCTGCCAGCAGACCCTTTTCCAGATAGCTGAAGCCCTAGCAGAGCCTTGGAAGGAAAGAGACAGGGAAACGTCCTCCGGGATGGCTGCTGCTAAAAAGGTTGGCTTCCTAGTTCCCAATCAATGGCGGTGGGGACAAAGACAGTGCCCCCGTATTCTTTGTTAGGGCTGGACCGATGATCACCAGCAGCCTTCAAACCTGCGAAAGTAAAAGAAAATTGATACACAGTAAGGCAGCGGCCAGCAAAGTTAAAGCCACAATAAGGAATGTGTCGCAAGACATTCACATAATCATGCCTGTCCTCGCTCACACTGTGAATTGGGCATGATTACTTTGTCACTTTTCAGGTGAGAGGACACCCTCCAAAGGGCTCGTGTGTCTCCCACGATTACCTTAGACAGGAGACCTTGGGCTTGAGAATGAGCTCTCCTGACCCCTGGTCTGGGTTCCGCCATCCACAGCAGGAAGGGAGGTGAGAAATGGGGTGGAGAAAGAAGCCATAGAAGAAAATACCTCTATATCAAGAGAGCGAGTCAGTCCTGGGAGAAGCCGGCAGGGGGCGCACTGGTCCTGGTTGTACTGTAGTCTCTCAGGGCGCTCAGATGACCTCTCACTTGGGATAGAAGAATGGACGGACTCCTTCTTCCATGAAGGAGAAAACACGGAGGCAAAGGGAGAAATGCAAAGGTGAGGACCAAGGCAATGGAGCAGGGTCACGAGGGGGGCTTTGGGGTGCTCCTGTCAATGGCCCATCTGAGTGGGGAGAACCAAGGTAGGACCCCAGGTAGCAGAGGTTCCTGCCAGCTCCCCCTGCCCTGAGTGAGCCATTGGGGAGAAGGGGGAGGGCACCCCAGTTCCCATGGCCATTGGGCAGCTGGTGCCAGGCAGCGGGGTGGCCCGGGGTGCCGTGTGGAGAAGGCAGCTGAAGGGTGCGGCCCAGGCAAAGGACCGGGTTGGTTGGGGAGCTCCCAGCAGCCCTGCCCACCGCCCACCCGCAGGACAGGACCCCACACTGCGAGGGGGAGGGCAGTGGTCCTGGGCCACGACTGCAACCAACCTGGGGTGAGGGATAGGGCGCCCCGGTTTCCACATCCTGGGCCTGGGGGTTTCCTGAGTCCTTACAGCAATTCTTATTTCACTGGGGAGCGTCCCCTAAGCTGGTTTACCAACTGAATCAGCGAGAGCCATCGTGGAGCGACCCACCCGCTGCCGCCGCTGCTGGAAATTAACTGCCACTGCTTCTCTGGCCGTTGGCCACACCCACTCCCAGGCCTCGTCCAATCATAGCCCTTGGGGGCGGGGCCTTCCAGAAAGTTCCACAGCCTCCGGAAGGTCCTGGACCAGCCTATTCGTGGGGGGAGGAGCCACCTTAAGTTCTTGGAACGCAAGGGCTTCTGGGAAACCCCTGGGGCCTAGGAGGGAGGGCATCATCTGGGGAAGGTGGTGAAGTTGTGGGAGGGGAGTCCCAGGCCTGGGGGTCCTGGGAGGGTCACCTGGGGAAGGTGATGAGGGTGTGGGAGGGGAGTCCCAGGCCTGGGGGTCCTGGGAGGGTCACCTGGGGAAGGTGATGAGGGTGTGGGAGGGGAGTCCCAGGCCTGGGGGTTCTGGGAGGGTGGGCATCACCCGGGGAAGGTGATGAGGGTGTGGGAGGTCAGCCAACGGCCTGGCCTTGGGGGGCAGAGGCCGGGTGCCGCCTGCTGGGAGTGCTCCTGCTTCATGTTCACCAGGCCCTAACTTAATCCCAGGCACCTGCAATCCTGAGCCCTCACTTCCATTTACCTCAAAGGAAAGCACTATCCAGGAGGCACTGCCTAACTCATAAGAATCAGGGGCCCGGGAGCAATTCAGACTCTCCTGATGCCAACTTCTGACATTTCCCCACCAACCAAAGACCTCTCACTAGAGAAAAATGCTCGCGCAGGCGCAGCCAGCTTCTGGGAGCCCAGAACCCTTAAGGAGGGTTTGCCATTAGGTACCTGTTGCAGGGCCTGAGGCCTGGTTCCCCAGGCACCAGAATCCAGCCAATAGAAGAAGGTTGCTGAGCAGATGAGAATGCCCCTGACCAATGAGAAGCGGGGAAAGTCTTACAGACTAGTTGTTGGAGTCCCATGTGTTAATATTTATTGGACACTTATTTTGAAAGACTTTTTCCTAGAGAAGTTCAAAATGCATCTTCATATTTTAGCATTCGGTATTATATTTTGAAAAGTAGACATAGAATTCATGTTACATAAGATTCCTCATTTTAACCGTTGTAAAGTGTACTATTCAATAGCTTTTTAGCACATGCACAATGTTGTATAACCGTTGTCACTAATTCAAGAACATTTTATCACCCCCAAAAGAAGTCCCATACACCTTAAGCTGTCACTCCCCATTCTTTCCTCTCCACCTCTGGCAACCACTAATCAGCTTTCTGTTTTGATGAATTTGTCTATTCTGGACACGTCATGTAAATGGAATCAAACAATATAAGACCTTTTGTGTCTGGCTTCTTTCACTTAGCATAGTATTTTCAAGGTTTGCCTGTGCTGTAACATGTATTGGTACTTTATTCTTTTAAGGCTAAATAGTAGTCCACTGTATAAATAGACTACATTTTGTTTATTCATTCATGTTGATAAACATTTAGGTTGTTTCCACTTTTGGGTTATTATGAATAATTCTCTATAAAATGTGTATACACTTTTTGTTTGTTTGAACCTATATTTTTAATTCTCAATAATTAGGAGTGGAATTGCTGGGTCATATGGTAACTCTATGTTCAACTTTTTGAGAAAATGCCAAAATATTTCCCACACAGTTGACGTACCACTTTACATTTCTACCAGAAATGTATGAGGGTTCTAGTTTCTCCACATTATCATTGATACTTGTTATTTTCACTTTTTAAAAAAATTAAAGCCATTATAGTGGGTGTGGAGTGACATCTCATAGTGGTTTTGATTTGCATTTCTCTTGTTTGTGACTTTTCTGAACTAGTTTTGTACAGTTTGTATCCTTTGTCATGTGTCGTCATCAAAGTTTGTTCTGTTAGACTAATGGTCAGCTAGTGATTCAACAGAAATTTCCTTGAACTCCTAGAACTAAAAGAAAAAATATCCCAATTCTTTGCAGATGGACTGTGTGTATGTGTGTGTGTTGGGACATGCATCAACACACAGCCAGACAGCTGAGCCTTCACTTCCTGCTTGTGCAGAGCCTGATGGTAGGCCAGAGGGAAGCATATTCTCGGGTCTTTTCTGAGCATGTGCCCAGCCTGCATATGTGCATGGCCTTCTAAATTCCCAGAAACACGGGGCAACTTTGCAAACTCCTACTCCCCAAGCATCAAAGCCTTTCCTCCAAGGCTTTGGGGCTGGTCTATTGTTTTCCCCAACTGTTCTTCTTGCCTGGAATACATTGGCCTTTAAATGTTTCTGACAAACTCTCCCTAGGTAGCTGCCTCAACCCTGGGAATTTTTTAGGTGAAGTAAGGCAAGCCCTTTGAGACAGTTCTTCAAGGAGCCACCAGACAGGTCAAAACAAAAGCGCAGTTGTTTGAGAACAAGCTCTGTTTTGCTTCTGCTGATACCAGGTACGCACTGGGAATGCTACCGATTTGCTGTACTGTCCATGACAACTGGGGCGTGGGAGATGGTGCCAGGTAAGTTAAATTGCCTCGCTTACTGAGGCTCATCTGGTTTTCCTTGATTAATCATTTACCTGCTTACTATAACATTTTGACATTGATATTAGAACTTAAAAGTGCTGTGGAATAAAGAAATTGAGATACTTATAGGGTATAAATACAAATTTTTATTCTGTCTTAGTTGCCAATTTATAGAAAAGTTTCAAGAAGAGTACATGAATTCCTATATATGTTTATTCAGATCTAGTCATGGTTGTTACCATTTTGCTACATTGTCCTCATTTTCATTCTCACTCCCTCCCTCCTCCCCTTCCTCCCTCCCTTCCAGCCTCCCTCCACGAAGTTGCAATAACTTGTGCCTGTTTATGCCTTCATAATAAGGAAAATTTTTTATGGAAGCATGGAGTTACCAATCAGGAATATTAATGTCTGTACAATATTATTATCTAACCAACAATTTATATTCTAATTCCCCCTATTGTTCAAATAATGTTTTGTAGCCTAGGATTCAATCCTGCATCATCCTTTTTAAAAATATATACGTTTTTATTGATATCAGAGAGGAAGGGAGAGGGAGAGAGAGAGATAAACACATCAATGATGAGAGAGAATCATTGATTGACTGCCTCCTGCATGCCCCATACTGGGATCGAGCCCACAATGCAGACATATGTCCTGACTGAGAATTTAACCATGACCTCCAGGTTCATAGGTTGACCCTCAACTACGGAGCCATGCTGGTTGGGCTAACATTGATATCCTTAAAGACTACAGCATAGTTTAGGATGTCCATTATTTGGGTTGGCCTTGTGCTTCCTGCAGATTAGATCCAGTTAATGCAGTTTGGGCAGAAACACCACTTCAGTGATTTTTATCCTTGTCAGTGAAATACATAAGGGGGCCATGTGTTGCTTTGTCTCATTATTGATCATGCTAACATTGATTATTTCATTAAGATGTTTTAAGCCAACCAAAACCGGTTTGGCTCAGTGGATAGAGCATCGGCCTGCGGACTGAAGGGTCCCAGGTTCGATTCCGGTCAAGGGCATGTACCTTAGTTGTGGGCACATCCCCAGTAGGGGGTGTGCAAGAGGCAGCTGATCAATGTTTCTCTCTCATCGATGTTTCTAACTCTATATCCCTCTCTCTTCCCCTCTGTAAAAGATCAGTAAAATATATTAAAAAAAAAAAAAAAAGATGTTTTAAGCCAGATTTGTCCATTATAATGTTACTAGAGGCCCGATGCATGAAGATTCATGCAAGAATGGGCCTTCCTTCCCCTGGCTGCTGGCATCGCCTTTGCTCTGGCCAGAGCCGCCTCTCCCCTCCAGCCCAGAGCCACCTTTCTGCCTTCCCACGCTGCCCTGAGATCCTGAGTGGCTGGGGTGGTGCAGAACACCTGCATCCCACCCCGCCCCCAGCCACTCAGCACCTGCCATCTTTGTTGGGTTAATTTGCATACTCACTCCTGATTGGCTGGTGTGTGTCTCAAAGGTATGGTCAATTAGCATATTACTCTTTTATTAGGTAGATTTTTTTTCTTTTATACTTAATAAGAAATGTTGGGAGATACTTAAGAGATGGATAAGTATATTTCCCTCATGTTGATTTGGTTTTATTCTTTGAATATGTAAAAGAGTAACATGATTCTAATTTAAAAACATAAAAAATGTATAATCACTGAACTTTTATTCAGTCTCCTAGTCTTTCCAGCCAGTTTATTTGCATATATGTGTGGAAAGTGCTACATTTTAAAAATTTTTTCCTAAATGTTAATGGTTATTTCCTCCTAGTTAATTTTTACATACATTTATGTTTTCTTGTTTTTAATCTGAATTAGATTAGCTAATGTCTTATCTATATTGTTAATTTCCAAAAAGCAAAGATTTTAATTTATTGTTTAGATTTACTACTTTCCTGTTCTCTCTCTCAACTATTTATATACTTAGATTTATTATTTCTTTCCTTGTGCTTTTTTTCTTTTGAGGAAATTCCTTTTTTGGTTGTTGTTGTTTTTGAGGTAAACAATTGATTAAATTATTTTTATTCTTCTATCTTTAGAGATACAGGTGTTTAGGGCTCTGAAATTTCCTCAAATCACTGCTTTAAATATAATATGTGGGATACTGGGTGTTCTGGTTACCCTTTTTTTTCAGTATCCTCTATTTTTTGTTTATATTTTATTATTACCCAAGGTTGTTTAATAAAATATTATTTTTAAATTCTAGTTGGAAGGGCATCTTTAAAAATATTTTTTCATGTGAAAATTGTTTCTTTAGCTTTAGTGAGAAATACTTGACACACAAGAAACTGCACATATTTAAAGTGTACAGTTTGATGAATTCTGACATTTATAAACACCAGTGAAATCATCACCATCACCACAATCAAGTTAGTGAATATCAGGTAAACCCAAGTTTGTGTCCCTTTGTAATCTTTCTCTCTCACCCTGTATTCTCCTCAGCAACCATTGCCCTGCTATCACTGCAGGTTAATTTGCATTTCATAGAATTTTATATAAATGAAATAATGTAATATGTATTCTCATTGTCTGGCTTCCTTCATCAGCATATTTATTTTGGGATTCTTCAATGTTTTAGAGTTAATTTCTTTGTGTTGTAGAATAGAATTTCATTGTATGTATGTGCAATAATTTATCTATCAGCTGAGTATGAGCATTTGTGTTATTTCCAGTTTCTGGAAAATACAAATAAAGCTGCTAGGAACATCAGTGTACACTTTCATGGACATAGGCTTTCATTCCCCTGGATAAATACCTAGGAGTAGAATGACTCGGTAATATGGCATGTGACTATCTTAAGAACTTTCCAAAGTGACTGGGCTTTTACATTCCCAAAAGCAGTATATAAGTTTCATCTTCTCCACATTCTCACCAAAATTTGACATGGTCATTATTTTACATTTCAGTCATTCTGAAAGATGTGTATTAGTAAACCACAATTAAAATCTTATTGTGATTTTAAGTTGTTTTCCATAATGACTTTTTATAGTTAGTGTCTTTTTATGTGCTTACTAGAGGCCCGGTGCACGAATTCGTGCACGGGTGGGGGCCCTCAGCTTGGCCAGTGATCAGGGCTGATCGGAGCCAGCCAGCTGAGGGGAGGGACCACAGGAGGTTGGCTGTGGGAGTGCACAGACCACTAGAGGGCAGCTCCTGCGTTGAGCATCTACCCCCTGGTGGTCAGTGCACATTATAGCTACCGGCTGGTCATCCGGTCATCCCATCATCAGGTTGTAATGGTTGCTTAGGCTTTTATATATATAGACTAGAGGCCTGGTGCACGAACTCATGCACGGGTGGGGTCTGGCCGGCCCGCTCCGATTGAGGCTGATCGGGGCTGATCGGGCCCAGCAGTGGGGAGTGACTGTGGGAGGTTGGCCAGTCGGCCCGCCCCCATTGGGCTGGTTGGCCAGCCGCAGTGCACGTCATAGTGATGGGTCGTTCCGGTCACTTGGCTTTTATATAGAGAGATTTGCCATTCATATGTCTTCTTTGATGAAGTGTCTGGTAAATCTGTTGTTTTTTTCTATAAATTTATAAGGTCTATTTTATCAAATTTTTAGAGTTTTTATATATTCTGGATATAAATCCTTTGTCAGAAATGTAATTTATAAATAGTTTATCCCATAGCTTATCATTTTATTCCCTTAAGAGTATGAAGAAAAGAAGTTTTTCATTTTGATGAAGTCTAATTTATCAATTTATTCTTTTATGGGGCATGATTTGGGTATTACACCTGAAAATTTTTTGCCCTAACTCAAGGTTGCAAGTGCTTTCTTTAGAAATTTATGCTTTAAGATTTTACATTTAGTTGTGCAATCTATTTTAACTCAATTTTTATATATGGTGCAAGGTTTAGATGGAAAATTATTATTGCTTTGCATATGGATATCTGGTTGTTTTAGGACTGTTTGTTGAAAAGATTATCCTTTCTCCACTGAATTGTCATTGCACCTTTGAAAATTGTCCATGTATATGTAGGCCTACTTCTAGACTCTATTCTGTTCCATTGACTTATTTGCCTATGTTTATGTCAGTCCTGCACTGTATTGATTACTATAACTTTATAATCAGGCTTGAAGCCAAGTACCATTAATCAAAGTTGTTTTGACTATTTTTGGTCCTTTGATTCCCATATGAATTTTAAGGTCAGCTTTCCAAAAAGCTCTGCTGACATTTTGGTTCAGAGTGTATTGAATATAACTGTAAATTTGAGAAGCTATATCTTAACAATATTGAGCTTTCTAAATTATGAACATGGCATATCTCTTTATTTATATCTACTTTAATTTCTCTATTCCTATATATTTTATATTTTATGCTCTTATAAATACTATTTATGTAATTTTAATTTCCTGTTGTTCATTGCTAATATATAGAAATAAAATTGATTTTTGTCTATTGTCTTTTATCATGAAAACTTGCTAAATTCACTTATTGGTTCTAGTAACATTTTTGTGGATTTCATAGAAATTTCTGCATAGAAAATTATGTCATCTGAAAACAAAGGTAGTTTTTTTTTTGTAATCTGGATACTTTTTATTTCTTCCAACCTTGTCTTATTGCTCTGACTAGAATCTTCAATAAATATTGAATAGAAATAATAAGTGCAAACTTCCTTATCTTGTTGCTTCTCTTTTGGGGAAAGTATTTAGTCTTTCTCTATTAAATGTAATAATATTTGTAGATTTTTCCAAAAATACCCTTTATCAGGTTGAGAAAGTTCCTTTCCATTCCTACTTTGCTGAGATTTCTTCAGTAATGGATGTCATGTTGTTGTTTTTTTTCTAGATGATTTTTCTGAATCCATAGAGATGATCACATAGCTTTTATTTGTGGTTTCTTATTGTATTAAATTATATTAATCAATTATTTTAATTGTTAAACCAACCATGAACCCCTGAAATAAATCCCACCTGGTCATGAAATATTATTATTTTAATATTTTGTTGTATTTAATTTCACTTGCTAAAATTATATTAAGAATTTTTGCATCTATGTTCATGACAGATACTGGTCTTTAGTTTTCTTTTCTTATACTCTCCTTGCCTGAGTTTGTTACCAAGGTTATCCTGGCATCATAAAATATGCTGAGGAGTATTCTTTTCTTTCAATTTTCTGGAAAAGTTGATGTTAAATTGGTATTATCTCCTCCCTGGATGTTTGTTTGAGTGTACCTGGGTGTAAAGTTTTGTAGGGAGCTGCTCTAGAGGTAAGCCTCAGATTGACCTGTGGCAGAGCCACAAACAAGTCCCAGTTTAGAGGGCAGAGCCCTCTTAGCATAATTAAGCTTGACCTTATGGCCACCCCCTAGTTCCTTCCTAGGTAGCTAATGGGCTGTGGGAGATGCAGCAAGTGCTGCCAAAACAAGTGAAACTCACAAGAACATTGTAACTATGTTGACCATTACCTTGTTTTTCTCTGACTATAAAATAAAGGCTCAGCTTGCCGGCTGGATCCTTCTCTGTGGCCTCATCCAGGCACAGGAGATCTACTGAGCCCCATCTATATTCTCTTTGTCTTTTCTTTAATCCTTCACCACCCCTCCTCAGGCTCACCCAACCCTTGGCTGTGCTGGCATGGCACAAAGTTTTTTGTTTTTCTTCCTGTTTGAAGGTTTCTAATTATAAATTAAATGTAAAATATAGACATAGGACAATTCATGTGATTTATTTCTTCTTGCATAGAGTTTGTGTCTTTCAGTGAATTTGCCCATCTTATCTAAGTTGTCACATTTATTTGGCATAAAATTGTTCAAAATATTTTCCTATTATCTTTTAATATTAGTGGATCAGTTCAAAATATTTTTATTTCCCTTTTTTATTTCTTCTTTGATTTGCAGCTTACTTAGAAGTATGTTATTTCATTTCCAGATATATGAAGATCTTCAATTATTTTTCTGTTTCTGATTTTCTTTTAATTTGATTGTGTCCAGGAAATATATTTTGTATAATGTGAATCCTTTTAAATGTATGTTGACTTTATTTGTGGCCCAGAATATATTGGTAAATATTTAAGATGCACTTGAGAAGAATATATATTCTGCTGTTGTTGAACTGTTTTATAAATATCCACTAATTCAAATTGGTTGATTGTGTTAAAATCTCACATCTTTACTGATTTTCTATTTGTTGTATCAATTATTGAGAAAGGGGTATTAAAATTGCCAACTACAGCCATGGCTGGTGTGACCCAGTTGGTTGGGCATTGTTCTATGCACCAAAAGATTGCCGGTTTGATTCTCAGTCAGGGCACATGTCCAAGTTTGGGGCTTGATCCTCAGTATGAGGCAGCCAACTGATGTTTCGCTCTCACATTGATGTTTCTCTCTCTCCTTCTCCCTTCCTCTCTCTATAAATACCAATAAAAAGTGTTTTTAAAACATTTCAACTACAGGCTCTGGCTGTTAGCTCAGTTATTTAGAGAATCAACCCAATATGCTAAGGTTATGTGTTTAATGTCTAGTCAGGGCACATACAAGAATCAACGAATGAGTGCATAAGTAAGTGGAACAACAACTCAATGTTTATCTCTCTTTCTCACTTCCTTTCTCTCTCTCTAAAAATAAATAAATAAACAAATAAGTAAGTAAATAACTTTTTCACCTACAACTTCTCCCAAACTCTTATTTTTTAGCTCTTGAATCACTTTGTTTTAAACTTTTCTCCTAAATGTGGAAGAGATTGAAGTTTTGAAAATCTATTTCTTTTGCTAGACAAGTTAGTCTCATTTATATTTATTGATATGACTAATATATTGGATGTCAACGCATACCATCTTATATTATAATTAGTCTATGTATTGTGTTATTTTTGCTTGGTTCTCTATCTAAATTGTCTTTCTTGCTCTTTTAAAATATTTCTTTGATATTTGCAATAATACATATTCTTGCTCTCATAGTTACTGCTTTCTTTTAAGATATTCCTATTTTCTTTTTACTACCTCGATTGTCAATTTTAAGTGGTATTGTTTGATCCCTACCTGTTCCCTATGCAATGAAGACATAAATCTTCTTTCCTCTTCCTGTCTCCCTTTTTGGCTCCACTTTTAAGTTGCGATATTTCTACTTTGTCAGAACATACGACATTTACACGTTATTTTTTACTCTTGTACTGGCTCCTTGTTGCAATTTTAGATCTCCACTTAAATACACTGCATGCGCACCATCATTCTTTTGCCAAAATGTCCCTCCCCCACTCCCCCACCCAGCACCTCCTCTTAACTGGATAGAATGTATGCTCCAGCCGGTTATCCAAGAAGGGCTCATGTGTACAGCACTCTCACTCTCTGCATATATGATTTGCTTTTCCATAGGCTTGACAATTGAGTGATTGCTTTGCTGCATATAAAGTCCTTGGTTCACAATATATTTCCTTTTTATAGATTACTTGAAAATAATGCTCCACTCTTGCTTTCAGGTTGCTCTTGAATACCCTAATGCCAATATAATTTCCATACTCTCATATGTATCATGGGTGCTGTAACTAAAGGTCTTGAGTATTATTTCTCTGTCTCTAAAGTCTAATAATTTTATTTCCTATGTCTCCAAGTTGATCATTCTCAGTCAGTTTTTCTAGGAACATGGTTGGCCTTTACATAAATGTAGGTTTTCTTTTTCTTTTATAAAGGGTCCTTGAATCTCTTAACAATATTAGTTCTGCTCCATTGTTTTCTCAAATTTGCAATGTTCTTGAATATGTGGGAAGGGATGAGATACAGCGGGAAAGTGAAGGGATTAGCTTTTGATAGGGGCACATAACTTTTGACTATGATGGGCAGGAAAGCAGAGAGTGTGGACATGGACACTGGTGGGGAGATGTGGATGGTGCTAAGGGAACACTCTTCTAGTTGCTTTGAATTTCTCAATGGTAAGGAAGCAAGATCTAAGCTAGCTCTCGAATTCCCATGACCCCCTTCACCTAGACAGAAGAATGGCATTGAGAAGCAAACTTAGATCTGTGGTCTGAATATGAATCATTTATCAAAATCTGTGATAAGACAATAAGTCTCCAGCCCTCTTACCTGGTAGAAGACCTGTAGGTGCTTCCTCCTGGGAGTTGTTCATGTGCAAATGGGATGGAAACTGCACTGATGGGATATGAGTGAAGGGAGGGCCAGGCCCATCGCTGTCAGGAGACTGGAGGGCTGTCTGTAGAGCTGGTGGAGGCCTGGCCTGTATTGCCCAAGGAGCCATGAGCGAAGGATAAATGGACACGGGGTTTGAGCGAGTGTCAGGAAAAGCTTTAAAGGACTGGATAAAGCTGTGTGTGAGGTGGTGAGTCCTCTTGCCCAGGCAGTATCCATTAAGTCACTAATATGATGATGTCAGGGATGTTGGGTTGCAGATTCCTGGGTCAGCAGAGTGATTGCTGGATGGTCTCCATAGCAACTCCAAATGGACCATTCACCTTCTCTCTCTATGCAAACTCTGCCAACAACTCTTGTCCACTCTACCTTTAACATATATTCAGAACCCAACCATTTCTAGTTTCCTTCATCTGAATTGCTCGGAACCAAAACATGGCTTCCTTGCTTCTGAGTTATTCCATAGCCTTCGGGTGACTTCTCTGCGTCCTTCTTGGTCCCCACTCCCCTACCCCCGTCCATTCTCAAAACAGCAGTCAGGTTGATCCTGTTAGATTATGTCAGATAATGGCCCTCTTCTGTGTCAAACTTCACATGCCCCAAAGTCCCGACAGCGCTGCTCATCATCGAGTGGGACCTGCCTCCCCACCAGCCCCCCAGCCTCTGACTTCATCCCCCCTGTGCCCTCCCGCAGCGTGATGCTCTGGCTGAGAGGCCTCCTGGCTCCTCCTCAGATGTGCCAGATTCTCTCTCTCTCTCTCTCTCTCTCTCTCTCTCTCTCTCTCTTCCCTCCCCCCCCACCCCCCCGCGGCCCTCCAAGGTTCTTGGCAATTTCTTCTTCCTGGAACAATTTCTTTCTCCTGCCTCGGAGACTGAGAGCGCGCACTTTTTCTACCTCCTCCTCAGACTTCATTACCCCCTGAGAGAGGCTCAGCCTATCTACCCTTTATTTTATTTTTAAGAAGCACTCCCGGCCTTCCACCTTCCTTTATTTCTCATAATAGTGCTTATCGGCTACATGGTGTGTATTTAATTATTTGTGAGTATTCGGACTCCTTTGTCTGCTTTCCCACGGCTGCTCTCCCGGCGCCTCGGAGAGCCGGGCGGCGGCGGTGCTCAAGAATATCGGTTACCGGGGAGAATGAGTGAGTGGGCGTGAGTGGGACCAGGACAACGAGACGCCCCCGGAGCTCGTCTCCTTCCTCTCGGAGGGAAGAGAGGCCCTCGGGTTTCTAACGTGATGGGTTTCACATCTTACTGTGTCCCGCTCCCCGCACCACCAGGTGCGCACCTGCAGCCCCTCACCCCGCACAGGCTGTGCGGTGCGGCTCTTGGCGGTCTCTGAGCAGCAAGTAAAGTGGGGGCGGGGGAGCCAGGGTCCCCAGTGCCACCCACCTGGTGGTGCATGGAGCATCGTTTTCCGTGGGTGTCCCCCAGCAGAGCTCGGCACAGCCTGAACCGGAAGCGAGCGCTGGGTACAGACAGAGACCCAGGAGGAGCCCTCTGGTTCTGCTGAGAGCAGAGGAATCGGGACTCCTAACACTCAGGGCATGGGGTGTCCTCAGTCTCTTCTTCCCCTTTTTCTCCATTCTGTGTCCCCCGAGGGAGTCCGTGCAGGAGAGACAGGGCTGGGGGTGAGGGATAGGAGCTGTGTTCGGCCTCAGGGCGTTCCTCCTCCTGTAGCGGGCCGGGCTCCTGCCACCTCTCCTTCTTTAACCCGGGGTCAGTGCTCCTGCTCTCCATGAGACCACAGTTGTCACGTCTGGGGCCAGTCCAGGAGCCTGGCTTCGGGCCCCCCACCCCCACCCCCGCAGGAACCATCTGGGCAGGCCCTGCCTAGCACCCCGCCCAGGTCCCGGCCTCCTCAAATGAGGAACTGATCCCCCCCCCCCACCCAGGTCAAAGTGCAGAAGGAAGAGGCAGTGAGTCACTGGCCTTCTAAAAACTGACCTGGTCCTGGGTCAGCTATGACAGCCCTGGATGTCGAGGGTGGGGATAAGGTGGAACTCAGGACGGGGAGCAGGGGTGGGTTGGGGCACTGAGATCTGGCCTTGGAGGACTGTTCCCGGGCTGCGGGATGGCACATCCATGGCACCCGTGTTGAAAGATCGCAGCCCTGCTAACCTTTCCTGACTGATCCATGAAGAGGAAGATTCTTAGCACTGTAGACAGGAAGCCTGTGTGTCTTTACACCGCCCGCTCAAGCACCTCATAAGTGCTATGCCAATTAGTCCCCACTAAGCCTGTGGCATGTGTAGGCACCCACTTTTCAGATGAGTAAGCTGAGGCAAAAAGAGCTTAACAAACCTCTGTGTCAGAGGTCCTAGTCCTGGTAAGTGATAGGGCCCAGTAAGCCTTCTGTAAACCCATTTGCCTCTATTGGAATTGAATATGCCTGAAAATGCCTGGATTCCTAAAGTCCTGAATCTAACACGTGGGCCAAGAACTGTAGGTGGCAGAGGCCAGCGGCTGTGGAGGAAGACATAGAAATCTGAACAATTCACATCCAGGGACTTGCTGGGGAGAAGACACTCTGCCCACGTCATGAGAAATGAACGAACTTGGCCCGTGCCCTTGAGGTCTTCACAGGTCTCCCCGAGGAGCTGGTCTCTGGTTGACAGAGACAGGTGTGTTTTTCACCCATCTGCCCGGCCCCTTTGTGCTGAGGCACGCCCTGCCTGGGGGAGGATGGATAGGCAGAGGACCGGAGAATTCATGGGGTCTCAGGGTTCCCTGCTGCATGCCTCACTTATCAGAGAAGGTGACCAAGGCCTTCAAAGGGGGAGAGATTTGCTTTGAGTCCAACCAGGATCTGTCAAGACTGGCTGTTTTTCCTGAGAATGAGGCTGAGGGGCAAGCTCCAGCTCTGGAGTTCGGGGGACAGCCAAGAGAGTGAGCAAAAGCGGGGAGTGAGGGCTGCCCAACTCGGCATGATTGAGGAGAGGGAGCTTTACTTGGTGACCTCAGTTCCTTAATTTGTAAAACAGCAGTGGAGAAAGATTTAGCTCAGGGGCTGTGTATTTATAAAGTGAAAAGCACTCGGTAATTAAATACATAACACGTATAACTAAAGAAGTGGAAGTGCTAAGAGTCTCAGTTACACTAATTATATGCACCACTGAGCACATTGTAATCAATTACATAATAATAATAATAAAAATAATAATAATATAAAGTTAACCCTTGAACAACGTGGGGGTTACGGGTGCCACGCCCCCTGCTCCCCACATGGTCAAAAATCCAGAGAACATTTGACTCCCAGAAAACCTAACTGCAGTTGCCCCTCAGTATTGTGGGGGGTTGGTCCAGGACCCCCTGAACACCAATCACAGATGCTCAAGACCTTCTAGAAAAAGGCCTCGAACAATGCACACCATCTGCCCTTCGCATGCACGGACTCCCACTCGCAGACGGAAACACTGGGTTTAATCTGTGGTCGATTGAATCCGCAGATGCAAAGCCCAGGGATAAGAGGGCCGACTGTATATTTATGGAAAAAATTCCCCACGTAAGTGGCCCGTGCAGTTCCAATCCTGTTGTTCAAAGACCACCTGCCTTGAGTTCTAGCATCTGGGGACCAGCAGTCAGTCCTCAGAGGCCCTCCAGCCCAGGCTCCTTGCCTTACCTGCTGCTGGAATTCCCTGCTCAGTATGTGCCCGGAGCGCTGACCTTCTCCTGAGCCATGACAGCGTGCGTTCACCCAGGACTGGAAGAAGGGGCTCTCGTGGCCCCGCTCCTGGGCCCGGGTTGACCAGACCCATCCCCTCCTAGGCCTGGAGCACAGGCAGGCTCTGCATCCGGGTGGTCTGTGCTCACCAGGTGAATAGGGAACCAGCTGTGGGTGAGGGTGCTGCTGGGAAACTCCATGGTGTCCGCTGTCCTTTCACCCCAGCACTGCGGCAAGGGAAGGAGTAGGTGAAGGGGCAGCCCCATTTCCCAGGCCCAGGAGGACTGATCCTGCCCAAGCCACTCGCAGTGTAAGCCCCCACCTACACTGACCTGTGAGGACAGTGTATTTACTGCCTTGGCCTAACCGTGCAGGGAGCTAGGTATTCTACTCCTACTTCATGAATCACTACCACTGCCACCCCTACACACACACATACACACACACACACACACACACGCATGCACATACATGCACACACATACACACACACACACACGGGCTGGAGTGGCATTGAAATTGGTGAGGCCCAAGTGCCTGGAACAAGGGCCTTGTCTGCTAGAGTTTGGTGGTACCTCAGTCACCATAGACCACGTGTGGTGTCTGATTCTGCATTTCTCAGACACCGCTGTCCAGAATGGATGCTCTGTGAGGTCAGTCACTGGTTTGGGACATCCATGGCTTAGATCCCTGCCCTTCAGTCTTCTGTCAGAGCGGCTACCCCTGCCCTTCCGTCTTCTCTCAGAGCGGAGGTGCAGCCCCTTCGCCCTCTCCGCTTGGTCTTGGGCTGGGAATGGTTAGTCCGGGGCCAGGGAGCTGGGTGAGAAGGGAGACCCCTTCACCCCATCTGATCTCAGACCTGCCCCCTCTGTGCGCTGTCCCTGGCCGGCTACATTTAGCAAGCATAACTGGGAAGTAGAGCGACTGGGCCCTCCAGCCCCTCCCCTCTGAGGCCTCTGGAGGGCCTTTTCCTTACAACCTTTAATCAAGTCTTCCTTTTCTCCCGCAGCTGACACCAAAGGCCTGGTCCAGGTGGGGGAGGCGGTACGGCCCTGCACAGAGGTCCTATTTTCTGTTCTGCCGTCGTCCGGTCCAGGGGTTATGGGTCTGTCCTCAGAGGCATCTTATCACGCTGTGAGAAAGCCCATGTAGGTGGGGCTGCTCTCTGATGTGATACAGCCAAGTTCTAATCACAGCACGCGGCTGCTCGTCTGAGTGTGCAGGAGTGCGCGCCAGTGCACAGACTCGTGTGTGTGTGTGTGTGTTGGTGTATGAACAGAGCTCACTGATCACTAAGTCTCTATCGAGGGTGCAGCATGTGCCAGGCCCTGGCGGTCTAGGTGCAGGGCACCTGCACTGAAGCAGAAGGGCGGGCTCGCTGTGCCCGGGGAGTGCGCATTTTAGTGCAGAATCAGTAAACGGCACGTGAGGTCATTTCAGTGAGAAATGCTGGAGGAAAGGAAGCAGGCGGGTGCACAGCAGCTGCAAGGGCAGGGGTGGCTCAGGGTTGTCAGGTTAGGCCTCTCCGAGGAGACAGGAAGGTCTGGAGGCCAAACACCCCAGGCAGAGGGGACAGGAAGGACAGCCCCCTGTGAGGGGGTGGGGTGCTCCAGGCAGAGGGGACAGGAAGGACAGCCCCCTGTGAGGGGGTGGGGTGCTCTGGGCAGAGGGGACAGGAAGGACAGCCCCCTGTGAGGGGGTGGGGTGCTCTGGGCAGAGGGGACAGGAAGGACAGACCCCTGTGAGGGGATGGGGTGCTCCAGGCAGAGGGGACAGGAAGGACAGACCCCTGTGAGGGGGTGGGGTGCTCCAGGCAGAGGGGACAGGAAGGACAGACCCCTGTGAGGGGATGGGGTGCTCCAGGCAGAGGGGACAGGAAGGACAGACCCCTGTGAGGGGGTGGGGTGCTCTGGGCAGAGGTGACAGGAAGGACAGACCCCTGTGAGGGGATGGGGTGCTCCAGGCAGAGGGGACAGGAAGGACAGACCCCTGTGAGGGGTGAGGGTGCTGGTAGCTGGACAGGGTGTGAGGTCAGAGATATCAGCAGGGACCTGACCCTGAAGGGCTCAAGGCGGCAGACCGGGGACTCCACAGTCAAACTCCCTAGGCCCAGTTCCCTACTGTGCCATTTACTAGCTGTGTGACTTTGAGTGAATTACTTAACCTCTCTGGGTCTCTTGGGCCGGGGGGAAGGATGTGGTAATGACAGTAACTTCTTTAATGTATGTAAAGGGCTTAGTACAGTGCCCGTCATAGGTGCCATATGTGTCTGCTGTCCTTTGTAATAAGTATTTGCTATTATGATCAGCTTTATTGTTATATTTTTTAAAAAAGAAGCACCTGATCAGTATGGCTCAGTGGTTGAGTGTGGACCCGTGAACCAAGAAGTCACGGTTCGATTCCCAGTCAGGGCACATGTCTGGGTTTCTGGCTCAATCCCCAGTAGGGGGTGTGCAGGAGGCAGCTGATCGATGTTTCCTGTCATTGATGTTTCTCTCTCTCTCTCCCTCACCCTTCCTCTCTGAAATCAACTTTTAAAAATGAGCTTAGATTTTAAGGGGTGTGTGTCTGTCTCCTGGGACAAGGTCTAGACTGAATATTAGGGGAGACCTGAGCCTTACTCCTTGTTCTGTCTTCAAGTCCCTGTGTTCAGTCCCTGAAGGGCGTAGCAGGACTGTCCTGTGGGACCCCACCTAGACGCTGGAACAGCAGTTGGCTCTGAAGGGTGAGGTCTTAATAAGAAGATGGGGTTGTTACCCAGGGAGTGAGTTCAAATCTCATCCGAGAGGGTGTCATAGGCCAGTTACAGCGCAGGGGACACATCTGTGCTCTGGAGAAGGGAAGGGGGGAAGGCAGAGGGGAGGGAGGAGCCTGGACAGCAAGGCTGGCCTCCTGCAGGTGTTCTCCTTGGTTTTGGTGCCGCCATGCACTGTGGGGGTGGCTGGGATAGTAGTGTGAACGGCTTAAGTCAGGGGCCACTGCCTATATTTTCCTCTGTCATGTGAGGGAATTGCTTGACCTGACTAATCCCCTCTTTTCTAGCTACTCCCCTCAAAACGGGATGCTGCCCCATTACAGGGCTGGAGTAAACAAGGGGAGCATCAGAGATGTGGCATTTGAAGGACAAGAGCAGGGTCTAAGGTGGTCGTGGGGTAAAGTGACAGTCCCCTCTTTACCAGCTGGAGGCGGAGGAGGAGCTGGTATTTGTGGCCAGATTTCTTAGGCTGTGGCCACCCCACTCTGGGGAGGACAGCCACCAGGAATGCCTGTCCCTGTCCCCAGCTGGATGGAGGGAGGCACTGGCAAGTTGTGCATATTAATGAGCACATGGACACCCTTACCGTGCACGAGCGTCTGAAACTTTCAGCTAAGTCCCATTCTGTAAACCAAACCATGTGCAGTGCACTGTGGCTCATGCTGTTTAAAGACGCCCTGCCGCGAATCCTTTTGTGAAGCAAACATCTCTCCCCCGATACTTATCAATACTCACATTTAGGTTTTCAGAGGACAGGAGTCCCCGTGAGTTCCAGTGTGTGTGCGTACTTGAGCACCCGCATTCATGCTGGCACAAAAAGGATCCGTGAATAAAATGTTCACTTTCTCTCCCAGGCTTTGTTGTGCTATGTTACTGGGGAGAAAAAAACAAAAACAAAACACTGTTCCAGCAAAGGGCAGGCTCTGAGCAGCTCAGAACTCTGTCTTCCTGGCATCTGACTGCTCCCCAAGGTATAACGCCACGTGGGCCACCTCAGGGCGAGGCAGAGAGGAGCTTTAATAATCTGGGAAAGTGGGAAATCTGCCTGCTGCCTGGAAGGGGGTGAGGAAGGGGAGGCAGACGTGGAAGTGAAATGGAGTGACTGGGGTTCTCATGGAATTCATTCATGGATCGCATTCCCCCATCAACTGTTCATCAGAGCATCCAGGGACCACCGTGGTCTGCTTCCACTGTCTGCAGGTAAGGACAGTGGCTTGATGTCCCCTGGTGGATCCTGGCTCCTCCCTGGCACCTCCTGGTGCCTCCCGCCCACGCCTCTGAACTCCCCAGCCTGCTGCAGGCTGGTGCGGGGCCAGCGAGGCGCTCTGGACAGACTCCCTCATCATTTATTAATGCTCCCTGGCCTCTTCCCTGAAATAATTAGGGTCGGATATTTTCATATCATACAGTTAATTGCCATCTGCAGTGCGTAACAAGTCAGGGCTCTGGGTAGCAATCTGGAGGCCCATCAAGGGTGGTGGACAGGCATGAGTCACTGTGAGGGCTGCCACAGCTGGGGGTGGGAGGCGGGGAGGGGGCCAGCAGTGGGAGGTGGGCGGTGCAGGGGTTCCAGTTTACAGGGACAGGGCTAAGAAAGCCTGGTTCTCACCACCACAGACACCCCCGGATGCCCCAGGGAGGGCCCAGGAGCACGCGGATTCGGGATCAGAAGCCCCTGCTCTAGCCCTTCTGTGTGTCCTAGAAGTGGAGGACTCCAGTGTGTGTGTGTCTGTGTGTGTGTGTGTTTCCATGTGCATGTGTGTGCATGTGTGTGTGTGTGCATGTGAGATTTGTTGAGCGGGACTCAGGAGAAACTGGGAGGGGGTGAGAGAGCAGGAGAGGAGGAATCTGGGCCAAGATGCCACTTCAGGTGAGGACTAACTGCCTGATCCCAGGGGAGTTCTGGAGCAAGGATGACCCAGCAGGTTGTTCCATCTTAAGACAAAGGGGCTGGTTCTCTGTCCTGACAGTGTCATTAGCCCCAGGCCAGTCCAGGGAGGGGTGTGATGGACCTGCTGGGCACCTCCCTGGGGAGCGGCTCCTGTCCTGTCAGCCTAGGACACCCCATTGGAGAAGGTGGTTACAAGCCACTGGCAGCTAACTCTGCAGCTGCTGAGGGGGGAGGGGGCTGGCGCAGGAGGTCTGGGGGCACCAGTGACATCTGATCCTCCTTCCAGGCTGAGAGAGGCCTTGCTCAGAGGGGAAGCTGGTTCCCTCCCATGTGGGAGAGGGAGGGGCAGCCTCAGGGGCCTCCTGTAGCGCAGAGGGTAGCAAGCTGATGGGTGAGGAAGGGCTGTTAGCTGGGATGTGCTTGGTGCCTACCCGCTGGTGCCACCGCATGACCCCTGCTGCTCAGCGAGGAAGCGCCCGGTCTAACTGCCTGTGGCTGCACGTAGGAGGCTCCTCTCACCCCCCTCTCCGGCCTGGGCTCCCTCCACCAGACAAAGGCTTTTTGGGGAGGTATTATCCTTGGGGGTGATTGACAGAAAAAGCAGAGAGGGGTTCATGCTTGGTTCTCGGTCAGAATGCCAGGGTGAAGGTCCTGTCCCAGCCCTGTTAGGTGGAGCAGGGGAGAGGAATGCAGGCCGAGGGCAGGGCTCGGGCGCCAGAGGGATGGCAGGAGAGGCTTCCTCCCCTCCTCATCCACAGGGGCAGGCCGACTGGGGGGGCTAGAAAGGGCTGAGCCAGGGCTGGTGACAGCGGCCCTCTAAAACCCAGAGAGGCCGATGAGTGCAAAGGAAGTGTCCCCCCCTGCTCCGCTGCACCCCTTCCTGCCCAGCTCATAGGAGAAAGGGAGACCCCCACCAAGGTGTCCCCTGTGGCATGAGTGATGTTGTCTCTGTCCAGGGTGCACCCCAGAAAGTGAGGTGACCCTGGGGGAGGCAGGGCAGTGGGGGGAGAGCCCTGCATGTGACAGCTCCTGGGCCAGCCCAGCCTGGCCAGTAGAATGTGCGTTGGGGAGGGATCTGGGGAGCGAGGGGCCATCAGCAGGGCCCTCGGATGGGCCCGGGCTGAGTGTGGCCTGCGGACAGAGTGTTAACAGCACTGGGTCAGACAGCTGCCCTGCTGTCTGTGGGCTTTCAAAGGAGGGAAAAGCATGACTCAGGTGCTTCTTTCTGCCTGCAGACAAGGCGGCAGCGGCCCACGGTGGGCCCTTGCCCTGGGGGTGGGACTTGGTACCCCCCTAAAACAGCCTGCCCAGCCCCACCTGGCCTCCTTGGTGTGCCCCACCTCCCAGGGGGCAGGATACATACGGGCTTGTTCCTCTGTTGGGCGGGAAAATCCAGAAAATGGCTGGGCTTGGGGAAAGTGCACTTTGGTTGTCATCAGTGGGAACGCCAGACTATTTCTGGGGAAACAACTAGGCTTCACCTTACAGGGCACAAGCAGAGTGCACGGAGTGTGAGTGCTCATGGGAGTGAGTGTGAGTGTGAGTGTGAGTGAGTGTGAGTGGGTGTGAGTGGAGTGGGTGTGAGTGTGAGTGAGTGTGAATGGGAGTGCACATGTGAGTGGGAATGAGTGTGAGTGGGAGTGGGTGTGAGTGGGAGTGGGAGTGGGTGTGAGTGTGTGTCTGTCTGCTGGAGGCCAGGGCGCACTCCCCCATCCCAGGAACACAGAGCCTGCCTGGAGCGGAGGACCAGGCTCAGCAAGGGCAGGTCTGACCGCTCTTCTGCTGTCCGCCCAGCTCAGAGCTGGACTCTGTGGTCTGAGGGCTGGAGAGGTGAGCTAGGTGGAGCATGTTTCAGGGTTCAGGCTCTCTGTTTACTCAGAGGAGTCCCACTGGGGGTCAGGCCTCAGGGATTAGAGAAGGGAGGCAGTGGAAAGCCCAGTGAATGGTCAGGGAAGGCTGCATGGAGGAGGTGGAGCCTGAAAGTAATTCTGAGGCATGTGAACTGGGAGGGAAAAGGAAAGAGAGAGTGGGAGGGAGAGCAATGGTGCCAGCTACGTGTGGAGGCAGGAAGCAGAGAGGGACGTCTGGCTGGAGGAAAATCTTGCCCAAATAAGCATGACCATCATCAGAGCTAAAACTAACTGATCACCTACTGTGTGCCAGGCACCATTCTTAGAGCTTTACACACTAACTCATTTAATCCTCGCAACAGCCTCGTGTGGCAGGTGCTGTCATTCCCACCTTATGGAGGAAGAAACCGAGGCCCAGAAACATCAATAATGGGCACGAGGTCACTCAGCCAGCGAGTGGCAGACTCAGGGTTTGAACCCATGCAGCCTGGCTCTGGGCCTCTCCTCCTCGCCAATAAACCTTTCTACCCAGGTTAGCACACATTGAGCGCTATGTGCCAGGCACCATTCTGAGCCTTTTATTCATGGAGTCCTCATTGTAAACCTCATTATATAGATGAGAAAACTGAGACAGACAGTTTCCCATAAGATTACTAAAGGTCACGCAGAGAGCACTGTCAGAGAGAGATTTCTCAAGGTCATGCAGAGAGCACAGACAGAGAAAGGTTTCTCAAGGTCATGCAGAGAGCACTGACAGAGAAAGATTTCTCAAGGTCATGCAGAGAGCAGGGGAGCCCGCACTGGCCCCCAGGGGGTCTGAGTCTTCTGTGACCAGACCACACATCCACGTGAAGCGGTGGGGAGATGGGGTGGGTGAGGCCTTGGCTGTTGTACTTGACCCTAGGCACTGGGAGCTGCTGTGCAGTTTGGTCACTGAGAGGGAAAGAGTCTTGGGAAGAGGCACTCAGCTGGCACATGTGCCAAGGGACCACTCATTATGTGAAGGCAGGAGACGCAGCCAGAGACGAGCTTATTATGGGCACCTGAAGCCCTTTCTGGGAAGCCCACTCACCCAGGGGCTGGGCAGTTTTCTAGCTGGGGCAGAGGGGCTCTCTCCTCTGTCCCTAACTTGGGTGCCACTCCCTGGGACCTTCCCAGGCTGGGAGGCAGGGGCAGGGGGCAGGGCCGGCTTCCTCCCCTGGCTCCTGTGGCCTAGTTTCCAGGTACCAGGCCAGGCAGGCAGGTTATAAATATCCCCCAGTGACAGCGAGGCCTTCACTGTGACACAATGCGGATTAAGCTGGATGTGCAGCCGCAAGGTCATTGGCATGGCTGTAGCTCCAACTGCTCTTGGAGGGTTTAGGTGAGGGGCTGCCAAGGAAGCCACAGCGGGAGGAGGGGGGCAGGGGCCTGAGCCCCAGGTCTTGCCCAGCTCCGACTTTTCCTCCCAGGTGGTCCAAGTTCTTCACTCCTGTTCTTCCCTGCCCTGTCTCCCTGTACCCTCCCCAGCCCTCATCTGCCCTCCCCAACGCCTGCCCTCAGTGGTTTCCTCAGCCCAGTCTGGGCCTGAAGGACCTCAGCCACCGCCTTGGTGGGAGGGTGGGTTATCAGGTAGGGAGTGGTTGTCAGGTGGGGAAGGGCTGTCAGGTAGGGGGATGGGTGGCCAGGTAGGGCAGTTCCTGGCCTGTCTACCTTCTGCTCCTGTCACACCTCCCTCCCAGCCCCACCCTCCCACCCCCTTTTTAAGTGAGTTGGCCAGTGACTGAGTTGACCCGGCAAAGGTGCGCCCAGCTCCCTGGGGACCTTGCATGTTTATGTGAAGCCATGTGCATTCTGCTGTTTTAACAGGAGGAAAGGCCAACTGGGAACTTCAGAGTCTCAGGGTGAGGTAGATAGATGCCCTCTAGGATGCGGCTCAGGAGGGCAGGTGAGGTGGCCAGGCTGCCGCCCAGCTCTCGGAGCTTCCTGGCTCTAGGCAGTGCCCTCCTCTGGCAGCAGCTCTGGATTTGGTGCCAAAGGAGCTGGGGGCCCAGGGACCAGGATGGGGATAAGAAGACTGCGGTTTAAGGAGGTGGGTGAGGGGTGGGGCTGTGGCATCTCCTGCCCCGTGGACTGTGAGGACATCCCAGCAGAGGCGAGTTTGGGGCAGAGACCACAGGCTTCGATGGGACCACAGGCCTACTGAAGTTCAAAGGAGTTCCAGGGGGTGGGGCGGGTGGCTGGACAGTGTCTGCAGGCACTTGGCACCGTGCACACCCTCTTCTCTGTTCCTTCTGTATCGTAGGAGCTAGAGAGTGTAAGAGTGACATTTCCCAGAGTCCCATGCTGCTGGCATTCTGGCTGCAATGTCAGTTTTGCCCACAAGAGGCATCACCATGTGCTCTGGACGGTGCCCCGGCCATTTCCTCTGCTGGGGTATTGGCACTGAGTGGGCTCCGGTCAACCTGAGGATTTGCAACAACTGTTGTATCCATGTTGTCCCAGTTCCCTGGGTACAGAGCAACTCTGGCAACGTTGGGGGTCCTAGCAGTGACAGCAGCTGGTGTCAGGTGTGCAGGTGTGATCTTCAGCCAAAGCCTAGTAGTGGGCCCTGACTTCCATTTGTCTAGCCCCTATGATGATTTTGTATGTCCCTATTTCCCTTACTTACTTACTTAATTAATTAATTTATCTCTCCCCTCCCTCCCTCCCTCCCTCCCTCCCTCCCTCCCTCCCTTCCTTCCTTCTGTGGACGAAAGGGGCCACATGCTAATCTGATGTACACGCCGGTCTTGCAAACTCAGAGACCTAAAGCAGTGGTCAGCAAACTCATTAGTCAACAGAGCGGCAAACCGCAGCTCGTGAGCCGCATGTGGCTCGCAAGCCAAGGTTTGCGGACCACTGACCTAAAGGAACCAAAAGGATGGTCTGAAGTGAAACTTTAACTAAAAGCAGCTATGATGGGTAGTTACCTCCTAGGCCAGTATCTTCCCTGACAAGGGCAACCTTTACCTTAACTGAGCCTATCTGTCTTTTTGCATCTATGATAACATATCCTTAAAATATCTGGGTGACTTGTAACTTCCCTTTGTCCGGACCCCTCAGGGCATAACCTAATGTGCTGGGCGCCAGGACAGACACCACAGATTCCTTCATTGCTGTCATGTTAATTGTTGACTGTTGGCTATCCTGCGCCCACCTAAGTATGTGTCTATCATTTTACTTTTTATCTAATCCAAGAGGTTTCACCGCTTTACTTTCTCCCATCTCTCTAATCTATCACCAATGGATTTCATGTAACCCACCTATGCCCCCTCCTTTGATTGCAATGTATAAAAATAGATGAAAAAAAAACGCATTCTGGAGCATTATACCAATCTGCTGAAATTTTGCTTCCTGGCAATTATTGTCAGTTTGGCTCAAATAAACTCACAAAAATTCTTTACAGGTTTGAATGTTTTTACGTTAACCCTTCTTTCCTTCCTTCCTTTCTAGGAACCTCAGGTATTTTCTAAGTGGAATGCTGATTGACATGGGATGCAGCTGGGGCAGGTGGGTGCTGGGCTGAATGGCGGAGAGCTGAACTTGGGTCTGATTCAGAGGCCAAGGTGGACACTGAGCCTGGTGTCTGTGATGAGGATGTAATGTAAGGAAGAACAGCAAACCACAGGTATTTGGAGAGCTGTCTGGGTGGTCACCTGGTAGAGGCTGTCTGGGTGGTCACCTGGTCCTCCGTGGCCCAGTTGCTGAGGATGCTGGAGGAGAGATGGTGGCGAGGGGAGGCAGGGTTTGCCACCCTAGAATATGACTTGCAGGACACTGATTATTTTAAACTGGTTATTTTTAAGAAACAAAAGACTCAGAAAGGAGCTTTGACCCTCTCTCCTTACCTGCCTATGGGGATTCAGATAGAAATACCTAATTAAAAGGAAGGGAGCTGTCACCGTAGCATAATGTAATCTCAGTGTGGCAGACAGAGAGGAAGCTGCAAAGTTTGTGTGTTAGACTCCCTTCTGTACCCCATTGTTTCTGGGTAGCCCAGCAAGCATGCTTACCACCTGTTTGCTCTCTCATCTACCTGGGAATTGCCTGCTTTCCCTTCGAAGTCCTAGTCTCATCTCCCTCCCCTGAGACCAGAATGGCATAAAGTGTCAGCCAGCTAGTGTATCTGGGGTCCCATATTCTGATGGAATCCCTGTGTGTACATATGTAATGAATACGGCCATTTCCTCCTGTTAATCTGCCTCACGTCAATTTGATTACTAGAGAAGCACAGGGATTTAGGAGGGAAGAAGGAAAGGTATGTTTCTTCCTCCACAGAGGAAATCCCAGCATAGCCTTTTCAAAGACAACCTACTCCTGCCCTGGTTCAGGACCAAGGCCTGGTCCCTCCTGCAGAGTGGAAGGGAATGGGAAGCACATTCAGGCAGAGCTGACTGGGACACAGCAGGGCCAGACTGCAAACAATTCTCCCACACCCCACACCCGGGAGAGGGCGCAATGCCCATGAGCAACCCCCTCAGGAAGGCGGCTGGAAAAATGCACCAGGTGTCGAGAACATTCCCTGGGGGACTCACCCAGGTTATCCTGGCCCCACGGGACTCATCTTCACCATCTCTCTGCCTCCAGGAAGCCCAGATGCAGGTCACCAGGAAAGAGGAGGTGCTGCAGCAGGTGGCTCAGAGGTGAGGCCCAGGCCCTGGTCCTGGCCTGCCTGCCTCCTGAGGCCTGTATCCACGGGGAAGGAAAGGCTAGGTGCCCCGGAGAGGGCCCAAGTGCCTGCCAGACCACATGTGAGCACACACACTCTGATGGAAGAAGACAGATAAAGACTGCGAGAGGCCAGGAGACCGGGAGTGCAGCCTGGCCTACGGCATTGTTCCTGCTCTGGCTCCTGACAAGCTGACTGGTCTAGAACCAGCAGTCGCCAACCTTTCGGACCTCACAGACCATTGGTTGGCGACCGCTGGTCTAGATGCCCTTGTCATAGAGCCCTCCCACTGCACTGGACATGTGAGCTCCCCACACAGCCCCCCACTGTGTACATTCCCCATCTAGAAAGTGGGGTAACAGCAAAACCCGTGCACTGGATTAAACCTCAGGGTTAAAGGTCTGGGGCGTCAGCAGTACCAGCATGTACGTGCCTGGTAAAGGTGAGCTGCTATTGGCGCTACTGTTATTAATTAAACCCATGAATCAGATACTGCCCTACCTCTCCAGTGTCCACAGCCAGTAAAGTCAGAGTGTTTAAACATGTTTTTACTTTTTGTTCCTAAGACTCCAAACCTCACATCTGAGGTCAAAGATTAAGGCTCAGTGTTCTCACCCAGCACTGGGTGGCCATCACAGCACAGGTGACCTTGCCCGGAGTTGGTGGGGGCAGCCTTGCCATCTGTGGGAATCATAGAGTCTATTTGATGAATATGGCTGCCTGTTGAGTGACCTACAGCACAGCCCCACTCGGCCCTAAGTGGGGTCATCATCACTCCAATGTTACCGACGGGGAAACTGAGGCTCAGCGAGGCTGAAGAGGCAGCTAGTGAAGCAGCTGAGATTTGAACCTAGTCTGTATGGTCAGAGCCATGGGTACAACCACTGGATGCACTGCCAAATGGAGCAGGTGCCTCCTGGGGCCCTCCTTGGGAGTGTGAGCTGGGTCAGCCCCACCTCCCACCTCTCCCCGCCCCTCCCCACCCAGCTCCCGCCCCAGGGCAAGGCAGACGCGGAGTTACTGTGGATGTGCAGGGCTTTGCTCCCCACCTGGCTTGGCTTGATCATTCTGGGTGTTTTTGATTTTTCCCCTCCTCTCTCTCTTTAATCTGGCTCCAGTACCGTTCACTGACAGGCAAGTCCCAACTCTTTCTGTATGAGGAAAGGGCAGATGGGCCTGGGCTTGTGCTGGGGCAGGTGGCCACTGGGTGGCGGGCCTTCCCACAGCAGATCTGCGGGAGGAGCACCAACCCCTGGGCCAGCTGTTGGGCTCCCTGGGAGAGGAGCAGGGGGAGCCAGCTTTCTCCCCTGGTGTAGACTTGGAGCCACCTACCGTGACATGAGGGCTGAGAAGTGACCGACTCCACCCATTCTCGCTCAGCCTGAAATCCACCATGCCGGCCACCATTGTTTCAGGTGGCGAGTTGGGGAACATAGACAACATAGCTCACAATTTTGAATTTGAATGCTGTTTCCCTCAATTCTTCTGCCCGATCAATTCCTATTGCCCCACTTGCTACCATAAACGCTCACTTTACCTGCTCGCTAGCTGTCCTTGTTCCATCTCCAAACTTCTGTCTCGTCAATGCTGGTGGTCCTGGGAAGCAGTGTCCAATGGCCACAGAGGCAGTTAGTGAAGGGGCCTGTGAATTCCCACCAATCACATTCTGGTTGCCTAGGGCCCTGGGGGCTGGGGCTGGGCTAGGTCATTTGAACTAGAGCAGAGAAGAGCCGCTTGCCCCAGACCTCACAGTGGACGAGAGACCCCGGGGTCTTGCTGACTTCCAGAGCCCGTGCACCTTTATGTCAGCGCAAGGACACGCTATCTTCCCAGGGCAGGGTCTCTCACAGACTCTCCAGAGGTGGATTCCTGGACGTCCCCTTCCTGAAGGATCCAGGCCGGATGCAGCCTGGGCCCCTGGCCAGTTCCCAGCTGATGGGAGAGGCAGGACAGGCAGCCAGGAACCTCATAACTCATGCGGGTGGACCCTGGAACGCTCCCCACCGCACCCAACATCTCCTGGGGGCTCACCGTGCACCGGGTTGTCCTAAGGCTCCGCAGGGGTTAACCCTCTCAAAGCCCCACCAGGTAGGAACTGTCACCATCTTCATTTTAGTCAAGAGCCACCTGGGTCTCAGAGACCCAGTCATTTGCCCAATGCCACAGCTAGCAGAAGCAGGGCCAGGGTTCTTACCACAGCATTACCCAGCAGGTAGGAACAACGTGCCTGGAAGCACAGAAGATGCACTGCCCCACGGAGAACCCCACGCGCTGCTGGCAACAGGTCCACATGCCAGACAGGTCAACTGAGACCAGGGCGGTAGGTGAGCTGCCCTCTGCTGGTAGACCGTGGAGCTGGGTTTTCCACCCTGGGCTGTGTCTCTGGGACTTGTTCATCCTTTACCTGCCCTGGCCGGAAGAACTTGTTAGTGGCAGGGAGGAGGTGATGAGAAATGCTACCACAAAAAAGAGGCAGCTCAGGAATCCTCAGATTTGAGGGGGAAGGCATTTGTTATTTAGTTTATGAAGTCCCCGGGCTGTTGGAGGGCTTTACCGGCAGCGTTGATCCGGGATGGTGATGTGCAGCCTCCGCTGACTGATGGTCTGAGCCTGTCCATCCAGAGAGCGTCATCTCAGGGATGAGAGCCTCCGGCATGTCGACATCTGTACCTGTCGGGCGACAGTCCCCACGTGCTCCCTGTCTGTTTAGAGATGCCTCAGGCCCGATTAGGCCCGGGAACCTGCCTGCTGCTCCTGGATCCCTTTCCCTGAAAGGCCCAAAGATAAATGGGAATCGGGAGCAACCACGCCCCGAGTGGCCTGGTCACATGCTGTGACATGGGGAGAGAGGAGAGTGGAGATATGGGGAGAGGACACCACCCACCACTCACCACCCCCGTGACACCGGGGTGGAATGAATGACCGGCCACCTGTACAAGCAGAAGGGGCCCCCGCCCCCCACCCCCAGTCCCTCCCAGGTGCTAGAAGTCCCAGCACAAATGCCATCCACCTCCGGGCTGCAGGGGGCGTTCTTGTTCTTTACCACCTGCTCCCGGCCCTGTGGGAGGCACAGCTCAGCCGATGCGCAGAGGCATCCCCAGAGAACAGGGTGGCGCGGCCAGCCTGCCTGCGTCCTGCCTTCGGGTTTGGATGCCAAGTCTTCCCTGAGGTTCCCCTTCAGCTGTGCACACACCTGGGAAGGGGGCCCCTGCCACTTCCGCCCACGAGCCCTTTCCCAGCAGGACCGGGCGGCTCCCAGGCACAAGGCGAGCTGCAGGTGGAAAGACACCTGGTGTATCTTATCTGCTTCCCCGCGAGGCTCTGCTCACCTCCCCATTGTTGGCTGCCCTGTTCTACCTGATCACGGGCGCCCTCTCCCCTGTTGTGCCTCCCGTGCCTTCCAAGGCAGCCGCCAAAGAGCGGCACCTCCACATCCATAGTCACTGCCGCAGGCTCTGCCAGCACCGAAATGCATCCATGAAGAAGCCTCTCTCCCCCTCTCTCCCCCCTGCCCTCTCCCCCACTCCACCTGGACCATCTTCCTGTTCTCTCTTCCCCTCCCCTCCCCCTCTCCCTGCATTTATCCCACATCACCCCCTTTTCCTCCCTCCCTTCTTCCCTCCACCCCTTACCTTTCCCCCACCTCTCTTGGCCACTTCTCTGCCACCTACTTTCCTTGCCACTTGGCCCCCAAACCTCTCCTCCTCTTCCCACCGGGCCATTCTCTCCCAGGAGCCCCTACCTGGCCACACTTCTCACCCCCTGTCCACTGTCAGCTGTAGGAACTCCAGCGCTGGGCAGCACAGCCGGCTGACAGGCGTCACTCCCTCGCAGGCCCCGCCCTCAGCCCCGCAGGGCCATGCCTGAGCTCTCCGTGTGCTGGGGACTGGACAGTGCAGGTGGACAGCACAAGGAACAGGGGGGTGGGGAATGGTGGGGATTCAATCACAGAGACACAGAGGGCTTCTCTTCTCCCAGACAGTGAGCAGGGACCTGCAGTGCGGAGGCTGGCGGGGAGCGGCGGAGGGGAGGCAGAGGTGGCCTGTGGGGGAACCTCCCCTCTTGGCCCATGTGGGTCTGCCTCACTCTTTCTCTCTCCATCTCTCTTCTTTCTGTCTTTCTGTCTCAGAGTTCTTCTTGCTCTCTGTCTGTCTAGCTCAGTGCATGGGAAAGAGCGATTTGGAATAACTTCTCAGCATTAACCACTTCTCACCACTTCTGTGCAATAACGTTATCTTAATTGAGTCACTTGTTCACCGCCACTCAGCTGCCATAAATAATGGATGTCCAGATGGACTGTAAACCTGAGGCCCGAGCGATGCTGCGAGCACTCGCCACCGGCCTCTCTTCTGCAAGGAGCCGGCCTCCTGCTTACTAATGCGTGGTCCAGGCCGCCGCGACAGACGCCCAGGTCCCAGCCAGGAGGCTGTTGTGCTGGGACCAAAGTGGACTGTGGGAGGAATTGGGGACTGGCCCACCCTCCGGTCCTTTTAGGTGAGGGCAGCGCATGCCCCACAGAGAGGTGTCAATGGCTGGGGTCTGGGCTAACCCCCCTGCCGATGACAACGTCACTGAAACACGGAACTGACCCGCTCCCTCTCCCAGGAGCACTGTCTCTGATCTTTTGTTTGTGGCTTTGATCTGGGTCTGAATCCTGTGGTTGGCCGTCTGCTCACCAGGTCCCTGATGACGGCACGTCCTCTGTGTACAGAGCAAGCTGCTGTTTAGAGTCTGAAACTGCGTAACACACTTGTGCTGTTTGCAGAGCCTCCCTCTGTTTGCACAGCCTGCTGGACCTTCAGAAGGAGGGCTGTTTGCAGACTGAGGCTGGTGGCTACCTCTGCCTGGGTTCACAGTCAAGGCCTTTGCTCCCACAGGGAGGGCCTCCCTCATCTCCAAATCCCAGTTCCCCCCGGGCCCCTCCCTCTGGCTGCTCTGCCTGCTCCAGGGTCTTCAACTCTGACCACCCATGTCAACAGTATCCCCACCCACAGTCCCCCTGTGTCCCCCTGTGGCCTGGCTGTGCTCGGAAATGTTCTCTAATAAAGGGTCCTGAAAATTAGCCTCCAACCTCAAGGTTTCTGTGGTGAGGTTGTTCTGAGGGGACCCATGCTGCTCATTGGTGCCTAGGGGTGGTAGGGGGGGTAGGCAATGTGCTCAATGCCCAGGGCTGGTCTCAAAGCTCTGGGCAAACACAGGTGTTGGTAAATCTCAGCGTCCACTTTATCCTCACTCGGTCTTGTTGGTTTGCTCTGTATGCCTGCGGGTGGGCTATGGGAAGCAAGCGGTGGTTGTTCAGTGGGTTTTAACTTGAACAGCTTTGCTAATGGAGCTAACGCCTGTTCAGCTTCGGTGTTGCTGGTGGCCAAATGCTTTGGGCAAATCACCGCCGGGTCTTCTGGTTCTCTCCCCAACAGGTTGGCCTGGCCCCACGCAGTCATTAGGACCTTTGAGGTCTTCGGAGAGTCAGGGGTTGGCCCCTCAGTGGTTGCTTTTGCTCAGGGATGGCCAAGCTGTGGCTTAGACAGGGTGGCCTTTCCTTAGAGTCCCCTCGGTGTCCACGGACTCGTTTCGTCCCAGACAGGTTTCGAAATTGCCACCATAGCGACCAGTGATGCTACTAATAACGTCAGCACCCATGACGCCGTGCGGGAGAGCCTCTCACACGCTGCACAGGCAGTCCTGAAAGAGGCGAGGAGGCGAGCTGCAGGGATGTGTGGTGGCTTCTTCGGCACCTGACTCCACACTGGGCCTTCTCCCTCTGCACCGGGGGACTTCAGCCCCAGCGTCTGCGAATCCCCCTCCGTCATTTGCAAGCTCGGAGGGTGTGTGCGCTGCTCCTCCTGGAGCGGGTCCAGCATGTTCAGGAGACGCTCACAGGGCACAGATGCCAGGGAACCCTGGGGCACACCATGCTGTCTCCCACAGGCAGCCCACAGAACCAGGCTTCCCTCACCCACTTCGCTCCAAATCGGGTATTTATGGAGCAGCAGGAGGCTCAGGCACTGTTTTAGGGCCTGGGGAAAGCCATGAGCAGGGCAGACAAGGTGCCTGTCCGCATGGAGTGTTCGTCCTTGTGGAGGAGGAGACAGGCAAGTGAGTGAAAATAAAATAAATGCAAAGGAAAATGTTTCATTGTGAGAAGTGATATGAGGGAAATAAATACAATGATGGGACTCAGAGAGACTGGGGTGGGGGTGGGGAAAGTGACTGAAAGAGGATCTCCCTCCTTTGTCAGACTAGAAGCTCCATGAGGCAGGGCTGTGTCTCCCCCATCAGACTAGGAGCTCCATGAGAGGCATGTGCTGTGTCTCCCCCATCAGACTAGGTGCTCCATGAGGGGCATGTGCTGTGTCTCCCCCATCAGACTAGGTGCTCCATGAGGGGCATGTGCTGTGTCTCCCCCATCAGACTAGGTGCTCCATGAGGGGCATGTGCTGTGTCTCCCCCATCAGACTAGGTGCTCCATGAGGGGCATGTGCTGTGTCTCCCCCATCAGACTAGGAGCTCCATGAGGGGCATGTGCTGTGTCTCCCCCATCAGACTAGGCGCTCCATGAGGCAGGGCTGTGTCTCCCCCATCAGACTAGGAGCTCCATGAGGGGCATGTGCTGTGTCTCCCCCATCAGACTAGGCGCTCCATGAGGCAGGGCTGTGTCTTCCCCATCAGACTAGGAGCTCCATGAGGCAGGGCTGTGTCTCCCCCATCAAAGAGCTCCATGAGGGGCATGTGCTGTGTCTCCCCCATCAGACTAGGAGCTCCATGAGGGGCATGTGCTGTGTCTCCCCCATCAGACTAGGAGCTCCATGAGAGGCATGTGCTGTGTCTCTCCCATCAGACTTGGAGATCCGAAAAAGAAGATGCCGTATGTCCTCCAACTGGGTCCAGCAGGTGACATAGCAGGTAGGAATGTGTGGCAACTCAGTGGTCTTAACAAGTCTGCAATGTTCTTTAATTTGGAGGTTGTTCGCTTAGTTATTTAACAAAGGCCTTCTCACTACTGGCATCTGCAGCCTCAAAACCCTGCTCTCCGCCCTCCCACCTTTCAAAAAACAGTTGCATCTCTTTTCAGTCCTTATAATTTCTCTCCCAGCATTATATTCTAAGAACAAAGACATATGGGCCAGTGCCAGCCAGCTCACCCTCCCTCTGCCTCCCACACCTCTGCCTCTGGCCCAGCAACCCCTCCTCCCACCCACGGCTCCAGGTTTCAGAAAGCTCCAGCAGCCTGGCCCATTTCCCTTCACAGCTGAGCATATAACCAAAATTGGCTGTTGTAATGGCAACTAAACGATGCCCTAATACCCAGATCAATCTTCCTGTGAAATAACTCATTATTCAGGCTCCAATTGCAGGGGATGGAATTAAGACAGGAACAGTTAAGGAGAAACTGTAGCCGCAGGTAGCATTTGGGAAATGCAGGGTGAGTGCGGGGAGCAAGGGGTGGGGGGGGCGAGAAACACAGGGCAGTGGGGCTGAGCTGGCAAGGAGAGCCCTAGGCTGGGCTTTGGGGGAGGAGTGTAGGGTCAAGATATCCCCTCTTTCTTTGAGAGGAGAGGAGGCTGGGATGGGACACCACCTTTGCAGTGAAAACAAGCAGAGGCAGCAACAAGCCATCGGTTCCAACAGGAGTCCCCTCGCTCCTGTCGGCCGAGCCAAGGCCGGAACATATGGCTCTGAGCAGGGTCAGGAGCCCAGGCCACCAGGGCCCTGGGATGAGGCGTAATCCCAGAGAATGGCCCCCAGACCTCTAAACATCATCCATGGAGAACAGTGGCAATGGCCTTTACACACACCAGAGCGAGTAAAGAGAAAGAAGGGACGAGGTGGAGAGGTGGCACTAAGACTGCGCCAAGGTGAGCAGTGGGACAGGGCCTCCTCCGGGGACCATGGCCCTGTTCCCCACTGCCCTGTGCTCTTATGTTGATGGGCAGTTCAGGAGGGGCTCCAAAAACAGAGAATGGGTGCGGTTCCAGCAACTCTTCCCTCCCAATACATCATTCATTCATTCATTCATTCATTCATTCCAGTGCAGTCCATGGCCTTCCAGTCTCCACAAGTCTGCCTTGAAAATGCCTCCACGGAAGGAATGCAGGGCGAGAGTCAGGAAGTGCAGGCCCTAACCCGCTGGGACAAGCTGGCTCCGACTGGGAGGCAGTCTCCACTGTTTCTGGACTTTGGCCTCCTTATCTGAAAGCGAGGAGGTTGGAGTGGATCGGAGGCAGCAAGGGTCCCAACCAGCCCTGACATGGCAGGTCCTCAACCCAGCGCTCTCAGGCCTGAGTGCGCAGGCGTTTAGAGCAGGAGGCAGTGTGCTGTGCAGGTGGGAAACTGGGGAAGGGTGTGGGGGCCAGTTTCAAGGCTGGAGAGGGAAAGTGTTTGAAAGAAAGAAACACAGATAGTGCACGTGTATGAAATAGAAAGGGAGGTGGTGGAGGGAACAGAGAGAGAGACAAACAGCCTGACTGAGACAGAGGGAGCAGAACGAGCACTCTGGAGCCGGGAGGGGAACGAGGAGGAGGCCCTCCTGCAGGAGGAGGAGGCAGTGCCATCTGCCCAACGGTCCCACACCTTCCCACTGGAGTGCCTGCCACGGGGGCAGTGTCCTCAGCAGGTGAAGAACCCGCTAAGATAGGTCTCCCTGCCACCAAGGAACCAGTGACCACGCGGCCTGTGAAAATGAGCAGAATGACACCATGCTGGCCATGCCCGAGTTTCTGTGCCAGGGAATCTTAACCTGAAATCCATGAAAAATAGTAATAGCTAACCCTTACGTAGGCTTTTACTAACTCAGTCATCACCATATCCCTCCCAGGTTGGTATAAATGATCATCTTTTGTAGGTGGGGAAACTGAGGCAGGGGGAGGTTAAGCAATTCTCCCAAAGTCATGCAGTCAGCAAGTGGTGGGGGCAGGATTCGAACCAGAGCAGCGGGGTCTTAGAGCCGGTGCTTCCTCGTCCATCACCCTCCATGGACACACTAGGAAGCTGGGTATGGAGGATGGGAGTGGCCTGCCTCCAGCCCCAGGCAGGTAGCAGCAGCTCCCTCCTACCAGGCAGCTTCCCCCACAAAGAGGGTTGATTCTCCCTACTCCACTTGGTGTGATAATAAGAAGTCCAGTGCCGTATAAACACATGCGCCTAGCAAGGAGACGGGGGAGACAGGGCTTACCACCAGGACCAGCCATGGTGGGCTGGAAAGCACCCCAGGCTCTCTCTGATGTTGTCCAAGCTCTCTCAGTGGCAGGGGAGCGTGGGTTGAGTCGTGACTGTGGACTAATGATTAATTCTCTCTGCAGCTCAGCCTTTTCACCTGTTAAGTGAGCAGATTGAATGATATCCACACACTCCCATTTCTGTGTCCCAGACCCCATTTTCCCTCCCGTCCTTCATTCCTATCGGTGTCACATCCATAAACGTCGCATCAGAAACTGATTCAGGCAGAGGGCTCGGCAGGCAAGCAGTTCCCATCAGGCAGACTAAGGAACAGGTAAATGGCCGTGTCTTCGTCAATTAGGCATCAATTTGCCTACTTGTGTCTGAAAGATACAAAATAGGAGCAGCTAAAACAAGATGGAAGCTTGCTGCTAGCGCCAAAGAAATTCAGCGATGAGCCCACCACACAGCAGGGTGGATCTTCAGTGTCAGGGACCTGGGGTCCTTCCGTCCTGTGTTCCCCTCTATTCAGCATGAGGCTGCCCCTTGTTTCCCTGCGGAGCTCCAGCCTTTGCATCCACATTCCAACTAGCAATAAGAGAAGAGAGATCAGGAAAACTGTGCCTTCTCCTGTTTAGAAAGGCTTCGCGGACGTCCCACACCACACCTTCACTTAGCTCTCATTGGCCAGAACCTAGGCATATGGACACACGTAGCTACAAGGGAGCCTGGGAAATATTATTTTGTTCTAGTATGTAAGCTGAGTTTTAAGCCCAGTGCTCAGTTAGGGATTTTGCTGCTACAAACGAGGGTTAGGTAGAGTGGATGTTTTGCAGACACTTAGCAGTCTTTGCCATCTTTTCTAGACTTTAAAGGGGCTGATATCCAGGATGAGAGAAATCATCACCCGGGGGTCTATCACAGAGGGTGGGCCTTGCATAAGCATTCAAATACTAAGGCTCTAGAATTGTCCAGACTCCGGGAAGTTGGAGATGTGGTCCAAGGCATGAGGCAGGAACTCGAAGGTCCTTACATAATAGCTGCGTTACCCAACCAGGACCCTCCGACTTCCTGTATCTCAGACAGGAGCACCCCATCTGGGGGGTGTGGCCTGAGGCAGGTCCAAACCTGTTGGGAACACGTTTCCCAGCTGTGGGGTTTTGGGCCAGGTGCCAGGGAGCCAGGCATGAGGCCTGGGAGGAAGAGAGGAGAGAAAATGTCAGGCGCTTGGACCAAGGACAGAAAAGTCTGGACTCCTTGTCAGGAGCTGAAGCTGATTCACACCCAGGGTGGGTCCCCCAGGAGGCTCAGCTGGGCCACCCTTGGGGACCAGCAGGGAAGGAGAGTCCTGGAAGCTGGCTAGGAGCAAGCCCCCCTGCAATGGAAATGGTATTCTAAACAGAAAAGGCTTGGGAGGCAAAACAAAGCTCTTGCACTGAATAAATGTTCTGCGTTAAAGCAGCCAGAGCAGCGATGAATTAAACATCAGGTCTGAAGAGAGGGAAATGCCGTGATTTATAATTGCTTCAGGCAGGAGGCGGCCTAGGGGCCAGGCAGAGGCTCCACCAGGGACCCAGTTTCCCCACAGAACTTCAGCGGCACCGAGAGAGATGTGGCCTGCCTCCAGGGTGGGGAGGCTGGAGTGGGGTCTTCTAGAAAGGGGGGCAGTCTGGGGAGATGAAAGGAAAGTGCTCAGGCAGCCGGAGGCCCAGCTCACAGTCTAAGCTCTGTGTGACCTTGGCTAAGTCACTGGGCGCCCCTGGCTTCCTCTCCCCATCTGTCTGGGGGATAAGAACTCCCTCCTCATCTTGCTTGGTTCTCGGGAGGATAAAGGGAGATAGTGGATGGTGAAGGGTTTTGCAGATGTAATGTGCTGCTGCTGCTTGTTGGCCTCAGCATCCCTGTGAAACAACAGTGAGGCTAATGCTGAGCTCCGGCAGCTGCTCTAAGGTGATCGGTCTTCGGGAACAGAAGGGGGTTGGAATAACACAAGATGCATTGGTGCTCAGAGATGCCGCTCTGCTCCGGAGGTGCCTGCCAGAACAGCTCCATGTCAGGGCTCACACTCCTGCAGGCAGCGTGGGATCCTGGGGGCCTGGCTTGGAGTCCCAGCTCACCTGTGTGTGAGCATGTGACCAAAGGCAAGTCAGGTCACTTCTCTGCGCCTCAGTTTCTTCCTCCATACGTTCAACACAGTCATGAAACCGCATCTCAGAGAGTCCTTGGGAACATTAAATGAGTTCACACAAGTAAAACACGCGCAGTGATGCCTGGCGCGTGGAGACTTCCCTGTAATTGCCGGCTCTTCTCACGTTTCTAACACTGAGCACATCAACGGAAAAGCAGCCGTGGGCTGGCGTCCCAGGCCCCGGAGCACCGCCAAGGCCTTGCTCTCACTCGGAGCTCTGCACAGGAATGCCCTGGAGGTCTTGTTAGGCTCAGACTCTGAGTCAGAGGGTCTGGGGCAGGGCCTGAGATTCTGAATTTCTAACCGGCTCCCAGGTGAGGCTGGGACCACATGTTGCACAGCAGGTGGCAAATGAAGGCTGCTGATCGAATCCCAGGGTACCTGCCTTCTCAGCCCATGTTTGGTGGTTTCAGGAAGCTGATGGGTCAGAGGTCTGCGCTGCTCACTCTGCTCCCCACTCCCCATCCGACAGGAGCCGCTGCCCAAAGCTGCCATCCCCGGGAAGGCATCAGCAACACATGAGAGGGATGAGCCTTGATCTTCAACTGACAGACCTTTATCGGCTGCCCTGCTGCGATATTCCTGATCTATTGCAAACGACACAGAAATCCATCCCTAAAGTCTCCAGCAGCTAATGATGGTGCCAAGGCTGACGGGAGCAAAGTGGTGAGTGGGCGGGGTAGCTGTGGCAGCTCCGCTGGACACCCCAGTTCCTGTGGGGCTGACAAGCCTGTCCCTGGGGGCTGTGTGCCTGGGGCGACCTACCTTCCCTGAGCCCGGCTTCCTCAAAGATCAATGGGGATCATAAGAGACCCCACTTTATAGAGCAATATGTATGGGTATGAAAAATTATCCAAGATTGGCTGCTAAGAAAGCAAATAGAAAAGCTTGAGTTTGTGCTGTAAAATGTATAATAATATATATTTGCACATTCATGGGAAAGTCTTCTAGAGGAATATATACCAACCTGCTAACAGGATTTATCTTGAGAAGGGAGAGGTATGATTATGAGGGACTTTTACTGTCAATATTATGAGTTTCTATAGTTTGATTCTAAAATAATGAGCATGCACTATTTTTGTCATAAAAATATCCATTATATTTTTTGCTTAAAAATGGCTAGTGGCAGCCTCACAGGCCACGTGGAGAGAGAGCATTGGGCAAGGCCCCTCACCCAGCCAGCACTGACTGGGATCTGGGGTCAGGGGCCTGCATGAGAGCCGCACCTTCGCTCACTAGCTGTGCAACTCGATCAGGTCCCTGAGCCCTGGGGTCCTCATCAGCAAATGGGAACGATAATGGTACCTGAACCAGGAGGTCAGCATCCTGAGCACCAGCGAGGACTGAGGGGCAGCCTTGCCCCCAGAAAGGAGGAGGAGGAGGGCAGTGGTATGGGGGGCCTGAGATCCCCTCTGGGCTTCTTAGGGTAACAGTGGAGGTTTCCTCCAACCAGCAAGGAGCGGAGGAGGGCCTGTTGCTGAAAGTATGACCCAGCTCTAATGAACCTGCTTCCCAGTCTGAAAGCCTTCATGCCTCTGAGCATCTGTTCATGCTGTTCCTGCTCCCTTGGATGGCCTTCCTCCTCCCTCTGACTACTTCTTGCTCACCCATCAAGACTTGGCTCCTCCCGGACTCGTCCCTGAGCCCCTGCTACAGCTGGAGGTCAGGGGCCCCTACTGGGTGTCCCTCATCGAGCTGCATTTCTCTACCTCCCAGAGCTCAGCCTACTGCCTCACAAGGCCCTGTTTCTTGTCCATTTCCCATTTAAGACAGAACTGGGCAGTTATGGGTCTTATTCAGCTTCTAATCTCTGGCATCTGGCACAGTGCCCAGCACCTATTTTTATCTATCTTTAAGCTTTTGTGCACCTTTTGATTTAAGCGCCTTAGATTATCTGGGATTTCCTAGTTGATTCCTTTCTGCCAAGGCAATCTGGTCTATGAGGAAGGGGTATAGAAAGGGGAGGTGTGTTGGGGTGATGGAGAGGGCATGGTGCCCTCTAATGTCCAGGTGCAGGGTGGCTGCAGGAAATACGGCAGGAGAAAGAGGGTAGGGGCCAGGTGGGACTCAGGAAGACCAATGCACAACCCTAGGAGTAAGTATATGAGTGAAGGGCCACTGCATCTGTCTCCCCGTCGCAGCTGGGAGCAGTCCTCCTCCATGGACCCACATGGGGCTGTGGCTGGCTTAAAAACATTAGAAAAACAAGAGGAGGCTCAGAGACTGCCCCCTTCTGGAGAGAAGGAGTTAGCCACGTGGAGGTGCCTCAGGGCAGCTTATGGCTAGAGGATGGACAGGGAGATCTAGAAATGGGTGACCTGGGAGGGGACACCCGTGCATGTCTCCTGCTCTGACGCTGACATAGCCTGAGAATAGACAGGCCCCTCAGTTAGGCAGACAGACCGGTTTTCTCTTGCAGGGAAATCATATTTGAAAGCCTCTTGCTCCTCGCAGCATCCTTCTAGTCCTAAGGCTCCCTTACTCCTCCCTGTCCCTTCGGGAAAGCCTGTTCCAGGGCTGATGTCAACAGCCATACCCGACAAAAGACATTTCCTAGGGACATGGTCACACAGGAAGTAACTGAGGGGAAAGTGTAAAAGTCAAACTCCGGGAACACTGCTCTTCCCCAGGCTGTGTGAGGAATTCCCAGCCCAGAGTCATCTGGGCCAGCTTCTGCCTCAGACCCAGAAACCAGAGCAGGCGGGCGCTGGTCAGTCCCGTCCCTTTCTTGTCACATGACACCGGGGACATGATCAGAGGCCTCTGCCTCTCAGCACCTCTCGGTCCTCACCCTTCCCAGTCGCCCTCTGTGCCTGGCCCTTTGTGGGACCAGGAAGGGCCCCTCAGGCTCCTGAGAACATGGGCAGCCAAGAGAAAGGCTGAGTCAACAGAAGCCAGACTGCCTCCTCCAGCATCTCACTCCCTTTCAATGACGTTTCCTCGCCTGGAATCTAACTTAAGTCTTTCTTGCTGCTGTATAAACCCATGTCTGCCAGTTCTGTCCCCCTCCAGCCCACTTCCTCCCTAAGATAAAGAGGTTCTCGTTAGCATCCAGCCCCAGCCCCATTTAACTCCCACCTCCCTTAGGTTTTTCCTGCAGGTTCTCCCCCACCCCAACTTTTCATCATTTCTCCCATTGGCTGATTCCTCTCTGGAACCTCCAATCTTTCTTAAATGCGACAGTTAAAACAAGATGCCAGGAGAAGGCCAAGTGCAGGGATAGCCCCACCCTGGCTTGCATGTGCAGAAGGCGCAAGGGGCCCTGCACTGAGGATATCCGGCTCCTGGTCCCACACAATCCTGGATCCCCTTGGGATTTCCCCCACCTCCCTCTGGATCGGCAGGGCTGGTGTTTAACTCCTAAAGCCTTGCCTTAAATTTCACCCATCCTAATCATCATTTTTTTAATCCAATAATTTTCAACCTTTCCGTCTCATGGCACACGTCAACTAATTACTAAAATTCAGTGGCACACCAAAATATAGATATTTTTGCCCATCTGACAAAAAAAAAAAGGTATAATTTTGACTCATTCACACTAGGTGGCTATTGCTGTGTTGGCTGTTGTCATTTTTTATTTGACAATTTAAGGGAAAAGAGATCAGTGCCCCTGACTAAGTAGGCAGGTATTGGACGTTTTAACAATTCTTGTGGCACACCTGTTGAAAATCACTGTTCTAAACCATCCAGCTTCTCCTGAAATATAGTCCTACTCCGGGGTCTGCTTCTAAGATGCGTTCAACTGCTCTTGGCTTATACATGTGCTCATTCAATCACCTATTTAGGCCACAACTCCTTCCTGGCTGAGTCTCCCCCCTGTGCCAGCCACGGCGCTCACTTGGGATCTGCCATGCGTGGGGCAGTCCCAGACTTCATGCAGAGTCTCAGCAAGGAACCCCGAAGTGGGACAGACCTGCCCAGGACACTGAAAGGATGGGAGAGGGAAGCTATCTCTTTCTGGGAGAAATCTTATAGCAAATAGCAATTGTATTTTGGTGATGCCAGGTATGTTGTGGTTAAAAACAAAACAAAACAAAAACAAACATACAAACACCCTTCCAGATCTCAGCATTTTAGTGCTTTCTTTGTACATGCAAATTTCGGTGTAGGTCGTGTGACTCTGAGGGCAGCCATCCTCTCTATGGGGGTCCTGTCAGCACACATCCACTTCCAGGAAGGGAAGGGAAGTGGCCTGTGGCAGGGAAAGAAGCTATGGAACTCACATCTGCTTTTAAGTGCCTTAGACTAGAAAAAAACAATGTCACTACTGCCCACATGCCATTGGCCAGGACTGTTTCTATGGCCCCAGCTTAGCTGCAAGGGAGGCTGGGAGATGCAACCTTGCCATGTGATCAGACAGAGGAGATGGACTGGTCTTTCCCACGGTGACTCTCGTGGCTGAAGCCCAGGAAAAAAGGGTTGGCGAGTCACCATCACCACAGTCACTCTCCCTCTCCTCAGCCACCATCTTCCAAGTGGTTATGGCCCTAAAGAAGAAGAGGGCCAGGGCGAAGGCCTGACCTGTTCTACTCAAGGAAGGGGTGCGACTAGTCCTATCCTCGGGCAGTCAGCCTATGCCTTGGCTCAAACCCAAACTAGTGGTGGCATCTTGGCTAAAGGGTCTCAGTCTCAGTGCAGGGTGGTCTGGGACCCCATGCTCTTTGTCTTGAGTCCATTGTCTTTCCCTTGCTCTGCATCTCAGGGGTCTGGTCCCTGCAAGCACTTTCCCCAGACTCCATGTCAGCCAGTTCCCTGTTCCTAGAGGGGACAGGGTCAGGGAGGAGGCAGCAGGGTATCAGCCCCCGTCTGCCTGCCTGGAGCCTGCTCTAGAGGCTTCCATGGTCCCAGCCGTCCCAGGTGACCAGCTCCCAGGCTGTGTCCACACCCCTCGTGTGGTTGCTAACTTCTAAGTTACTCCACTGCCCTGTTTGGCTCTTGGCTCCTCCCACATCTGTGTGGCTGGCCCTGAACTACACTCCCTGGACTACATACACTGTGTGCTTGAGTTGATTTCTGTTTCCCATGTACACCTGGACGGATACACCATCTACTTGGCACAGGGTGAGGGATGGGGTGGGGGGCGGGGGGAAGGGAGTGGGTGTTAAGTGAGGTAGAGAACATGAGACATAGAAATCAGGTATGAGTCATAGTCTCCTCATTCCCTCTCATGGTGGTCTTCGATACATATATTCGCACTCCCGAGGGTTGTGTCCTTTAAATTGATCCTTGAAGGTGGGGCAGGAGATACTCATGCTCAGATGGCCTCCTGCTTGTCTGAGACGGAGGAAAATAGGCAGAGCTGAGACCTCCGAGTCAGGACGAAATTGTTCAAGAGCCTCCTGCAGGCCAGACCGGTGTCGCCCATCCATCACAAGCCCTCCGCTGGGAAAGCTGTGGGGGAGAGGGCCGGTGCGGGCAGGGCCTGGCCACAGCACAAAGATCACCCCCGGAAAGCGACCGGCTTCTCAGCCAAGGCGACAGGCTGGCCTCTGCCATCCATCCGGGCCTGCTCTCAGCAGCCTGGGGCAGGCAGCAGCACACCAAGCTGAAGAACGGCTCTGGCTCCGCAGCGGGGAGATAAATACAGTCAGAAACCACGGGGTGAACAAGCCGCCCTGGGGAGCGGGGCTCTGCTTCCCAGGAGGCGATTAAATTCCAAACCAGCCAGCTCCATCTTGGAAAGGCAGGGCCAGGGCTCTCACCTCACAACATTAGAAACCAGGGATTTCAGCGTGACAACCAGAACTTCAAAACTGCAAGGGACTTTCTGGTGGCCTGCGGAGGAAGGACCAACTCCCCGCTCCCCAGGCCGCTGACTCAGCTAGGCTGGCAGGGGGCCGCTCCCAGGGTTCTGACCCGCCTCCCTCCAGGGCTCCAGGCTGCTGACAGGAACCCGGGGCTCTGAGGCAATGGCCAAGGGTTCCTCACTAGCACTGAAGAAATCAAGGCAGTGAATACAAGGTTCTGTATTTGAAGTCCCCCCCATACATCTTTCCCCTCCTTCTGGCACCTGCCACTGTGCGCCGGCCAGTGATCGGTAAGAGACCGAAAAGAACACAGAATCTCAGGAGCCATTGATCGTGTTGACTTGGATGACTTTTTTGTGTGAGCCCATGTGCTCGAGCTTATGTTTTTGCATTGTTTCTAGTACAAATTTAATTAAAGGTAGTATTTCTAGGCAACTTAAGCTTTGGGTAAGAAAATCAGCTCTTCCCTCAAATCTTCTGTAGAACAATGTAGGTTCGGGGCAAATGAGACTCCATCTCTTGATGACCCTCAGGCGTCCATCACTTAGTGGTACAGCCACCACCATCCCATGCCAGGGGGCAAGACCACAAATCCCAGAACTAGGCTGGTGGGAGCGACTGCCAACCCCGCTGCTAACTAATCGTGTGGCCTTGAATAAGGCAGTTTACCTGCCTGTGCCTTAGTTTCCTCACATAGGGAGCAGGGATAATAAATAGTACCCACCTAGTGTGCTGTTCTGAGGACTAAATAAGTCTGGATATTTACAGGCTTCCGCAGCACCTGGCGCTCAGTAATGCTGTCAGGCACATTGAGAGCTCGGCGGGGGTGTGGGATGGGAGTTAGGATCTTTAAAGAGGATGCTTTCATCAAAGGAATAGTCCTTTGTGCATTTTTTAGACTTAATTTTTTTTTAATCCTCACCCGAGGGTATTTTTCCCATTGAGTTTTAGAGAGAGTGGAGGGTAGGGAAGAGAGGGAAAGAGAGAGATAGACACATCGATGGGAGAGAGACACATGGATTGGTTGCCTTCCATGTGTGTCCCAACCAGGGCCAGGAATCAAACCTGCAACCAAGGTACACAGCCTTGACTGGGTATGGAACCCAAACCCCTTCAGTTCATGGGCCGGTGTTCTAACCACAGAGCAAACCAGCCAGGGCACAGACTTAATTGTTTTAGAGAAGTTTTAGGTTCAGAGCAAAATTGAGAGGAAGGTTCAGAGATTTCTCACACACCCCTGCCCCCACACATGCATAACCTCCCCCCGTTATCAATATTTCCACCAGAGTGGGACAGTTGTTGCAGCCGATTAACATACACTGACACATCAGAATCACCCGAAGTCCACGGTTTCCATTAGGGTTCACTCCTGGTGTACATTCCATGGGTTTGGACAATTGTATAAGGACATGTATCCATCGTTATAGTATCATATGGAGAATTTTCACTGCCCTACAAATCCTCTGTGTTCGGCCTAGTCAGCCCTCCCTCCCCAACACCCTGACAACCACTGATCTTTTTACTGTCTCCATAGTTTTGCCTTTTCCAGAATGTCATATATTTTAGAATCATGCAGTAGGTAGACATTTTATGCTGGCTTCTTTAATATGCATTTAAAGTTGTTCCATGTCTTTTCATTGCTTGATGGCTCATTTCTTTTAAGCACTGGATGCTATTCCGTTGTCTGGAGGTACCAGTATATTTATCCACTCACCTACTGAAGGACATCTTGGTTGCTTCCAAGTTTTGGCAATTATGACTAAAGCTGCTATAAACATTCATGTGCAGATTTTTATGTAGAAGTAAGTTTTCAACTCCTTTGGGTGAATAGCAAGGAGTGTGATTGCTGGATTGTATGGTAGGAATATGCTAAGCTTTATAAGAAGCCACTAAGCTGTCTTCCAAAGTGGCTAGAACATTTTGCATTCCTACCAACAATGGGTGAGATCTCCTGTCACTCCACATCCTTGCTGGCACTTGGCGCTGTCAGTATTCCGGGTTTTGGCCCTTCTGATGGGTGTGCAGTGATGCCTCACTGCTGTTTTCACTTGGGGTTCCCTGGTGACCTAAGACATGGAGCATCTTTTCACGTGCTGATTTGCCGTCTACCCATCTTCTTTGGTCAGGTGTCTGTTAGGGCCTTTGGCCATTTTTCAATCAGGTTGCATGTGTTCTTATTGTTGAACTTTAAGAGTTTTTGTGTGTTTTGGATGACCCTTACCAGATGTGTCTTTCACAAGTATTTTCTCACGGTCTATGGCTTATTTTCTTACTCTCTTGACTTGATTTTTTAATCACACAATAATACATGAATCATTCTCTTTTTAAAAGTCAAATAATAGAGCCCAGCTGGTGTGGCTCAATGACTGAGCTTTGACCTATGAACCAGGAAGTCATGGTTCAATTCCTGGTCAAGGGCACATGCCCAGGTTGTGGGCTCGATCCCCAGTAGGAGGGCATGCAGGAGGCAGCCGATCAATGATTCTCTCTCGTCATGATGTTTTTATCTCTCTCTCCCTCTCCCTTCCTCTATGAAATCAATAAAAATATATTTTAAAAAAGATTTAAAAAGTAATGTCCCTTTTTAAAAGCCACCCACCCCAATGGCACTTCTTCCCAGAGAGATGCTCACTGCTCTCTGAGCCCTTTGAGTGCTGCGAAGTCTTTTCCTGTGAATCCACAGGTAACTAGGACTCATATGCTATCCTTTAGGGACCCTCTGGGAGGGCAGACAGATTGGGAAGTAAAGCAGAGCAGAGAGTGGTGACTAGAAGGCATTGGGAGGAAGAAGCACGGGTACTTTTCCAGTATCACCTGGGAGGAAGGCTGCAGAGATGCTCTGGTGCCAGGTAAGGAGCTAGACTGTGCTTACCCGTGGTCCTCAGACTGGGGAGCAGGGCCCTCGTGGACGCTAGAAATGAGGAGGGTCTAAGCAAAAGGTGAAAGTCAGCCTGACACTCAGCATCAATTCCACATGGAAACCTGTTAGAAATAAAATCCTCAGGCCCCCGGACCTGTGAACCAGACTCTCTGGGGCAGCAATCTGAGTTTCGATAAGTTCTCCAGGGGGTTCTGATGAATCGCTGCCCTAGAAGAACGAATCCCTTGAAACTCACCCCTGAGACTCCCTGCTCTTCTGCCAGGAAACCAAGAAGTGCTACCTACAAAATGCCCCGAGCTGCCCAGGGCAGGGGATGCTGCAGACCCTGAGCTCAGCAGTAGGGTCGGTGAGCTCAGGGATGCATGGTGCAGAGCTGTCCGCTGGGTGGGGGTGGCAGGGAGACCGGTAGGTGGTTCCGGCACCAAAACCCCTGCATTTTAGCTGCTCCCACGGCAGGCCTGACCTTTCCCGGGGAGACAAGTTTCAGCCCCTTCCCTTCACTTCAGGAAAGTGTCACTGCAAACAGCTTAGCTGATGCCTCAGGAGGACGCGGCAAAGTGCACACACCATCCATAATGAATGAGCCTTTTCCTGTGCACGTCAGGTGGGAGTTGGGGCAGATTAGCCCCGGTAATGGAGTTAAAGTCAAGCTCATTCGTTTGCAAGATGATTGGGAAGTCAGAGTCCCCATGGGCTGTCTGTCAGGAGAGGAGCGGGAAGGCGGGGGGCGGAGGGGGGGGCGGTGGATGATCCCCTGGCTGAGAATGTGTGCTGCAGGCGTGCATGTCCGGGCCCCTTCATGCGTGTGTATGTGTAGTTGCATGCAGGCATTTTTAGGATAAAAAGAGGAATCTGAATCAGAGCCTGAGACCTTGACTTGGTCCAGGCGTGGCTGGGACCCCTCTGCTTCCTGCTTTCCACCCTGCCCCACCCAGAGCCCAGTTCTGGCCCTGACCCCTCGCCTGGTGGGTAGGTGTGGGGAGCCCTGCCACTTTCTCAACATGAACTAATGCTTCATTCTTGCCAGGTTCACCTATTCTGGATTCTCACAGGTAAGATCACAAGAACCACATTTCTCACTAAACCTGCTTCTTCCTCCCAGGAACCTGTCTGGGAGAGGGCGACTGACCAGGGCCAAAGGCAGGGACCCCAGAGCTCTGCCTGGCCCCGGGTCACCCTCCCCAGAGTCCTGCCTGTCATTACTGGTGCCACCTGTCTCGCCGGCGGAGCACTAGGGCTTCCTACAGGCTGTTCCCCAGTCAACCACCTTTTTTTCCTTCCTGCCTAGGCTGAGCGTTAAACAAGGCGTTAGGTTTACTGGGAGCTCGGGGATATGATAGGGAAGGTATACACATACATACAGAACATCACGTGCAGCTGGCCAATCTGGCTCACAGGGGCTCTCCTGCTCTGGGCAGCCTGGACCCACACCCTCTGCACCACGCCAGCCTCCTGGTGTGGGTGTCCTCTTGGTTCCCACTCCTGAGGCCTCCTGCCTGGACAGCAGCCCCCATGTGGTAGGGAGGGGTTCCCTCTGGCTGACCTGGAGCTGCCTCCAGAGCCCTGGGTCTCTGACTGAGGACCCCTCTCTTCCAGGGATGGCTGAAGAGGAATGAAAGAAGGACACCCTCTTTAGGGGGATCCTCTCTCTTCCCAAAAAGGTGGGGTCCCAACAGATGCCAATCTAGGTTTAGGGGCTAACACAGTTAACCCCAAAGATAAACCAAGGGCCATGACCCTGGAGATACGCCCCCAGCTGGTCCCTGATGGCCAGCAGTGGCCTTTACAGCGGCTGTGCCCTCTGACACTGGCCTCTGCTTTGTACGGATGCCCAGCAATGTCCCCTCCTCCTTCCACCCTCCCCTCAGGGTAGGAGGTCTTGCCCCCACCCTAGCCTTAGTCTCCTTCCCCAGCTGAGCTTAACCTCACCATTTCTGAGCCAGGACGGGCAAGGCTGCAGGGAAGGTTTCCAGAAAGACTAGAAGGCATGTAGGAATCTGTGGCAATGGGAGCCTAAACCCGCAGGGAACAGGGCCCAGGATCGGGTGGACTTCCAAGGTCCGGCCACCAGTGTCAGCCAGGCCCTCGTCCCAGGAGGCCAGGCCCGGAGGAGGACGCTGTGGCTCCTTCCTCACTGAGGAAGTCCCTGCCTTTGCTGAGATCTCCCACGGCTCTAACACCCACTTTACATCCCAGCGCTGCCGCAGGCCCTCGAGGCCCTCATCCCTGCCTGGCGTCTAGTCTGTCCATTGGGAACCCGCCCCAGTCCCCTTGGCTGTGTCCGCACCTTCCTAGGCTTGTGGGCTCTGACCCACCCTGCAGACCCCACTCAAATGTGGCCTCCCAGGGGCCCTCCTGAGTGTGCAATAGGAGTCTCGCTCTCGTGTGCATCCCCAAGCACCGAGTCCCACCTCCCCCACAGGACTTGTGGCATCCCTGGGTAGTGATCTATGAGCCTGACTCCCACAGCGGGCTGTGGGCTCCTGGGGGTGGGGGGTGTTTCTTGTACATCTTTGCTCCCCCGTGGCCCACACACTGGGGAACACATGAAAGACACCAATAATCAAGGGGCTGCAGAGGCCAGCCTGAGCCCTGGCCATGAAAGCTGGGGAGCTCAGGGAACGTGGGAGCCCCAGGGACCCAGCCCTGTGAAGGCAGCTCTGTTCTCCTCGCGGGTCCTACTTCAGCTCCAGAATGCCCTTTTCTCCCAACATGCTAAAGCAGAAGGAAGTGCGGGGAGCCACTGGATGGCTCTCCTTATGCCAGGCATCCCCAGAGAGGTCAGAGCCGCTCCTCCCACCTGCCAGATGGCTCCTTTGAAACCAGCGGGTCTAATTTTATAGCCAGAGGGTGGCTGCCAGGATGGAGAGCTCCATGTCAGGGACTTTCACACCCTTGCATCGTGCAGGATAAAACTCCTTCCCCAGAGTAGGACCTCAGAACACAGCTCGAGACCATCTTCGGGCACGGGAGAAGAGAGCATGAGGGATGCTGAGGGAGGGGGGCTGTCCTGGGGAGTGGTAACACCCCTCCATCCCTCAGATACAGCTCTGCCCATGATGGTGACGCTGCTCAGCGGCCCGTCAGGAGCACGCCACTGGGGGGGTTTGGTTTAGACTCTGGAATGCAAATGTCCCTGGGAGGGATAATAGTCTAGCAATTACCAGCAGGCTCTTTAGGGAACGTTCCTTGAACAGATAATGAGACCTGTCTGAGACAGCTCTGGATGCCATAACCAAACGCCATAGGCTGGGTGACTTGAACCACAGACAGCTGTAAGTCAGAGACGCCACATGGTCGGGTTTCAGTGGGAACGTCCCTGGCTTGTGTCCTCACGGGGCCGAGAGAGCTCTGGTGTCTCTGCCTCTTCTTATAAAGACACATCCCATCATGGGGCTCCACCTCATGCGCTAATCGCCTCCCTAAAGCCCCGCCCAGGACTACCATCTCTAGGACTTCAACATATGAATTTTGGGGACACACAAGCATTCAATCCATAGCATTCCACACCTGGTCCTCCAGAATTCATGTCCTTCTCACATGCAAACTAAAGTCATTCCATTCCAACAATCCCCAAAGTCTTAATTCGTTCCAGCATCAACTCTGAGTCTAAAGTCCAAAATCTCACCTAAATGTCGTCTAAATAAGACATGGGTGACACTCTGGGTGTGATTGCTTTATCCTGAGGCAGAATTTCTCTCCAGCTGTGAACCTGCAAATCCAGAGAAGCTACGTGCTTCTAAGATACAGTGCGGGGATGGGCACAGGATAGACATTCCTGTTCCAAAAGGGAGAACGAAGGAAGGGTGATGGGTCCCCAGCGAGTGTAAACCCCAGCACGGCAAACGCCACGAAATCTATGGCTCAACAAGAGTCCTCTTTGGTTTAATGCTCTGCCTTCTGGACCCATTGTGGTTCCCACTTTCATGGCTCTGCTAAGCAGGGTCATGTCCCCAAGGCTCTGGGTGGCCCTGCCCACAAGGCTGTACATGTTGTTCCTGGCCCCATGGGTGACACCATCTTCATTTTCTTGAAGACCAGTGCATGTTTACAGTCTATTAGCTCCATGATCCAGTCCTGCACAATCATCTAAGCAGTTCGACAGCTTTCCTTCACATAACCTTAATTCTTCCCCCTTTAGTTCAAACTGGCAGTGCCATTGTGGTACAATCTCATCTCTATTCCTGCCTCCTATTGAAATAGCTGATTAAGTCCATGAGTCACACCCAACTTTTTATCAAATGGTTATTCAGCCATACTGTTCAGAGCCAGATTTCTCATTTTTCACAATACAATAGGCTGAGGATTTCCCAAATCTTCAAGTTCAGTTCCTTTTTGCTTCACAATTGCTTCTTCAATTCATCGCTCCTTTTTTACATTTCACTAAAAGCATCAGGAGGAGCCAAACTCCTTCAAAGGTTTGCTTAGAAATCTCCCAGCTAATGATCCAGTGTCATCGCTCACAAGCATTACCTTCCACAAAACAATCGAAGACCACTCAGCCGAGCTCTTTTTCACGTTACAACAAGGACCACGCCTTTCCTCTAGTTTCCAATAACATGTTTCTCATGTACACCTGAGACCTCACCAAAGTCCTCCTTAATGTCTAGAATGCAGCTCGAAACTCTTCCAGTCTGTACATTACCCCTTTCCAAAGTCACTTTCGCCGTTTTAGCTATTTGTAGCAGCCACAGCCCACTTCTTAGTACTGAGCTCTGTCTTAGCTGGGGCTGCCATAACAGAAGTCCATAGTCTGGTGGCTTAAAAAACAGAAATTTATTTCTGCCAGGAGGCTCGAAGCCCTAGATCAGAGCGCTACCATGGTTGGTTCATGGTGAGGGAACTTTTTGTGTCTTGCAATTAGCTGCCTTCTTGCTATGCCCTCAGTGGGGGCGGGGGGGGGGGGGCGCGCTCTGTTGTCTCTTTCTCTTCTTATAAAGGTGCTAACCCCATCATTAAGGCTTCATCCTCATGACCTCATCTAAACCTAATTATTTCCCAAAGGGTTTCCTCTCCAATTAGGGCTTCAGCATATTAATATCGGTGACACACAACTTAGTCAATAGCAAGAACGATGCCCTGCAAGAATGAGTAGCTACCTAAGGCTCCTGGCCAGAAAAATAAGGCAAACCTCCTATATTTTCACAGCGCCTCACATCCTGCAAACAGTGACATTGCATATGACTGCTCAGGTTGTGCACTGCACAGCCCTCATGGTCACCAGTCACATGGGAGACCTTGTAGTTTAGAAAGCTGAGTATGATTGTTTTATGACAGATGGCTGTGATGTATCTTGTTCTAAGAAAATCAGTATTGGTGGTAAATTGCCAAAGGATGGCAGTAAAATGTCTTGCAGAAGAGTTCTTTTCCTTGTAATCCACACAAAGGGCACTCTATAAACTAGATCAATCATCTGCCGAGTCTCCGTTGATGTTTAACTCAAAATAGCCCTATGAGTAGGTCTTTGGGGTCCCTTTACCGGTGAGGAAGTTGAAATGCACAGGATCTAAGTCATCCACTTGGTAGGTAAGGGACCTTTCTCACCATGTCCTGGCCACTGAGACATGTTCCTGTGCCTGGCTCTTTTGCCTTCTATGAAGACATGTCTACTTGTGGTCCTCCTTCAGGGGAAGCTGTTGGGGGACTAATCTGTCCACATCCTGCTTCCACCAGGCATCTTCTCCTCCAGCTCCTCCTGGTCACAGAATTACCCGGGTGAGGACAGTGTGCTGAGAGCTGGCATCCCCAAACCCAACTCACCATGATGGAGCCCAGAAAGGGAGAAGGCCCCTTTGGAACTTGGAGGCTTATTGGAGCTTGGAAGCTGGGGGAAGAGAGAGGAGGGAACTCCAGAATGGTCTCTCAAGTGAGGTCTCTCTAAATCACCTGCAGGGAGGTACACAGAGAAACGAATAGAGGCAGCTACCTCAAACCTAGATGGGGAATCCTTGGGCTCTTTTGACTCAATCAATCAAGCAATCACAGATTTGATTAAATGCAGATTTGAAGGGCTTGGAACTCTAAATGAAATCAGTGAATGAATCGTTCATTTTTTTTTAAAAATTGAGGTATGATATATACACAATAAAATACACAGATCTTAAGTGTATAGCCTGATGAGTTCTCATCTTTGGATCCACCTGAATAACCAATTTTTCAGCATGTCCCCCTCCACAAGACTTCTTGGTGCTCCTTCCTGTCTCTATCCACCCCAGAGTTCATCGCTATTCTGATCTTTTCAGGATTAGCTTTGCCTATTCTTAAACGTCACATAAATGGACTCAGAGAGTATGGTTTTGCTTGTGTCTGTTTCTTCAATTCAACAAAGTATCTGTGATATTCATCCATGCTGTTGCATGTAACAATCTTTTCTTCCTTTTCAGTGTTGGGTAGTATTCCATAAATTATTATGTGTAAATAGTCCACAAATTATTTATCCGTTGGGGCCGTTATGAGTAAAGTTGTTGGAAACATTCTTATTCTTGCTGTTTAATGGACAGGAGCCCTCATTCCTCTAGGGTAGATGCCCAATGGTGGAATTGCTGGGGATTGGAGAGGCCTCCACAGTAGGGTTAGATTACTTTGGGGGGTGGGACAGAGAGACTTATTCCCCCACTGTGTGACCTTAGGTAAATCACTTTCCCTTTCTAGCTCTCAGCATTCTTCATCTGTTAAATGGGGCTAAGATTTAAAAGAGAGAATACTCGTTAAGCACTTTGTGGGTGCCTAGCACACTTAATAAAATAATAGTCCCTGTCTACTCACCCCTCATTTCACGAGCCTCAGTCCAGCCTCCTCCTTTCAGAAAAAGAGTGGCTTAAAATTCACTCTTGTGCTCATCACCCATAAGGTAGGTAAGGCATGTAGGTGAGATCCTGCCTACAAAGCCATCCCTTGTGCTAGAACGAGTCCACCCTCTGTTCTGTCCAGAACGCCGTCCTCCTCTTTTGGAAATGCTCCTGTGAACCACATGGTTCTGATGAGAACTGCTAACCATGGACCCCATTCCTGCCCCACACCTCCAACTCCAACCACAAACTTAGGGTTGATCACGTGACTCAGGCCTGGCCAATCAGCAACCTTCCCTAGGACTTTTCAAACAAGATCTCAGAAGAGAGAGCCCTTTCCTCTCTGGTTACCTGACATCTGTGTGGTGTTCTCCACCTACAATGTTAAGAGAAAAGGTCAGCAAGCTTAGAGTTTACACAGAGAAAAGCTGGGAAGCAGAGGAGAGAGAGGGAAGGAGGCAGAACTGCTGACACTCAGGTGTGTGGTTCCAGGTACTCCTGAGGCCAGCCTCCTAAATTATTTGCTCACAGGAGACAATAAATCCCTCATCCTTTTTAAGCTACCTTGAGTTAGGTTTCTGTCACTTGATCCCATGAGAGTCCTGACAAATATATCAAAGGTCCTTGTGGGTCTGCACCTAATCTCTCTCAGGCTATCCCCACCTGGCCCTTCTCTTCGCCCCAAAAGGTCACAAGCATGCTTACAAAGCCAAGGCCAGTGGTCAGGTATTAAGCACACACCTCATGCCCAGCCTTAGAGTGGGCTCTGTGTGCACAGAAGACAAGTGGATGGCCTGGCTCCTGATCTTGAGTTTTGCAGCATCCTTGCTCAATTTCTCACAACTGCTCTCTGATTTATGCTCCTTTCCTTGGCGTGGTACTGACAAATGGAAGATTTGATAGATTGTCTCCAGGTCATCTATTTAAAGTATCTTCAGTGAATAAAGTAAATAGAGAATATGGAAATGGTATAAGTAATCAAACTCCAGCCATATATATATATATTTTTTTTTTTTCAGCAATACACCCAGAGACCTGAGTGAATACTCTGGCCTGAACTGAGGAGTGAACGTGTTGGCCCTGGGAAGATTGGCCCTGCTTGACTGCTCCCTCCACATGGGACTCTGGGTTATTTGGGCTTCCTCACAACATGGCGGTTGAATCTTCAAAGAGAAGGCAGGAGGACATGGCATTTTTATTACCTAGCTTCTGCTAGTATCATTTACTCATTAGTCAAGGCAGTCAGTCACAAAGATCTGCTTGGGTTCAAGCAGGAGGGGGAGTGGGAAAATTCTAGAAGAGCACAAGAGATACTGTTGCACCATCTTTGAAAAATACAATCTGTCACAGGTGATGCCAATCCAAGTGATGACAATCCAGGATCACATGATGGTCAGAGATCTAGTCAGGCAGCCAATCAAGCTGTCATTGCTAGGCTGGGGTTCAGGGGCAGAATTATCACCTCTGAGAGGGGAGGTTTACAAGAGTGAGACCAAGCTGGGAGTTTATTAGCAGACTAGAGACCCGGTGCATTAGTTCATGCACGGGTGGGGTCCCTTGGCATGGCCTGTGGGGATCCGGCTGAAACAGGCAATCCAATGCCACTTGCTGCTTCTGCCTGCTGCTCCCGCTCATCCTGGCCCCACTGTGCTTGCCACAGGCTCACACCCAGTCAGTCCTCATTGGGAGAGGCTTACACCACCATTCGCCAGCTGTGAGCCCTGTGTGTGGTGCCCATCCTGGGGTAGGGGGGAGGGAGAGTGGGTCACAATGGGCCCTCTGGGTGGGCAGTGGGATGCCCTTGCTGGCCCAGGATCCGGATCCGTCCCACTGATGTTCACACCAGTTGTGGGGAGCAGCCGAAGTGCCCGAGGCTGTGGTGCCCAAGGCACTGGTCCGTAGGTGCCTGGCTCCTTCTCTGGAGATCAGACCTGCAGGACTACTGAGGGAGTGAGTGGCTGCCACCAGGCTGATTGGTCAGCTGAGCGGCACTCCCACTGTGGGAGCACACTGACCACAAGGAGGCAGCTCCTGTGTTGAGCATCTGCCCCCTGGAGGTCAGTGCACATCATAGAGACCAGTTGTAAAGGTCACTCAGGCTTTTATATATATAGACTAGAGGCCCGGTACATGAAAATTCATGCACTGGAGGGGGGTCCCCTCAGTCTGCCCTGCCCCCGGTCACAGTCCGGGAGCTCTCAGGGGATGTTCTACTGCAGGAAGTCCTACTGCAGGATGTCCTCCCTCTGCAGGAGGCGACCAGGCCAATCAGGGGAAGGCGCCGCCCCTATCACCCCACCGCTGCTGCTGCCACTGCCGGCCTTCACAGCCACTACGGCTGCCTGCCCTCCTTGGCCCTCGCAGTCACTGTGGCTTTGTCTGGAAGATATCCGGTCTATATGGTCTAATTACCACATTACCCTTTTATTAATATAGATGGAATGACGCTGTGGTTAAGAGCAGACTGCCTGTGTTTGATTCCTGGCTTCACGAACTAGTAGTTTATGACCTTGGGCAAGGAACTTATTTGCCTCAGTTTCCTCATCTATTAAATGGGATAACAACTGTACTTGGAGGTTTGTTATGAGGATTCAGTGAGTTAATATGGGTAAAGAGCTTAGAGCAGTGTCTGGCTCAGGGCAAGTGCAATGTCAGGATAAGCTAATCCTGTTAATAGGCTGTTTCATAGAAGAGCACTAGAAACAAAACAGGGTATGAAACTGCCAAATGTATGAGCTCTGAAGTGAGGCGACTTCTGGGAGTAATGAGAGCTTCCCTAGTGAGAAGGAAGCTCCGGGGGAGGAGGGGTCACACTGGGGTGGGGGGAGGAGGGGAGAGTTGGTGTGGTCCTTGGTGCCTGGAGGAGATGTCTTTGGAGCAGAGATGGGCCTGTAAGCCCTGGCCTGGAGGTCCCGCAGGCTCGAACACTATCAAATCCTCCGCAGCGTCGGTGTCGGGAGCTATAAAAATCCTGAGGAGTCCCGAGGCTGCTTAGAAAGACAACAACTGTTTCCTCCATAATGAGCTGCCACTGCAGCATTTAATTAAAACTGCGGGAGACTCCCAGGAACATGGACTGTGGAGTGTGGCGGGCTGTGGAGGCAGGCATTTGTTTGTCAGGGCTGGGGGGGCGGGCAGGGACAGGGGATGGGTGTTTCTCAGAAGCTGGGCACAGCCACTCCCACCCCAGCTCCTATCCTGCAAGGCCACCTATCAGCCTCCTGGTTCCCCTCATCCTTGTCGTCACCCTCATCATTGTGGGAAGTGTCACACTCTACCTGACCCCAGGATCTGTGGGGCAGCACAGAGCAGAGGTCTTGCCTCTCTGAGCCTCAGTTTCCCCTCTGGAAAATGAGGGGCTGGGTCCTCCTTCACAGGGTTGTGGTGAGAGCCAATGAGACACACCCGAAGGGCCGGACACTTGTCCCCTAACCCCTCGGACCTTCCTGGTCAGAACCATGAGACCAGTCCTGGTGCTCTGAGGGTTTCAGGCCTCGTTTTCCAAGCCCTGTCCTGGGAGATGCTCCTTGAAACGGGGGTTCCAAAGTCAAATAAGTTTGGGAAACCCTGTGCTGTCTGCACACTGCTCCTCGCGTGTGGGTGGCAGTGCACCTGGGTGTTGTAAAGGTTCTGAGAAGTCGTGCAATGAAGAATCCTGCTGGTTTCACCCAGTATTCGCTAAGGTTTCTCATACAGAAACGCTTCTTGATTTGTGTCACATGAAGTTTTCTTTATTTTTTCAGCCGTTGTTAGCATCATGGGGGACAGTCTCTAGGAAACACTGGGGCCCAGAAATCACGAGCAAACTGCTTAATCACTCTGAACTCACTTCTCATCTGACATGAGCATAGGGAACACCCACCTTGCAGGCTGCTGTGATGATTAGAGGTAGCACATACACCTAACCAGGCCTGGCACACCATGGCAGGCAGGAAGTGAGGCCACGGTAACTTAGGCAGGTGCCCAGACACAGGGAGTGGCACTGAGGGATGCAGACACTACAGGTGAACTGAGGTGGGGCTTGACAGGAAGGACGAGGCCAGCACAGGCTGGCTGGGCTGAGCCCAGGGGTCCTCACATCTCTGGACCAGCACGGGGATTATGCCCAGTGCCAGGGCAAAGCTGGGCCTGCGGGTGAGGGACATGCGGCCTCCTAGGGGTTGGAGGACTATTGGGAACAGGGGCAAATAAGGGAGTCATTTATTAACTTCTTCATTTTGCTATTATTTATTGAGCACCTACTATACCAGACGTTCTTAGGCACAGAGATACATCAGTAAACAAAACAAAGTCCCTGCCCTCATGGGGATAATACTATCAACAAATTTTAAAAAATAATAATAACTTATTTAACGAGGATAAGTGCTATTAAAAATAGAGCAAGGTAAAGTGGTAGAGAGTGATGGGTGGGTGTTATTTTAAAGAGGATGGTCAGGGAAAGCCTCTTTGAGGAGGTGATGTGAACAGAAAGTGGAAAAAGGCAAGTGATTTCAGACTCCCTGACTCCTCCTCCTCCTCCTCATCATCATCATCATCATCATCATTATCAGCACCATCAGCACCATCATCAATGACATCATCATTTCTAAGCCCCCCACAGGCCTCCTTATCAGCTGGGTTAGGCACTTCTCAAGTTGAGGTCCTTCCCAGGATGCAGTTCCAGCGATGGCCACAAGGTGGAGGAGTGTCTCCAATGGGGTCCAGGGGTGGAGAGTTTGTTGATGAATCCAGAATACTTGAATCCCAAGCACCCTCCTCTAGAATCCCATCAAGTTGGGAGTAACCTCGGGCTGTCTGCAGACACGGGAGTCCCGCATAATTGGGCTGCAGACAGAACTGAAGAGAACAGTGGGGGTCTTTAGCTAAATGGGAGGCTTGGGGGTGGGGGAGGCAGAGGGGCAGCCCAAGGAACTTCCAGGGAAGCTGAGGGTCCAGGGTCCCAGTCTGAGGTCGCATGGCCACTAAGAGGGCACGTCCAGCAGGACTTGCTCTCTTCATGATGGGCGTGGGCGGGGTTCAGACATCCATCTGCCTCTAGCGGTGGGAAGGCAGATGATGAAGCAGGAAGTACAGAGGGAATTGGCTGTAAAGGCTGAGCCCTGCATGCAGCACAGCCAGGCTGGGGAGTCACAACCCATTTGCAGTGTGCACCCCAGCTAGCTGCTCCCGTGCATTCACTTAGCTTCCTACCCCCAGGCAGCAGCTGCAGGACAGTCCCTGGTGGCAAAGCTGCCAAGACCCCCTGTTTGGGTCCTCCCTGAGTGCCTGTTGAAAGGGGCGAACTGGCTTGCTCCTCTTGGAAGTATGACCCCCGCTGTTCCCCCTCAGCCCAGGATTTGTCACCTGCTCTCCTGCCAGTAAGCGGAATAGCGGGATTTCCCATTTGCCTGGCATTTTGCTCCCCAGTAACTTGTGAACAGGTGCGGTAGGGTTCTCTCCCAGGAGGCCCAGGTGGTAGGGTGGAGTCTCCTCGGTGAGGCTCTTTGCCTTTCTCTGGAGGAGGTAATCCGTTTCACCTTGCCCTGTGATTTCACTCGCCTGCAGCGCCTGGCTGAGGGCTGAGGGCTGAGGGCTGAGGCCTCCGGGGAGGGGCGGGCGAGATCCACCTGTGCCCTGGCTTTCCTCATCTGCAAACGGGGCAAATAGTACTCACCTGGGAGTCATCTGGACAACCCAGGAAGGGAATGCGTCCAATGGCACCTGCCCCTCCTCAGGGCTCAGCAGACAGGAACGACTTCTATGGCCCGTCGGGCTAGGCACCTGTTCATATTTGTGATCTCGTCTATTCCACAAACAGCCTCGGTTGGTGCGTTCCTCCCTTTTCCCTGATTTTATTAAAATGTTTTACCCAAGAACTCTCTGAAAACATTCTCCTGCTACCAGAGCCGAGCCCCGCTTTGCATTTGGAGTAAAATACAAATGTCTTCCCCTACCCTTCAATGTGCCCCCCACTCCCAACCCCCACTTCCCCGGGCAACATGCTCCCCAGAGGCACATGCTGGTGGAAGTTTGCTGTTTATCTTCCCAGGCTTTAAAAATACAGACGTTTATTTTACCGAGACAGGAGCTGTAAGATTCCGTTCCACGGGGAGAGCGTCAGGCGGGGAGCGGCCTTTGCAGACGCTGGCAGGAGGGGGAGGCCCACCGCTTCCCTGGGCACACCTAGCTCCCCAGCAACACTCAGGGTGCCCACTGCCCTGAGCTGCATTCAAAACGGGCCTCCAGGAAGTAGTTCCGCAACACTGGCCAATCATTACTATCAAGGCCCAGAAAGTCACAGAGGTGTGTGTGTGAGTGTGAGTGTGTGTGTGAGTGTGTGTGTGTGTGTGTGTGTGTGAGAGTGTGTGTGAGTGTGTGTGTGTGTGTGTGTGTGTGTGTATGTGTGTGAGTGTGTGTGTGTGTGTGTTAGTGTGTGGTGTGTGCGTGTGTGTGAGTGTGTGTGTGAGTGTGTGTGAGTGTGTGTGAGTGTGTGAGAGTGTATGTGTGGATGTGTGAGTGTGTGTGTGAGTTAGTGTGTGGTGTGTGTGTGAGTGTGAGTGTGTGTGTGTGAATGTGTGTGAGTGTGTGTGAGTGGGTGTGTGAGTGTGTGAGAGTGTGTGTGTGTGTTAGTGTGTGGTGTGTGTGTGGTGTGTATGTGTGTGTGTGTGAGTGTGTGTGTTAGTGTGTGGTGTGTGTGTGACTGTGTGTGTGTGTGTGTGTGTGAGAGTGTGTGTGTGTGTGTGTGTGTGAGTGTGTGTGTGTGAGTTAGTGTGTGGTGTGTATGTGTGTGTGTGTGTGTGCGTGTGTGGTGAGTGTGTGTGTGTGTGTGTGAGTGTGTGTGTGTGTGTGTGTGATGTGTGTGAGTGTGTGTGTGGTTCTCAAACTCACCTCTCTACTAAATGATGGCAGCCTCTGCTGTGAGCTCCCCTCAGGGAGTGTGGCTACAGCGCTCAGGGACACAGTCCTTCCGGCCATTTTCTGCTAAAATATTGAAGTCCAAAACATTTACTATCTGTTGCTTACAGAAAATATATGCTGACTTCGGATAGAAATACCTGCCGTCTAGGGTTGGTATAAACGAATTGATATATGTAGAGTTCTTAGGACCGTGCCTGATATATACAGGGTGGGGCAGAAGTAGGTTTCCAGCTGTTCGCTTTCCAGCTGTTTGCATGGAAAAGGATACAGTAATTAAAACTAATGCCTGGGCCGGTGTGGCTCAGTAGGTTGGAGTCTCATGCAGTGCACAGGAAGGTCATGGGTTTGATTCTCAGTCGGGGTGCCTGTGGGGGGCAACAGATCGATGTATCTCTCTCACATCAGCGTTTTTCTCTCTCTCCCTCTCTCCCCCTTGCTCCTTTTATGAAATCAATTAAAATAATAATAATAATCTATAATAAAAGCGTAATATGCTAATTAGACCGGACGTCCTTCCAGACGAACCCTGGGCTGGAGGGAAGCCCAGGTCCTGGGTGCCTACCAGCAGCCGGAGGGAAGCCTGGGTCCCAGGTGCCTGCCCCGTGGGTCAGCGCACTCCCACCAGGGAGAGCACTGCTCAGTCAGATGCCCTGAGGAAGGCTCATGGCTGGCGAGCTCAGGGGCGGTAGCAGGAGCCTCTCCCACCTCTACAGCAGCACTAAGGATGTCCGACGGTCGGCTTACACCTGCTCCCCATGGGAAGGGGCCTAAGCCATCAGTCAGACATCCCCTGAGGGCTCCTGGACTGCAAGAGGGCACAGGCCTGGCTGAGGGACCGCCGCACCCCCCAGTGCACAAATTTTGTGCACTGGGCCTCTAGTAATAAATAAACTCTGTTTTGCGTACTCACAACTGTAGGCCTACTGTTGCCCCACCCTGTACATGTAGGTAGACCGGGAGAGGTGCAGGTGGATATCAGCGACACGAGGTCATGAGCCGTGTACACCAGCCTTCCCCCCACGCCTGTGCAGGGGAACCTATGCTATGATGGACACGCTCGGCCTGCATCGGCACCATCCCATGTGGCAGCGCCAGCCGCCACGGCCACGGAGCACCTGCCATGTGGCCAGTGGGACCAAGGAACCGAATTTCCATCATAATGGATTACAATTAATTTCAGTTTTAATTAAATACCATGTGGGGCAAGTGCCACCATATTGGAGAGCACTGCTCTGAACACCTGTCCCGTGAGGAAATGCGCGTCTGGCGTGTGGTGAGCGCTCAATAAACGACTGTGCTGTGCTCTCTCTCCTCTCCCAGCCACAACCCCGCCACCCTCTCACCCTCCACACCTGTGCTTTTCCTCTCTTTTGGACCCACTTCTCTCCTTGGGATGGGTCCTCTCTACCCTCTGCGTCCTCCATTCCTACCTGCCTGGCCCCTCGCTGGGCAATGCCCATTGGCATCCAGGCCTCCTCCTCGGCCAACTCAGCTGTTGCTGTAAATCAGCCCGATCATTCACCATCTGGTCCAGCCCTCAGCAGAGCGCGGAGCCAGGCCAAGCAGACCCGGCTGGAGGCGGAGGGTAACTGGCTCTCAGGGCAGCATCCAGGACACTCCATCATTCCAGCGTCTGGTGCCAGGCTGCTGGGCCAGGCCTGAGTGGGGCTGCTGCACACGAGGAACCAGGGAGGGCGGAGAGCAGCTGGGGGCCTGGCTGCAGGTGCTCAGAGCCCAGCAGATGGCGGGTGTGGAGGCGGGAACGAGGGGAGGGCTGCGAGCAGTGTCCCCGAAGCTATGCTCCCTGCTTAGGGGCCTTTTGTCACCATCACTGCAGCTGTGAGCCTCCCCACTGCAGGGAAGGGCATCGGGGAGGCGTCGTCTGTGAGTGAAATTCCCATCCAGTGACTGCCCGTGCCAGGCTGCCTCATGGCTGCCAGCCATGCCCTCACACAGAGCCCACAGCACGGGCCCCATGCCCACCCCCACCCCCCGGAGGCCGGGACATCACCAGGGCCACCCCCACGAGGACACACAGGGACCGAGCTCAGGGCTGACATTTACATACATTCTTATTAATAAATGAGTAAGTACTGACCCTTCCATTCTTTGAGGAAACAAGCAAGTGTAAGAGCCCAGGAAGCTGGCCGTCTAGGCCTGGCGAGGCCTCCGCACCAGCTGTGTTGTTTGCCAGGTCACTCCCTTCCTCTAGAGAGCGAAGGGGTGGACGGATCAGTGGCAGCTCCCGCCCTCCCCTTACAGGGTGACTCAGACCCAGTGCACAGTCTGCAGGGTCCCCTGCGGCCGAGCCTCCGCTGCCCACAGGGACCTGGCATGGGTCTCAGCCCAGGGACGTCCTCCCTTCCTGCCTCACTTCACCTGCTCCCTCATCTTCACCCGAGCCCTTGTCTAGGAAAGCCCAGACTAAGTTGGGAGAGACCGGGAGATGAGGCCCTGTCCATGGGATGGGTGTGAGCCAGCCCCACCCGAACTACTGCTGGGACTTTACCCTGAACCAATCCCTGGGGGGTGACCTCCGGGGCTGGGTGTGCAGAGGGCAGAACCCCTCACTGCTCAGCACCCGGGTGTCCCAAGCAGACACAGGGACGGCAGTGGGAGACCCGGTGTCCTTCTCTCATCGGCACCCCTCTTTGGGTCCATCACGGGGTGAAATCGCCAGTGGCCAGAAGAGGGGAACAAATCCATCAGTACGCACACTCTCGTCATGGCAGGGCCAGTCGCCGAGGGAACAGGCCCTGCTCTCTGTACCTGCGCTGGGGCTTCTCCTTCTCTCAAGGGGAGATAAATGTAGAGGGAAAACGCAGCAACTCATGCTCATTTTCCTTCTCTCCCATCTGTCTCAGCGAAAAAGCCCAACATTCAGCCTAAATGGTCCCAAAGACCAGGGTCCCTGGGGCCAGCACTGAGTTAGGAGCAACAGAGGAAGTGTAGGGGGGCAGGGGAGAAGCCAGATGCTCTGCAAAGAGAAGGAAAGGGGGCGTGTCACAACCCTTCTGGCCAATGAGCCATAGCGACGTGTACTGGGTGGTTCCTGGGACAGCTGGTGCTGACCCGATAAAGATACTGCCTCTCCCCTTCCCCCACCCCATGCTTCCACCTTCTTCCTGCTGGAGATGCAATCCGATGGCTGGAGCTGCAGCAGCCAGTCTGTGTCCACAAGGGAAAGACTCTGGTGCTGACGTCCTGGGACTTGCACAGCAGCTACCCACTTCTGGGTTTCTCACTATGGAAGAAAATGGACTCTCTTTATTGGACCCTGCGGTTGGGTTTTCTGCTCATTGCTCCCCAGCCGTTCCTCACTGACACAGTGCCCATGCCTTCTCGCCCTCTCTTGACTCAGTCATGTGCCAGATCCCCCTGCGCCCAGCCTCGAAGCCATTGCTCTGGGGATTGCTACTCCTGCCTCCTCTGGCCGCACCTCTCCTGGGCTGGCCCACCTTCTCCCTGCTCGTCTGGATGCCTTGCAATTGCAAAGAGGTTAGCCCCGTGGTCGGCAAACAGCAGCTCGCGAGCCACCTGCGGCTCTTTGGCCCCTTGAGTGTGGCTCTTCCACAAAATACCACGGCCTGGGCGAGTCTATTTTGAAGAAGTGGCGTTAGAAGAAGTTTAAGTTTAAAAAATTTGGCTCTCAAAAGAAATTTCTATCGTTGTACTGTTGATATTTGGCTCTGTTGACTAATGAGTTTGCCAACCACTGGGTTAGCACAGCTATGGCATGAGGCAGCCACTGCTTAATGGTGACCAGAAACTAAAAGACTAATATCGGTCTCTTCCCCCGCCCCGCCCCTCGCCCCACTCTGAGGAGACTCCCCGAAGCACTTGGGCCCCTGGTGTGATGTAAGCCACACTTGCATCGCCTCGCTGTTTCCTCTCTCACGAATACATTTCCTTTCATAAAATACTAGAGGCCTGATGCACGAAATTGGTGCAAGGGGCTCAGCCCTCACAGCTGCAGTGGCTTGCCTCAGCCCTCGGCCCTGGCTTCTTCCGGAAAGTCATTTGGAAGGACATCCGGAAGGTTGTTCGGCTGTCCAGTCTAATTAGCATATTACACTTGCATTATTATAGACTAGAGGCCCAGAGCATGAAATTCGTGCACCGGTTGGGGGGGTCCCTCAGCTGGGCCTGCACCCTTTCCAATCTGGGCCATCCTTCTCACAATCCGGGACTGCTGGCTCCTAACCACTCACCCCTGCCTGATCGCCCCTAACTGCCCTCTCCTGCTGGCCTGATCACCCCTAACTGCTCCCCCCTGCTGGCCTGATCACCTCTAACCACCTCTGCCTCAGCCCCTGCCACCGTGGCTTTTTCTGGAAGGAAGGCAGGACAACCGGAAGATGTCCGCTGTCCGGTCAACCCAGTCTAATTAGCACATTACCCTTTTATTAGTATAGATACTACTCATAGCCAAGCCCCCGTGCCAGACTTTGCTTTGGAAGCAGGAGGGGAACCCAGGCTAAGACATGTTAGATCACTGGGTGACCTTGGACAGCTTGCTCACCCTCTCTGGTCCTCAGTCTTCCCATCTGCACAGTGGGTAGGCATTGGACCTGTGGCCTCTGGGGTCTCTCCCTCTGTGCATGCCTGACCCATGCTCACCCCCAAATGTCAGTATGTCAGCCCCGATGGGAGGTCCCCCAGGCAGGGCCCACAGCTGCCTCGGCCTGTGGGGACCCAGTCCAGCATCTCACCGTCATTGCAGGGGAAAGAGAAGAGCCAGAGGAAAGTGTTACTTACAAAGCGAAGCCGACCAGAGAGAAGGAAAACAAACACACAAACCTGAGGCTGGAAGGTAAATCATGTGAAGGGATCAGGAACGGAGGTTGCCAGGCCGGCGCTGATCCCATTAACGAGGATGAGCGGGAGCGTGTGCACCAGCCAGGGCTAGGGGTCACACACACAGTGGGTGCTAATGAGCTGCAGCGGCCTTGGCCACAGGTCACCAAGGGCAGAAGACACTTAGTCCTGCCAGGGCATTGCTGAGGGAGCTTGGTCGGGGTGGGGGGGAGTAGGAAGCAGACGGCTGAAGGGCTGGTGGATGGGCAGGAGGCACAGGGCTGGGATCCATGCTGACACTGCGCTGTCCGGCCCCGAAAGCCACCCCACCCCTAGCTCTGCTCCTGTGGCTGCTCGGAGGTGATGCACAAGCCCTCCCTGAGCGAGCGCCTACCTGCACCGGCTCCGCAATGGAGAGGATGCAGGCCCTGACCTCACAGGGGCCACAGCCCAGGGTGGGAAGAGCTTCAAAGTGGAGGGCCTGGGCCGCATCACCAGTGGGCGACGCTTGAAGGAAGGTTTCCAGGGAAGGTGTCTTTTTGTTGAAATCTGGGAGGTGTGCTTCCTGCTTGCAAAACAAGGGTGCCGAGGGGCGGGGAACAACCGTGCAAAGGCCAGCAGGCAAGCGAGATGGCAGATTCAAGTCCGTCTGGGTCACTCTCCTGGGCCGGGCGCAGTAAGCCACTGCTCTCGGGTCGGTGGGCGGGCGGGAGCCTCTGGAAGGCTCCCACCTCCGGCCGGGCCTGGCCTCCCCTTCCCCTCCGGGCCTCTGCAGTAGAACCCAGTGTTACAGGGTGAGGCCCGTGCTGTGGGCTTGACCTGGGCCTCCAGCGGAGGATTTTATTCTGCTCTCTCAAAACGCAACCAAACAGGAAGGTGTCAGGGCGCCCCTCCAGGGGTCAGGTGAAAATGAAGATGTGTCACCCACTTATTCATTTAACAAACACTAAATGCCTACTTGGTGACAGCCTCCATGCTGGGTGAGAGAGCCTCGAGGATAACTAAGTTTTTCCAGGTGTCTACTCTCCCTGAGTCCCCAGCAGTAAGGAGATAGATACAAAAATAGTTACAGACCCCCCGCCTCCGCCCCCCCCCCCAAAAAAAAAAAAAAAACACACACAGGAGTTTATTTCTGCCTCACGTTAATCAATTACTGAAATATGCAACCCCGGTCTGGTATGGTGGCTCTATGCTTATGTGAGACCTATCATCTTATCGTATTCTTTTATTCTGCTCCACACATAGTTCCCTGCGTGATACAATATGGCTGCTGGAGCTCCAGCCATCGCATCCACATCCCAGCCAGCAGAGTAGAGGACACGAGAAAGAGAAGGACATTAAGGACACTTCCAAAGAGTTGTCTACACTGCTTCCGCTTAGTCCTATTGCCAGAATTGATTCAAATAGCCATACCTATACATAAGACTGGGTGGGAGTTCAGACTATTCCAGGAGCCTGTGTGCCCAGCGAAGGATGGAGGCTTCTGTCATAAGGCAGGTGGAGGATGGAGGTTTAAGGACACCTTCAGTCCCTGCCACACATCTGAATTCTTCTCCACAAGGATGGCGGAGTTCCCTGGTAGAACGTTTCACCGCTGCATCTGTTTGGGGCCAGGGGGACTCTGAGGTGTGATGTGTGACCCCCATCAGAAGTTGTTGCCAGGGATAGAAGCCTAGGGCTTGTAGGGTCTGGATGCCAAAGCAGACTCCACTGCCCAACCTGCTGTGTCTCTTTTTCCTTTTCAAGTATTACTTCCCAATAAACCTTTTGCATTCCTAACTCTCTCTCAGCCCCTGCTCCTCTGAGCGTCTGACCAGCAGGGGGTGCTGCAGACACGGAATCACTGAAATCTGCTGGCCGCCCTCCCCCCTCTCAGCCTAGGATCTCAGGCTTGCAGCAGCTTCTCCCCCTGCAGCCTACAGCCCTCACCTCTGCCCTCGCTGCCCTCTGTCTCTTTCCGCCAGGGCTTCTCTGATGCCACAGGATGGTCTCCGTGGGTACCTGCTTGGTGCAGCGGTAGTGAATGATATACTCTGTCTCCCTTTCCTGTCCCTGGTGCCAGGCACTGAGACTTGTTCCTAAGGCTCCTGAGACGTCCCCTTGGGACCACGCACCAGTTGCCCACAGGGCCCCCCAACCCCACAGTGCAAACCTGGGTGGGCTCTCCTGCATTGCCCCTTCTTTCTCCCTCCTGCTCACGGGACCACTGCCCACGGAAACTGTTGGAAGGCAGCCTCTGTCCTGGACTGCTCTCAGGGCAACGCCGCCCAGACAGGAAGTGCAGGGAGGCCTCGCGCTCTCTCCTGTCCACCTCCCCTCGGTGATCAGGAACTGCCCAGGGAGCTCTGGGCCTGAATTCAGAAACCCAGGTTCAAACCCTGGTCCTGCTGCTGTTCAGCGGTGAGTCCTGGGCTGAGCCGCAACATGCTCCCTTGTCTGGTGGGTAAGTGGGCCTTGGGCACCCATACCCCCAGCCCACGCGCTGCACCCCTTCAGGGCGCCACCTTCATTCTGTTCTCTGTGAATGGAGCCGGGGGGGTGCAGACTGTGCCCGCTTCACCACAGGCACAGTGAGGAGTGGGTGCACGGAGCTTGTGCTGGGCCTAATGGAGTTCACCTCTGTTCCTTCTGCCATGAGTCCGGGCCCCCCTCAGATTGAGAGATCTGTATTCCTCATCCTGCAGAGAACTTGCTGAGGATGGCTGTGTCCCCCTCAGACTGGGACTCCCTGAGGACAGGGCTGTGTCCCCCTCAGACTGGGACTCCCTGAGGACAGGGCTGTGTCCCCCTCAGACTGGGGCTCCCTGAGGACAGGGCTGTGTCCCCCTCAGACTGGGGCTCCCTGAGGACAGGGCTGTGTCCCCCTCAGACCTGGGCTCCTTGAGGATGGGGCCATTTCTCCTTGAGACTGGGGTGTTCAGATGCAGGGCTATGACCCCACCCCCCAGACTGGGGCCTCTGTGAGCAGGTGTTGGGAGTGCCCGTCGCCTGTCTGACTCCCAGCCTGCCCCCTCCCTGGCCTGCTTCTTCCCAATAATGGATGTTTTCGCCCTCCCTGTCTCCGCAGACCCTGCTCTGGCTGAATCTATTCCTGCTCATCCCTGCCCACCTCCCAGCTGTGCGCATGAGCATGAACATGTTGCTAACCACGAGCTTACTCTCTGGTGATTAAAAGGAACATGATGCTGCAAGCAGAGCCATCGAGTTACAAGGCGGAAAACTGCTGCTTTTTGCCGGTGACCAGCAGGGATGGTCTTCTCCTTTCCCAGCACAGCCAGGTGCACACAGCCAGGTGCACACAGTCAGGTGTACACAGACAGGGGCACACAGCCAGATCCTCACAGTCAGGTGTACACAGCCAGGTGCACACAGACAGGGGCACACAGCCAGATCCTCACAGTCAGGTGTACACAGCCAGGTGCACACAGACAGGGGCACACAGCCAGATCCTCACAGTCAGGTGCACACAGCCAGATGTACACAGCCAGGGACACACAGCCAGGTGTACACAGCCAGGTGCACACAGTCAGGGGCACACAGTCAGGTGTGCACAGCCAGGTGCACACATCCAGGGCCACAGTCAGGTGCACACAGTCAGGTGTACATAGTCAGGTGTACACAGCCAGGGCCACACAATCAGGGCCACACAGCCAGGTGCACACAGCCAGGTGCACACAGCCAGGGCCACACAACCAGGGGCACACAGCCAGAGGCACACAGTCAGGTGTACATAGTCAGGTGCCCATAGCCGGGGCACAAAGTGGCACCAGCCCTGGGGAGCTAGGGGAAGGACTCCCCTGGGACGCAGCCTGGCCACTCCTGCTCTTCCACCCGCTCAGCAGACAGCTGTCTGGGGAGGACAGTGGCCTTTGCCCGGAGGAAATGAACCCCTCCGTCCCCCGCCACAGGCAGGTTCATTAGGAGACATCATAACCCTGAACCACAGCCCTGCTCCCTGGAAAATCCAAGAGGCTGCAGGACAGCATCCCGGCCTGGGGACTGGAGCAGGGAGGTTCATGGGGCCAGTGCTGGCCCAGCAGCCAGCCCCCATCCTGACCACAGCTCCCTCTGGCCGGCCTGGTGCACCCACCCAGTCCTAGCCAAGGACCCACCCTCCCATCACAGTGAAAGCAGTAGCCTCTGGTACCCAATGTTTCCAAGTCACGGCTCCACTGTTAGATTCAATCCTTCTTCCTGCCTTCCCCCCCACCCCCCGCCCCTCCTCCTGTCGTCAATCTTGGAGCACCGCCTTTGTGACAGTGCCAGGCCTGGAGACACAGTGAGAGGGGACAGGACCCCACCCCCGGGAGCCTTATTCTAATAGAAGAGACAGGTGGTAAGCGAATGATTATGGAAATATTAGTGAATATCATTGTGGTTACAGGGATGTTACAAGAGAAAAGTACACATGCCTTCCCTAATCTGGGGTTATGGCTGGAAGTTACTCTGTATCAGGAGTTGTCACAATTCATCCACTCACTCACTAATTCACCCACTACTTACTGAGCACCCACAAATCCGCACACCCTGTCGCAGGGAGGGAAGAAAGCTCACGTCCACATGGGACAGACAGACCCCTTCAGACAGCAGATGGTCTCAGTAACACCGGACTCCAGGCAATTGCTGTATTTTAGATACTTTATAGTCTTTATTCCTTCTAACAGTTCTGGGAGTCATTGTTATTCTGCACCCCCAGGTGAGGAAGCATCTCCAGGAGGCTCAGAATGAGTTTTTGAATCTTGGTGCTGTCCAGCCTGCACGGGATAAAGAAAATACAAATCCCAGCAGGTCACGAGGAAAACTGTGAGCACGCTGGTCATCGGCCCCTCCCGGGGACAGTGTCAGCGGGGACGGTGCCTGGCGACTCCGTGACGGCTGGATGAGGAAGGCCGGGCCGGCCTGCAAGGGCCTCCCTTGCACATTTCCAGGCTCAGCAGGGCCGCCTCTGCCTTGATAGCGACAGTTTCGGAGGCCTTGAGGGGAAATCACTATAAATGTAGTGGTTTCTTTTTACATATGTCTATTGACGTTTCTCCACGTTCCGTTGGCATTTCCAATACGAAGCCAACAGAATAGCCCAGGTACACCAATTCCAAGCAAACAAGGACATACTGGCCGCCACCGCTTTTTGCTCCTGGAACGTGGAGCTGCAGTCTGTCCGGGCTCACCCCTGGGGGCAAGCCTGGCTTTGCAGGTGGACATCGGTCCCTCTCTTCTCCTGCCTGCAAGCCTGGCCATGCAGCGTCCCCTCTCAGCGGAGAGGAGAAGCCACAGACACAGGACTCCACTCACAGGTGTCTGCTGTGCTGCTCAAGGCCAAGGGTGGGGTGGGGCAGGACAGAGGAAGCCCCTGAGTCAGGGGAGGTCTTTGTCTCTCCTTTGAGCATAAATCACCACGGTTGCTGACAATGTCTGCTCTGTGTTAGGACATGGGAGGTGCATGGAGTGAGGCTGTAGGGGGGGCAGGGACATTGCCCTGGGCACCAGGAACTTCAGATCTGTCATTGCTCACGCCCCTGGGTCTGCCTGTTTGGGTTTGTGAGCTGGTGGCGAGGATTCTCGTCCTCTCCTGCCGTCCAGAAGGCTGGGCGGCCACACTGGGCAGTCAGTGCGCCACCTGTCACACCCCGCTGGTCACAGTGGCTTCCCAATGTCTCTGCAGGTGCTTTTATGTAGTTAGTTATTTTGGCTGAGGGCTCTCCTGGGCCTTTGGAGCCTTTTCTCAGGCTCGTGGCAGGTTGAAGAGCAGAGGAATAAACCGATCAGGAGCAGCTCAGCCCGCGGCTGACACGAGTGGGTGTGGAGATGCCCCAGCGCCCTCTCGCCAGGCGTGCAGAAGTCCAAGGTGCACGTCCTGTACTGGCCCCTCGGGCTCCCGGGAGGATGCTCTTTGGCTGGCGGTCTGTTCTCCGCTGCGCACTGCATAGGCCCCTCCCTTCCCTACCCACTTCCAGTCCTCTAGCTGAGGCTCCTGGGTCAGCTCCAAAATGACCTACTGTACGCAAGCCCTGGCTCAGGCCTGTGTAGGGAGAACCCAGTTGAAGAGTGGCATCATTAAGTGTGTGGATCCAAATCCCATTTCTGCCACTTCCAGGATCCTCAAACTACGGCCCGCAGGCCACATGCGGGTATTTTTGCCATTTTGTTTTTCTACTTCAAAATAAGATATGTGCAGTGTGCATAGGAATTTGTTCATAGTTTTTTTTAAACTATAGTCCGGCCCTCCAACGGTCTGAGGGACAGTGAACCGGCCCCCTGTTTAAAAAGTTTGAGGACCCCTGATTAGACCTTGGGGCAGTGGCTCAAGCGCTCTTTGCCTCAGTTTCTTCACCAATAAAATGGGCAGAGCAATAGTCCCTAAGGCACAGAGCTGTTCTGAAGATTAGGTGAGTGACTATACGGACAGCCTGACAGCGGGCCGGGGTATGTGGTGAATACTCAACCCTACAAGGCCAGGGGCTGCCAGCTTCGCTCACCTTGTGTGCGCTATTGATACTTCGTGGATGGGCAGAGTGTTTAGTACCATTTACTGAATCGAATTCTTGTCCCGACTTACCCAGGGGTTCCTGACCGTGGCTCCTCCTCCCCTCCTGACCACACCCTCTGTGTGAGTCAGTCTGGCTCTTGTTCCTAGCCTGTCCTGGCCCCTGGCCCCACGATGCCCTGCCGCATTTGCTGACATCAACTGTTGTGGTGAGGCAGGGGAGCCTGAGACCTTCCCAGGTGACCCCACCCTCTGCGTACAGGCCAGGGAGGTCAGCGCTGGGCTGACATCTTCATAGTGAGTGAGTCCTGTTCTCTGGCTCCTCTCGCCTTCGCCCTGGGAGAGGCGCCAACAAGAGGCCCAGGGCAGCCTCTTTGACTGGTGGGACTGCAATTTCTAATGAGCCTCTGCACTTTGGAAAGAGGAAAATGTGACACAACTGTGAGTTGTTAATAAAAACAATTAATCTTGTTGGGGTTGCCCTTGTGGTCTTCAGGGCCTCTCTCCTCCCCTGGATGGAGGCAGAACAAGAGACAACAGTTCTAAAAGGAAGTGGACCAGAATGCTAGTCTGCCTGCTGCTAACTCACCCAGTGACCTTGGACAAAACACATCTTTTGGGGGGAGCCTCTGTATCTTCATGGTTAAAATGAGGGTTGTAAAATCCTCCCCTCCCCCATTTCTGACTCTAAGGTAGATCTCACCAAGTACAGACAGGGGCCAGGCATTTCATAACTATTACATGCCTGAGGATTTTCACTCATGGGCTAGTTTATTCTGTACGTGACCCAGTTATGCAAGGACTAGAGGCCTGGTGCATGAAAATTCGTGCACTCACGGGGGTGAGGGTTTCCTTCTCTCAGTCCAGGAACCCTCGGGGGATGTCCACCTGCCAGCTTAGGCCCACTCCCCAGGGGATCAGGCCTAAGCTGGCAGTCAGACATCCCTCTGGAAACCCGGGAGCCCTTGGGGGATGTCTGACTATGGCTTAGGCCTGCTCCCCACCGCAGTCGGACAGCCACTGCGCTCGCAGCCCTCAGCCGGGCTTATGGCTGAGCGGAGATCCCCCTGTTGGAGCACACTGACCACCAGGTGACAGCTCCTGCATTGAGCGTCTGCCCCCTGGTGGTCAGTGCACGTCATAGTGACCAGTTGTTCCGGGTCATTCCACTATTAGAGTCAATTTGCATATTATGCTTTTATTATATAGGCTTGCCTCCTGGTGTTTAGATGAGGACACCAAGGTTGGGGGAAGTTATATAACTCCCCTAATATCTCAAGCTTTTAATAATGGAGCTGGTGTATGTGTGCCTGTGTGTGTTTGTTCATTGCCCACAAACAAGTGTTTGTGGGGGAGTGGTCACATAAATGTGTGTTTATGTGTGTGCATGTGTGTGCCTGTTGGAGTGTAGATGTGCTTATGTGTGTGCCCATGTGTGCTTATGTGTTGAGCTGCCATGTGTGTCTGTGTATGTGTGTGTGTGTGCGTGCACATGTGTGGCATCTGATCACGTCCAGGCTCCTCTGAGATCCCTGGATGGCCCATCCTCTCTCCTCTCGCTGCCCCGCTCCTTCCTTGCTCCCCTCCTTCCTGTGTCTCTAGGCAGAACCACCCACACTGGTTTTCTTTTGAAGTGAAACAAAGCTTGTTCTTTCCAAACTCCAAGAGCGTCCACCTGCTGAAAAATCCATGACAATTAACCAGATCTGTTGGAGGAAAGATGGCCGGGCCCACGGAGAGGGCTCTGCCAGGGAGGTGGGCCTCCTGCCCTGGTTAAACATTCAGAAGGAGCATTGGAATGCGTTAGGAGCACAGTCTCTTACTAAAGGATTTAATGGCCCACAATTCAATTTGAACTGAAGGAATCCCTGCAATGACTCCTGCTAAAGTCTTCATGAGCACCCAGTCGATAGCTATGGGCTGGTGAGGAGCAGCTTTCGATTAGCTGTCTCTGCCAATGACCATTGCAAGCCAAGGAGGGTGGAGGGAGTCCTGTGCTCAGTTACCTAGGGAGCACCTCATAAAATGGTCACGCACTGAGCATCTCCTAAAATGGGCACGCACTGACCGGCTGCCGTGCCGTCCAGGCTGGACGGAGGAGGGCTCATGCAGGGCCTGAGAGCTCATCAGATTCTCTGGGTCCCACTGGGAGGAAGAAATCCCAGTCTTCCCTCCAACCAGGTGGTACCTAACAGGGGGCTGGAAACACATTTCTAACCATTTCCAGCCAGAAGAGCCGCAGGTGCAAGGTCAGACCCGAGCTTCCAGCTGCTGAGGTTTCAGTGTTCTAACCAGTCAGTTCACAAGAGAGAGGAGAGAAGTGACTGCAACACCACACTTATCCTTTGGCCTGATTGGCAGCCTCCGCCACAGAGGATCCTCAAACAAGGATTCCAGAGTAAGAGCAAGGGCTGTTTCAGAGTCTCATAACAGTCTCTGCATGTGAATCTGAGTCCAGAGAGGAGCTGGGAGTCTGAGCCCTGTCCAGGGAGGAGCTGGGAGTCTGAGCCCTGTCCAGGGAGGAGCGGGGAGTTCCTGCCCTGTCCAGGGAGGAGCTGGGAATCTGAGCCCTGTCCAGGGAGGAGCAGGGAGTCTGTGCCCTGTCCAGGGAGGAGCTGGGAGTTCCTGCCCTGTCCAGGGAGGAGCTGGGAATCTGAGCCCTGTCCAGAGAGGAGCTGGGAGTCTGAGCCCTGTACAGGGAGGAGCTGGGAGTCTGTGCACTGTCCAGGGAGGAGCTGAGAGTTCCTGCCCTGTCCAGGGAGGAGCTGGGAGTCTGAGCCCTGTCCAGGGAGGAGCTGGGAGTCTGAGCCCTGTCCAGGGAGGAGCGGGGAGTTCCTGCCCTGTCCAGGGAGGAGCTGGGAATCTGAGCCCTGTCCAGGGAGGAGCAGGGAGTCTGTGCCCTGTCCAGGGAGGAGCTGGGAGTTCCTGCCCTGTCCAGGGAGGAGCTGGGAATCTGAGCCCTGTCCAGAGAGGAGCTGGGAGTCTGAGCCCTGTACAGGGAGGAGCTGGGAGTCTGTGCACTGTCCAGGGAGGAGCTGAGAGTCCCTGCCCTGTCCAGGGAGGAGCTGGGAATCTGAGCCCTGTCCAAGGAGGAGCTGGGAATCTGAGCCCTGTCCAGGGAGGAGCTGGGAATCTGTGCCCTGTCCAGGGAGGAGCAGGGAGTCTGTGCCCTGTCCAGGGAGGAGTTGGGAACCTGGGCCCTGTACAGAGAGGAGCTGGGAGTCTGTGCCCTGTCCAGGGAGGAGCCTCCAGGCCTCCCTCAGAACCATCACACCTGCTTCACCCACAGACCTAATAACTTGGCTTTTCTGGTGCACACGACACGTCAGTGCTAGAACACAACAAAAAGGATGTAAGTGGGTAAGGGAGGTCTCCGCTAAAGGTCGTGACCCTCTCAGCAGCAAGAAGGGCAAAGGCAAAGAATGTGTAAGCAGAGCGGGGCGGGCACTAGTGTGGGCCAGTTCCGGCCAGAGCCAGCACTCCGCCCTCGGAGTGTGTGAGTCTGTGCTCCGGAAGCCAAAACAGAAGGCCCCTGAAGGTGGCTTCAGCAGACATGCACTTTCTCATAGAGTGGAAGCTGGAAGTCAAGGTCAGGGCGCCGGCAGGGCTGGTTTCTGGGGGCACTTGCTGCCTGCTGATGGCCATCTCCTCAGTGTGTGCACATGGGGAGAGAACACTCTGGGCTCTCACTCTCTTTATCAGGAAACCGGTCCTACCAGATTAGGGACCAATGCTCACAACCTCACTTAACTGTAATTATCCCCTTAGACGTCCCCATCTCTAAATACAGTCACGTAGGAGTGTTGCGGGGGAGGGGGCACAATTCGGTCCATACAACCCCCAAAGTCTGCAGGGCCCGGCAGGACCACACGGATGTTCCCGAAGTTATCAAGAGCAGCTTTTATGAAGCTTAGTTACGTCTCTTTAAGACGGCAAGGAAATAAGGGAGGCATTGTATAAAGTTTGACGTTAAAAGGAAAAGAATATTTGCTGGAATGGTGGCTTTTAATGGAAAGACCACCATTAAAAAACAAGATCAAGGTTGTGAAAAGCAGGGGTTTTTTTCGGGGTCCTGACAGAGCTGTTAGGAAATGGCACCCTCAGATTAGGATTATTTGAGACCAGGTTAGTGAAGAGCTGTGGGCCGATGGCAATACCACAAAGGGGAGCACTGCGGCAGGCTGGGACGGGTGGGACATTCCGGGCTGGAGCTGAAACCAGGTCCTGGGAGCTGAGACAGAGAAGGCTGCGCGTGGAGTGCTGTCCAACAAGAATCTTAGCTCTTGGGTCAGGCAGAGGGCAGCAAGGGGGCAGGAGGGAGATGGAGACTTCCCCCCTTCCCTCCCTCCCATCTCCTACAGAGCCCTCGTGGGCTAAGTCCAACCGGAACCCAGACATTACCTTTGCCCAGGGGCTGAGCATGGCTTTTGCCTCCTGGTTCGAGGGCAGGGTAGAGAGCGAACACGGAAGAGTAAGCCAAAACTGCCCGGGGCCTTCCCTTTCCCAGGGGGCCCCTGGCTCCCGACGGGACTTGCCCATGGCACTGTGTATTGGGTGCTGCGGCTGGGGAGTTAGCTCATCTCCTCACCCAGCCCCCACCCCAGATCTGGCCCTGTTTCACTCTCTTGTCTCCCCAAGACAAGAGAGGGAGAGAACCCACCCAAAGTTTCTCCCCAGCTTCAGCCCGCTGCGTCCCACCATCAAACACACATATATGTCTCCTCTTTGACAAGAAGAGAAACCTCTTCCACAACATAAGCCATTTCAAAGTGGGGTTCCGTGGTGGACCAAGGCCCGCCCAGCCTGAGGCTCTGAGCTGCAGCCGCCACCACGGATGCTGCAAAGAACAGAGCGCTTCTCGGCACCTGCCTGACGGACTTGCATCAAACCGCTCTCATTAGCACGTCCCATGCTATGATGAGACTCGCAGAGGACGCGTGCCCACGGCCATTAATGAGGGATGTGATCTTACATTACTCACGTGCGGTGATTTTCCTTGATGTGGCCCTTTCATCTCCCACCGGCTCTTCCTCACTTCCAAGAATAGATCCAATTAAGCTCCCAAAGCAGAAGTTTGTTATGTGAAAGGAAAGGTAAACCGAGAATTAATCACTTTCTTTTCTCCCCGGTGGCAGTGTTGATGGGGACCGGGAAGCAGGTGGAAAAGGAGAAGACGTGGTTTTCTTCCCTCCCTGTTCTTTCTGCAGATCCTTGGCCCACGCGGCTCTCCAACGGCACCTTGCTAGCTCTTTTTGTTTTTCTGTTTATTGTTATTTATTGTTAATGTTTAGGTGTGTTTTTTTTCCATTTACAGTTTACATTCAATATCATTTTGCATTAGTGTCAGGTGTACACCTGGTGGTTAGTTGATCCTCGCTCATTCTTGTGGGAACCTGGATGGGGTAGTTCATGCTGGCTCCACAAAAGCAGGTGTTGAGCTGGTGATTCCTGTGCAAAGGGTGCATTTAGAGCGCGGGAAGCAGGGCAGGGGAGTGAGGGGTGAGTCCGGCAGTGTCCAGCCTCAGCCGATCCTGGCGGAGCTCTAGGGTCTGAATGATACGTCTCTGCGGCAGCTGGGCTCCCAGGCCCCGGCACCAGTCAGTCCCTGAGGTGGGGGCGGGGTGCTGGAGGCAGGTAAACAGGCAGGCCCTGGCCTGCTGACAGCCAGTGAGGATCAACTTCCAAGGCAGTTCTCGGGCGAGAATACCAGGCATGGGCCTTTGGAACAGGGCAGAAGCTGGAGACGGGCCACACAGAGCTGCCGTCCCCACTCAGGGGGCTCAGCGGGCCCACAGACAGCAGAGAGGAAATGGAGAGTGTCCTGTGGTGTCACCCCACCCCACCCTCCCACCCCCAGAGCAGGTGCTCTGAGCTCACCCAGGGACCCAGCACGTGCCCTGTGCTGTGGCAGGGACACAGGCAAACCTTGACTCAGGGTCGGAAACGGGTCGCACACAGACGAAGAGGAAAGCCCGAGGGTTCCCAGGTTAAAGCCAGAGATAAGCAGCTCAGACGCAGCTGCTAGGAGGGTTCAAAAGCAGGAACCCAAGTGGGACTCAGGGGGCCGAGAGGAGAATAACGGTTCTTCCATGCAGTGCTTTGTGCTTTACAAAAAGCACTCTCCGATCCGCTTCTCATTTAAGCCTTGGAATAGGACCCGGAGGTGGTGCATAGCAGCCCCATCTTACAAACAAGAAAAACGGAGGCTCAGAAGGGTCACGGGCTGACCCGTCAGGTGCCGTGTGGCGAAGGCCCCCTCGAGTTCACCGATTTTGACTGAGGATCTGTTCTCTCCGCTGTGCACACTGTCTCCCAGAGAACAGGCCTTCGGGGCAGAGAGGTGGAGGAAAGGGGTTCTAGACGGAGGGACAGCGTGAGCAAGGCCTGGGGACTGACACGCTTGTGAAGACTGGTGAGCGTGCTGGTTCGCTTCATCTCCCTGTGGGGGTAGCATCGGAGGCCAGTTGCTCCTACCCCTTGACCTGCTGCTACCGTGTCACAGTGGAATGAAACAGTCTCTCTGTGGAGGAATCCAGGTCTGGAAGCAAACCCCACCCAGCCTTCAGAGTGGGCAGGAGCCACTCAGGGGTCCTGAGGGCCAGCAGCCTTCAGAGTGGGCAGGAGCCACGCAGGGGCCCTGAGGGCCAGCAGCCTTCAGAGTGGGCAGGAGCCACGCAGGGGGCCTGAGGGCCAGCAGCTTTCAGAGTGGGCAGGAGCCACGCAGGGAGCCCGAGGGCCAGTAGCGGACACGCCGAGACAACACGCAGGAAGCCAGGGGCCTGCATGGGCGGGAAGGACACTTCCTGGTCCAGGGCAGCTGCCCCACGTGTCCCAGAGAGGCCAGAGCCCGAGCGTCATCGCTCAGCCCCACACGCCTAAGGACAGTGCTGCCCAGGGCCAGGGCTGCTATTTTCCGTCCCATCTCAACGCAGTGACCTTAGGGAGACAGGATGTCAGCCCAGTTGCCTGACGTGTAGTTTCCCATGTACCAGACACTGGCACCCAGCCTCCCATACACCACGATCAGGGTCCTTTACATGTGCCCACAGATTCACGGGCACTCCTCCCTCCAAAGGCAGAGTCAGGTGCCCCGCATGTGGGCTGGACTTGTGATTTTTCCTAGTCACAGAACGTGGTGGAATGACACTGTGTGGCCACTTAGTCTGTCTGTCTGTCTGTCTGTCTCTCCCCTCCCCTCTCCCTCCCTCTCTCGGCTCACTCTGGGGGAGCCCGCGCGTTGTGAGGCACTGATGCCAGCCTGAAGCCTGAAGGAGGCTGGCGTGCAGGTGCTCAGTGTCACCGTGGCAGCGCGAGAGGAGCTGGGCTGGAAGCCTGTGAGCCTTTGCCCCAGATTTCTGACCCAGAAACCACGAGAGGGAACATTCACTGTCGTCAGCCTTGAGTTTTAGGGTGATTTGTTGGGCAGAGTCTCAGCACCCCGCTGAAGAAGGGCCGCTTGATTGTATCTAAGGTGGACACCAGCAGAGTGTTATCATAAAAACACAGCAAACCCTGAATCCAGAAGCTTCGGGAAGTAACGGGCAGTTTTACTGAAGATTCTCACAGCAGAGACCCAAACTCCTTAAAATCTTCATTATGTCCCTCTTCCTTCCGGAACATGCTGCCACCTGGACCCCGGCCCACCTGGGAGGTGCCTCCCGCGCTCACCACTCCCCCTCCCCGCCCCCGGCAGCATGGCCTTCCTGCCTGTTACCTTGTCAGAGCAGCAGTGTTGCCCAGCAGGACAAGGCGCTTGGAGGGTGGGGACAGCTGTGACCCTGTAATAAGTGGTCCTGTCACAGCAGTGAGAGCAGAGGTGGACACACGTGGGGAGTCAGCGAGTCCAGAAGGGACATGCCCACCCACTGGGTCCCCAGAGCTTCACCGAGGGATGAGTGAGGGCAGACGTGGACAGCCAGGAGGGCAGAGGGCATGGCTGGGTGAGACTCCAGGCTGTGCAGAGGCATGAAGGCACGGGCCCGCAACGCCACGCCAGGGGACAGCGGGCTTGGGATGGGTGCCTCGTGTCTCCAGGGTTCAGAGGCTCCAGCCAACCTGACCCGGAGGTTTGGGGCTCCTGGAGCAACTCGAGCGTGCCCTGACCTGGGACGGGCCTCCCTCTTGGAAAACAGCCTCGTCTGGGGTGCAGTTTGGTTACTAAGTGGTGGCGAGGGCATTGCCCAGCAAGCTCACCCCTCTGGACCTCAGCTTACCCCTCTGTAATAGAGGCGGCCACACCGTGTCACGCCTCTCACACCGTAATTCCTGTGGGACCCCCTGAGGGCTGGTTCAATGCCGGTGCCCAGCCCTCGCCAAGAGGTTCTGAGTGCTCAGAGCCAAGGCAGGGCCTGGGAACCTGCGTTTTAACAAGGGTCCCAGGTGCGGGGGTTGCAGGCAACCCTCCCATTTCAGTGGCTTCCTAAACCATCTTGATGCTAAGAATCACCTGGGAAGTTGTGGAGAAGCTTGCAGATCCCTCCCCTGGAGGTGCCAGTCCAGGGAGCCTGCCTAGGACAGCGATTCTCAAAGTGGGGTCCCTGGAGCAGCAGGCGCATCTGAGGATTTGTCATACATGCACTTTGTTGGCCCCACGCTAGCTGCTGAATCAGAAATTCTAGGGGTAGACCCCCCCACACACTTGTTTGAACAAGCTCCCCAGGTGAGTCTGGCCACTGCTACAGTAAGACGGCCCTGGCCTAGAGTTTGCATTGCTTTGTAACTTGCACAGCGTATTCCTAGCACTTGAACAGGTGGGAGGCCTGGCCATCCCGGACGGCAGCTCCTGGTGCCCCAGGTTCCCGGAGGCCTGGGCTCTCCCCAGCTTGCCTTGGGATTCTCCAGGACACAGCCAGTGTTCCCCTTTATGAGCAAGTAATATTCGGAAGCACCAGAGGTCAGGTCTGAAAACCCCCACATTATTCACACGTTATTTACTCACTCCGTGCACCTGGCCTGCCGCTGCTCCCCTGAGCAGTGGAAGCCACGGAACTCCCTGAACCCAAGACTTACCGAGAATGAGGCTGGGTCAGCAGGACCACTTCCTTTTATTAATTCATTCCCCAGCTGATATCTCATTTTCTGGAAGGTGACCTGTGCGCCTGGCTCCCTGCCCTCTCCCCAGCTGCTCCCCCGCGCTTCCTCTCCACCAGGCAAGAAGTCCTTCTCAGAATGACAAGGGGATTACAGCAGGCACTGGGCCCCAAACATGAAATTTGCTCAGGCCAGCGTGACTCAGTCAGCTGGGTGTCATCCTTTGCACCAAAAGGTCTTGGTTCAATTCCAGGTCAGGGCACATGCCCTGATGGTGGGCTCACTCCACAGTGGGGGGCGTGCAGGAGGAGCCGATCGATGCTTCACTCTCACACCGATGTTTCTCTTTTGTTCCCCCTCTCCCTTCCACTGTCTCTAAAAATTGATTTTTTAAAAATCTTAAAAAAAAAGAAAAATGAAATGATGAAATGCTCCCTTGCTTCCCTTTGAACCCGGTGTTTAATTCTGGGGCTGACCCATTCTCTCTAGGCTGTGATGGGGAGGGGGAGACCTGGCCTCTCCCACCAGTGCTCAGTACTGAAGCTCCTTCCCTTTACAGGGGGCCTCAAATCCCACCATCACTGCAGCATTTCTTCTGTCCTCTCACCTATATGCGCGCGCGCGCGCGCACACATACACACACAGACACACTTTGTTTACTTATCCATCCATCCATTCAACATTTATGTATTGAGCACACCTGTGCCAGGTGATGTGCTAGAAGTTGAGGGTGCCTGCAAGGGAATAGGACCTGAGACAATATCTGAAGCCTTGCCAGACAAAGCTGGACCCTAGGAGCTTCATGCGAGCTCCCCAGCAGCTGAGGAGGAGACCTTGTAGGTAGAAGGGATGGGACTTTGAAGGAGAGAGTGAGAGAAGGCATTGGAAAGAAATAATAGACTTGTCTGACTTTAATTAAGTTTAGAAACCTGTTTATTGATCAGTTATTGTGTTCCAAGAGCTTTACCAGGCTGAAGAGAGGAATTCCCTGTGTGACCTGCATATCTGAGGCGGGGCGGGGGAACCAGCCAGTGGAGTTCTCACCTTTTCTGAGAGGCAGGTATTGGGGCAGAGTGCTGGCTAACAGTCAAAAGAACAGAAAACTAATCTGGTAGGTTCTCCTTGTAGTTGTGACCTGGGAGAAGCCACGTTTCCTAAGCCTCCCATCGTCTGTGGTAGGGGAAGAGGTGCTCAGTAGAATGTGAGTCTTTGAAGCCCGCCCCCTCTTTTCCCCCCCCCACCCCCGTCTGTTAAGAACAGATGATGAGGTAACAAGTGTGGCCGCACCTGCCAACTATGAAGAGCTGTAGACAGTCATTCTACAAACATGTATTTCGCACCTACTGTCTGCCAGACAGGTTTTAACAAGGGGTCTGTGAACACAATAGACAGAATCCCTGTCTTCATGGAGCTTCTAGTGGGGGAAGACGGAAGGTAAATCAACAAATAGTGTGTCCCTGGTGTCAGTGCTCTGGAGAAAGTAAAGCGGGTGAGTGGTCAAGAAGTACGGAGGGAGGCAGTGCTGCTCCCTTCTATAGAATGGCCAGAGAAGGCTTTCAAAGCGACAAGGTGATGCTTGAGCAGGAGCTGAAGGAAGGAAGCAGCGGAAGTCACAGTTCTCTGGGGGAAGAGCACGCCGGGCAGGGGATGTGCGCATGCCAAGGCCCGAGGTGTGTGTGCTGCAAAGAGCATCAGGTTCCTAAGGAAGGGACAGGCCGTTCAAGTTAAAGTTTCAGGAATTTTGACAGCCACTTTGAAACACAACCATTATTTAAGGTTATATAAACACGATTAAATATTATTCCATCTGAAAGAAAGGTCATGAATATTCAAAACCCATCACTTCCTAACTATTTAGCTACACTTTATTCTGATCCAAGCTCTTCCAGTGGTGTACGTCTGTTGTAGGCAGACAGTGAGAATGCTACACCATGGAGTGCCAGGCCTGTGCCTGCAGCCTAGAGGGATAATGACAATAACAACTGTAGCCGTTTCCCTTTAAAATCCTCCTCAGAACCCTATGAGGTAGACGTGGTTATCATCCTGCCTCATGGAAGGGGATCTAAGCACAGAGAGAGCTAGTAACCTGCGCAAAGTTGCACAGCCAGTCAGGAGCAGTCTGAAGTTGAGCCCAGGCCGCTGGCGCCAGAGCCTGCACTGTGGACCTCAGTGAAACTATGAGTGGCGGGGGCCCTGGCCTGGCGGAGCTGATGGTGCTCTGGGAAGAGCAGATGTGCTGGGCCCTGAAGGGTAGATGGCATTTTCCCGGGAAGAGACGGAGGTCAGAGGAGGGTGTTCCAGGTGGAGGCATCTGCAAGGACAGAGGTGCAGAGGGTGGGAAGGAAGAGGACGTTCAGGGAACAGCCAATGGCCCAGCCTGGCTGTCTTCTCCCACATCCTTACCGACCGACCGTGGAGAAGCCTGCCTCTGGGTGCCTCAAAATAACCATTTTCCAAAAATAATTCATCTCCAGCTTCGTCAGTGTCGAATATGTCTTTGCTCAGTGAGTCCTATTTTACTCAAGGTGGTAGTAAATTGAATTAGTTCTCGGAACACAGAGATTGGAGAAAGTGTGTGTGTGTGTGTGTGTGTGTGTGTGTGTGTGTGTGTGTGTGCTGTGGGAGGCAGCAAGAGGAGACCTGGCAGAGGGAACCTGGCCTGGAATTACACATTTTCCTCAGGTCAGTTTGACGATCTGCTTTGAGCAAGGCTGGGTTGGTAGCGCAAGGGGAGGGGGCTGGGATGGCTGTGCAGGGACGGCCCTGTCACTCTCTCCAAGCCCAGAAGCTGCTGTGCTGGTCACGCTCCTGCAGTTAATGAGACAGGGACCAGCTCTGGGTCCACTGTTATGTTATCCAACAGGCTTCGTAAGAGCATCTATGCGATAAATCCCTCCTGTGACAAATTGCTCCTCTGGACACTGAGCAAAGACCCCCCTCTTTGCAGGAGAAATTTCATCTCTCCAGATAAGCCCGTTGGACTTTTTATCTGCTACCAGGAACTATCTAACCTAGCCACAGCCTCTTAGAGATTACATCCTGTAGGTCTAATCCTGCTCTGCCTAATGGGTTACAGCAAACAGAGAGGCCCCGCGGAAATGTCCATTGCCCATTGGGCTGGTCAGACGCCTCCCTGGCACATTAGAGAGAAGAGGACTGGTGGGAGAGGCCCAGACTCCTGCTTCTCCAGAAGGTTCGGGAGGTCTGAAGGATCTTGAGGGCACTGACTACTCTGGCAAGAAGCACAAACCTGCAGAACGGAGGGTTCATGTTTGAGAGATGCATGAACCCAGGCTGTGCGAGCACAGTAGAGGGGATGACAGGAATGAGTGAGCACACTGCACCCCGGGGCCTGAAGGTGGGAAGGCGGCATGTGCCTGAGGCTGAGGTGACCCTGTTGGAAGGGGCTCCTGCCTGAGGGGCAGAGGTGACCCTGTTGCACAAGCAGTTACTGGGGGTTGCTTGTTCTGGATCTAAGACACCAGCCAACCTCCCGCCAATCAGAACTCTCAACTACAGTGTACTTTCCTTTTCGTCTGGGCTACCAGGACATTCAGAGATCAAATCAGTGTTCAGAGAGTGACTAGACGTTCCAAGTTCCTGACACGACTGTTTCTCAGTGGCTCTGTCTTTGATCCTTGTTAAGATTATGCAAGAGAAAAAAAAAAAAAGATTGGAGGCAATATGTATCATCCTAAAGTAAAAGTGCTATTCACAACCAATCCTTACCTTCAATGCGTGGCTCTTTGTGGGGCCCTGGCGGAGAACCACATGGTTAGTAAAGGGGTGTTGCTCCCCTCTGGGGGTGTGTGGCTCTCCCCACCTTCAGGACCCCCTGCTTCCCTCAGACTGATCCTCATATAGTGGCATTAATCAGTCCATATCCCAAACAATTCTAGCCTCTTCACATTTTTTAGGCTCTCTCCCATCCAAGTCCATCCATCCATCCATCCATCCATCATCCATCCATTCGTCCATCCTTCTGCCCATCCACCCATCCCTCCCATCACTCTCCCAGCAGACATCGAGTACCCTTCCTCTGGGCTAGGAATGAAGCTGTAAGGATGAGCAGGAATTGGGACCTGCCTTCCAGCAGACTGCACTGAGGAGGGGAAACGGTTTGGCCGTGGGTAAGTTCCAGAGGTGTCAGGGTGGCTGGGAGAATAGTAACACGGGGTTCAGAGAGGGAGCATGCACTTTGGGCCGCGCTGTCTGGTTTTCCAATCCGGGCCCCACCATCTAGCAGTTCAGTGGCCTTTCAAACCACTTCCTCCTCTGTGCCTCATCTCCTCATTGTGCCTACCTCCGAAGGTCATTGTGCTGCCCACCTACTGCTGAGTAAGGAAGCACCCAGCCACTGACTGTATCTCCAGATTGGGGGGTCCATCGCCGAGGCAGGGCTGGGCTGCTCGGTGCTTTTGTTCTGCCCGGTGTCAGCGGAAGCCACTCAAAGGCCATTCAGCGGGCTTGGAGGGGCTCCGAGGGCTTCACTCACATGCCTGACACCTCAGTTGGCATGGCGACAGGCTTGGTCCAGCTGGGGCTGTGCACAGGAGCACTCAGAAGGGGCCTCTCCAGCGTGGCCATCTTGGGCTGGTCAGATGCCTTAGGGAGGCCCAGGTTCCAGAGGAGTCTGTGCAGAGATGGGAGCTGAGCTGCCGGGGTTGGGCCCGACCTGGAACTGGCCCAGCTTCCCTCCACCACGTCCTAGTGGTCAGAGCAGACCCAGGCCCAGCCAGGTTCAGGGTGAGAGGACTTCGACCCCACCTCCTCGGTGGGGGGAATGGAAGGATCTGCGCCCATTTCCTAAGCCCAGTTACAGAAAGAGGGAATGAGTTAGCCCTGGAAAGTAGTGAGAGGGGTGACTGGAGAGCAACGGCCCAGCAGTGCTTGCAGTTGTTGCCATCAGCATTATGGCCCTTGAGCCGAGGCCTGAAAGGGAATCTGGGCCCTCTTGGGAGAGGCGGGAGCTGTGGGGAGCGGCAGGGGCGGGTTCCGGACAGACTGTGGTGCTTGCCCACGCTTGTGTTTTGGGCAATTTCATGAGAGTCCTGGTCTTTGCTCATTCAAAGTCGGTGATCAGACCAACTAATATATTCAAAACATGCAACCGACTAGTAACGAACAGGTCTCACATCCCTCCGGGCACCCCGGGACCCAGTCTGGTGAGACAGCGGGCCAGGATGTCACTTGGACACCAGCCCGGTCGCCCAGGACAGGCATGCTCAGCTCCTCTGAGGGACTCAATCACACCAACGAGCAGCCCCGGCTCTGGGCTTCCTGCCATGCGCGCCACTCCCACCCCCCGCCGCCCCCCAGCTCACTGCCTAATTGGAAAAGGCCATTTCAACATCTTCGTAGAAAATGGAGTTTTTCTTTCCGTGATGTCGTGATTTGCCGGGGAGTTAGCAAAGCATCAGTAGAATCCTAAACATCCACTTAAAAGAATCAAGCCTTCATCTCAGCTTGGCACGGGCTCGGCCTCCCTTCGTGGGAGGGAGATAAAGAGCTTTCATGCGTGTCCCCTGCCTATGAACACGACTGCTTACACGTCTCTGGGAATGGCTGAGCAGTGCCAAGGATTTTCTCTCTTCCCAGGGATGGCCCCTGCTTTAAACGACCGCCTGGGGAGACTCAATGGCACACGCAGGACCCGGGCCGGTGGGCTTCGGGAGGAGGGGGCTTCTCAGAGGGGTGGGTGCAGCCATGGCGTGGCCTCTGGGCCCGGTGCCAAGCTAGGCCCTTTGCTGACATCACCCTGTGTAATCCTCACTCCACAGGGTCAGAGCATAGCGGAGGGAAGGGGGCTTATTTTCACCCCCTTCTGTAGCTGAGAAATCTGGAGCCCAGACAGGCTGAGTAAACCGCCCACAGACGTGCCCAGGGCAGGGCGCAGAGCCACAATTTCTCTGTGTGTGTGCCCAACACCTGCATTTCCACTCTGCCAGGAGGCATTCTGTCTTTCCCATCGCCCCTTCATTGCCCTTCACTCCATTACCAACCTGAGACAAGCACCTCTGACCTCGTGGTCCCCACTCTATGCTGGACCAATTCTTGGTGCCCCATTGGGGATATGTGACAGGCCCCACAGCACAGTGGGTACCAAATCTGAATGAGAGATCTTTGTGCTGCTCTGGGAGCCAAGAGCTGTGGCTTCACATTCCAGCCACGTGTGAAGACACACCACTGCACAACCTTGCCAAGGTGTCCCCACTAGGAGCCCGTTTCCCCATGTTCAAGTTGAGGCCATGCTCTAGGCTTTCTGAGGCCCCTTGCAGTCGGAGACTCGGGGAGCTTGTCAATGCTGTTACATGCGTCTGTCCAGGTGTGCGCTGTAACCCCAGGCAGGTGCCCACAGACTGCAAGGCGAGCTGTAGCCTACAGTAGTCCTGGGCTCTAGAGGGCAATATAGACAGAAAATGATAGGGGCAGAAATTGAACACTGGGGACCAGCTAGGACTGTAAGAAATATCAATCCTGCTCTGTTAACTGTGATTATTTTGTTCTGATTAAAGAAGGCACATTCTAACCTGGCTGGGACCTAGGAGCTCACCTGGAAATGCAGCCCATCCTCCCCATCAGGGAGTTGCCTATTATCATGGAAAGTTTAACGAACTCATTGCTGAAACCAGAATTGCCAGCCCTTTGAAGACCCCCAGCCCTTTGCATATCACTAGCCCTTTGAAGACCCCAGCCTTTGTGTACCTGAAGGCCTTTGCATATCTCCAGCCCCCATTACTCAACTGCCCATTTGGCATACCCATCCCCATGTAATCTTTGTCCCCTACCCAATATAAGCAGCTGGCTTATGGGGGAGGGTAGAGCAGATTTTCCTGGATGACCTGCTGCTCTCCCATTACTGCCCACATTATTGGAATAAACGCTCATATATGATTCAACCCTGTCTCTGCTGAATTGGCCCAAGTAGTGACAGGCAGCCTGGGCGCACTGATTGTCTGGTTACAAAAAGATGAAGACAGGATGCGAGACTGTGACTAAGAGGGCAGAGGTTGCAAGAGGAGAGAAGAAATGGCCCATGCCTGCTCTTTTCTCCAATCAGGAGGTAGACAAGTACTTATGCTGCACAGGGCGTGGTCAGGTAGGTGAGTCTGTCCCTGGGAGGGGGACCCCTAGGGTTTGTCAGGAGGCACACTCACCACCCCCACCTGCTCGTCGCCTCTTTGGCTCTGGCTTAGAGGAACAGAGCTGTCTACCCTTCGCTGGGTCTGAGGTGTGGAGCCCCGCGCTTTCAGAGGCAGCTTCCTATGGGACTGAGTCCCATCAGCCCATGGCTCCTTGGCCACCCGTCCTTCAGAATTTACAGGTTCCCGTACTTGCGGATAAACTATTGCCTCAAGAAAAATGACTGTCTCTCTCAGACCAGAGCTCCCCGAGCTTGCTTTCTCCCTTACACTGAAGGTTTCCTAACAGAAGCTGTGTCTCCACCCTTCATTCATTGCTATGATATTTACTGAGGACCTATTGAGTGCCATGCACTACTTCAGGCACTGGGAATATTATGCTGATAAATAACTAATACTGTTAAGGAACAGTAAGTGCTAAGAGGCATAAACAAGCCAGGAATTGATGTTGTGGGGTTTCATGGCTGTGTCAGCTAGGTTCTGGGGAAGGCTTCTGACCACCCATGGCAGAGGGCAGAAAGTGCCTGGCCCTGTCCTGATCCCCCAAAAGGGCCATGGAGAGGCCTGCTAGGAAGTCGCACTGACCCTGGGTGAAATCTGCAGGTTGTTTAACTGCTCAGGTCCTCGGTCTTCCCTGTCTGTGAAATGAGGATAATGCATGGGCTTGGCAGGGCTGAAATTAGATAACAGCTACTCAGGAGGGGCTCTGGACATGGTGGTGGGTAACAATCATTATATTTACTCAGCGTAGGCGCGATGCTTCATGTTAATAGGTGACATTTCATCCTCACAGCCCGAGAGAAAGGGGAAGGAGGTTATGAGCTCCCCAGGGGACAGGTGAATGTATGGGCATGAGGTTTGGGGTGGTCACAATGGCTGGAGCCACCTGGGAGTGGCAAGGGGAATTCTTACAAATGTGTCCCCCCTGGGCAATGTGTGGACTAATTCAAGTAGCACCTCCATTTTTAAAAATACGAATTCCAAAACAACCCCTCATTAGCAGATGAGGACTAAATCCCAGGTCAGGTGACTAGTCCAGGTTCACCTGGTGCATCAGGGCAGACCTAGGACCAGAACCATGTCCCCAACTCACCACCAACACCTTGGCCGAGCAGATCCCACACCAGCCTGAAACCGCCTCAGGTTCAGCCCCTCCAAAGCCACTGGATGTGGCCCCGTGGTGTCCCTCACCCAGCCCGGCCTGAGACATGAACATGGATATCTGGGATCTGGTTCTCAGATTTCCATCCCCATAGCCACCTCCCGTAAAGAAAAGGTGGTGATGATTACATTTCTGCTCTCTGCACTCCGTAATTAATAATTGCAATTCATCTCCCACCCTTAGTCAAATAGCACAGGGGTTAATTGGCTGTTACACCTTTCTCCTTTTGATTGAGATAATCAGATTCTAGATGGTTCTGCGGTTTACTCAGCAGGACCTGATAAAGTCTGCCACAGGGCGATGTGTGTGCACGGCATTTGCAGAGAGGAAGCTGAGCCATGGGGTGAGGGAGCTGGGCCTCTTGAGCTGGGGGCAGAGGGGCCGAGGCCAGGAGTCCTGGGTCAGGGCAGTGTGTTGGAATGGGTCTTTTTAAGCCTCGAGTCACCCTGGATACTGCATTCTGGATCCTGATGCAGGTCAGCCCGCTCCCTCCTTCCACTCTGGGCATGTGAGGGCGGTGGGCTGCTCATCTCTCCTCTTGCCCCAGGGGATTGGTGTGTTTCCCATCCATCTCTCTCAGGTCAGGGTGGGTCCTGGAGCATCCAGCCCCAGTGGGTTGGGGAATATCAGCTGCCTCTTCTGTCCCCAAATCTCCTCCTGAGATTTCTTTGCCATTCATGTGCCTGAAATTCTGCCATTGGAGATTCATTTCTTTGTCACCTGGCAGGGGTGAGGTGGGGGCTCTTTTTCAGAGTCTCCTCATTGCATTGTTTGGGATTTGTTTTATTTTAAATGATAGAATAAAAAATTAGCTTGGTCTTAGGCAACATAATCGAATGAATTAATTATTGAAAAGTTCAGAGTGTTGCTGGCTTCAGGCATGGTTTAATCCAAGGGTTTCCGTTGTCGGCAGGACTCTGGCCCACTCCTAGGCAGTTCCCTGGACTCTGCTCTACTTCTGGGTCAGTTTTCTCTTCTGGCCACCAGCCCCCCACCCCACACAACAGTGGCTATGACACCATCTGGAGACAAACAGCTTCTCTCTGAGAGATTCCTGCCAAAGAAGAACAAGTAGTTTTGGAGAACGCCCAGCAAATGTCTTCCAACTCATTGGCCCACATTATGTGTTCCCTGCACTTCTCTCCCCAAATAATCACAGTGTCCAGGTGATGGAGCTGCCGGTTACCCTGGGGCAGCACTGTCATTTATCACACAATATGGGACTCAGCAAACTATGTCCCTTGGGCCAAGGAATGTGCTTATAGTTAGTGTTATTCTAGTGTGTGCTTTTGTGCACAGTGGCAGAGTGGAGTAGCTACAACAGAGCCCTTATGACCTGCAAACATAAAATATTTGCTATCTAGACCTTTTGAGAAAGAGTCTCCAGACTCCTGACATAGAATGTCAGTGTCAGAGGGAAATTAGGTGTGGGGCAACCTGTCTGTGGATTTAGTCACTCTTCAAAACTACCCTACAAGGCAGGTGTGGCCATCAGCCCAATTTACAGATGATTAAATGAAGGCCAGAGAGATTACTGGTCTTGTCCCAGGTTCCAGGTCATAGAGGTTGAGTCAGTTGGGTCTCTGGGAAGTAGACACTGGGAGTGATTGGGGTTCTTGAGAAGGATCACCCGTGATAGGATGAAAGGGAGAGGGGTGGGTTGGGCAGAGAGAGCCTCTGAGCATAATGCAGCCTGAGCTGGGAGAGGGAAGGGGCTGGAGCACATCAGGCCACCTGGCACCACCAGAGCCCACGTTCTGGACAGATGGAACAGAGTGCTGCCTGAGGAGTCCTGCTCTGGACAGAAACAGCCGGGCCCTCACAACCGTCAGGCTTGGACATTGGCTGAGGCTGACAGGAGGGACTGGTCTTGGCTCCAGAGCCAGGGTTTACCCTACAAGTGTTGGGGCTTGAGGCTGTCGGCTAACTGCCCTGCTTCTCACTGGACAGCAACTTTCTCCTTGAAGAGCAGCTGAGGGGCATGCCCCCACATCCACCTCCCACTAGGAAATAAAGCAGGACTGAAACTCCAGCAGTCGGGGCCAGACACCTGTGGACCTAACCCCTCCACACCACCCTTCAGTATGGGGGTCTCAGGAGCATAGGGTCAGTTCAGGTCCTGGGTGTCCTGGCTCTGCCACCAGCAACCGTGTGTCCTTGGGCAAGTCACTCCATTCATTCATCCATCTCCATTCATTCATTCATTCATTCATGCACTCATTCATTCCAACAGTTCCTGAGCATCTGCTGACTGTCATGACCTGTGGCAAGCCCTTGAGAATAAGGCGCAGGCCCTGGCCTCATGGGGCTCTTCACTTGGTTGGAGGACCACAGTGGCTCACATCAATGCTGGACAATGTTGCCAGGCTGGGATAGGAAGCCCTCAGGTCACACAGCGTCCAGAGATATAGATGCCACCGTGGGCGTCAGTTCTCATCTGAAAAAGGGAGTGGTTAGACTCAATGCTCTCTAAGGATCTGGCCACTCTGTCAGTCAGCTTCTGGTCTGGTTTGGGGATCCAGGGTCTGCTCCAGCAGGTCACGAGTCTGAGACCACGGTGTAGGTTCAGCTGGAGAACCAGCTGGGGCCTGTGCAAGCCCGGATGTAGGCACTGCTGCTTGTCACTTTCTATAGAAGTGCCTGCTCCATCTCCCAACTACATGTCAATCATTGACCTTGGGAGGGGTCCATGCCCCTGGGGTCTGGACACAATGCCGGGGCAAGTCCTGGGTCTTTCCCTTGGTCCAGACATGGCTGTTGCAGGCCGAGAGCCAGGCAGCTGGGCAGGAAGCATCAGTTAAACAAGACACATTCATCAGCTGATGGATGTTCCAGAGAAGTCAGAAAGCTCATTTAAAAAGCCAACCATCCAGACTATCCTGAGTCCTCAACCAGCCATGCCTAGACACATGACCTTGATGTGGTCCCTGGTCTTGTACAAATTATTGCCAGGGAAGTCGATGGCCAATTAAACAAGCAAATATGCCTCTTGCACCTTTAACTCACTCTCCTAAATGAGCTCTGCCCTGGCCTGGAGGCGGAGATGCTGGACTTGCCCGTCCTCTTCATTAGACTAAACATTTCCGCATGGCACAGGCTCCAGGGCTTGGTTATTAAATCAGCAAAATCCATATGCTCCCAAGATAAACTCCTGAGAATGAGATAAAGCGCTCACCCTGGAGAATTCCAATTGGTGCGTGTGACAGGGCAATGGCACCAGCAGCAAGCATCCCTGCTAAAACAGCCCAACAAGTAATTTGCTATTTTATGGCTCAAATGCTGACACAAATGTAATCAGCCTCCAGTGGGCAAGGGATTTAACGCTGGTGGTCTTGATCCAGCATCTAGAAGGGTTCAGGAAACCTGGAGAAGGGGCTGTGCATAAATTAAGTAAGAGTCCAGAGATGAAACATAATTTTGAAAGGCATTTTGGGGGCAGAGGAGCTTGGCTGAAGAAACCAAGTTCTCCTCGTCTCAGGACCTCTTGCTTTTTATTAACACAAATTGTCCTAAGGCAAAATGGAGATATACACATCAAAGGGTAGGGTTAGGTACAGAATCCATTGTCAGAATCGGAAATTGCCTTCAGCTGTTCAGGTGTTTGGCCAACAGGAGGCAATAACATTTAGATTAAGATGCCCTGAGCTGTCTGGCAGCAAGCAATCATCCTTTTCAGGTTTGGGGAAATGCCTTTAGCCATTCCCAACAGGCGATAACATATGTGACTCCACCCTTGTTGAGTTCCCAAGTTCCATAACCTTTCAATGAAACTCTTGCAATTATGACATGCTGGAACTGGCTTCCAGCACAAGGGAAAAGCATCGACAGTGACAATCCCTTCGCTCACCTTCGCCAGGGCCTGGAAGCATGTACCACCCCATCTGAGGAGTCTTCCAACTCCAGCGTGTTTGGCCAGTGTAAAGGGATCCACAGGCTGGTGGGGGGATGGAATTGTACACCTCCCTGTGTTCCCATCTCAGGAGGAGTTGTTGGTTTCTGCCTGTCTTACTCTCCCACATCTCCTTTTTTATTGTTTCCTGTTTCACTTTCTCCTTCCTCTCTCTTTCTCCTTCTTTTGCTGAGGTGGGTCTTCTATGACTTTGCACTTCAATATGTTCACATCAGGAAGTTCTTCCTAACCCTGGCCAGTCTTGGGGGTGTTTTTCTATTCCTGGCCAGTCTTGGTGTGTTTCTATCCTTGGTCAGTCTTGAGGGGGGTGCGTGTTTCTAATGATAGTTTTTTGGGTATCTCAGTCACATTTCCCTCCTCCCTCACAGATGCTGTCCTCACTCTGTGATCCCTATCTGGTCCGAGCAAAGGTCAGTCCCCCCAGAGGCAGATCTGGAAGCAGCCGGGAGCCAGGCCAGCCCACGGGCAGCTCTATGGAAACTAGAAAAGAAAAGCCCCTCCCACATCACTGTGCACACCCCTGAGGACTTCAGCCCCACACGCCACCCTGGGCAGGGCTGCCAAGGCCTAGTTCTCTTCCAGGCCCTGCTCTGGGGGTGGGGTCAAAGGTGACCAAGAATGATCACATTTTAGCTCTCGCCCTAATAATATGTATTAATTTATAAGTAATTCTGAGAATCATGATACTAAGTAATAGAAGGACAAATTTTATTGAAGATAAAAATAAATATAAATGGAAATTCTAATATTTTCTTCCTGTCTCCCTGCCCCAAAGTCTGCTTTTCACCCCTCAGGGTTAAAGTGCCCCTGCTTTGGGGGCTATGGTCAGAGACCAGGAGAGGAGGTTTAGCCACTGAGAACATGAGACATCACCCCGTCTGCTGGGCCCTGCTCCTCACCCAGCCCTACCGCTGGCTTTCCTGGCCTCTGTCAGCAGTGCCGACTCTCGGCCCCTCCTTATCAAGGTGAAACTCCAGGCTTCCCTCACCATGAATTCCTCCTGATTTCATTTCCTTTGCAGGGGGAGGGGGTGCTGGTGGGTGCTGGCTGGGCACCCCCTGACTGTGAATGGAGCGTGGGCCCCTGGCCTTGCCTGAAGCCGTAGGATCATTCGGGCATTTCCTCGGTGACGCATGGCCTCAGCCACCATGCTGGGAGTCAGGCCTGTGCTGACCTCATGGAGCTGCTGTGTTTCTGGTGACCAACTCCTCACCCGTAAAACACGTGGGCTGGACTGAGCGACAGCCATGCCCCTCCAGCCCCGACAGGCAGGACTTCTGTAACGGCTGGCAGTGCTGGGCCTGAGTGGAAGAGCTAGTGGCAGCCTTGGAGAACACCGGGCAAAGGGAAAGCTGCTTAGCGGGGAGATAACTACTTCCCAGCCAGCTTTCCAGGAGAGAGAGCACGGGAGGGCCAGGGTCCCCAAGGCCAGGGCAGTAGGACTGTGAGTCTGCACCCTGCGAGCAGGTCAGCAGCCACTGGGCCTGGGTCCTAGCCCAGCTTTGCCAGGGGTCCTGGAGCAATTCCTCCTGTGCTCAACCTTGGTTTCTTTTCCCAAAAAGACAGGATTGGCTTAGATGACAAGGGAGGGCATGAGAGAATGCTATGTCTTTTGAAACTTGTGTTTCGCGCGAGCGCACGCACGTTTGTGTGTGTGTGTGTGTGTGTGTGTGTGTGTGTGTGTGTGTGTGTGTGTGTGTACTGGGTCACTGTGCCAGTCAGGGTCCCAGGAGGAAACAGAAGACACTTAATTGAGAAGCATGTGAGCGGGTTTAACAGACTATTTACAGAGGTGGGGAGTAGGGCAGCCAGCGATGCAGGAGGACGGGCTCGCAGCAGTAGGGCCGTCCCACCCCTCAGGCAGAAGAAACATGGAGAGAGAGTGCCTTCCAGCACCAACGAGGTGCCCAGTAGGAAAGGCCACCTTGACCTTGAGAGGAGCATTGGGCTGAGTGGAGGGACAGCCAGCCGCTGCCATGGAGCCAGAGGGAAGCTGGGAGAGAAAATCTGCCCCCTCACTCTCCCCTCTGTGTCCCCTGGCACTCCCTGGGGGAGCTTCCTCAGAAGCCGGCCGGCAGGATCACCAGGGCACAGTGCCCTACCGCTCCCGGGGCAGAGGGGTGGACCCCGAGGACACAGGGGTGCTTTCCAGCACAGGGAGATGTCAAATCTATTCTTATCGGGGATTGCAGTCAAGTACACTTCAGAGCCATTGCCCACAGGAGACGCAGGTGGCATTGCAGAAGGCACAGGCTTACAGTCAGCCCGAGGCTGGATCCTGGCTCTGCCATTGCGGATGTTGTGACTTGGACAGATGACTTAACCCACACCTTCACCCCCACACCTGTGTGAAGGGGAGACTGATGCCCCCTGGAATTTATCATGGGGTTAGAGGTAATAGCGGAGAAGTGCCAGCCACAGGGGGTGCTCAGCAGTGGTAGCTCCCACCCTGTGTCCCGGGGGTGAGGACAGGAAGCAGTGCAGACAGGCAGCCCTGCGGAGCACGGGTTGAGAGGACTTGGTCCTTCTCTGTTTCTTTAAATGTCACCCCTGGTTGGCCCTGGCCAGAGTGGCTCAGCTGGTTGGAGCATCATCCCATACACCAAAAGGTCACGGGTTTGATTCCTGGTCAGGGCACTTGCCTGGGTTGTAGGTTCTGTCCCCGTTTGGAGCATGTATGGGAGGCAGCCAATAGATGTCTCTCTCTCTCTCTTCCTCTCTCTCCCTTCCTCTCTCTAATATCCATAAACATATCCTCTGATGAGGATTTTGTTTTTAAATCACCCTTGGGTGGGCCTCTGTTCTTTTCCATCCTTCCCACTCTGCCTTGTGACTTCATTTCTTTCGCAGGAAGCTATGGATGGAATGATTTATAAACCAAGGTGTCAATTTCTCCTGGAAAGCAAGGCCTATTTCCCGTGTGATTCCCACGCGCAGTGGGGCTCCTGGGGGCAGGGGGCTTGATGGGTGCCCAGAGGAGACAGCTGGGGGGCTTCCTCTGCACCTGCAGCCACGACCCGGGCTGGACCCATGTCACCCCCTTTGCCCCTTTATTTCCCTCCTTAACAAACACTGCAGCTCCCTTCTCAGGACAGAGGAAGCCGGACACTCAGGCTGCCGTTAGCTGACTGCATCTTACTGGGGCCTCCGTTTCCTCACCTGGAAATGGAAACAAGGGTAACTCCGTAAGGGATGCTATGAAGTGGAGAAGTAAGGTTTGTAAAGGGCCTGGGCCAGGTCCGTGAACGGCCAGTCAGGTAGCTTCCTCCACAGATAACAGTCTGGCCACTGTCCCCATGCAGCGAGGTGCTTCCTCTGTAAGCAGCTCTGCAGAGTTGCAGGGATTCTCCGTCTGTGATTAAAAGCTGTTCCTGCCGCTGAAGGCCGCCTGCGGCTCTGCAAAGAGACACTGATAATTAGGCCTGGTGCTGGGGAAAGGCCGGGAGAAGGCTGTTTTGCAGGAGCCTCAAGCCCTGCCCGCCTCGTCTGCATTAAAATCAGGGACGTCACGCACCTCCCAGCCACACACACAGGTGCACAGGCCAGTGCACAGGCGAGGTTGCCCATCAGGCTGTGGTGGGTGCTCTGGTAACCGATGACGAGGGTGGGGGAGGGAGGAGCCAGGACCTCTGCCCTGAAAGGGATGACAAGCCGATGGCTCAGAGGACGACTTTCACAACCGTATGGGGTGCTGGCTGAGAGCAGGGTTCCAGAACCAGACTGCTCAGGCTGGGCTCCAACCCAAGCTCTACCTCTTTTTAGCTGGGTGGCCTTGGGCCAGACACTTAGCCTCTCTGTGCCTGGATTTCTTTCACTGAAGATGGAGTAGAAGTATGTCATGACGAGAAACGCTGATGAAGGTTTCATGAGTCACGAGGCTAGAATAAGGGCTGGTGCATAGTAAGCAGGTAGGCATGTGAGCCACCACCATCGGCTTCAGCTTCATCCTCATCATCCTCTCCCTGAACAGCTGTAGGGTGAGGGGAACCCTGCACCAGGGAAGGAAGAACTGAGGTTCATTTTGTTATTATGATTGTCTCCCCAATTACATTATTCCACCTGGGACGTGAAACAAGTCGTAAACATCCTTATGCTTCACCAAAATAGGATAAAGGGCATGAGAAAATGTGGGTGAGGGGAGAGTAAGAACAAGCCAGAATGCCCCTCGTGTGGTCCCGTGGAGCTCCCGGCGGGACCATAAAAATATGAGCAGTTGCAAAACTCACGGACAAATGCCAGTCAGTTCTAAAATGAATGAACCCCCTCAAACACAAGGTTCAACGAAACAAGTCAGGTGCAAAAGCATACAAGCTGGGCAATTTCATTTCTATAATAAAGACAAACACAGGCAGAGCTCATCCATGCTGTGAAAAGGCACAGCGATCGTCACTCTGGGGGCAGGGCCGTGCCTGGGCGGGTGGCAGGAGGGCCTGGTGCCGGGAGGTCCTGGTGCCGTCCTATTTCCTGATCTGGGTCTCGGGGGGGCAGAGGTGCATTCAGTTTGTGAGACTCCATCAAGCCTCACCTCTGGCATGTACGTATGTTTCACTGCAAATTTCAATTAAAAGCAGTTGCTTGGTGGAAGCATGGCTTTTCAGCACACCGAGTCTGTAAGCAACATTTATTGTTAATGACGGGAATAAATGGCTAATCCTTATGTGTACATTGCTGCCCCCTGCATGGATTTCCCTCACAGCCATCAGGGTGGGCGGGAGAGAGCTGAGTTTACTGAGGTTAAGTAACTTCCCTGCACCCTCAGATACCTTCTCTCCCCTTTCTCCACCCCTACCCCCAGCACCCAAGAGTGGGCGCCTTGAGGACAGAGCCCAGAATCTGGCACACAACGAATGCTCCATAAATGCTCGAAGGAGGGGGGGCAAAGGCACGACATCACCCCGTCACCAGTCCCCTATTGGCCTTCTGAAATCATTTTTTGTCTCCCTAATTCTAATTCCCATTGCACTTATAAGTGGCTCCAAGAGGCACTTGATCACTTTCTGTTTCGAGGTCTAAAACGCTCGGTCACTCTGGCCGGGCCTCCACGCTGCACAGCTATTGGGTGTGACTGAGGAGTGAAGGGTCACTTCTGCTCCCAACAGGAGGCCCCTGAGTGGGGAGGGGGGAGGGAGAAATGAACTAAGGTGGGGGACCTGTGCAAAGGCTTAGCTCTTAACCTAGCACCTCCTAAAAGTGAGTGGATGGCTCCAAAATGGAGCATCTCCTTCCCTCATCCCCCAGCCCTGGGCCTGGCTCTGCCCTGTCCTCTGCCATGGCCCTCCCCACCCTATTGGGTTCTTTGTCTGAATGAAGGTCAATAGCCCAGTTTGGGCCAATTCACCACCAAACCTGCATTACACTCTCCCTGCGGAGGGCCTGGCTTTCCTGGGGGGGGAGGGGGGGGGGCTCTTATGGACACCAGGAAGCTTGGGTGAGTCCCTGGGGCCCGCACCCTCTCCTGACCCCGGAGGCCCTCCATCTCCCCCTGGAATTGCCAGGGACCTGCCTCCCGCCCTTGGGGAGAACCGTGTCTTTCCGCTGCTGCGTGTATTACACTGAGTCAACATTCAATGAATAATGAATTATAATAATAATAACTTGGGGAAATTTGTGCCCTAGCTTCAACTAGGTCCCAAACATAAAGGGAAAACTCACTGTAATTTACACCCTGGGACCGGCGAGTGAATAACGCAGGCGTCTTTCCCCCGAGACCCGCAAATCAACTCATTAAATTAATAAATCCCAGTCTCCTCTGTGCCTGAACAACAGGCTTATTTATGTCTTCAAACTGGCCAACGTCTCAGGGAGTCAGGGAGCAGAGCAATTGGAGTCCCCCACTTCACCCAGAGTCTGAGCCGCTGTCTGAGCTCGCTGACTCTTATTAGGGCTGAATGTAGGGAAAGGAAAAACCACCAATATTGAATCCAGTCTGACACATGGATGGCTTCTAAATCTACGTGCTGCCAAACAAGCAAATCGACTGAATTTTTCCTTTCTCAGTCACTTACTTTGTATTTCCTGTGCACAGTCCTTATAGCGCTGAAACCCTGATCTGCACTTTTTCCTGAAAAGGTATTTGCAGAACTCGAGTACAGAATATGAAGCCTGCCTCTCGATGCTCTGAGCAGCAGGGGTGGGGGTGGTAGCTGGGGGGTGGGGTCTAGTCTGCCTTTTGTGGGCCCTTTCTCTTCTCTTTCCTCTAACCCGGTTCTTCTTAGCCTGTCCCTAATCAGTGTGCCATCCCCACCCAGCTTTGGGGTCAAGGCAGTTCTGATAATAACCAGCTGGAGTTAGGTCACACGCCAAGGTAAAGGGCCAGTCCCAACAAGGCTGCCCTCATGCCAGACACTAGCCGCAATTTTGGGGGGTCCCCTAGCACCCCCTGTGCTTCAGGCCAACTGGCTACAAATTCAGAGGTGCCTACTACCTCGTCAGGTTTGATAATTCACTAGAACTTCTCATAGAGCTAAAGAAAGCACTCTGCTTACAGTTCCATTATAAAGGGGTCAAACCCAGGCCAGTCCAAGGGAGAGACACAGATGAGGCCTGGGAGGGTTCCAGGTGTGAAGCCTCTGTGTCCTCAGACCCCATCACCCCCACAGGCATCAATCTGTATCGCCAACCAGAGCAGCTCCTCCAAGCCATGGTGGCCAGAAGCTTTACTGGGATTCCATTAGGTATGATTGACACAAGACTGAATTCAATCTGTAGCCCCGCCCATCCCAGGAGGCCAGGCTCATATTATGTCCCAACCATCTAATCACATGTTTGGTCTTGCTGGCATGACCAGCCCCCATCCTGAGTCGTGTTGTTAGCATAAACTCAGATGTTGCGGGGGGTCAGGGGGGCACCAGGAATAACATGAGAAATTCCAAATTTAGAGGTTCTCTCCCAGGAACAAAGACCTGCCAAATTCTTTACAATATATGATTTAAATGAATATGCTTTAGTTGAGGCCTAGCTTCTGTGTCCATTGGGTAGGTTTGAGAATGCTGGTGTGTGTGAGCACACTCACGGAGGTCTCCGAGAAAGTGGAAAGAGTAAAGACGGCATGATGAGTAGAAGGAGCTGCGATTAGAAGTTGAGCCCTAGTCTCGGGTTGGGTGGGACATTATCCTCAGGGAGGACAAGGACAGTAGTAATTCTGCCACCAAGAGCAGCTAGCACTCTTAGAGTGTGCCCGTGGGCTGGAGGACAGAAAGTCTGAGAGAGGGCCACTGATGGAAAAGATTAGGGGGTTCAGTCTGGACATCTAATAGGAACGTCAGAGCTGGGAGAGGCCTCTGTCCACGGTGTGTGTGTGTGTGTGTGTGTGTGTGTGTGTGTGTGTGTGTGTGTGTATCTTTGCCTGCACAGACATGAGTGTGTGTGAAAGTGAAAGGGAAAGAAAGGTTAGGTTGACCATACTCTTCAGATTTGGGGTGTCATCCCCTCAGATACCAGTTGGACCAATGGTTGATGAACGGTGCCACTCTCACTATCCCTCCTAATGAACCACTTAGAGAATGTTTGCTTCCCGTCCTCATAACCGTGGGCTCTGCCAGTTCCCCAGGGACGGAGTATACTCCCACCAGGCCAGTCTGGGCTTGGAGCTATGACGGCAGCGTGGCCACTTTGGGCTCTTCCTGCCAGTTGACCAGCAGCAAAGAAAGTGTAACTATACACGTGGAAGTGACTGGCCCTGAGGTTGCTGTCACATGTAGGGGCCGGGAGGAGCAGGTCTGGCACTCAGGAATACGCTGAGCTGCCTCCTGGGCCTCCATGCCTGGCAATGTTGAAGACAACGGCCACAATCACAGCCTGATGCTGGCAAGGCCACTATGAGCTCAGACCCCTTGAGACAAGGCTCAACAGCATCTCACCAGACAGGCAACCAAGGGAGAGGGATCCAGGATGTGCTGGAGGAGGAAGGTGATGGATATCAGTTACCGTCTGGGGACCAGTTACAAAGATGACTATGGCTAGTTCCACTCACCCACCAGCATTATTTGGGCAGAGACTGTAGGCAGCTGCCACCACAAAGGAAACTCTGTGATGGACTGAACACAGTGGAGGCCCAAGAAGGTTTGAGTGTTTCAGGGGTGGATTGTACCAGACACCTCTTATCCCACTTCACACCTTCCTGTCCCCACTTCTCGCTCCAGCCACTGCTGTGACAGTCAGTCCTGTGCAGGTGGCAACCAGCATCACGCAGGTTACCGTATTTTTCGGTGTGTAAGGCACTATTTTTTTCTAAAATCGTTAGACTGAAAATTGAGGGGTGTCTTATACATTGAAGTCAGATGAGGAGGGAGCCACGCGGGTGCGTAACTGCCCATACCTTGTCAAACAGGCTTCCTCCAATCACGAGTCTTATTGTTACTGACGTCAGCTGATGACATAATTGGAGGTGGAGGTGGAGAGTGCTCAGATACAACAGGGACTGGAGCGTTCTGAGCCCATAAAGATGCCAAAAAATATATAAATATAAATACTGGTAAACAATTGTCTTACTTTTCAAAATTCAAACTGAATGTAATCAGCTATGCAATACAGCATGGAAATAAAGCTGCAGAGAGACCATTTGGACCTCCTCCCACTGAGTGTATGATCAGACAGTGGAGAAACAGGAAGAAGAACTCCATAAGATGCCAAAAAAGAAGAAGGTTTTAAGAGGAAAACCAGCAAAATGTTTAAAATATTGATTTCTTAATTTTGGGTTGGAAAAGTCTTATACATGGGGCATCTTATACACGGAAAAATGCGGTACATTTAACAGCACCTTACATAAGTCCATGTCATATACCTATCCCTTCCTGTGCTGGGCTTCTCGGGTGCAGAAGTGTGGATCCAGGCAGAAGCCCACTCAGCAGGCACCCAGGAGCACCCAGGAGTGTGCAGTGGTTACAGCCAGTGAGGCCATATGACCAACCGGAAAGGAAGACAGAGGGTGCTTCCCCCTTTTATGCTCTGAGCTGAGAGTTCTGAGATGCATGTCTCCCAGCAGCTTGTCAAAATCAAGCTCATGGCCAATGCTAGTGTCCACTTCGTCCATGCATTCTCCTTCTGGCTTTTCCTCCCTTTCAGCTTCCCTTTCCTGTCTTTCCCTCTTGCTCCATGGATTCACATCCTCCTATATAATAAAAGGCTAATATGCAAATTGACAGAACTGCAGAATGACCAGTCTCTATGACATGCACTGACCACCAGGGGGCAGACGTCCAACGCAGAAGCTGCTCCCTGGTGGTCAGTGTGCTCCCATAGGGGAGTGCCGCTCAGCCAGAAGCCAAGCTCACAGCTGGCGAGCACAGAGGCAGTGGCAGGTGCCTCTCCTGCCTCCACGGCAGCACTAAAGATGTCCCACTGCCAGCTTAGGCCTGCTCCTCCAAGGACTCCTGAACATCCCCCAAGGGCTCCCAGACTGTGAGAGGGCACAGGCCAGGCTGAGGGACCCCCTGAGTGCACGAATTTCATGCACCAGGCCTCTAGTATCAAATAAACCACTTTGTATGCAAGCCTTTGTCTTGGATTCCACACGGTGGGGGGTAGCGGAGGAAGCAGTCTGACAACTCCCACTGTCTGTTCTCAACACAGAAGCTGGAACTATCGTATGTGAGTTCAATCATGAATCCTCTGCTCAAAATCCTCCAATGGATTCCAGAGCTCTAGACATGCTCCCTCCCTGCCCCCACACTGCAGCAGCCACCCCAGCTCCTGAAGGTAGTTGGGGCCAATTACCCCCACAGTAGCTGCTCCTTTTCCAGGAGGCCTGCCAGGATCTCCCCACCCCCATTACCTCTCCGACCTCGTGCCCAGCCCCTGTTCCTCCTGCCTCTTTCCTGTCCTCGAACACACAGGTGAGTGCTCACCTCTGGGGTTTTGCTCTGGCTATTTATTCCCTCCACCTACAATGCCCCTCCTCAGGTGTCTGCATGGACAACTGCGTCATTCTTTCCAGTCTTTCTTCCAATATTGTCTCCACATAGGGTGACAACTGTCCCGATTTGCCTGGGACTCAGAAGCTCCCAGAATGTGGGACTGTCAGTGCTGAAACCACCAGCCCCAGACAACGTGGCATGGTTGGTCACCCCATTTCAATGGGACCTGACCCTTGTATTTAAAATGTCAGCCCCTCACATCCCTGATGCCCACTAACTCTGCTATTACACCAGTATTTACTTTCTGCTATAGCACTGCTCACCTCTGACCTCCTACATTGTTTACTTCTGTAGACAATGCTTACCACTAAGAGCATTTTGCTGTGTCCCCAGAACATCTGAGTGCAGTGGTTCTCAGTGTGGGCCCCGACCACCAGCATCAGCATCACTGGGGCTGGTGAAAAATGCAGATTCTCGGGACCCCCCCACCACTGAGTGAGACAGCATGGGGTGAGCCAGGAGTGAGCGTTAGCATGCCCTCCGGAGGACTTCCAGGCACACCAAGATGGAGAGCCACAGCCTGAGCACCTAGGAAGCACTCACCACATGTTTGCTGGGAGAATTAATGGTTCCCATAGGGCGGATGCTCTTCATCCAATTTACAGAAGCAGGTTCCCTGTGGGCTCCATCTCCAATAGGATCTGTCTCTGTGTTGAGGGTTTGTCACTTTGAGACAGAGAGGGGTTTCTCTCCCAGTCCTGAGCCCGCTGGAGAGCTCGGGTCATCTCATTAACCCGATGCAGGCTGCCTGCCTGCAGCGAGAAGTGGCTCGGCGCTGGCTAATCTCGGGTTGGAGAAGGTGTGGGAGACGCAGAGCCGCCCTTCCTTTTCCCATGATACCTGAGCTGTTTTTCTCTTCTTTGACCTGGGAACCTCACTCAGCAATATTCTGGTGAATCATTTCAAAGAGCCAGAAGGGGTGGGCCAGGAGAGAGACATCTGATTTCCACCCTTGCGGAGAAATCAAACCAGTTTGAACTGCAGCAGGAGAGATTAAGGCTAGCCCTCAGGAAGGACTTCCTGAAAGCCTGGGAAAGTGTCAGGGACCTAGGGGGATATGAAATCCTCTCTTGCAATGCCTGAGTCAGGGTTGGTCCTAAGTGTGCATGAAGGAACCAACCCCAAGTGTCTCAGGACTCTGGGGACCAGCTGAGAGGAGCTGCCTTTTGATGGCCTGTCAGAGGGACAGAGGTTGTCCCTTACTTACCAGCATGTGAATTTGAACCGCTTTTCCTAATTTCTCTACCTCAACCTGGGCACTATGGATATTTTAGACAGTACGTCTGTATTGAGAGACTGACCTGTGCATTGTAGGACGGTTAGCAGCATCCCTGGCCTCTACACTCTATCCTATCTAATAATAGAATAATATGCAAATTAACCATCACTCCGTGACAAAAATGGCGGTGCCCATAGACACGAGATGGCGGCGCCCAGTCTTCTCAGGCCCGCCGGAGACCCCCCAGTCCCAGGGAGAGCTGCCGATGAGAGCCGGCAGCGCAGCCCAGGCTATAGGCCTGGGAGGTGGCCGCGCCCCTGCAACGATCTGCTACTAGCCTCAGCCCGTGCATCCCTGGTGCGATCTGCTCCCAGCCGCAGCCCTGGCCGTCCACCTGGGAGGCTCCCGCGCCCCCCAACCCCCCTCCCGGGATTGGCTTCCAGCCCCGGCCTGTGGGCCTGCGAGGCGGCCATGCCCTCCGGCGCAATCGCTCACAGCAGTGACCCAGGTTGTTGGCCTGTCAGCTGGGAGGTGCCTGCACCCCTCTCAGCACGTTCCGCTCCCAGCCATGGCCAGGGCTGTACGCCTGTCAGCTGGGAGGCGCCCATGCCCCTCTCAGCGCGTTTTGCTTCCAGCCGAGGCCAGGGCTGTGGTGCGATCCGCTCCCAGCTGTGGCCCGGGCCTTAGGCCTGTTGGCTGGGAGATGCCTGCGCCCCTCTCAGCATGTTCCGCTTTCAGCTGTGGCCTGGGCTGTGGGCGCGCCTCTCCCAAGCGATCCACTCCCAGTCATGACCCGGGCGGTAGACCTGTTGGCTGGGAGGCGTCTGCGCCCCTCTAGGCACATTCCGCTTTCAGCCAATGCCAGCTTCTTCCCAACCTGCAAAACTCTAGCTTGATTCCCCTATAAAGGGAAGAGAATAGGACAGGACGTTCCCAGGAAATGGTGACAACATGTTGCATGTGTGGACTGTGCTGGAGCTGTGTCCATGGCACTGTGGGAACACTGAGGAAGGAGCAAGCAGATCTGGCTGCAAGGATAGGGAGAGGGCCACAGAGACTTGGCCAACCCTCAAAGGGCCCAGTAGAACTTTCATAGGTAGAGAGGATTGAGATTATTAAGAGGAGAAAGGCATCTTGGAAGGAGTATTTCTAGCAGAAGGGAAAAAATGGGCCAAAAGTTTGTGGGAAAATGGATAAGTACAGTGTTAGTAGACCTCTATGTGAAAAAGCCTTCCATCTTGACACCTACATTACTTAACAGACTTGGCTCCAATTGACTTTGCCCTTTCAAAATAATTTTGATTACATGTCTATTGTTTTTTTGTTTTTTTTTTAAATATATATTTTATTGATTTTTTTTTACAGAGGGGAATTGAGAGGGATAGAGAGTTAGAAACATCGATGAGAGAGAAACATGTCTATTGTTTATAAAAGAAAAGGAAACTTTTAGAAAATATGCAAAAGTGTGAAATCACCTATAAACCTTCTACTTATTCAAATATATGCCCAGCAACCACATGATATCACCTTTCCAAGGTCTCATGAAATTCCTGTTTAAGGAGTTTATTTTATGACACCTTTAGTTTGGGTTTACATTTTTACTGGTTTGTCAAGACCACAGCAGGTACACTGTCCAATATGTTAAAGAAAAAACCCTATCTAATAAAGAGGGACTATGCAGGGGAGGGCATTTGGGGGTGACCGGGCTGTCAGAGGAGGGCAGTTGGGGATGATCGGGCCGGCAGGGGAACAGTTAGGCATCAATAAGGCTGGCAGGGGAGTGGTTAGGGGCAATCAGGCAGTCAGGCAAGCAGTTGGGAGCCAACAGTCCCGAATTATGAAAGGGATGTCTGACTGCCTATTTAGGCCCGATCCCACAGGGATCGGGCCTAAACAGGCAGTCGGATATTTCCCAAGGGGTCCCAGATTGGAGAGGATGCAGGTTGGGCTGAGGGACACACACACACCCCCAGTGCACGAATTTCATGCACCGGGCCTCTAGTCTATATATATAAAAGGCTAAGTGACTGGCCAACCATCTGACTGTTCAACTGGCCTGTAGGTATGACACGCATTGACCACCAGGAGGCAGACGTTTAACACAGGAGCTGCCTAGCTGCGGTGACTTGGCAGTGGTGGTTCTAGGGTGACGCACCCCAGAACCAGAGAGGAGGGAGCCCGATTCTTCATGGGGCCACGTGATTCCACCTTCGGCTATGAGTTATGTTGTTGCTGGGGCCCTGAATCTAGTTAACTGCACACTTGCATTTGCTTTCCACACCCTGTACAAAAGCAACTTTGCAGAGTGCCCTCTCACTCCAGAACCACTCAGAGATGTTGGAGAGCTGGTTTTGGACCGATCCCCCCAGGCCAGGCCAAGGCACTCCACCTCCTGGAGGGACCCTGCTCACTCCGCAGATGCCCTTCGAGCCATGGTGCCACCACAGTGCAGCTGGCTGGGGAGGGACTGCAGGATGTTGGCTCCAGGGCATATCTGGCCCATCTTGCCTAATCCCGCCCCACTGGCCACCTTCTAATTAATTTCCTTTCAATGTACACGAATCTGTGCACTGTGCCCCTAGTATATTAATAATCAGCTCCTCCCCAGTTATGACAATAAAAAATGTCTCCAGACATTGCCAACTGCCCTGTGGTGGGAGCTCTAACTGCACCAGGAGGCCTGGAGGGACCACACAGGCCTTCTCTGTACCAACATTCCAAATGGGGCACACACCTCCACAGCACTTGGGGCAGCAGAATTCTGCCAGGGTCCGACTCCAAGAGATGGAATATGTGGCCCCACGTCACATGCTCTGTGGGCCACATGGTGCCAGCCTGACTCTGGTGGCTCTCTTTAAAACGCCTGTCTTCCCGACCCGCGGGCAGCATCTTCAATGGCCACCTGGTCTGGGGAGTTCAGATTCTAACAGCTGACGAGGGAGAGGGTGCTGATGTCACACATTGGAATCCCACTCTCATGTGAATGCCAGTACCCCCAGGCCATGCTTTCTGAGGAAACCAAAGGCCCAAAGTCATAGCCAATAGATGGGGATGTTACCATTGGAGATATTTTTGAGCCATCATCTCCAGAAAGACCCTTTTGGATGAGGTGAGTGAGGCGGGCCCTTGCAAGTACAGGATCAGATCCTGTCTTTATTTAAAACTTTTGTGTTTTATCTATCATAGACGTGTTTACATTAATTTTGATTTTTTTTACCTATTGCACTAATATGACTTGATTACTGGGTTATTTGGAGTCGCTCTGAAATGTAGGACCCCAGCAAGGGTCTCGCTTGCCTCCCTCTAGGCTTGGCACTGACTGCCCAGGTTTTATGATGCAGAACTGCTGGTCTGGGGGTGAGGGGCATGGCAAAGGGAGCAACCAAGGCCCAGAACACCTGGTGTTGCAGAAGCCCCCAGCAGGGACTGCTCAGCGAGAATCACTGAAATGAACTAGACAGAGCCTCCCAGCCCTCATCCTCAGTGAGGGACTGGTTCTAGGGTACTGCACATCATTCACTCATTTATTCACAATCATTCTGTGAGGCCTGCTCTGGGGCAGACTTGGCAAGATCAATGGGGTGGCGCTGTGGTCTGGGCAGGGAAGACAGGCTTGTAAACAAATGGAGCTGATGCCAGGGATAGGGACTGACAAAGCACAGGGGAGCCCCTCGGGCAGTGATTCCTCGAATCTGCTCTGCGGGGACCGAACCCAAATATGAGATTCATTCTCAACTCAAGAGAGATCTTGTCAGCCACAGGTCATTTCCACGGTTGCTAACAAGCCTGCCAGAGGCTCGGTGGTGAGATGTGAGCGGGGATTACTCAGCTTCATTCCCTGAAACCCTAGGTAGCAGTCAAGGGACTGCCTACTCCCCTTCCTAGAGCTGGGCTCTGCCGGGCGGAAACAATTAATGAAATGGTTCCCACATAATTAGAGGGCTTAATTGATGAAAAGCCAGAGTGTGGTTTTTCTCTGCCCACTCTCTTTTTTGTTTTGAGATTCAGGACAGCGGGAGGCGGGGAGGAAGGTCCTTTCAGGGAAGAAACAGGAGAACAAGATGCTTGTGGAGAAGGGTCTAACTCCCCACTTCACAGATGAAGGAACTGAGGCCCAGAGAGGACAATTGACTTGTTCCGAGTGGCAGCCTGCAGGGAGACGTATCAGTAATGACAGTGCAGGCCACCAGTGGAGAGGATGGGGCTGAGGGCCGCGTCTACCTCCACTTCTCCAGTTGCAGAGTTCCTTGCTAAGATATTAAGCCGCAGATACTCCCCACTGTGGCAATAACCCGAGCTAATACGCAGCATTTGGTTTGTGGCAGGAGTCAGGGTCCCTAGCGGCTGCTGCCAGGTGTTCCACCCTCAGGGAGGAGGGGCTGGGTAGCTTAAGGAGGTGGTAAGGGGGCCGGTGGGCCCCTGGCTCTGGTCCCCAGCAGCCCTGTGCACTCGCTGCCCTCCGAGTTGCCTGCCCAGGAGGCAGCCACGCTCATCCTGTACCATCCTGGAAGGAGGGACGACAGGAAGCACCCTCTGTCTCATTTCATGGTTGAGGAGACTGGCAGTCAGAAGTGTTTGGTGATTTGCCCAGGGGCATTAAGCTAAGCACATTGCTGGTGGACCCGGCCCTGGAGCCAGGCCCTCACTGTGCTTCCGGCCCAGTCCTGCGAGGCTCTGCTCAGGAACGTGGCAGGCAGGGGTGCTGACCCCATCTCTGTGGACCCCGCCAGGGCCGGGAAGCCCAGCCAACCTACCTCTGTAGCCGCGGTTGCAAAGTCCTTTCTCATGGCTACCTGCATGGTTTTCTTACATAGATAGAGCCCGTCTCCCTTCCAAGACCCCGGGCACTAGGGGCCGTGGCTTTCAAGTCTTATTAACCTGGTGCCTGGCATAGGGCCTGGCTAAGTGTGTTCTAGAAACCGCTTCCCCTGCCAGGCCCTGGCGTGGCTGACCCTGTGATCCCCGGGAGGCGAGTCTGGGATGCTCTGTCATCCACATTGCCGCTGACACACAGCTCGCTTGGAAGCTGCAGGGGAGGACTTACCTCTGGGACAGGGGGGCAGACGCAGATGCCTGGGAGCTTGGGCAGCCCCAGAAAGGAGCCAAGCCTGCCTGGGGGGGCCTCGAGGGACCCACAGGCACTGCCTAAGTGGGCAGCTGGACTCAGCCCCAGCCCACCGGCGTCAGGACACGCTGGGCCCAGGGTAGCCAGAGCTTTGCTTGTCAAGGGAAGCAAGAGGCATCTGAATTTCTATAGGAGATTTCCTCACTTGACCGCATCGGCATTAAATTCATCTTCTTAAAAAGATACCGTGTGTTCAGATCAAATAAAACACCAATCTTTTAGCCCTTGCTTAGGCACAAGGCTGGAAAGACCCCAAGAGGGGCAAGGTGGGTGAGGGTCTGCAGGGGGCTCACCATGCTGCGGGGCTTGACACTGTGCTTCACTGGCCCCTGGGGCCCTGCCATGTCCAGAACACTATCTCCCTTTCCTGGCATCCCTGGCATCTATGTCTCCCCTCCCCCCTTCCCCCCTACCCCACACCCCTCTCTTCCTTCCTCATGGGTAAATGAGGGGAACCCTCACATCCTGCGCTCCCCTCGGCAGTGTTCACTCTCAAAGGCCTTCTCCGGGAATCTCCGTGTTTTTAATCACCTCCCAGCTCTTCTCAGGGAGCCCGGCCAAACCAGAGCATTAGTAGAATAATGAGCTTAAATGATTTAGTCCCCCCCACCCGCCCCGTCCCCCCCGACCCCCCGTCTGTATGCGGTGGCAATATTGAACCTAACCCAGGTCGAGATGCACTGGGTGATACAGGACAGGTCATGGCTAATAACTGATCTCATCTTTAAATTAGTAATTAGTATGCAAATTTCTGCTCACAGCTGAGGGATGAAAGAGGTAAGCTGTGACAGCCCAGGAGAGAGGGTGTGAGCAGGGAGGGGGGAGGAGAGGAGGGGAGAGGAGAGGAGGGGAGAGGAGGCTGCATTGGGGCCTCTTCTCCGGGACTCTAATCACAATCTTCCCTAAGAGACAGGAAGGGGAATGTGACAGCATGCATCGTCCTCGCTGTGGGCACAGCCGAGTCCATTCTCATCTCCCTTTGCAGGGCGGCTGTGGGATCTCTGAGTCCACCCCCACTTTACAGGTGAAGGAACTGAAGCCTGAAGTTACAAAGCATGCTGGGAGCAAGGCTGTGGCCACAAACCAGGACACGGGGGGCCCTGTGCCAGCAGGGCGGCCAGAGAGGTCAGGCCTCCCTGCCGTGAGCAGTGGGAGGAAGGAGACTCCCTCCCCTCCCGGCTCTGAAGTCATCCCTTTTGTTCCAGAAGCAGGTCTTCCCTGTGTGGGGTCCTCGATAGGGCCATATGCAGGGCCTGGCCGGAGTGCTGACCCCTTCCGAGGATCCCAGCCGACCCTGAATTAGCCAAGGAAGCCATGAATATGGGATGCACATGTGGGCTCCTACTGTGTGCCCGTCATTGTGTGGACACTACACAGGAGATTTTGTCCTAAACGTTGATTTCATCGTCAGTGTCATACAACGAGTGGGAAAGCCAAGCCCCAGCAAGGGAACAACAAGGGGAGTTTTCACAGGGGAGGCGGTCTGGGTGCCGCGGCTCCGCTGTCTGTCCGGTGCTCGCTGTCCCCCAGGCCTGCTGCCTGCTGTTAGGCCGGGCACCCGCTCCCAGACGGTGGCTGTATCAGCCTGGATCCCCTCCGTTTAGTTGGAAAAGGCTCACGGAAAAATGTGTTGGCATCTTCCCAGCTCACCCTGAGAGGTGGGTTGGTGGGAGGTCGGGGTCACTGGCTGCAGATAACCCTCGGCCAGTGAAGAGGACACGGTGGTTCCCTGGGAGGGAGTGGGTCAAGCCTGAGTGTGGGCTCCAAACACGGAAACCGGGAGCTCACTGGGCAGCATTGCCCAGCAGGAACCTGCTCCTATCATTGCATGTTGGTGCTGGTTTCCTTGCGTGTCTTTACCCGCCTGTCATTGCTGATCTTACAGCCACATCTCAGATTGGGGGGCTGCTGGATCCTGGGGGAAGAGAGGCAGTGTGGACTGAAGGGGCAGCATGGACTGGGGATCAGGGAGACAGCATGAACAGGAGTGTGAGGCAGGTGGTGTGGATGGAGGAGGGCAGCGTGGACAGACGGTGGCAGCTTGGACAAAGGGGGCGCAGCTTGGGTGGAGGGGGGCAGCTTGGATGGAGGGGGCAGCTTGGGTGGAGGGGACAGCTTGGATGGAGTAGGGCAGCTTGGGTGGAGGAGGGCAGCTTGGATGGATGGGGGCAGCTTGGGTGGAGGGGGAAGCTTGGGTGGAGGGAGCAGCTTGGATGGAGGGGGCAGCTTGGATGGAGGAGGGCAGCTTGGATGGAGGGGGACAGCTTGGATGGAGGAGGGCAGCTTGGATGGAGGGGGGCAGCTTGGATGGAGGGGGCAGCTTGGATGGAGGGGGCAGCTTGGATGGAGGGGGACAGCTAGGATGGAGGGGGACAGCTAGGATGGAGAGGGCAGCTTGGGTGGAGGGGGGCAGCTTGGGTGGAGGGGGCAGCTTGGATGGAGGGGGCAGCTTGGATGGAGGAGGGCAGCTTGGATGGAGGGGACAGCTTAGGTGGAGGGGGCAGCTTGGGTGGAGGGGGGCAGCTTGGATGGAGGGGGCAGCTTGGATGGAGGGGGCAGCTTGGATGGAGGAGGGCAGCTTGGATGGAGGGGCACAGTTTGGATGGAGGGGGCAGCTTGGGTGGAGGGGGCAGCTTGGATGGAGGGGCGCAGCTTGGATGGAGGGGGCAGCTTGGATGGAGGGGGAAGCTTGGATGGAGGAGGGCAGCTTGGATGGAGGGGCACAGTTTGGATGGAGGGGGCAGCTTGGATGGAGGTGGAGAGCTTGGATGGAGGGGGCAGCTTAGATGGAGGGTGGCAGCTTGGATGGAGGGGGGCATCTTAGATGGAGGGGCCAGTGTTAAGGGAGAGCTGCAGAGGCCAGGGCACTGTGGCCCCTGGAGACCTCCTTCCTCACCCACTTAGACTCAGGTCCTCCATGGGAAGCAATGACTCAGAAGCCAGATCCCCGGGAGCAGGGAAGAGGGTGAGATGGAGATTCTCAGGCTCTGCTAGCCAAGAGGACACCACTAGCCCCAGGTGGCTATTTACATTAAATTAATTCAAATTAAATAAACTAGAAGTTCAGTTCCTTGGTCATTCATGCCAGTATTTGATGGCCACACGTGCTGGTGGCTATTGTGTGAGCACAAATAGGGCATTTTCAGCATCACAGGGAGTCCGGTCGACAGTGACAGGCGAACGTGTCTGCTGTGTCTTAAGCACCTGCTTCCTGGTTTGATTCCCAGGAGAATCTTCCACCTGGACTCATATCCACCTGCAGCACCCCGTTCGGAGCTCCGCCTATGGTGGGGCTGGGATTGGCACCCATTGTCCACACCCAGAGGAGGGGATGATGTGATCTCATTTATCCACCCACAAGTCAAGCCATTTATATTTCAACTAGAGCCCCGATGCATGAAATTCGTACAAGGGTGGGCCTTCGCAGCCCTGGCTGTTGGGGGCTTTGCAGTCCCGGCTGTCTCCCATCCCCGGCTGTTGGGGCCCTCACAGCTCCGGCTGCCTTGCGACCCCACGGCCCTGCCCCCGACCTGCACCCGCCTTGGCCTGGTGCTGCCCTAGTCCACTACCACACACCCCTGGTTCCCTGGTTCCATGGAGCCCCACCCCCCCGATCGATCGCCCCGCAGAGGGTGGCCTGGGCCTCCCTCTTTGGGGCGATCAGGGAGCCCCCCCCCACCAATTGCCCCCCAGCCGGTGGCCCCGGCCTCCCTTTGCGGGGTGATGGTGGGGCAATGGTGCCCCCCCCCCCCCGACCAATAGCATCGCACCCGCCTTGGCTGGGATGGCACCAGTGCGTGTCATAACTTGGTTGCCCAGATGGTCATTCTGCTGTTTGGCTGATTTGCATATTATGCTTTTATTATTATAGATAAGAGTAGCCCATAGATACCAGGCCATTAAAAGTCAAGATGCGTTTGCATTGGTCTTACAAGCAACCAATTATAAGTAGGAGTGGTGGGGCCCATTGACTCGGGAGGTTTCAAAGCAAAGAAACCAGAGGCACCAAAAATGAGGGGGCGGGGGGGCGGTTTTCCAGGGGGTGAGAGTTGTCCTTTCATTTCCTTCCAAAATGAAAGTGCAGGACCAATGAGTATGGGAACCAACAGTTCTTAGATGGGCTGCTCTAAGGAGCACCGAGGAGATGAGGAAGAGGGGAGAGGCAGAGGGGAACAGAGACAGGGAGGGTCCTGAGGGGCATACCCCATGAGCTCGAACAGCTCCTCTGGAGGACCGCACAGGGTTCGATGGTCACTTTATCACCTGATGCTTACAACACATCAATGAGGAGTCAGGACACTAATTATTTCCATGCCCATCGTGCAGATGAGGAAAGTGAGGCTCAGAGAGGGGAAGGAACGTGGCACCAAGTGGCAGCCCTCCGTCATGCCTTGATTACAGCCATGAGGGAGGCCGAGAGCCTGAGCAGGCAGGGGCTGTGGCCACGGAGGCTGCAGGCGGCAGGAGCCCTGAGCCCGCTGAAGTGCCAGGAACGATTTGCTGGCGGAGAGAGAACGTCTGTTATCAGTGGCAGCAGGTGAGAGGGCAGGAGAGGAGCCGCAGAACGGAAGCAGCGGGCGGAGGAGCGCAGATGGAGGAGCACAGGAGAAGCGAGCCGGCAGAGGAGAGGCTGGAGAGGGGAGGGTGCATAGCCAACATCAGGACACCTCACCGCCTGACACCGAGTCACCTGCGAAGTCAGACCAGCTGTGACCCCCCAGGGGAGATGTAAATTCACCTCCTGGTGGCTCAGTTACTCTCACTCAAGTTCTTTTCTGTTACAAGTTGTAGAGCATCCTGGCTATCAATGTGCCCCACTCCAAATTAGGGGGCTGGTTCCTTCATTACCATTTCACAAGCATGTTGGGCTAACGTTTTGGATCAGTTTGCTCATCCAGGTAATGTGCATTCCACACGGGACCCAGGACACACACACACACACACACACACACACACACACACACACACGAACTAACAACAGTTTCTCAAAACAGTGGTCTTAATAAGTTGCACTTCACATTCTCTCATGTCCTCCCATCTCGTCTCTTTTCTTTTTCCTTTCACTTGATTTCATCTGGAAAAATGCTGCTCACAACCCGCTCCATTGATTTTGCTCCTCACTAATGGGTCTTGGCCTACAGTTTAAACAACACTGATCCTGATGAATTATATAAAAGCCTCTTGCCGCCCTTCCTACTTACCATGCTGCCCGTGTGACCCCTTCTGTTGGGAGGTGTAATCTCTGGTAACGTGTGCTGCATAGGAGACCAGGGAAGGTCCACCAGGGTCCCCTGAAGCATAGAGAGAAAAGCTCCTCACTTCTCCTCTCAAACACAGCGATGCCGCTGATATTTACCTCAAGGACAGTGGGCGTCCTGGCATGGGGGTTGGCTGTTCCTGCAAATGCTTTAATCAGGACAACGGGGCGAGACAGTGGAGCCCCAGTGTGTGCCAGGCGTTGTGCCAGAGATTTTCCAGGTTTATCCCATTTACTCTTGGCTCTCACCCTATGACGTCACTATCATTCGTCCCAGTTCATAGATGAAAAAACTGAGCTCAGAGAAGACAAGCAACTAGCCTAGGGCCACACAGTGACAGAGCCAAGACTTAAACCCAGGTCTGTGTCTAAACCAAACCCTCTATTATCTTGAGGACTTGCCATTATTTGAACAGTTGAACATCAACATTACTCCAGAGAACAAAAATGCCAATGTCTTGTGTATTTTCTCTCTCACCATATGATTACTAAATCAAATCTGCATATAATTTATTGCCCAAATAATCTTGACATGGGTACAAGGCATATGGGTCCTGCCCGGTTGGGCCTCCATGTACCCCTTCTGAGAGGAGAATGGGGAAGCGATGAGAGAGTTGCCAAGCCCCGAGGAGATTTTACACAGGCGGCCGCCTCAGGCCAATGCAGCAGGCCTCCTGTAGAGGGCACTGTGGATCCCTTGCTCACCCTCCATGGGCTCTGTTCCCTGCTATCTTCCTGCTCTGCAGAGGCTGCAAAGCTCAAGCCTACAGTCCTGAGACTTCCGTGTAGCTCTTATTCCACATGTTAATTAAGGGCTTCAATTAGATATTCTTGCACAAGACTGGGACGACAACAGTGAGGTGAGGAGACAAGGGTGCTGTTTTTAGGGGCTATTTTTCTACTGGAAAGGAAGGCTGTGCAGATGCATCTTCTCTCCCTTCAGCAGCATCCTGAGGCCCCTTCTTCAGCTCCTCGGTGTAGAGAAGCAGCCGTGGGGGACACAAGACTGAAAACCACATTCCAGCCCTGACCATCAGCACTGAGAGTAGCTCAGGACAGACGGGCCTGGGACACAGCTGCAGGGCTGGTTTTCGGGTCTGACTCCTGTGATGGGGTGTGATCTGAACCTCAAAGCTGCAGGGGCCCTCAGGGATCAGCTCCATGATGGATCAGCCCCACCACGGTGTTCAGTGCTCAGAGAGGCATCTGCGCCCAGCCTGCAACCCAATCAGTCCTAGCCCTTCCCAAGACTCTTAGGCAACTAAGCCCACGTCTTAGACCTTTCCGTGTGAAATAGCTGGAGCTGCTTTCCATTCCTAGCATGGAACCTGGCTGGTACGTTTCCTTCTCCTCCCTGAGTGCCCAACCCCTTCTGAACATGTCCCAGAGGGGGCTCTCCCTTCAAGCAAACAAGCCCCTTCTACCACCACTGCGGCTCGGTTCACACCCTGCCTGCTCATTTGATGGCTTTGGCTCAGTGATTTCTATGAAGTCAAACGCATCCATTCTTCACAAAAATGTTCTGTCTCAAGGGCGGATTGGCTGGTTTTGTTAGTCAGAGCCCTGTTCGTCTGGGGAAGCCTCGCCCACTTCACCAGGTATTCCTTCTCCTTCTGGCAGCTCTGAGGCCCGAAGGCTCTCGATGGAGGCAGGAAGTTCCCAGGGAAGTGGCACGTACTGCTTTCTGACCCTGGAAACTGGCAGGGTCGTGTCGCTTCTCCCATCTGAGCCCTCAGAAGCTAATGACGGATCATATCTTCTATTCTCTGAATTTCTAGAAGTAATGGGAGGAGGGATGTTTGTGCATCCCCCGGGGGAGATCCTATTTGTCCCTGAGACAGGGAAGAGCCGTGGGGTCTGAGTGGTGGACTCCCCTGCCTGGGAATGGTCCTTCATTGATGTGACTGGAGGGCATGAGGAGGGGAACCTGCCACAGGAATCTTGGGCTGCAAGCATAGGCAGGCATGGCCACCCACACCACTGTACAGATGAACAAGCCGAGGGAAGGACTGTCCTAGGTCACCCCGAGAGACAGTGGGAGGGTGGGTTCAGAGGACCAGCCCTCTCCTGCCTGGTCAGGAGCCTGGGTTTCCTGGCCCCTGCTCAGTGCTCTTTCTACCCAGCACACCGACTGCCCTTTTCTCCACGGGGCACGGGACACTGGCATGTCTCCCAGAGGTGGTGCTGGGACCTGGCCATCACTGAGTTATCTGGTAAATTGTCCCTGCCCCACTTTTAGGAGATGACATGCATCCATCACAGTCCTGACAGTAAACAGATGGCACCTCTAATTGGGTCCCTTGAGGAGAGTTTGATAACAGGGCATTTACAGAGCTGTGGGCAGGGAATGGGAAATGGTAGGAGACAGTGCAGAATTGCGGGAGAGGGTTCCATTCCCATCCTAGGTCCGAAAGGCCAAGGGTAGGGAGAGAAACGCAGCGAGAACGAGGGCTCTGTGCAAGGCCTGCATGACAGGAGGTGGGAGCTATGACCTTCAGCTAAGGGACATGACCAGCCTATAGCAATGCCACGCAGAGAGCCAAGGGAATAAATGCCCTGATGTCTCTCCTGCGCCCCTGCTCTCCAAATCCCTGCCGGCGCCTCTCATTGGTGGAGCCCAGTTAGAAGTCAGTGCATAGAGGTTCGCCTCTTAGGCACAGAGCAGGGTGGGGACTGGATCTGAAGGGCTAGTCTCTATCTAGCCCGAGGGGGTTCTTGGCTTTGGGAGCAGGGAGAAAACCAGTTCTCCAGATCCTCAGGGTGTCTGCCATGAGGGAGGGGGGTTCAGAGGACCAGTCCTCTCCTGCCTGGCCAGGAGCCCTACCCCTCTGTGGAAACATCCTTGAGAGGGATGCTCGGCTTAGCATGACCGTCAGGGAAGTTAAAAGGAATGGCTTCAAGGGCATCTGAAAAGCCTCCTTTCACCAGCTCTGTGTTTCTTGGGGAATCTAAACAATATGTTTTTCTGAAGAGGTAAGATCTAAAGTTCATCTCAGGAAGGGCATGGGAAGTGACCTGGGACATAGAGAGATAGCCCTGGAGCATCCCTGAAGCAGTTGGATTGGGGTTCAGAGGTGCTCTGTAGGCAAGGAACTTGCCATTTCTGCTCTTGGCAAACTCGTGGCCACCACCTGAAGAACTACAAAGATGGACAGCCATGTTGTCAGTCACTGGAGCGTATTTTTAAGATAGTGTGGGAGATTTCAGGGCACTAATCATGCAAAATAGAGATAAGTTACTGAGTAATGAAGCACCTCATCCAGGTGACTTAATACCAATTTATGGATTGAATGCGCCTATCTCAACTGTGCTTATTTCTGGGGTCCTCTCAGTTGCTGGCTCCTTATCTCCCTCTGTCCTTGGGATTGTCCTCTCTTGCTCGTCACCTCCTTCCTGCCCCAGGCCAGGCAGAGCCTGCTTTCTCCTCAAGGTGTCTGATGGAGTTTGGCTCATCTCCCCAACTCTGGGTCAAAATGAATATGCCACTGATGATGTCTAGTCCAGGTCCTCCCAAAAGCAGATGTTAAAATGGGATGAAATGAGGAAGGATTATAGGAGAGAAAACACCTGTAAAAGAAAATGAGGAGGGAACCGGGAGAGGCTGGGAGAGCCATCAGGCTACAAAGTAAGACTCACCTTGAATGAAAGCGAGAGAGAGGAGAAAGGCTAAAGGGAAACGTCCTAGGCTTCCATACCATCCAAAAAAAGGTTCAGCAAAGCTGTTGGGGTGGCCTGGATCCAATGTCCCCAGTAAAGATGTCTGAGTCTCTCAGGGACCTGCTTACCCTTGTATCCTTGCTGCACTCAGACAACAGTTGGGAGCTGGTGCCGTTGGACAATTAAGCTCCCTGTAGTTGGAGGTGTGCAAGGCACATTCTCAGGGCTGCCACAGCCCCCCACCATGCCCACCGGCTCACCCAGTTCTCTGCCCAAAGAAATCCCTTCACTAGCCTTGTTCAGTGGATGAGGACTAAGCCTTAATCTTGACCAATGTGTTCATTTTCTTCAACTTTCTTCCTCTTGTGTGGTCTTTTCTCTTTTTAATGTGCTCTTATCACTTCTCCAGCTCTTACACTTATCACCAACTCATCCAGCTATTTCTCATCTTGTTGGATCCAGTTTTTCCTAGAAGTGTCAGTATTCTGTCTTGAATTTCTAGTTTGTCATAGCGATACCTAGTGTACCCGTGCTGGGCAGAAAACCACTCTCCCCTTCTCCCCACCTTCCTGAATTATCCAGTGATTTAATGTTCTTTCATGCAACATTTACAACATTTTCTTAGAAAACGCTCATCTCTCATGTTTATTATATCTTATTTTAGCTTGGGTTCCCCTGAAAGCAGAGCCCGAGGTAAGACTTCGATTGTTTAGGAGGTGATCCTAGGATGCAGCAGTGAGGGAGTAGGGCGGGCTGGGGAGACTAGGAATGGGGAAAGCCAATAGAGAGCATTATTAGTGTGCAACCTGAGGGCTTCCCTGGTGAGATATGCCAAACATCCTATCTAATAAAGAGGGAATATGCTAATTGACCATCATTCTGTCAAAAAGATGGCTGCACCCACAGCTGAGGCCAAGTTCCCATAAGGAGCCTTAACGAGCAATCAGCAGGGACCTGAGGCTATGCATTCCCCTGGCCCTGTGGGGCTTGACAGGGGACCTCAGGCCCCACCCCCCACCCGGCAGGGCTTGACAGGAAACCTCAAGGTGCGCTTCCTGTCCTGGTGCTGGGCTAGGGGACCTCAGACCATGCCCCCCACTAGGTGGGGCTTGACAGGGGACTTCAGGCCCCACCCCCAACCCTGGCACCAGGCTGGGGGACCTCAGACCACACTCCCAGCCTGGCGGGGCTTGACAGGGGACATCAGGCCGTGCCCCTCACCCAGCAGGGCTTGACAGGGGATCTCAGGCCATGTGCCCCACCTGGTGGGGCTTGATGGAGGACCTCAAGGCATGCCCATGCACCAGTCTGGGCTGGGGGACCTCAGGCCACACCCCCTGACCTGGCGCCAGGCCAGGGGACCTGAGGCTATGCCCCCTGCCTGGCAGGGCTTGACAAGGGTGGGACTGGCCTGGTCTGGATCTAGCCCAATTGGGGGTGGGGGGTGGCTGGGTCTGGGTCTCATGTGATTTTGAGGCGCATGTGGGTGGGCAGGGACTTGACTCTGGGTCCCATGGTGTGCCCCAGACTCTGACAGGAAGAAGGTTTTCATATACATTTTACTAATTTTCTTTCATATCTGACACTTCTATTATAGAGAAAGGGCAAATAGCAATATTAAATTATTTCCTCTAATTAATCCCCTTTTAATGTGCACAAATTTCGTGCACTGGGTCACTAGTTTAGAAAATAATTAGCATCAATCCTCTCAGACTCTTCCAAAATGTAGACAAGAAGGGAACACCTTTCTTAAATCCTCGCCTGAGGAGATGTTCTTCAATGATGAGAGAGAGAGAGAGAGAGAGAGAGAGAGAGAGAGAGAGAGAGAGACCCTATCTCCCTTCTGTACACTCTCAGACCAGATATAGAACCCACACAACCTGGGTGTGTGCCTTGACCATGAATTAAAACTGGGACCCTTCCATGCTCAGGATGCTCTAACCAACCAGCTAGGGTGAGGAGGGGACACTTTTTATGAGGCCAGCATTACCCTGATAACAAAGCCACTTAAAGACATCACACAACAAAAGAAAATTACAGATTTAACCTCTCCTATGAGTATAAATGTAGGTATTCTCAACAAAATCCTAGCAATCTGAATCTAACAGCATAGTAGAAGGATTATACACCACAACCATGTGGATTCATCATAAGAATACAAGGGTGATTCAACATAAGATAATCAATCCATGTAATACAACACATTATTAGAACAAAGGAGGAAAAACACACATGATCATCTGAAATGTTACAGAAAAAAAAAACGTTTGACAAAAGCCTTTCATGATTAAAAAAACACACACTTAGAGAACTAGAAATAGAAAGGAACTCCTCAACACAATAAAAAGCGTTTATGAAAAACTTACATCTAACAATATACTCAATAGTGGAAGACTGAAAGCTTTCTAAGATCAGGAGAAAGACAAGAATGCCTACTTTCAACACTGTCTACAACATGTGATAAAAGTTCTAGTCAAAGCAATCAGACATGAAAAATAAATAAAAAGCATTCAAATTGGCAAAAAAGTGAAACTATCCCTTATCACAAATAACATACCTTATATATAGAAAATCCCAAAGAAACTATAAAAATGCTACTAGAGACAATAAACAAATTAAGTAAAATTGCAGGATATAAAATCAACACACAAATATCTGAAAAGGAATTTAAAAAGTAATTCTATTGACAAAAGTACCTAAAAGAATAAAATACCTAGGAATAAATTTAACCAAGGAGGTGAAAGAGTTAGACACTAAAAACTAAAAACAACAGCAACAAACACATTGCTGAAAGAAATTTTAAAAGACCTAAATAAATGGAAAGCCATCCTTTGTTCATGGGATGGAAGATTTAATATTGTTAAGATGGCACTATTACCCAAAGCATTCTAAAGATTCAACATAACCCCTATCAAAATTTCAAGATTTTTTTTTTTTCAGAATTGGAAAAGCCCTCAAATTCATATAGGGGTTTAGAATAGCAAACAATCTTAAAAAAAAGAGCAAAGTTAGAAGATTAACACTTCATAATTTCAAAACTTGCTACAAAGATATAGTAATTAAAACAGGGTGGTACTGATATAAGACAGATATACAGACCAATGGAATAAAATTGAGAATCCGGAAATAAACCCATTAATTTATATTTGTCCATTCCCCATCAACAAGTGTGCCAAATTAATTCGAGTACTATAAAACAATCAATTCAACAGATGGTTTTAGGACAACTGAATTTCCAAATGCAAAGGAATGAAGCTTGTACTCCTACCTTATACTATATGCAAAACTTAACTCAAAATGGATGAATGACCTACATGTAAGATCCAAAACAATGAAACTCTTAGAGAAAGAGAGTTAGAGGTAAATCTCCAAGACCTTGGATTGAGTAATGGGTTCTTAGATATGAAACCAAAACACTGAAAAATACATAAATAGGACTTTATCAAAATTAAAAAATTTGTGCAAAGTACACTATTTAGGTTATAAAAACATAACTTACAGAATGGAGAAAATATTTACAAATCATATATAGCATACGTGTTTAATATCCAAAGTAAATACAAAACTGAACTCAACAGCAAAAAGACAAACAACCCAATTTAAAAATGGACAAAGGACTGGAATAGACATTTTTTTTCTAAAAATAATATACTAAAGGCCAATAAACACTTGAAAAAATGCTCAACTTCATTAGTTGTTAGGGAAATGCAAATCAAAATCACAAGATACCACTTCATACCTACTAGAATAGCAATATAACAACAATGATGATGAAAATAGGTGTTGGCAAGGATGTGAAAAATTGGAACCCTGATATATTGCTAGAAGGAATATAAAATGGTGTAGTTGCTATAAAAAACAGTTTGGCAATTACTCAAAAGGTTAACTCTAGCATTACCACACAGGATGGGATAAAAGTAGGTTTACAGTTGTGAGTATGCAAAACACATAGTTTATTCTTGTATTTTTTTTTAATATATTTTATTGATTTTTTACAGAGAGGAAGGGAGAGGGATAGAAAGCTAGAAACATCGATGAGAGAGAAACATCGACCAGCTGACTCCTGCACACCCCCTACCGGGGATGTGCCCGCAACTGAGGTACATGCCCTTGACCAGAATCAAACCTGGGGACCTTTCAGTCTGCAGGCCGACGCTCTATCCACTGAGCCAAACCGGTTTTGGCTATTCTTGTATTGTTATTAATTACTAGAGGCCTAGTGCACGAAATTCGTGCACAGGGGGTGGTGAGGAGGGTGTCCCTCAGCCTGGCCTGCACCCTCTCCAATCTGGGACCCCTCGTAGGATAATCGGCAGTCGGACATCCCTCTCACAATCCAGAACTGCTGGCTCCTAACCACTCGCCTGCCTGCCTGATTGCCCCCAACTGCTTCTGCCTGCCAACCTGATCGTCTCTAACTGCTCCCCTGCTGGCTTGATTGTCCCTAACCACCTCTGCCTTGGCCCCGCATCCGGGACCCAGGATTCTCTCCTCCAGCTGACCACAGGTACCCAGGATCCGGGCTTCCCTCCCTCTGGTCAGCCATGGGCGCCCAGGCTGGCTGCAGCCTCAGGAGATGGTGGGCAGGTGGCTTCACCTGGGCTGCAGCTGCAAGTGCTGGCGCCCCGGACCGCAGGGTGGGTAACTTCTCTGTCTCCCAGGCCACAGCCAGTCTCAGGTACTGGTGCCCGGGACCACAGGGTGGGCAGCTTCTCCGTCTACCAGGCTGTAGCCAGCTGCAGGTGCTGGCGCCTGGACCACAGGCGGGCGGCTTCTCCATCTTCCCTCAGATGCAGTGAGGGCGACTTCTCAGGCTGACTGCAGCCTGGGATCACAGGGCAGGCAGCTTCTTCATCTCCCCGGCTGCAGCCAGCCTCAGGCACTGGCGCCTGGTTTCTTGTCTCCCCCAGGACATGGGGTGGGTGGCTTCTCCAGCTGGCTGCAGCCTGGGATGACGGGGCAGGTGGCTTCTTCATCTCCTGGGCTGCAGCGAGCCTCAGGTACTGGGGCCTGGTTTCTCTATCTCCCCCAGGACATGGGGTGGGTGGACATGGGGCAGATGGACATGGGGCGGGTGGCTTCTCCAGCTGGCTGTAGCCTGGGATCACGGGGCAGGCGGCTTCTTTGTCTCCCGGGCTGCACCCAGCCTCAGGCGCTGGGTCCTGGTTTCTCAGTCTCCCCCAGGATGTGGGGCAGGCAGACTTGAGGCTTCGGCTGCTGGCTGCGACCTGGGATCACGGGGCAGGCGGCTTCTTGGTCTCCATGGCTGCAGCCAGCCTCAGGCGCTGGCGCCTGACTTCTCTGACCCCCACAGTCCCAGAGAGGCTGGGGGGCCGGGCTGCCACCATGTTTTCGGTTTAATTTGCATACTCACTCTGATTGGCTGTTGGGCATAGCGGAGTGATGGTAATTTGCATGTTTCTCTTTTATTAGTGTAGATTGTATCATTTTCCATATAAACAACTGTGAATCTACTTTTGTCCCACCCTATATAACCCAGCAATTCCACTCCTTGATATATATCTAAAAAGATTAAAAAGAAGGACTCAACCAGATACTTGTATGCCACATTTATTGCAGCATTATTTACAATAGCCAAAAGGTGGAAACAACCCAAATGTTCATCAACAGATAAGTGGATAAACAAAATGTGTCATATACACAGCGGAACATTAAAAAGAATGGAAATTCTTACACATGCTACAATGGAGATGAATCTTGAAGACTTGCTAAGTGAAATAAGTCAGTCATAAAAGAAGAAATATCTATGCACACAGTGGAATATTATTCAGCTATAAAATGATATTCTGATATGTCCTACAACATGAACAAAATTTGAAAACATTATGCTAAGTGCAATACACCAGACCAAAAGGACAAATATTTTTTGATTCTTCATATAAAATATCCAAAACAGACAAATTCATAGAGACAGAAAGTAGATTAAAGGTTTCCAGGGGCTGAGGGTAGAGGGGATTGGAGAATTTTTGCTTATTGGGTACAGAGTTTCTATTTAAGGTGATGGAAAAGTTCTGGAAATAGATAGTGGTGATAGTTGCACAATATTGTGAATATAATTAATACCACTGAATTGCATACTCAATGATAATTAAAGTGAGGTATATATATAATATAATAAAAGCATAATATGCTAATTAGACTGGACAAATGAAAGACCTTCTAGACGTCATTCCAGACATCCTTCTGGATGAAGCTGCCTCTCTTCGGGGGCCAAGGCAGAGGTGGTTAGGGGTGATCAGGCAGGCAGACAAGCAGTTAGAGGTGATCAGGCAGGCAGGCAAGTGGTTGGGGTGATCAGGCAGGCAGGAAGGCAGGCAGGTGGGCAGTTAGGAGCTGGCGGTCCCAGATTGTGAGAGGGTGCAGGCCGGGGTGAGGGACTTCCATCCCCGTGCACGAATTTTGTGCACTGGGCCTCTAGTATGTGTGTGTGTGTGTGTGTGTGTGTGTGTGTGTGTGTGTGTGTGTGTGTGTGTATATATATATTTATCACTTTAAGAGTGCATTGTTGAGCTGGGGACCTCTGTGCAAAACTGGGTTCAATCCTGGTAGGGCCGCCTAGGGAACCATGTAGATTATGTGTCAGAATTGTTCCTTGGAAGATGGAAGGTTGGGATATTTGTCCATTGGCTCTGCCCCCCCTTAGTTGAGGGTTGCTCGCTGTTTCCCCAGCAAAAACTTTGCACATTCTTCTGAAGAAGACAACTGGGGACTTCCATGGCTGCCAACATCTGAGGACAAGAGACTGATGGGCTGTATCATTGGGGGAGTCTACCCAGGTTTCCCTGAGCAACATCACCAGCATGTGCTCACCAGGGTAACATCACTGATGGTACAAATGGTGTCCAGCTGAAATCCAGTCCCTCCTGGGGTTCTGGTCCCTTGGTTGCCACTCTATGAGTTTTCTCTCACTTCTGAACACCTGCATTCAGAAATCCAAAAACGTTTTTAATGATATCCAAGCCTGTGCTTGACCTTTGCTTCTGGACCCTGGAGATGTAGGCCATGTGACTTCCAGCTGCTGCCAGTGAGGCTCAAACAAGCTGGAGCGACCCCCTTCTCCTAACACATGTAGCCTGAATAAGCTAGAGGGTGATCAATGGATGTTACTTCCTCCATCCCGTTTATCATTTGCAACTAGTCACTAGTTATGGGCCTGGTTGAGAAAAGATTGCAATCTACATTTTGTGTTCATTGATCTCTACGAGCCTCCATTATGCAAACTGCTCATCAATATCCATCACGTAGATAAATGGCATGACAGGTGTTCTTGTGTTGTGCCTTTGCATGTCCCTTATTCCTTTAGAAAGCCAAGAGAATCCTACCACACAACATCCAACTTATCCAATGAGGTATCACAGTACTTCTAGACTTCCAAGTGTGAACACTGAACGGAGCTTCAGAGATCACCTGTTCCAACTTCTCAATCCTAGGTGTACATTCGCATCATACAAGAGATGTAAATGTTGATGCCCAGTCCCCACCCTCAGAGATTCTGATTGGATTGGTCAAGGTTGGGTCCAGGAGCCAGTATTTTAAAATAGCTGCCAAGCGATTCTCATGTGCATTAGAGGTTGAGTGGTACTGATCTGTTCCAAGCTTTATTTCACATACAGGTAAACTGAAGTATAGTGAGGACATGTGTTAAAGTCATTTAACTGATTATTTGCTGAACTGGGACTTGAATCCAAGTGTCCTGATTGGTTACCCATTCAGTGCTCTTTCTCTGTTGGTAATTGATTGCTCTTGTTCCATGAAGAGTTGGAAGGCTTCCAAACAGGGTTGTTAGATTTGGCAGGGAGTTGGGAGGGGGATTTAGGCCAAGGGAAACCAAGACTATGACAAGCAATCCAGTGACCCTGGAAGAGCAGAGTCAGAAATGGGGCCTTAAATGTTCAACATGCATTGTAAACTGTAGCACATCATACCGTGTCCGTTTCTGGTGTGAGAGTGACCATAAGCGTGAATGAGAAGTAGGCCATTGTTTTCAAACCTGTAGTGAAGTAGAAGAAAAAGGCTGCTACTCAACATCTAAAACAAAATGCAATGGCTAAGAGTCCACTCAGCTCAGCTTCTCCTGGGACCCTTCACATAACAGCGCCGTGTTGCTTTTTGCTTACACAGCAAGGTTTGTGCCTGATACTCATGTTAGGAATACATCATAGGTAGTAAAAAGAAAAGAAAAAAAAGCACAATAGTTGCATTTGGAGGTGGAGAGTATGGGATTGGGAAATTATATATGGGGGGTTGCTTAATTATTTGCTTAGGAAATGAAGAGGTATGCCAGGTTTTCTCTCCAAGGAAAGATGACTGCTGAGTTTATGTAGAGTTTTGGAGTCAGATTCTGTGGGGATTTTAGGGGTTTTAGAGCTGGGAGGAGGCTGACTAGCCTTCAAAGTGTGCTTACTCATACAGGACTTCACTGCTGTAGGTGCACTGCTGACTGACTAACCTTCAAATGCTGTTATCAATTGGTTGGTTTTCAGAACTGTTTTTAATGAAGCAAGTTATCAATGATATAATACTGAGGAAAGTTGTCATTGATTAAACAGTTTTTAAATTGGTTCTGTAAGAATCAGTCTTTTGCTAGGGATATAGAGGCTTTATTTTTATTCTCTGCTGTTGGTTCAAAAGTATTAGTTAAATGATTTGTGCTTCCAGATTGAAAAACCAATGAGATGCCTAGCATATTGGCTCAAAACAGACCCAGGGTAAAGTATATCATTGTGAAATTTCAGAACACTCGGAACAAGGAAAAGATTCCAGGGAAATTGTAAGTACTTGAAAGGGATCAGGAATCAGAATGGCCTTTGAGTTCTCAACAGCAACTGGGAGCTAGAAAGCAGTAAAGCAGGGTTTCAAAAATTCTGAAGGAAAATTGTCCTTGACCTAGAAATCCTAATGCAGCCAAACTATCACCCAAGAGTTAGGGCAGAATAAAACATTTTTAAATATGCAGTGTCTCAAATATTGCACTTCCCATGGGCCCTTCCTCAGCAATATCCTTGGAGGATCTGCTTCACTCAAATGAGAAAATAGACTAAGAAAGAGGCAGATATGAAATATAAGGAGGAGAAGATCCATCATAAAAGAAAGGCAAGGATGATAAGTTATGACAGCTGTACAGCAGGCAAAGAGGACAATTGGTCCAGATGTGTGTGACAACTCCTGGTACATTGGACACTTACGAAAGGGGATCCCAGCTGCCTAGCTTTTGTTTTTTAATCTACAGATGGCATTTTCTGGTGAGTGTGGCCCAGCTTCCTTTCTGTTCTAGACTGTGTCAACTGCATGCCCTGCTACCAGGCTGTGACCCAAAGCTTTCATCCAACAGGGGCCATGTTGCCCTTTCCTTACACACCTAGATCTGTGCCTGGGACTCACATAGATGGTGAAACATAAAAAAATAAAGGATGATTAAAACCAAACAGTATAATGGCTACCATGGGTGAGGGAGTATGCAGTTGAGGAGTAACACACGGGCTTCTAATGTACTGGTGTTTCTTAATAATAAATGATCTCATAATGTTTCTTTAAACTGTAACTGTGATTCTTATACCCTTCTGTAGGTGTCATACATTTCACAATTGAAAAAATCTTTATCATTTGATACAAATACACCAGCCGTCTAAGTCTAAGCTTAGGCTTTCTGAAGGGGAATTCTTTTCAACACCGTAAGAAGCTCAGGGAAAACTATAAGTGGGCAAGATGGATAGCTTCACTGTTCTCTTGGTGCTGCAGCAGAAGAGATTTTTTAAATAGACTGATGTCTGACTCTTAAAACCTAAACACAATGGAACGCTTTCTAATTGTTTTACTGTCTCCTATATTTATTAGCAGCTATAATGGCTAAATGAGTCTCTCTCTCTCTCTCTCTCTCTCTCTCTCTCTCTCTCTCTCTCTCTCTCTCTCTCTCTCTCTCTCTCTCTCTCTCTCTCTCTCTCTCTCCAGGATTTCCTAATAACTGTTACGTTGGAGAAAGTGGCAGAATCTCTTACCTTCATCATCTCTTACCTTGGACCCACCTTTGGTAGTTGAACCAGGGGGAAACAGAAAGAGGAGAAGAAGGTTGTACTCAGGCTAAGTGTGTGCTTGTCTATGAGGGAAGAAGAATGTGCCTCGCATGAGCAGGGGCCTTTGACAATGACCTCACCCAATAGTAGGACTGTGGTCAAAGGATGTTGTCGCTCACCAATCAGATCGGTTGTCTTCTACCCGTGGGTCAGGGGTGAGGGGAGACTGAACAAGATAATGGGAAGAAAAGCCAGTAGTGGTCACTCTCACATTCAGCTGTCTTGGAGAATCTAGTAAAAGTCCCCAATGGGAACCAGGAGGGAGAGTCAGCGCCCTGCCTTGTCTGCAGCGAGAAACCTGCTGATGGAAAAGGGAGGGACTGAGCCATCAGGATTCAAACAAAGAAGCAGGTCCACCTCCAGTGGCCTTTAGAGTGAGCAGGACTGCTGCTTCATTCTGCCCCCAAACCTCCCTCCCTCACGGTTCTCGGGGCCAACTCTGGCCTGTAGTCATACGTTCTAGGAAATGTACTTCCAACACAGCGAGCGAGGTTAACACAGTGCAAAGCCACCACAGTCCACACTTTAAGGACTGGATATTCCTCTCTCTCTCTCTCTCTCTCTCTCTCTCTCTCTCTCTCTCTCTCTCCCCCCTGTCACAAACATATTACTTATAATGTCTAACAGTAAACAACGTGTTTCTCTATACATGATTGCATTTGACCCTGTGCTTCCTCCCAACATTCTGTTACTAATAAAAATAAGATACCATTCATTGAGGGCCTCTTAAATGTCTTAAGCCCTGTCACTTTAATCTTTACAAGTCTATTGGAAATGTAGGGTGTTTCATCATTTTTAGATAAGGAAATTGGTGCCCAGAGGATATACAGCTCTTTAAACTATACCCAACTTCCAAATACAAATAATAAGAAAGTTGTGCTTCTGCCTAACATGAGGCAACTTTGTTCTTCATACACTGAAAACACACCAGCTCTCCTCAAAAGAGGAGTCACTTCTTTTATCCATCTTTGGGTTGTGTTAATTCCCTTCCAGCTGTGTCATAGTGCCCCTCTTTTTGGGGGGAGGGTGAGGGAGGGGAGACATTGATGTGAAAGCGGAACATTGATTGGCTGCCTCCTGCACGCCCCCACCTGGGATCAAGCCCACAACCTGGCTATTCCTGAACAGGAATCAAATCTGCAATCCCTCAGTCACAGGATGTCACCCAACCAACAGAGCCACACTGGTCAGAGCCATATCTCCTTTTTAATAGTGTATAATTTAAACACTAAGATATAAAGTTAATTACTATTAATATATCTTAACTTAGATGATAGGAGGGAGGAAATGGGTTAATATATTCAAATCAAAATAAGGAAGTTACTCATGACTGCTTGTATTTTCATTTCTGAATCTAATTATGTAGCTAATAGCTGGTATTTATAACTTAACTTCTTCCACTATTCATTTTACATTCTCTTTGCCCCCCAGCAAGAACCTCAATTGGTCGTGGTTCTTTGCTTGGTGGGGTGGCCCAAACAATTCTTCCCCAAGATTCTGGATCATGGGTTGCTGACGTTTCCCATTTAATCACAGGACACGGGAGTATCAGGAGGCATGCCAGGAGATTGCCCGAACTGCATATACTGCTCCTTACCCCCTTATGTAGTACCAATCCCCCCTTGTTAGTCAGAGTTAATCACCCCAGCTGACCCCTCTTCTTTGAGAGTCCAGAGTGGCCAGGTGGCAGTCCTGGTGCCCAATTCGGTGGAACCATAGTTGTGTTCCTGGCAGAAATATTTCTCCCTTCACAACAGAGCTCAAAGTGATGGGAATGGGAAGACATTTTTTTTTCTAGTGACTAACTAGGTGTAAATAACCGTGAGAGAAGTCATCCTTATTTTTTACTCTTTGATGCCTGTCCCCTAAACCCTAAAAACCTATTGGTCACTGATTTGATGTGTATGCCACATCCTGGACAGCATTGCCTCAGCCCTGCGAGACATTGCCACCAGCTGGAGCAGTCACCAAATCTTGAAATGACTATTTCACTGGTTTTCCCTTCTAGGATAGCCCTCACTCCCAAGGTCAGGAACCACTGTGGGGGCTCTCTCAGCTTCAAATGATGTGTATTCCAATAGACATTCTTGAAATACCTACGAGGTGGGCTTGGGGAGCCACCAGCCCATTGCGGTCCCCTCCCCTCCAGGAGCTTCTATTCTGATTCATGAACCACAGGGGCATGTAGAGGCTTCAGGAACTAGTGTCCGTGTCCATTAACCCTGGAAGCCTGATTATTTTCCTTCCCCATTGCAAAGTCTCCCTGGTAAACGGCCATTGGTCCCTTCTGAGAAGACTGGAAGATGAGCAGTACACATTGTTGGTGTTATATTAGGGTCCTTTCTCCAGGGGACCTGGCCTCTTTTTCCTTCCAGAGGCTCTGGATCTGTGAATTGGCTCATGTCTGAGAAGCGGTTCGGAGCTGGAGCTCCCCACCCTGGTCATTTCAGTTACACTTCTGTTGCCATGCTCACAGCTTTTCTACTTACATAAATCAAGTACAAAACACCATAGGCTGGCCCTCTATCTCTGATTTAGGGCCACCGTGATCAACTAGCTGACACCGAAGATCCCCGCAGGTCAAACCATTCTGGTTACAGCTTCAGTAACCGTGTCCCCGTAGTCACTTGTGGGTAGGTGCCACCACCACTATCACCCATCACCCAGGGATTCATCAATCTCACTGGATCCAGGGAGCCCCATTTGTAGGCAGTATTTCCCATGGTCCTTCCTGGTCTTTAGAGTGTAGTTCCTACAGAGCTCTTCAGCAATGCTGGGTTTCCCTTGTGAATATAATTTTTTACATCCTTAGTGAAGGGATTGTCCTCTAGGTGATATATTTAGGGAGTGAGGGAGCAGATCTTCAATAAGAAGTCATTCATGCATTCTAGTCTCCCTAAGCCTTTGAATAGCTTCCTCTACAGTGTATCAGAGAAAGACCAACATTTCAAGTTGACGTAGTATAGACCATCATGCGGCGCAGGTAGTAGTCAATCAACCAAGCAGGCTTTTGGAGCTAGTCCCAGCCACTACAAATCCAGGATCGCTGCTAAGTGGGCCCATTTCAATAAATTCTACCTATTTTATTATATTTCTCCCATCCTGATCTAATACCCTTAAGTTACATTCACACATATGTTATCCAGATTTCTGTTCATATAAATTGGAAAAAATATCATGCAATTCTTTTGGCATATGTGGCTCCTCCTAAAAGGTAACAATACATACCTTCCCTTCTGGGACCTGTTAGAACTTGAGTCTGGTTACAGGTCTAAGCAGTGATAGGTGGGCATAGATCTTGAGGAGATTCCATAGCCCCCAGCAAGGCAACGACCTCAGGGGAAGCTGTTACAGGTTCCTCACTCAAGGGGAGACCGACCTTCTCAGACAGGAGTGGAAGGGGCTGCTTCTTTTAGAAAAAGAGACTTGGCTGGATTTAGGGGGTCCAGGTCCCTGGCTTCATCATAATCTCTCCATCTGTCCCCATTCACGTTTCACTTTTTCCCAAGTAAAGTCTTAAGTTGAACCTAAGAACCTGAGAGGTTAAAATTCAATTTTCATTGTAATTCAGCCACCTGGGAGATTAGACTTTGGGTTTAGTTTTCAGAAATCTTGGTGGCTACAGGTGATAAAGGTTTCTTTTTGGTTAGTCATGGACGTTTTCAGGCACCCTTCACAGACCTTGAGTGGGACTCTGAAGCTCTGAGCATATCATTTTTTTTCTCCAAGTCCTCAAGCATTGTTCAGAGAAACCAGTCAACCCCATTATATTCTTTTTTGTCACTAAAATGGTCTAAGGCAGCCACCACCTGGTCACACCAAGCCTTGCCTCCACAGACATTTGATTACAGGTGTCATCTACAGGTGAGAATTTCAGCAACTGTTAACCACTGTTTGCCATGGGCTGCCAGGGCTGATGTTGGGAAGGGGAAACGTTGTGAAGTGGGGGAGCAGAGACAGCTGGACCCCACGAGGAATAAGCTTAAACCTGTGACTGTTTCCTATCTCCAAGCTCTCTCCCTGGACCTCCTGCAGAAGAAGCTTGTCCTCTCACTGCAGGGCCAACCTCACACCTGGACCAGGGTTCGAGGAAGCTGAAGGAAGAGATTTCATGGGAGCTGGAGGAGATAAGGGCCCTACAACTGCCCACGCCAGCAAGAAGAGTGAGCAGATTTGCAAAACATGTGTGAGCTGAACACTGCCTTAGGGAGTGTTCTTTAGGGAGTAAGCAGGCCAGCTACCTCACTTCTAGCATTCAAATCTCCTGTAAGTCTCTCCTGTGGCTCTAACCAAACACATACTGGAATGCAGTTCAGCTTTGCTAAGCCCACTAGGTGTAAAGCCAGCACAGTATCCCAGGCAGCCAGAAATACATGTGCGAAGGGACACAGGAGAAGCAGCATGGTGCTCTGGGCAGTTGAATATTTAGGTCTGTCCCAACCCTTCCCCCCTTTAAATGAACCCAGCTTATCTATGCTGGGACTACGAGGAAAACAGGATAAATAGCACGTTCTAAGCCATGTCCCAATCAGCCGCTCTGCCTGGACCTTCACGTTGCTGGTTTTCATTGCCCCAGGTCTTATCTCCTCCATACTCTGAACCATCAGCTTGGTGACCTACTCTTGGGCTCCTGGCATTGGACTCTGGCTCCCCTGCAGAACCTAAAATACGCCCAGTTGTTAAAGCTCCATGGGTTCCACCCAAACAGGTCTCTGGTTCTCCAACCCCCCAAGATGGGAAACAACAGAAAGTAGATTTAAAAAATCATGAAAATGAGTAATAATGATGGTGCAGCTGATGGTACATTGCTAGCATCTTATGGCTTTTAAATTTCTTTCTTTATCTGGGCTAAGTCTGGACCAGGTAGAATGAATCATGGCCCTTCCAAATTGCTTGAGGGGCAGGAGGCTGTGAGTAATAGACCCCCATATGAGTTATGATTAAGAAAATCCTACAGTAGTTGGAAACCTAATGTGAAACTAGCCCATTTCCACCTTCTTAGAAATGGTTTGTTTGGTTTTGCTCATTAAATGTGTATCATTACACCTCAAAGTTGTTTTCATTTGCATTTCTTTAATTGATAGTGTGAATACCTTTTCTCCTAAAACGATTTATCATCTACATTTCCTTGAGTGAGCATTTTCTTCTCATCTTTTTTGATCTTTTATTTTGTGGAATTTCAGCATCAACCTCATATATTTTATGAAGTATTTCTAAATTTTGGACACTAAATTTTTCTGATGATATTCAAATATATTTCCCTTTTCTGTTGCTTTCCCTCTGATATTTATTTGATGGATTTTTATTGTACCAAAGTTCTTGGCTTTATGGATTTCAACACATCCATCTTGTTCCTGATGATATCCTCCATTTTTAATATTTGTAAATTGATTTCCCTCCAGAACTGAGATAAATATTCTGTTATATTTTCTTCTAGATAATTTTTTATGGATTGAATTTTATGTCTATCTCTGATTTATCTGGAGTCTGTAGAGAGCAGTATTTAAGAGCCTGGCTTTTGGTGTCAAGCACATATGAGTTCAAATTCTGTCTTTTCTCTTTATTCCACATGACCTTGGAAAAACATCATTTTTCTTATCCAAAGCTATTTTCGTAGATTACTTCACCATATTACTTTTTCTTTCTTCAATATTGTTAGTGGGGAAATATCACAGACAAGAAGTGCACAAAACTTACATGCATGTCTTATCTAAATTATTTCTTCACCATTCATTCTCCCAATTGGATTCCACTCTAATGTATCCTTAATCAATAAAGAAATTAAAAACACACACATTCAAATGGCATTAAATCTCACCTGTATATTGTCCCAGTGCACCCGGGGCACCTCTAGCTAAACCAATACCAAGCAGTGGGTGTTTGGAGGCTGATCAATTACGACAGCCACCACTGGTTGATCTGACCATGGGGATAAAACTCACCAAAGGAGGATGACTTCAAATGAATAAGCAGAAAAGTGAGCCAAAAATTGGGACCTGAAATCCAATGATTGGGAATCAGAACTGGGGAGGTGATGGAGAGATGAACAAAGCAGAAAGGAAGGGGGCAAAGTTGGTGATGAGGTCCACATGACTGGCTACCAATGAGGTGCTCCTTTCACAACGATGTGACACCCCTTGGCAGACAGAGGGAGAGCTTTAAGGGGCTGAGGGGCACGGGGACAGAGAGGTGTGTTGTTACCTTACTGCATTTGGTATTCTTGGCATGAGGGAGTTTCTCTCTCTCCAGGCATTAATGTCTTCTTTTTGCCATTCAATATTTATAATATTATTTGAATAAATCTCTCATGGTGCAGGTTGATATTCAAATTTTTATTACCATAAATGGCCTATTCATTTCCATTTTATTTTCAGTGTGCTCCTAGTGTATAACAACACAATTGATTTTTTTTTAGCCTTCTTCTTATATCCCATAACTGTACCGAATTCATTTATTACCACTAATAATTTTTGCTTGATTTCTTTTGATTTTCTAGGTCACTGGTAGAAAGCAACATTTTTATTTCTTTTCTTCATATATCTATGTTTTTTATTGTCTTTCCTCTCAGTACTTATTGTGGGCTTGTCTAGTATACTATATTAAAAAGACGCAATGCAGAAAACATCTTTGTTTTATTCCTCTTTTGTTTTGTAATTTTAAGGAAATGACTAACATTTCTCTAACATATATAATTAGTCTTGCATATAACTACATTTAGTATCTGTAGATTGAAATGAGATGAATAATCCTTTTTAAATAATTAATTTAAATAATTTAAAGACAGAAGCTAACCATCTAACCTTAAAGAATTGAATACAAAATGGATTTTTAAAGGTGCCAAAGTCATATTTGGCACATATTCAGAAAAGAGAATGATACTTGCTATTTTGTTTTTCTATGAATACTCCAGTTATGTTAAGGCTTTTAGATTCTTTTTTTTTTTTTAATACATTTTATTGATTTTTTACAGAGAGGAAGAGAGAGAGATAGAGAGTCAGAAACATCGATGAGAGAGAAACATCGATCAGCTGCCTCTTGCACACCCCCGATTGGGGATGTGCCCGCAACCAAGGTACATGCCCTTGACCGGAATCGAACCCGGGACCCTTGAGTCCGCAGGCCGACGCTCTATCCACTGAGCCAAACCGGTTTCGGCAAGGCTTTTAGATTCTTTATAATCATTTTGAACTCCATGATTAAATGTGGTTTGTGTTTAGTGAATAATTCTCCTAAGGTGATATATTTTATTTTCTGTTTTGTTTGGGGAATTTTTCAATTGTTTTCCCAAAGTGAAATTGTTCTAGTTTGTTTGTATGATTGGTAGGTGTCTGATGTGAGAATCCTATATAATAAAGAGGTAATATGCAAATTGACCATCATCCCAACACACAAGATGGCCGCCCCATGTGGTCAAAGATGGAGGACAGTTAGGGGTGACCAGGCCAGCAGGGGAAGGCAGTTGGGGATGACCGGCTGGCAGGGGAGAGCAGTTAGGGGTGACCAGGCTGGCAAGGGAGGACAGTTAGGGGTGACTGGAACAGCAGGGGAGGGCAGTTGGGGGCAACCAGGCCTGCAGGGGAGGACAGTTAGGGGCGACCAGGCTGGCAGGTGAGCAGTTAGGCATCGATCAGGCTGGCAGGGGAGTGGTTAGGGGGTGATCAGGCTGGCAGGCAGAAGAAGTTAGGGGCAATCAGGCAAGCAGGCAGGCAGGCGAGCAGTTGGGAGCCAGCAGTCCTGGATTGTGAGAGGGATGTCCAACTGCCCATTTAGGCCTGATCCTGGTGGGCAGTCAGACATCCCTCGAGGGGTCCCAGATTGGAGAGGGTGCAGGCTGGGCTGAGGGACACCCCCCCCCCCCCGCACCATGCACAAATTTCATTAGTCATATTTGCCTTAACAAATATTTCATCTTTTTTTATATTATTAAAGAGCACATAAAACTCGAGCATACCTGATTATTCTGAAAGTTAAGAAAACCATCTAGGGAATGCACCTAAAGTAGGTTCCTATTTCTTATTCTGTTATTAGGCTAATCACGTTCTCCTGTTCACAGTAGTTTTTGGAATTTAAAACCATATATGAAGGGTCCCACTGGAGTGGCTCAGTTGGTTGAACGTTGTCTCATACACCAGGAGGTCACCAGTTTGATTCTACATCAGGGCACATGCCTGAGTCATGGGCTTGATTCCCAGCAGGGCGTGTGCCAATTGATGTTTCTCTCACCTTCTCCCTCCCTTTCTCTGAAATCAATAAAAAACATATTTAAAAAAATATATGAAGGATTATGCACTTCCAGTCAGATGTCAATTTTATTACCATGAAACTGAGAAAAATCCTACTAAATTATAATAAATACAAAATAAAAATGTATTTTCTTTCTCATTTAGTGACTTTATTAATAATCTCACCAAGGCTGGAATGCTGACTGGTTCACCTGTTTTTCCACGGAGCCCGGTACAATATCAAACTCACTGTGGGCATAAAAAAATGTGTATGAAATGAGTGGAATGAAGGGGGAGCCCCTTTCTGCATAAGGTAAAAATTTAGTTTTCAAAGTTGTCCCTCCTCAATTTTATTTCCAATTCAGACTTCATCTTTATATCGTTGGAGTCTGAACTACTTTAACGAATGATATATTTTTCAATGATTTATATCTTGCCTAGTCCAAAAAGGTGGATTGAAATATGAAATGGTATAAAGCTATTATAATTTTAGAGATAATAAAAAATCTTTTAAGTGTAGAAAAGTAGAAAGGTTAGATATTTGCAATAAAAAGGTAAAATTTTTCAGCTTTGCATCTTGTGGCCTCTCACAGTGTGTATTTCATTTCCTGATGGTGTGTATGTGATTGCGGGGATAGTGCCCAAGTTGAGATCTGCTTGCTTCTTCTAAATCTCAGTATTTCCACTCTCAGTTCATTATGTGCTCATGGCTCTCACTGCTTCCTACAATGGCTTTCTCACCTGGAGGTTTCATCCTGGTTATACCTGGCCAGGTCGGGCCTAGTGTTCCAGTTCTCCACGCCCAGAAGCAATTTCTTCCCAGAGCAATGCCTTGTTCCACAGTCTGAGAAAGCCGTCTAGATTCGTTTGAATTCTTCCAACTCTAAATATGATCTTTCTTTTCTCCTTGGTCCCTCTAAACATCGAGTCTTTGACTTTAAGGTTTCAAACAATTAACAAGGTGGCTTGGTTTTGGGGGGTCAGGTGGAGTGGAGGCATGGCAGGAGCTTTTTTGGAGACCTGCACCCACTTGATGTATCCATTGAGATTATTTTTTCTTTCATGATATTTTTGTTCAATATTATATTTTATGTACTTTAAAATGTGTCTTATGTATTTTAAAATCTGCCTTATGTACTTAAGTTTTCTTTGCTTCTTTTGGCAACCCATACATTTACAGAGTAATTTTCTTGATCTATTTTCAAGCTCATAAGTTTCTCTTCATTTATCCTTTTTAAAATGTGCTGATGCCTGCTTCATACCGGTTTCTGATAGAGAGCCAATCTGTAGCAGAAACACATGCAGGAGCCAGGTCTAGCACACGGTGCATTTCCAGACCTGGTTGTTGGAGGAAGTGATTTGGGGATGAGGAGTAAGGAGCTGGGCATGGGGGAGAGGTAGTACACGTGGATCATGGAGTGTGCCTCCAACTGGTTCCACCAAGAGCCTGAGAGGGGGCTGAGGCTCAGAGCTGTGAGGGCGCCCCTGAAATTCACTAGACTTAGACTCAGTCAGTCTAAAGACTTGCACTAACGTATTGAGAGCTGGTCCTTGGTGTGTTGAAGCCAGATAATATAGAGGCCGAGATGGTTGAACTTTTCTCTGAAGATATGGTCAGGAGGGGAGTAGAGAGTCCATGCAAAAACAAGCTGCCAAGAGCCACAGACTTCCTTCCCTTCTCCTGTTGCTGGTCCCAGGCTGTGCACCACAGAGCCTGAACCAGTGTGCGCAGCGACTGAGACCTCAGGCGAATGGGACCTGACAGAGCTCGCTGAATTCAGTGAGTGTCTACATGGGGCCCCTGAATCATACACTTTTAACAGGGTTCCCTTTGTGATCAGTACATAATTGTCCGCTGCTTTTCCTAATTGTGGGAACTGGTGTCCGGGGAAGCAGGTGCTGAGGCAACCACCACGGTGTGCACAAGGTTCTTAGGGAGGCCCCAGGAGTCAGCACTGTGCAAGGTGGCGACACTGGGCTGGATGCCGCCCAGGAAGTCTCATTGGCCCTGAGAGCTCTGGTCCTTCCGAGTTCCCTGACCCCCCACCATCAGGCACTGGGTATGAGCTGCCCTGTGGGTGGTCCTTAAAGTGACTCTGCAGGTGTAGCAATCCCTGAACGGCAGGGTCTGACAGCTGTGGGCACCTGCTGCCAGCACCCCCACTGCTGGAGCAACATTGAGGGGGGCTGAGGACAGCTTCCTGAAATCACCAGGGTGAAGAGACCCTACTTGCAGAGAGCTCAGCCTCGCTATGCGGCAGGGAGAGGACACTGCCCATTATTCTCCACTGCAATTGCTGTCATGGGAGCGTGCTTAGTGTCAGCACGGCTTGTGTGCAAGGACACAGGAAGGACGACTTACAATTACATGTAACTGGTGTGAAATCTGTTTTTCCTAAGTCTACTCAACTACAATTCTTGTTATTCTATTTATAAACTTAGCAAATTTTATAAATAAAATTGAAATGATTTTCCATTGGACTTTTGAATAATGTCCCATCCATTCAAGATGAACACATTTAATTCCCTCTGAACAGTCTAATTTGCACACTTAGCTAAATGCACTAAACATTTTAAGCAATAGTCATATACTTAATATATTTTGTTTTTCCATTAAGGCCTTCAAATGGGAAAGCAAAATCAAACGACTCTAACAAGGAAAGCTTCCCAAGTCTTTAAACAACTGTAGTAAATCAGTTACAGTTAATTTATAAATATTAAGCTAATATTAACATTTCACTAAACTAACTCAAATGATTTTTACAAATTCCAGCTTTAAAAATCACAGGCCTAAAGTCAATTGTTAGTTTTAAGTTGGGAATTTAAAAAAATATAAAGTGGTAACTCATGAAATTAAAAACTAAAGAATAAAACAAACATTATGTGTGAACCTTATTTGCTTCTTGATTAAAAAAAACAAATCTTAACACAAAAAGGTTATGGCATTCATGAGACAGAAATTTCAACACTGACCGACGAAAACGATGTTATTAGAAATGATTGTCCCTTTTTCTATGTCCATAATGTGCTGTGACATCTGGGACTTACTTCTAAGTTCAATGGGAGGGGGGACACGGGTCCAGAGGAAGGCTTGTCCTTGAATCAGTAAATGTTGAAGTTGGGTGGTAGGTTCATGGGGGCTCATTGGATGATGCCATAAATATTTGCACTTGTTTGAAATCCAGCATCCTATCTAATAAAAGAGTAATATGCAAATTGACCATCACTCCAACACACAAGGTGGCTGCCCCCATGTGGTCAAAGATGGCTGCCCCCTTGTGGACACAATATGGCTGCCACAAGATGGCCAGCAGGGGAGGGCAGTTGGGAGGGACCAGGCCTGCAAGGGAGGGCAGTTGTGGGCGATCAGGCCAGCAGGGGAGGGCAGTTGGGAGGGACCAGGCCTGCAAGGGAGGGCAGTTGGGGGCAATCAAGCCTGCAGAGGAGGGAAGTTAGGGGTGACCAGGCTGGCAGAGGAGGGAAGTTGGGGGCGACGGGCCTGCAGGGAAGGGCAGTTGTGGGGGGAACCAGGCCTGCAGGGAGAGCAGTTAGGGGTGACCAGGCCTGCAGGGAGGGCAGTTAGGGGTGACCAGGCCTGCAGGGGAGGGTAGTTAGGGGCAAACAGGCTGGCAGGGGAGGACAGTTAGGGGCAAACAGGCTGGCAGGGGAGCAATTAGGCATCAATCAGGCTGGCAGGGGAGTGGTTAGGAGGTGATCAGGCTGGTAGGCAGAAGCAGTTAGGGGCAATCAGGATGGCAGGCAGGCAAGCAGTTGGGAGCCAGCAGTCCTGGATTGTGAGAGGGATGTCCAACTTCTCGTTTAGGCCTGATCCTGGTAGGAGTATGCTCTCTGTGGGCCCACAATTTAACAGCTTTGTTCACTGCTGTATCTGTGCCCCCTAGAATACAGCCTGGCTCATTCCTCAAGGGGTCCCAGATTGGAGAGGGTGCAGGCTGGGCTGAGGAACACACACCCCCGTGCATGAATTTCATGCACTGGGCCTCTAGTCCTATATAATAAAAGGCTAATATGCAAATCAACCAAACAGCAGAACAACTGGTCGCTATGATGCACACTGACCACCAGGGAGCAGATGCTCAATGGAGGAGCTGCCCCCTGGTGGTCAGTGCGCTCTCACAGGGGGAGCGCTGCTCAGCCAGAAGCTGGGTTCATGGCTGGCGAGCACAGCAACAGTGGCGGGAGTCTCTCCCACCTCCGTGGCAGTGCTAAGGATGTCCATGGGGAGTGGGCCTAAGCCGGCAGGCAGACATCCCCTGAGGGCTCCTAGACTGCAAAAGGGCGCAGGCTGGGCTGAGGGACCCCCCCCTCCCCCCGGGAGCATGAATTTTGTGCATCAGGCCTCTAGTATTCAATAAAAACCTATCAAATAACAAGTTCACAGATTGTCCCTGAGTTTGCAAAATGTATTCCTTAACTAATCCTCAAGTATAACTGTCATGGATTTCATTGGTTTCACCTTTTCTTCCAAAATTATTTAGGGTTGAAAAGACATCCACTAGGCAGTGGGTGTCAGCATGGTTTCAATGCCCCAGGTTATTCTAACATGCAGCCAAGGTTGGCAAGCACTGTACTAACACAGCTTGGGAAAACCTCCTAGAGGGCTTGTCAACACACAGGAAGCTGGGCGTGGCCCAGAGATTCTGACCAGTGGGGCTCGGGGGGAGTGTGGGGGGCCTGAAAATCTGCATTTCCCCAAGTTCCAGGTGATGCTCATGCTGCTGGGTCAAGGGCTTCAGTTTGAGAACCACTGTTGCAAGGCACTTAGAGAGTTAATGGCAGGAGGTCAGCTATACTGCAATGTCTCATGGGGACTGAAGTTGCTTCCTGTCCTGACTTCTGACATTGATGTGCCTGGTCTTTGTTATAACTGCCATGATAATGGGGTGGGGTCCTCCTTTTCATTTAGGTTTTTGCAGTCCTTGTCCTCAGTGTTCAAATCCCACCTTTATGTAATGATATCCTCTAAGAAGAGTAGAGGGAAGGGGAGATGCCTTCCTTTACTCAGCTAGCTTCCTCCCCTCCTGCCTGGAGTGTCCATATTTTTAGCTCTCTTATGACATTTTTGTGTCTTCTGCTCTAGCTTGGAAGACATTAGAATGCACGTCTTTAGGGTCCTGAATTTCCTCACATTTTGTCTGATGTTGTGGCCAAAGCTCTAAGTTTTGTTAGCCATAGAGCTGCAGCACCAGAATCTGCCTCAGGGATCAGGGACGGCTTCACGGAGGAGGTGGTTTCAAGCTGAGTCTCAGGGATGAGTAGGAGTGTGGAAAGGGAACCAAGGAAGCAGGGGCAGAGAGAACTGCAGCCTGGTGTTTTCATGGTTTACTGGCCTGTCAAGGGGGGTGTGTTGGGGTTACAGGGGGAGGCTGGAGGGATGAGTAAGACATGAGGCTGAACAGACAGGTATTGTGAAGGGTGGGCCTTGTATGCCACGCAAGGGGAGAGTTAGGTGAGTAGCAGAGCGCCCTATGAAACCTGCGTGCTAGGAAGATTATCCTGGCAGCTGTGCGGAGGATGGACTGGGTTATGCCCAGAAGCAGGAATTGACGAGTTGGGAGGTTATTCGGGCAACAGTGATGCATGAGGACCTGGTTTGGGGCAGTCAAGGCAGGGATGGGAAGAGAGGGCGATAAGAGGTAGATACGTTTGCATGCTGAAGTGTGTGTAGGTATGTATTTGTCATCTGCCTTGTCTCAACAGGATTTAAGGCAGTTTCGATAAATGCATAAAACAAACTAAAAGAAAACCTTAAATCAATGTAGAAGGAAGCAGGGCAAATAGAAAAACGAAGCAGGAGAGATAAGATGAGGCCATGAAAAGAGTTCATGTTGGAGCATTGAGGTCCTTATGTTTGCTAGAGGTGGGTCATGAATTTCTCTGGCTTTACAAAAATCAATACGAAGGGAGGCTCCATCCATCACTTGATTCACAGAGCCCATAAGATAAAAGCACTCCAGCTGCCTGGGAGGAACACGGAGAGTGTTGGTTCTGAAAATAGAGCAATTTCTCCCAGGGAGCCTCAGAAAGAGCAGAAGAATTGATGTGCCAAACAAAACCCTCAACGTCTCAGAGCGAGAGGATCTTGTTTTTCCAAGAAATGCTCCCTCTGAGAGGAGATTCAAGAATTCAGACTGGGTCATATGGCCCCAGCAACCCCTCTTCTGAGTTATCTACTCCCCAAATTTGAAAATATTTATTTGCAAAGATATATGCACCCCTACATTCATTGTACGATTGTTCACAGTGACCAAGACATGGAAACAGCCGAAGTGACCTTTGATAGGTGATTGGATAAAGAAGATGTGGTACATATATACAATGCATATGCTATGCCATATATACATATATACATACCATATATACAATGCATATGCCAGCCATAAGAAAATGAAATATCACCCAGCTGGTGCGGCTGTGTGGTTGAGCATTGACCTATGAACCAGGAGGTCAGGGTCCAATTCTTGGTCAGGGCACATGCCTGTGTTGTGGACTCGATCTCCAGTAGGGGCGTGCAGGAGGCAGCTGATCAATGATTTTCTCTCATTATTGATGTTTCTATTTTTCCCCCTCCCTTCCTCTCTGAAATCAATAAAAAATATATTTTTAAAAAAAGAAAAGATGAAATACTGCCATTTGTGACAACCTGGATGGATTTTGAGACTATCATGCTAAGTGAAATAAGTCAGACATAAGTTAAGAACCATATGATTTCATTCATATGTGGGATATAAAACTGAGAGCAACAAATGAACAAAGAAGAAAAACAAACAAAAACTCATAGACACAGACAAAAGCATGGTGGTTACCAGAGAGTTGGGTGTGGGTGTAGTAAAGGGTAAAGGGGGTCAAATATATGGTGACTTTGGGTGGCGGGCATACAATGCAATATACACATGATATATTATGTAAATGTACTCTGGAAACCGATATAATCTTATTAACCAATATCACCCTAATAATAATAACAAAACAAAACTTCTCAGACTGAAGAATGAGGCTTGGTCACAGCTTTTCCCCTAAGTAAGGGGCCTGGTGGGCCAGCTACCAGACCAGACTGTCTAATTGGCAAATATCTGTCTTGTCAAGGAAGTAGTAGATGCCATTGTATAAACAAACAAAACAATGACAATAATCAGCAGGAGGCTCTGGAGTAGGACAAATGGCAGCCAGGTAGACATGGAACACGGTGAGAGCTCCCAGGCATGCTCAAAGATAAAGGGTTGAAAAGAGGACTTGGCGCCTCGTGATCAGAGGGAAGGAGGGGTTGCCCAGGTACTGGCTTGGGCCAACTGGTTGGCTGGGCATGCAAAAGGAAATGAAGCAGGGGAAGAAGCAGCAACTTTGGGGTTGGGTGATGGTGAGGAAAATTGTGAGTTCTCTTTGGGGCCACATTAAGTAAGTGTGACGTGCCTGAAAACATCCTGCTGGCAATGTAATCATGTCTTGTGTGTGGTTTAGTTTTGTTTTTCACGTGCAATTGGTACCTCCCAGGTTCTCTTGGCCTACCCGGGAGGCCACCTGTAACAGCTGCCTGGTTCCCTGCACTAGGGTATCCTTGTTGGAGCCGGGCAAGTCAGAAGTGTTAGGAGTTGGTGTCCCAGAGCAACCTTCAACCAATAATGGACAGAGTTAGTGGACAAAGCAAACTTCTTGCCCCTCCAAGCAGACATTTCTTAGGTGTGTCTCTCAAGTTTCTCAGAGAAGCCCAGCAGGATTGGGTGCCTGTTGCCCACAGGGGTGAGCTCCTAATTGGCTTTATCCTTCCCTGCATCCCTTCCCATACTTTCCTGTACTTCTTAGGGTCACTTTCCAATAATCCACTTGCACCCATATCCTTCTCTGAGGGCTGCCCCACCAGGTCAGCTTCTTACGGTGTCCATACACATTAGTCCTTCCTCAGCTAGGCTCCTGAACAACTGACACTGAGATGCAGGTTCTTGTTCTTGATTTCTTGGGGGAGGGCTCTCAGGAGAAGAGGAATGGGGGCGGGCGGTGGGCGGCGGGGGGGGGGGGGGGGGGGTAGTAGGAAACAGCAGGGGGTAAAAAGCTAAGTAAATATATGGTCTCAGGTATCAACTCACATCAGCCTGATCCCACAAGAGCAGACTTGAGTCCAGGAAGTCAGCCTTTTGTGTCCTTAGTGTTCGCTGGTCATTGGCTAAGGTCTGGGAGGTGGGAAGGGGGTGCCACCTCCTCTGCCAAGGCCCTCCCTCTTAGTCACTCTCCAGGTCAGTGCCCTAATGGAGGCTCCCTTTGGCCTTGGGCAATTCTCCTGAATTGGCAACCACCACCAGCAGGTAGGGGGACACAGCAGTGCCCTCTGCAGGCTTTCTAGAGTATTGCAAGCTTGGCACACATTTTCTGCAATCATTTTTCTCTTGATCACTTTGGTGGACTCTACCAGGTACTGTAAAGAGAAGGAGTTAGCCGAAACCGGTTTGGCTCAATGGATAGAGCGTCGGCCTGCGGCTGAAGGGTCCCAGGTTCGATTTCGGTCAAGAGCATGTACCTTGGTTGCGGGCACATCCCCAGTAGGGGGTGTGCAAGAGGCAGCTGATCGATGTTTCTAACTCTCTATCCCTCTCTGTAAAAAATCAATAAAATATATTTTTAAAAAAAAAAAAAAGGAGTTAGATAAGGTCTGATCCCTGCACTCGAGGGGCTGACAGTCTAGGGGAGAACCAGGCTGGAAAACAATTGTGGAGGGAACAATATCCTCACACTGTATAGCAGTGAAAGCTACCTTCCATGGGAGCTAAACCAGGAGATGGAGTTTCTAGCTGGGAAATGACAACCCTATAGGCCTCCTGGTGACAGCCCTAAGGAAGCAGCGCTCCATGGTACTGAGCATCATCTCGAAGGGCCTTACCGATGGTACAGTGCCCCCCAAGTCTCTCAGGGGCTCAGACTGCTACTCAAGCTCCCTCACCAGGAAGGCGTGCTGCCCTCCCCCCACCCTGCACTCACACCACACTCTTGCTCCTAAAGTTGGAAAATTGGGCATTTGGCTGGAGTAGTGTTGTTGTTTTTTAAATTTTGTCTAATTTAATTATTTTCTCTTTAAAATATTAGGTCTTCATTTTATGCTTTTGAGGTTGCTGTTGGTGTACTCTCCTTAGTCATCGTCCTATGCTAGGGTCCCCCTTCATAGCTAGACCAGCTCATCTCTCTCTCAGTGCCTACAAATATACCTGCTGTATCCTCCAGGCCCCCACAGCCTGGCCAAGAATCCCCTCCCTCTGGGAGGTGAGGTGTGGCTGGGGTGTCAGTCAATAGGGAACCAGGCCTTCATTTCTTTGATAAAAGGGGAAACTATGAATAGTTCCCCCCAAAGCCCTCTTCCTGCCTCTGCCCTGTGTGGTCTGAAATAGTAGCACTCCCCAAGCAGCAAAGTCATCCACTTTCCACATCAGTGTTCAGTTCCCATTTCCTGTCTGGCCACAAGCCACCTAGTCCAGTTCTTAATAAGGCCCATATTTTAGATCTGACTTAAAGGATGTGCTGGGGGGTAGGGGGCTTTCAGCAGTTTGGGGATCTAATAAAAGAAATGGAGCTCTCCTGTCATTGTCCCTGCTGAGCCTGGGCCCCTGACCCTCCCCACCCCTGTGCTTCTGTGGAGGGTGAACACTCCGGGAGCCGGGGGAGGGGGTGGTGGGCTGGGAAGGCACAGCAATGCTCGATTCTCGATTCTGGAGGCAAGAGACGAAGATTCAATCTGGAAGCTCCTCTCCGTTTATTTATTTAATCTCTCAAGGTTTCAATCAACCAGCTCTTACCAAACATGCCTACAGACCAGAGAAAAATCCTATTTCCTCTTGAGTGAGGCATTCATTTTTCACAGCCCAGCTGCTGCCCGGGGCCTTCCGCAAAGATGGGGCAGTCCTGAAGTCCCCCCACTTCTCCCAGCCTTCCTCCCAGAACACCCCCTTCTTCTCCTGCCTCCCTCTCTGGACCACCCACGCTGAGGGCCCACCTCTGTGCTGTGCCTCCCAGCAACGGGCTAGGAAGTTTGAGAGAAAGAAAGTGCCCAGTCCACAGGCTTCCTCTTCAGGAATCTGCCTGGGAGGGTGACATTTAGGGGGAGGGGGCTGTTCTCTCCTTAAGAAGCACTAGGAGGAGGGGCGATGGCTCCCCGATCCTACTCCCTGGACCACGTTCCTGATATCTACCCAAAGGACAGAAGCAAAGCAGGAGGTGAGCAAGCTGGAATTTTCCACAGTAACAGGAATCTTATACATGTTAGGTTATTTAATCTTCTGTCATTATTCTCATTTCTCCAGCAAGAAAATGAGAGTGTCCAGGGCCACACAGCTACTGAGTGCTGGCACAGGATTAAAGACAGCACGTGTTTGAGTCCACAGCCTGTGGACTTGCCACTTCACTGCACTGATCAAGTGGATTATGCAAATAGTGCAGGACCTCATCCCAGGTTGCATGGGTCTGGGACGCCCAGGACGAGCAGGGGTGGCACCCTCTGCAACACGTCCAGAGACCCAGTCCCTAAATGTGTCCTTCCTGTGCCAGGCTGAGGGCCCTGCTGGCTTAGAGACCCCAATACCACAGGAGAGATGTCCCACCAGGGAACACAGGATGCCAGGGAGAAGCAGGGGCCTCCCTCCCCAGGTCCCCACACCGGAGCTGCACGCACAGGCCAGCTGCAGACAAAGGATTTCTACTTCATATCTCAAAGTGCATGAGCATGTGATACAGGGTGTAAGGCTCACAGCACCTGTATCAACCTTGCAGGCAGGTGGAGTACTTCCCTTCACCAGCCTGGTGGTGATTAGCCCCTGGTCTCCCTCAGGAAGGGATCTTCCATTTCCCTGCCTGCCAGACCCTCCAGCTTGGCCTTCAATGAAGGGAGCTTCTGCCCAGGGTCCTGCCCTCCCTCTGGAGCAGCCATAGCCAGGGACCCGTGAGACAGGGACAGGCCAAGCAGACCGATGCTGCCTCCATCACCCTTCACGGGGCTGGTGGAGGCTTCCATGGAGACTGCGCCACAGCCTGTCCTCCCTCTGCCCACTTCTGATTCCCCCTCCCCTTTCCCAAGTGTTGACCCCTGATAAACCTGCTCACCTCGGAGTCTGCTCCCCAGGAACGCAACTCCCTGAGGCCTGGGAGGTCCAGGAAGTGAGTGTGAGGTCACAGAGGGAGGGCCAGGTCTTCTGGTTCCTGTTTTGCCATCAGCAGGCTGTGTGCCCTGGAGAAGCATTGGCCTGTCTGGACCTCAGTGTTTCCATCTGTACCAGGAAGAGGGTTTGGACTGGACCATCTCAACCGTTGAGTTCTAAGACCATGTGACCTTAAGGAATGCTTACAAAATTAAAACCTAAAACTTGCACACTTTCGAGGATCCTCCCACTGGCCCTGACTGTGTAGCAGGACGTGGCATGGCCCCGAGAGCTTAGGACATTATTCTCTAAAGTCTGCTCCTACCCACCTCCTCCCAGAGCGCTCCCTGCCCCTCTCCAGACTGGCCTTTCATTCACTGAGAGGGTTGTGACCGAAGCCACGGCCTCGCCTTACCCCCAAGCCTGGGTCATCCTTTGCCCTGATCAGATGGAGTGGGTGCCAGGGAGAGACAGGGTGCTGCTCTTATCACGTGTGGATGTATTTAAACCTGAGAAGGCTGGTAGAGGCATGGATGTATGTGGTGGTGGGACTCCAAATGCCAGCCAGTGAGCTCTCCGCCCTCGCCCTACCCTTCTCCAGATGCCTCCACTCAGCTACCAAACTGCTCCAGCCCACAGGTGTTTCCAACCTGCAGACCCAGGGCCACCTTGTTTCTGGCACCTGCCCAACCACCCCCCCCCCCCCCCGCTGCCAATGTGATCCTTACCTCCCTGCCATATTAATAGCCTATGACTTCTCTCCCCTCCCCTCTCCCATCAGGGCCAGCTGAGCAACTGACCTTTAGTCCTCGGCTTATTTTTTCCAACTTGAACATGACAACTCGATTAGAGAATTAGACATGGTTGACAACACCCCAAAAGCCCATATTGCAAACTGACCATGCAAAATGATCGCCCGTGAGCAGAGCATCTGTGAGAGGCGCAGGCAGACAGGCACCGGGCCTCGGAGGGGCTCCTGAGAACGGAGCCTGGCCCCTGTGTCCGCCTCATGTGGTAGCTCCCGCAGCCCTTCCCCCTGCAATGCTGAGTGAGGACCTGGGCACCAATGAGGCACTGTCTCTGCACTTGGCCTCCAGAGTGAAGGCAGCCAGCTCCCTACAGAACTGTGCTGAGTCTCATCTTCCTCACCAACAGGGGTGCTCAAGGGCAGGTCACCCTCTCACACTGTGGCTGGGTGTGGGGAATTCTGCAGTGAGACCAGACAGGCGGGACTCCCTGGGTATATAGTCTAGCTGAGGAGACAGACTGTGCACATACATGCATGCTCAGTGTTATGAAAGGGGAGTATGGGTCTCATGTGTTGTGTGACAAGGGGACCTAAACACCTGGATGGCATGGGGACAGTTAAGTCGACATTTTGTCTCCAATATGATGACCAAGCTTCTCCACAGAACTTGAACTCTGTTGATTCAGCTGAAAACGGAGCCACTGAGTTCTGGGTCAGACACAGCCCTAACCCCTTCGCATGTCCACAGTCCCCTTGAACCCCAGAGGCCAGTGCCTAGGGTCATGTTCCTCAGTTTGGCCCCCACTACCAGGCAGGCCAAAGCCTGGGAACCCCCAAAATATGCCCGTCCTTTCCAGTCTGCTTCCTGCATCTCTTGTCTGGGACTCAGAGGTTTTCTTCCAAAGGCCCTGGGTCTTCCCCCTTCAGGGCCCTAGTGTGTGGCCTCTGCACGGTGAGCCGTGGGTCCATCAGAGCGCATGTCCTCAGCCAGGGGAGCTGACAGGATGCTCCTTGGCTACAAGGAAGCTGCAGGAGGAGGTGCACCCCTAAATCCAGCTTCACTCAGTATTCAGGCTTTGGAGACGCTGTCTCACCCCTAGATCCAGCCCTTCCTCCTCCCAGGTCAAAGCCAGCACCCTCTCTCCGCTCCCCTGCCTCATGAGGAAGCAGATTCCCTGGGATTCTAGGTCCTGCCCGCAGGTTCCTCAGACCTCACTCCTGACACCTGGAGCATGCCCACCTGCTGCTGCCTCAGAAGCATCCTACACTCACTCAGCCCGGCAGCATCCTGCTCCAGCTCTGTAAGGCACGCTCTCATTAACCTTCACTGAACACATTCATTGTTTCCTCATCTCTCCTACAAGGTTTGTGAACGTTCAGGTCCCGGGTGTTAATGGACAGGAAAGTCCAATGGGGAGACTAATGAAGGGGTCCTTACAAAGGTGTGGGTGGGGTGAGGTGCCTGTAGCATGGGTGTTAGCAACAGCCGGATGCTGTAGCTCCCTGGGCCTGATGAGCCACAGACAGCAGCCGTAGGGAAAGAGGTAGACTCCAGCCATCAACCAGTGAGCTGGTGAGGAGGACTCCAGGCAACACATATCTCAGCTCACATTGCACCTTTCTCCGATCTGCTACTGGTACTGTCCACTAACACAATCAGATGCCAGGACAAGGCACCCACTGACACAGTCCCGACAGGGCAGCCTCTCTGGGGCAGAGCACAGAGAAGGGGTGCAGAGAGGGGCTGGGCAGATAAAGGAAGAGATCAAGGCAGGCTTATTTCCCTTCATCCTTTCTTGCCACTTGGATGTAGGTGCTCTCTCTGGCCAGTTCATTAAACACATTCTTGTTGGTACACGACTGTGGCAGAGCCCCACCCTGGCCTACCAGGCCCGGTGGTAGCCCTTAGCACAGAGAGAGGGAACTCCAGCCTGCTGCTCCCTGGGAGCCCAGAGCTAGCTCCCTCCCAGCGCAGACTCCAGCAGCAGGTGTGCTAAGGGAGGGGGAGGAGGGAAACTTAACTTACAAACTCAAACCTGCTAATCATAACAATCCAACCCAGATCAGCACTTGGCTACATGCTTTTCTACATGTCATTTCATCTACTCATCCCAGTGACCTCATACTCACCACCTCCACCATCCTGCAGGCAAAGAGGACACAGCTCAGAGAGGCTCTGTGATATGCTCACGATTGCACAGCTAATACGCAGCAGACTCTGCAGAGCCAAAGAAGGCTCTCCCTTTGCGCTGCCCCACCCCCACCCCTGCCATCCGGGGAGCCCACCTCACATTCCACTTTGCACCACAGTGATTCCTGCTCATGCTTTACCTCTCAATCCATAGGCAGCAGGACCAACGTGCTCTGTCTGCCCACCGTGCCCAGCACGGAGCCCATCAGCACATGGGAACTGAAAGAAGGTGTCAGCAACAGGGCCCCAAATGCCTCCAAGCCCTTTTGAGACCACTCAGTGAAAACCAGGCTTGAACTTGACCCAGGAAGTCAGAACTCCCTGGTTCTGGTTGGCAATCGGACTTGACAAGGATTGTATTTGATTATGTAGCAGGGGTGGGGAACCTTGGTTCTGCCCAGGGCCATTTGGATCTCTATAACATCATTGTCGGGCCATACAAAATCATCAACTTAGAAGTTAGCCTGCTCTATTTAGTCAAACATTTAATTAACTCACCCCTAATGCCTTGGCAGGGCCAGTCCAGATGACATTCCCTACCCCTGACATACAGGCTAGCGTAAACTGAATGGGTAGGTCCTGAGCTTGGTGGTTTTCAGTCTTTAACATGCCTGGAGATTTTTGCAGGCTCATTTTACAGATGAGGAAAGAAGGCTCCAGAGATTAAGCAAGTAGCTTTGAGGCCTGGCATCTAGTAAGTGGCGGACCCAGGATCTGAAACCCTCATTTGTGTCCATGGAACCTGGACTCCCCCTGGTGGTAGCAGGACTCTTCCAGGGGAATGAGGAAGGGTTCCCATTATAATTATGTATTCATCTCCCACCCTCCCACCCATCCTGTTACCAGATGGCCTCTGGGCCTGAGGTCTGCCTTGGGCCCACCAGTAGTGTGTGGTGATTGAGAGTTTTTTAAAGCTGGGGACAGTGAAACAGAGGAAGGGCTTAAGGCAGAAGAAGCAACAGGAGAGAGAGAGAGTCAGAGAAAATGGGGGTTTTGGGGGCAGGTTCAGGGGGTAAGCCTGGGACAAGCTGCTGCTGCCTGCTGCTCCCCTGGTTGTACGTCCCCTGGGGACCCTTAGAGTTTAGAAAAAGAGTAGAGATACAAGGTGTGGGTGTGCTCTAGCGAGAGGACACCGTGGGTCCTTTGCCCTGAGGCTTTTTAACTTCCGTTGGCCAGCAGGAATCCTAGGGGAGGGTCTTAATAGAATATTCATTAGCTTTTTAAGTGTGTCCTTCAATATGTTGATTCACCAAAATGTGCATATAGAAAGGTCAGGGTTATTTCCTGGATATTTTTATTTTTAAAGAACATCGTTGAAGGACAGGGATCGAGGCCAGTCTATCTGGGAATGGTCTGGCATGTGTAAACCATTTGTTCCTAAGTGTCCTTGGCTAGGGAAGATGCAACCTTGTGATTCATTAGCTGGCTGTAAATTGCTCATGTCATTTGACCTTGTTTAATTGTTTTGTCTCACTCTCCCTTATTCCACTTGCCAAGGAATTTCCCTAGCTTCTTACTATCCTGCCGTAATCCCACCCCACCAGGGTATTCCTGTCCGAGTGGACACCAGTGGGCTGCGTCTTATTGAAGTCACAGAAAAGTGCGGGGTGGAAAAGCCAGGGAGTACTCCACAGATTCCAGGACATGGAGCACTTGCTGTCCTCCCAGGCTCCGCCCTTCCTTTGTGCCGGATTTTCTGAAACACACACGTTCTCACAGCCCGTGCTCCGGGGAGCAGACCTCAGGCTGCACACACAGCTGGCTCTGCAGAGGCACCATCGTCTGTGCCCTGTGGACAAATAAAAAAAATGTTGCTGCTAAAAACAAGTGCATTTCACACGTCATTTTACTTGAGAAAATGGGATTGCCAAGGAGATGCACGGAGGTCAGGTTCCCCTGGCATTTTGCACTGACTCGGCTCCTGGAGCCCATCAACTCCCTGGTCCCCTGATGACAACTCTCCAGTCACAGATTTCTCTTCCCAGGCCTGGTCTGAAGCACCCAGGAGCACATGCCCGCACATACCTACACACTGTCTCTATTTACCCACATGCCAAGTCTCCATAATACAACAGACAAGCAGAGGTGACTTGCTAACTCCTGGTACTTCGGCCCGGCCTCTAGACACCCATTTCTGATCAGATCCTCAAACCTTGGACGAGGCACAGCCATAAAATGAGAAGGGGAGCCATATATTTATAGTGTACAGAGTTTGAGCTTTTCTGAGATTTCACACAATCATCTTTTATGAGCTATAATAAAATCACATGTTTATGCAGTCCCTCTCCCTAGGTCCCAAACATTTTAGCAACATTATCTTATGTAACACCTGGGCTTTGAGAAACGGGCTGAGCAGCCAGTGCATCGCTTATGCAAACAGTTTCATATTTTCCAGATGTATCCATTTCTTTTCCGGTTAGCAAAAAGCTTATTTGGGAGATATCGCCTCTCCCCATGCTCACCACCCCCAATGCCTTGCCTTCCCCACCTGCAGGTAATTTTTGCTTCTAAAAAGAATCTCAGCTTTGCAGTAACATGGAAGCATTTTTTCTGATTTGTTTTGCAATCCCTGATGAATATCTTTATCTACATATCTCTTATAGAACAGCAGGGCGCTGCCTAAAATTAAATCACAGAGCCACCCCTTTTCTCCCTCCTCCCCATGCTCTGATCTGGGATCCACTGTTAACTCTTCATCCACTTCATCTCCTGCATGAGTTTAGCTTCCAAATCTCCATAACACAATAGACAAGCAGAGGTGACTTGCTAACTCCTAGTACTTCGGCCTGGCCTTTAAAAACCCATTTCTGATCAGATCCTCAAACCTTGAACAAGGCACAGCCATAAAATGAGTTCCTGCATTCCCTGTACAACGTGATTTTTGCATCTCTTTTCATTTCCTGTTGCTGCCATGCTATTCAGACTTGTAAGTTCATAGTTGGGCTATTTCACTCAGCTCCCAACAAGTCTCCTGTTTCTGTCTCTCTGGCACAGTCTAGCCGGAACATGTCAAACTCACGCCCGCGGGCCGCATGCCTTGTTTGTGTCTAGCCTCATAAATGTCCTTTGCTGCTCTCCAAGGAACACTGCTGGGGGCGCCCGTCCTCTGTGATGGACACGCAGCCTCTTGCCACGTCACAGGCTATTTCCCCTGGAACACAGCCACGCCCATGCGTTATACACTGTCCATGGCTGCTTTTGTAACACCATCTGGTCCTTTACAGACAAAGCTTTGGGGACCTGGTGTACGGAATAAAGTCAGGGTCCCCGGCACAGCCAGCAGGACTGTATGACCCGGCCTACAACCATCTTGGTGTACGTCCTCTGCAGCCCGCTAAAGGCACGGGCCCTTGACCAGCCCATGTCATAACTCTCTATTGCTGCTCTTGCCTGGAGCTCTCTTCTGAGCTCCCCAGCTCCCAACTAACACCAACCAGTCATCCAAAAGGTTGCACTGAAAGGTTACCAGTTCGATTCCTGCTCAGGGTGAGTATGGGAGGCAACTGATTGATGTTTCTCACATCGATGGTTCTCTCTCTCTCTCTCTCCCTCCCTTCCACACTCTCTGAAAAACAAATTAATAAAAACATATTTTTAAAAATTCAGCTCAAGACAGGACTCTGCAGTGACGCCATCTCTGCACCTCACCCTCCCTCCCGATGCTCCCTCCCCGGAAGCTCGAGGCGTCTGTTTTTGCCCCTCCTGAGCTCTTGAAAACATTTCCCACAACTTCTGCTGGTGTCTGCTTCTCCGCCTCCAGACTGCAAGTCCCTGGAGAACAAAGGTTGTGTCTTAATCACTTTTCCATTCCCAGAGCTTGTTATTTTTACCTGGAATACAGTAGATATTTAATACATGTTGACTGGATGAATAAATAAATGAGTGAATGAATGCAGAACCAGCTCCTAACTTCCCCTATTGTCCCTGCTCCCCACATGCACTCATGGTCTGGCCTCATGGCCCAATCCCACCTCACGGACCCCAAGCCTGTCTTGTCCTGGCCATGCCCTTCCAGGCTCCAGACCTTCTCCTCCAGAGGCAGCCCCTGCTGCTCCTGCCCACACTCATGTCCTTCCCAACCAGGTCAGTCTGGCTGCCAGCGACCCCTCATCCTGTCCTGCTGCATGACGGACTGGGTCCTGTGGGCACCTCTTGCCTGACAGGAGTTTGCAGGTGTCACAGCTGAGTCCTGTGCCGGAATCCGTGCTCTGTCATTTTCCATGTCTGTCACCCTGGGGAACTCAGCTCCGGTTTCCTCATCCCTAAAGTGGAAGTGATTTAATGTGCTTCATCAGCTGATATGAGGATGAGATAATATGTAAAAACACCCAGCATCAACCCAGGACATAGTTGCGCATTTGTTCATTGAAACATTTATTTACTGATTGTTCATTAGATGCCAGGGAGTGAACAAGAGACAAACCTGACACCAAGTTCCTGCCGTTATGGGGCTGACTTTCCTGTCAAGGAGAGAGACAATAACTAGAGACCTATAAAGCTTAGACAGTGCGAGGAGCTTGGAGACTGAGAAAGCAGGGAAGGGGGAGGGATTGCACTAGTATTAGACAGTAATTTTTTAAAAGGTTTTCTGTCTGAAAGTCCCTTTATTACAAATCTTAGGAGTCCCCATGTGATGCTTATAATGCTAGCCAGTGGAGTAAGCATTTGATAAAAATACTAGTTGGGTGAATGAAGGAGAGAATGAGAGGAGGGGGAAGTGTGCCCCTCATCACTCTTCAGCAAATACTTTCTAAACATTTTTAACACCAGCCAGGAGGGCCTTCCGCGCTCAGGGACAAAGCTGCAGGTGGTAGGAGTAGTTATGTGAGAGGAATCAGCGAGGGAGAACCTGAATTTGGAGAAAACAAGTCAGATGTTTCACCCAAACATCTGGGCTGATCCAGGGATACAGCTGTGGGACCCAGAGAAGGACTCAATGAGATGGCATTTCACGGGAAAATTTAGAGACTAAACCCGATGTCCTTCAGAGAAGAGATGGGGCCTTTTCTCATCCTCACTCCAAACCAGAGTCACAGGGAGAATTCTGGATAAGAAGGTGGTGAGAAGTGATGGTGGAGGGAGAGATGATGAGGTACCTAGGTTGGGCTTCTAGACATTTCTCCTCTCCATCTATTCTTTGTATCTTCACACACAAGCCCTTCTCCACAGCACTTCTGACTCCTCTTAGCTCATTCCTTACCTGTTAGTCCAGCATGTGAATTGCAGGGCCCAGAACTGTCTGACCCTTCCTTCCCCTTCATTCGCTCACAAAGCAATTACTCCCGAAGGAGGCCCAGGCCTTCCAGGACTCACAAAAGGCAGGAGAGAAAAGGTACAGACAAGAGTCAGTAGGACATGACATGCTGAGGCAGCTCCACCAAATGGAAAGAAACAAATAGATTCAAGGTCAAGTCCCAACTCAGAGAGCAACTCTATTGTTAGGGTCGCCAAAGGAGGAACGCAGGAGGCCAAGACGGGTAGAGAATTATAAGTTTATTGTAACATCTGCTAGCCGAAGGGCTGAGACCTAAATGGCATCAGTTGGGCAGAGTAGGGGGAGCAGGATATTTACCGTGTCTCTTGTAAGGGTCACAGTAACCAGTGGGACCAGGTGCAGGTGGGGCCAGGTGGAGGCAGTCCGCTGGAAACTGGGTGAGGCAGTTTACTGGAAGCCGAAGGCTGTTAATCATGAGAATAACAGGACAATCGAGGGAGGGGCGAGAGCCCCAAGCAGAACATAATGGAGCGCCAGAAAGTGCCTAACTTCTATGACCTTGGGTAAGGCTTCTATCAATTTTCTGATAGGTAGTATTAAAGGATAATATTAAAGGATATTCTTTTTAAGTTAAGCTAATGACTCATATGAACATAAAATGAGTATATATTAAAGATTTTACTTAAGCCATTAATGAATGAGGAAACCATAAGATATGACAACCAATTGAGAAGAGAATTCAAAGAACACACATCTGTAGGTGATCAGGAATTGTGAAATAAAGTTACAAATATCTGCAAAGCTGGTCAGTCACCATTGGAAAAAACCAGAGGCACCTCCACCACACTTCATTTGCACCTATCTCATTTCTGAGGATGAGAGTCTATCAGTTTCCCAGGATTAAGAGTTGGCCCCCACACAATCAGATAACCTGGCGGGCTGCACAAGAAAATGCCAACAGCTACGTTTCTGTTGTAGCTGGGTCCCCTCTCCCATTTCAAAGCCTTCCACAGATTTTCCTAACAGAAATAGGGGGAAATTGTCTGAAGTAATATATTCAGAACACCCAGCAGAGTTCTTGGCACAGACGGGCACTCAATATCTGGAAATGTCCTTCCCTGTCTTTCAGGCAGATCAAAGCACAGGGAGAAATGTTCATTAATGCCAACACTGCAGAGAAATGTGTAACAGGGGCCCCAGGGGCCAGAGGTGAGAATCCTCACATTTGGCTGGGAAAGTCCAAATTCTTTCCCCAGCAGCGCCTGTTCTGGAGAAAGTCACGGAGCGCCATTCCCACGCCACCTTTCTCTGTCATCACAGCACGTACACTATGGCCATGTCTGTGTCAAGCATGTTACAACTCAGCAAGGTGGACGGCTCCGTGCTGTACTCATTCCCTTTTCACAGTGGAGGACAGTGGCTTGGAGGTCAAATCACATAACTAAAGTCACGTGACTGGGAGAAACCAAGATGGCGGCATAGGTAAACACCTAAACTGCTGCCTCGCACGACAATTTCAAAAATACAACTAAAAAACAAAACGTCTACCACCCAGAACCACGGGAAAGCTGACTGAGTGGTAGATTTACAACTAAGAAGAGAAGGGAGCACAAACGCTGGAGAGCTGAGGTACGGAGGCGCATGCGAAGCGGGCTGGCGGCAGGCGACTGGGCGCACAGCTTTTCTTCAAACCGAAGGGAGACAAACTCCCGATCACTCTGAACTCCAGTTTCTGGGGACACGCAGGGGACCCAGATGCCTACAGAGAGAAGTTGGACTCTCGGCCATCGGTCGGAGAGTGAGAGTGACTTTTCTGCAGAGGTGCGCCCAGCAATCAGGGTTTGCTGCGCTGGAGCGTAGGACACGGGGACTTGGAAACACGGAAAGGCAGAGACGGCTGAAGGCAGCCATGGCCATTGGCCACGCCCCAGCCTAGTGACGCTCTGAGACCCCGCCCCTCCCTGAGACCCCACCCCGCACATTCTACAAACCTGTCCAGGCTCTACACAGCAGCCTTTACATATAAATGGCCTGTTCTGTGGCAGCTCAACCAAATTAACTGCAGCTCCAGTCAGACTGCTCCAAAACCGCCCAAGCAAAGAGGAGAAAACTAGCTCTTGCTGTAGCTCCTGCTGGGAGGCCTCAGACCTGCACCCCATTGGAGATCCAGACACTAGGGTATCTAGTGGTCGGTGTGGACGACACCAGATTTCAACCACTCTCATAAGGGACACATTCATGAGGCAGACTCAGTGAGCACCAAAGCCCTACTGTGTCTCCAGCACAACAATTCTTCCGTTATAGACACAGCAGGTCCTCACAGCCAATTGGCCTGGAGGTCAATTCCTCCCAGCGTACCAACAGCAATCAAGGCTTTTAACTACACCAAGACTTTCCACTCAGCCCACAAAGGGGTGTACCAAGAGCGACCACCTAGAGTGATTGGCGAAGCTGAGCTACCAGCCCCTATAGGTCACTGACCACACAAAGCCACTCCATCAACACAGGGAGGCAGCCAAAATGCGGAGACACTGAAGTATGTCACGAGTAGGAGAGATGGAGGAAAGCAAACTAATGGATGACACAGTGTTCAGAACCACATTTATAAGGTTACTCAAGAATCTTCTAAAAACTGCTGAGAAACTTGAAGAGACCTTCAAGGACCTTAATGAGAATACCAAAAAAATGGAAAAGGACCAGTCAGAAATTATGCATACACTGTCTGAAATAAAGAATATACAGACACTCAACTATAGACCACCGTACCCGAAGAGTCAAACCAAAGATATGGAATATGAGGAAGAAAACACCCAACCAGAGAGGTGGAAAGAAAGAAGAATCCAAAAGTGTGAGGATAGTGTAAGGAGCCTCTGGGATGGCTTTAAGCGTACCAATATCTGAATTTTTGGGGTGCCAGAAGAAGAGAGAGAGCAATATACTGAAAACCTATTTGAAGAAATAATGACAGAAAACTTCCCCCACTGGTGAAAGAAATAGACTTAAAAGTTCAGGAAGCACAGAGAACCCCAAACAAAAGGAATCCAAAGAGGACCACACCAAGACACATCATAATTAAAATGCCAAGGGCAAAAGACAAAGAGAGAATCTTACAAGCAGCAAGAGAAAAACAGTTACCTACAAGGGAGCACCCATACGACTGTCAGCTGATTTCTCAACAGAAACTATGCAGGCCAGACGGGAATGGCAAGAAATATTCAAAGTGATGAATAGCAAGAACCTACAACCAAGACTACTCTACCCAGCAAAGTTATCATTCAGAATTGAAGGACAGACAAAGAGCTTCACAGATAAGAAAAAGCTAAAGGAGTACATCACCACCAAACCAGTATTATATGAAATGCTGAAAGGTATTCTTTAAAAAGAGGAAAAAGAAGAAAAAAGTAAAGATAAAAATTATGAACAACAAATACATATCTATCAACAAGTGATCCTAAAAATCAACTGAATTAAAAATTTGAGGAACAGAATAAACTGGTGAACATTATAGAATCAGAGGTATAGAATGGGAGTGGATTGATAATTCTCAGGGGGAAAGGGGTGTCTGTGTGTCAGGTACGGGAAGTGACTGGAACAAAAATCATACACCTATGGATAAGGACAATGGTGGGGAGGTAAGGGCAGAGGGGGGGTGGGAACTGGGTGGTGGGGAGATATGGGGGGAAAAAAGGAGAAACAATTGTAATAATCTGAACAATAAAGATTTATTTAAAAAAAAAACACTACAATTAAAAGTCTATCACCCAGAAACATGAGAAAGCTGGCTGAGTGGAAGTTCTACAACTAGAAGGAAATAGAAAAGAGCATTGAGACGTGCACAAGCACTGAAAAGCTGAGGTACAGAGGCACGCAAATCGGGCTGGCGGTGGGTGTCTAGGTGCGCTGCTTCTTTCAACCCAAAGGGAGACAAGCTCCCTATTACTCTGAACTCCAGTTTCTGGAGAGATGCTGAGGACCCAAACTCCTTCGGGGAGAAGCTGGACTGTCTGCCATTGGGTCAGAAAGTGAGGGTGACTTTCTTGCAGAGGTGTGCCCAGCAATCATTGTTTACTGTGCTGGGGTGCGGGATGCGGGGATTTGGAAATGCGAAGATGCGGAGATGGCTGACTGGCAGCCATCACTGTTTGCCACACCCTAGCCTAATAACTCCCTGAGACCCCGCCCCGCACAATCTACAAACCCACCCAAGCTCCGCTCAGCAGCTTTTGCATATAAATGGCCTGCCCTGTCACAGCTTAATCAAACAAACTGCAGCTCTGGTCAGACAGCTCCAAAACCTCCAAACCCCAAGCAAAGAGGAGAAAACTGTAGTTCTCGCTATAGCTCCTGTTGGGTGGCCTCAGACAGTAGCTGACCTGCACCCCATTGGAGATCCAGGAGCTAGTGTATCTAGTGGTCAGTGTGAGATGACAGCAGATTTCAACTACTCACTTCCATAAGTGACACATTCAAGAGGCAGACTCAGTGAGCACCAAAGCCCCACTGAAGCAAGTCCTGCCCCATAAGCATGTCTCCAGCGCAGCAGTTCTTCCATTATAGACACAGCGGGTCCTCACATCCAATTGGCCTGGAGGTCAATTCCTCCCAGTGACACCAACAACAATCAAGACTTAACTACAACAAGACTGTACACACAGTCCACAAAGGGGTGCACCAAGAGTGTCCACCTCAGGTAACTGGGAGGCCAACCCATTGGCCCATATAGGACACCTAACACACAAAGCCACCCTACCAACTCAGGTAAGCAGCGAAAATGCAGAGACAAAGAAACAGATCACAAACAAAAGAAATGGAGGAAAACAAATGACTAGATATAGAGTTCAAAACCACGGTTATAAGGTTTTTCAAGAATTTCCTAGAAAAGGCCAATAAATTCAATGAGACCCTTGAGGATTTGAAAAAGGACCAATTAGAAATTAAACATACACTGGCTGAAATAACAAATAATATACAGAGACCCAACAGCAGGCTAGAGGAACACAAGAATCAAGTCAAAGATTTGAAATACAAAGAAGCAAAAAACGCTCAACCGGAAAAGCAAAAAGAAAAAAGAATCCAAAAATTTAAAGATAGTGTAAGAAGCCTCTGGGACAACTTCAAGTGTACCAATATCAGAATTATGGGGGTGCCAGAAGAAGAGAGAGAGCAAGATACTGAAAACCTATATGAAGAAATAATGACTGAAAACTTCCCCCACCTGGTGAAAGAAATAGACTTACAAGTCCAGGAAGCACAGAGAACCCCAAACAAAAGGGATCCAAAGAGGACCACACCAAGACACATCATAATTAAAATGCCAAAGGCAAAAGACAAAAAGAGAATATTAAAAGCAGCAAGAGAAAAACAGTTAACTACCTACAAGGGAGCACCCATACGATTGTCAGCTGATTTCTCAACAGAAACTATGCAGGCCAGATGGGAGTGGCAAGAAATATTCAAAGTGATGAACAGCAAGAACCTACAACCAAGATTACTCTACCCAGCAAAGCTATCATTCAGAATTGAAGGACAGACAAAGAGCTTCACAGATAAGAAAAAGCTAAAGGAGTACATCACCACCAAACCAGTATTATATGAAATGCTGAAAGGTATTCTTTAAAAAGAGGAAAAAGAAGAAAAAAGTAAAGATAAAAATTATGAACAACAAATACATATCTATCAACAAGTGATCCTAAAAATCAACTGAATTAAAAATTTGAGGAACAGAATAAACTGGTGAACATTATAGAATCAGAGGTATAGAATGGGAGTGGATTGATAATTCTCAGGGGGAAAGGGGTGTCTGTGTGTCAGGTACGGGAAGTGACTGAACAAAAATCATACACCTATGGATAAGGACAATGGTGGGGAGGTAAGGGCAGAGGGGGGGGTGGGAACTGGGTGGTGGGGGGGAGATATGGGGGGAAAAAAGGAGAAACAATTGTAATAATCTGAACAATAAAGATTTATTTAAAAAAAAAAACACTACAATTAAAAGTCTATCACCCAGAAACATGAGAAAGCTGGCTGAGTGGAAGTTCTACAACTAGAAGGAAATAGAAAAGAGCATTGAGACGTGCACAAGCACTGAAAAGCTGAGGTACAGAGGCACGCAAATCGGGCTGGCGGTGGGTGTCTAGGTGCGCTGCTTCTTTCAACCCAAAGGGAGACAAGCTCCCTATTACTCTGAACTCCAGTTTCTGGAGAGATGCTGAGGACCCAAACTCCTTCGGGGAGAAGCTGGACTGTCTGCCATTGGGTCAGAAAGTGAGGGTGACTTTCTTGCAGAGGTGTGCCCAGCAATCATTGTTTACTGTGCTGGGGTGCGGGATGCGGGGATTTGGAAATGCGAAGATGCGGAGATGATGGCTGACTGGCAGCCATCACTGTTTGCCACACCCTAGCCTAATAACTCCCTGAGACCCCACCCCGCACAATCTACAAACCCACCCAAGCTCCGCTCAGCAGCTTTTGCATATAAATGGCCTGCCCTGTCACAGCTTAATCAAACAAACTGCAGCTCTGGTCAGACAGCTCCAAAACCTCCAAACCCCAAGCAAAGAGGAGAAAACTGTAGTTCTCGCTATAGCTCCTGTTGGGTGGCCTCAGACAGTAGCTGACCTGCACCCCATTGGAGATCCAGGAGCTAGTGTATCTAGTGGTCAGTGTGAGATGACAGCAGATTTCAACTACTCACTTCCATAAGTGACACATTCAAGAGGCAGACTCAGTGAGCACCAAAGCCCCACTGAAGAAAGTCCTGCCCCATAAGCATGTCTCCAGCGCAGCAGTTCTTCCATTATAGACACAGTGGGTCCTCACATCCAATTGGCCTGGAGGTCAATTCCTCCCAGTGACACCAACAACAATCAAGACTTAACTACAACAAGACTGTACACACAGTCCACAAAGGGGTGCACCAAGAGTGTCCACCTCAGGTAACTGGGAGGCCAACCCATTGGCCCATATAGGACACCTAACACACAAAGCCACCCTACCAACTCAGGTAAGCAGCGAAAATGCAGAGACAAAGAAACAGATCACAAACAAAAGAAATGGAGGAAAACAAATGACTAGATATAGAGTTCAAAACCACGGTTATAAGGTTTTTCAAGAATTTCCTAGAAAAGGCCAATAAATTCAATGAGACCCTTGAGGATTTGAAAAAGGACCAATTAGAAATTAAACATACACTGGCTGAAATAACAAATAATATACAGAGACCCAACAGCAGGCTAGAGGAACACAAGAATCAAGTCAAAGATTTGAAATACAAAGAAGCAAAAAACGCTCAACCGGAAAAGCAAAAAGAAAAAAGAATCCAAAAATTTAAAGATAGTGTAAGAAGCCTCTGGGACAACTTCAAGCGTACCAATATCAGAATTATGGGGGTGCCAGAAGAAGAGAGAGAGCAAGATACTGAAAACCTATATGAAGAAATAATGACTGAAAACTTCCCCCACCTGGTGAAAGAAATAGACTTACAAGTCCAGGAAGCACAGAGAACCCCAAACAAAAGGAATCCAAAGAGGACCACACCAAGACACATCATAATTAAAATGCCAAAGGCAAAAGACAAAAAGAGAATATTAAAAGCAGTAAGAGAAAAACAGTTAACTACCTACAAGGGAGCACCCATACGACTGTCAGCTGATTTCTCAACAGAAACTATGCAGGCCAGACGGGAGTGGCAAGAAACATTCAAAGTGATGAACAGCAAGAACCTACAACCAAGATTACTCTACCCAGCAAAGCTATCATTCAGAATTGAAGGTCAGATAAAGAGCTTCACAGATAAGAAAAAGCTAACGGAGTTCATCACCACCAAACCAGTATTATATGAAATGCTGAAAGGTATTCTTTAAGAAGAGGAAGAAGAAGAAAAAAGTAAAGATAAAAATTATGAACAACAAATACATATCTATCAACAAGTGATCCTAAAAATCAACTGAATTAAAAATCTGAGGAACAGAATAAACTATGGGAATAGGCTGGACAAAAATTGTACACCTATGGATGAGGACAGTGGGGGAGAGGTAAGGGTAGTGGGTGGGGTGGGAACTGGGTGGAGGGGAGCTATGGGGGGAAAAAGGAGAAACAATTGTAATAATCTGAACAATAAAGATTTATTAAATTAAAAAAACATATTAGATAAGCAAAAAAAATTTTTAAAAAATAAAAAATAAAATGAAATAAAGTCACGTGACTGGTAAGTGGTGGAGCCAGTATTGAACAGACTCATGTTTCAGAAGACTTTGAGAAAAGGTTTACATCAAAGACCCCCTCCTCGGTCCTCACGGCAGAGTGAATTGCTCCCTCTGTGCTTCTGGAAGCCTGTGAATCAAACACGTTTTCCTTGGACAGACAGGCTTAAGTCAGTAATACCTTTCATATTGCAGATTATTAATCTACTAGAGGCCCGATGTATGAAGATTCGTGCAAGAATGGGCCTTCCTTCCCCTGGCTGCCAGCACCGCCTTCACTCAGGCCCGGAGCCACCTTTCCACCTTCCCACACTGCTCAGAGGCCCAGAGCGGCTGGGGCGGGTCCCACCCCACCATCTTTGTTGGGTTAATTTGCATACTCACTCCTGCATATGCAAATTAACCCACCATCTTTGTTGGGTTAATTTGCATACTCACTCCTGATTGACTGGTGGGCGTCGCGAAGGTGCAGTCCATTTGCTCTTTTATTAGTGTAGATTACAGTGACTTCATCAGCCTGTGAGATAACTGTCCATATATTGTAAATTTAATAGCTCCCTCTCCAAACCAAACTCACCAGCATTTTGTGAAGGCTGGGCCAGGGTTCCGTGTCCCCAGGTTATACAGGGGCAGTTCTAGGGGACTTTAGGGAAGCTGTTTGCTGGATGCTGGAGGAACAGGCTCCTGCCCTTCAGACAGAACCTGTCCCAGGCAAAGGGCAAGGCTGGCGGGACAGTTGCCTGCAGTGACTGAGCCCCAACCCCTGCACCAAGACCTCTCCCCACACCCCATGCCTGACTCTCAGAGTCCTCCTCCTCCAGGCCCCTGGCTGTGACCTCCTGTCCACCCATTAGAGCAGAGCATCTAGACCCAGAATTCCCCCCAACAATCGCCTCCTCACCTGCATCTCTGTTTCACCTCTCCTCCCTTCAGTCACAGCCTCTAACGTGTGAGTCAGATGATGCCACTTCTCAGCTCAGAAACATCCAGTGGCTTCCTGTTGCAGATGGCCTTTCTGGAACAGATTGTACAAGGCAATTTATTGTTCAGGATGTGCACCAGAAAGTGCATTTGGGGGGACTGACATCTGTGGGGAAGGAAGGAAGGAAGCAAGATTGAGTGGAGAGAGAAGTTAAACTGCAGTTCAGGTTCCACCAATGACAGCTTCAGTCACCCCTGGAGGATTCTGGTCAACTCCATTCAGGGAGGCTCACATTTCTGCCTCCAGCCACCTCACCTCCACAATTACAGGAAAGGAAGACACAGACACAGGGTTTCCCTCCCCTGACCCCTTCCTTCTCATTATCCCAGGGACAAGTCACACTGAAGACAGGGCAATGTGGCTGCTGTCTCATTAATTCTCTGATTTCATGTCGATTAAATGTTTCCGTATTCCTATCCCTGGGCTTGAGGAGTAATATTAGCTTAATGTATTAAGAGGAAAGTAATTCAATGTTTGTTCTGGGGTAATTGTAGATAATTGCATGACAATTGAGCTGGTGATGTAATTAGTGGATCTTAATTGGAGGCCCCTTTATGATCAATGTTTAATTTACTAACAACTGTTTTGGCTTAAGGGCAAATAAAATGCTTATCATTGGCCTTGCACACCCTTTACTTGCTGAACCAGCTCCCTTCCTGGCGCTCCCTTCCTGGCAGGCTGCAGTGAAATGGTTTCTACTGTCTGCAGGCTGTGTGAGCTCTAGGAACTCAGTTTTATTGTCTGTAAAATGGGAGCAGTGAAAAGAATAGTACTGACAGCTAGCATGTTCAGTATCTACTATGAGCGGGATACTCAACTCATAAGCACGCATGATTAACACATTGTAGGTGACTAATTCATTACATGTTCTACAGTGGTTGGCAAACTCATTAGTCAACAGAGCCAAATATCAACAGTACAAAGATTGAAATTTCTTTTGAGAGCCAAATTTTTTTTTTGAAGTACGTGGATTTTATATTTTATTATTGCAGGAAGTAGAATCTTTTTCCTACTGGCTAAGCTGTTGATATTTGAGCAGGAGGATAAGTGACTGACTGTTAGTAACATTTACTTGGAAACACCTGTCATCTTGGTCAAAGCTAAGAGGCGCTGTGTCCTCTTTTGCTTGAAGGGAAACAATTTGCATACTAGTGCAAAGTGGAATCTGTGGCGGAATGCAAGGGTGGACAGTTTCTCTAGCACAGAATACGGCTTATCTGTGAGTGTTCTGGACGGCGAACGTCTGCTTTGTTTGGTTCAGACCCTGCTGGTTATGGCAGCACTGTGACAGTTCTATTCACATCCTTGCAAGAATGTGAAGGGCTGAGGAGCTGATGGCTCAGCAGCTGTGTTTTTCGTTTTGTTAGGTAGAAGAACAGGCAGATTCCAGGGGTAGAAGCTTTTGTCCAGTGCCTCCTCTGATTTCACTTGGTTTGGTTGGTGCAGGACTGAGAAGAGCCAGCCCCTTTGGGGTCATTAGCCAGGAGGCTACACTATCAGTGGCAGAGGCCTCTGTAAAGCGAGTTTTCTGTTTCTTTGGATAGGGCTGCGTGACCAGTAACGCCTTCATGGAGTAAGTAGTCATCCTCGTCTGGTGTTTCGGGGGCGATGTACATGCCAGTCGCTGCCTCACTGATGAGTCTGCTGGCCCTGAATCTGTGCTAACCGCGGTGACCGCTCTCTCTACTGGCAGTTCCCTCCCGTCCTTAGGGAAGTGGGGCAAACTCCCCGGCCAGGCCTCTGTTTCCTCCTAACGGACCTAATGCTCTCTTACCAGGAGGAGGAGGAGGAAGATGATGATGAAGATGACGATGACACCGATGATTTCGATGACCTTGACACTGACCAATTGCTGGAGGCGGAGTTGGAGGAGGATGACAACAATGAGAATGCAGGGGAGGATGGGGACAATGACTTCTCTCCCTCTGACGAGGAGCTGGCCAACCTTCTGGAGGAGGGAGAGGACAGGGAGGATGAAGATTCCGATGCAGACGAGGAAGTGGAACTGATCCTGGGGGACAGTAAGTCCAGGACGACCATGGGGCTGAGCTTGGGCCTCCAGGGGAAGATGCCTTCCCTGTGCCCGCCCCGCCCAGTGTGGAAGCCACACCAGGAGTTCTCTGCTCCTTCCCTGTCCATTCTACACTCTGGCCCCTGAGGAAAAGCAGTTTTCCCATCTCTGACCTCTGCTCTCCCATCAGACTATATAACCAAACAGCTGTTCTCTCTCATCTTTAAAACGGAGGCTGGCAAATGATTTCTGTAAAGGCGGGACAGTAAATGTTTTACTTTGTGGGCCACATGGTCTCTGCTGCAGCTTCTCAACTCTTCTGTTGTGTGAAAGCAGCCAGACACGCGGGGTCATGGTCCTGGCTGTCTAGAGGGTGAGCCTCAGAACAGAAGGCCTGAATACAGTTCTTCCCCAGGGCCCAGCTGAGAGCCAATTTTTTTAAACTTAAACTTCTTCTAACTCCACTTCTTCAAAATAGACTGACCTAGGCCGTGGTATTTTGTGGAAGAACCACACTCAAGGGGCCAAAGAGCTGCATGTGGCTCGAGAGCCACAGTTTGCCGACCACGGTTCTAAGCAAATGGGGGCAACTTAAATGTTTAGCCCCAACAACAACAACCCTATAGTTAGGTGTTATTTTTATTACCTCTATTTGTGGAATAGTAAACTGAAACACAGAGGAACCTGTCCAAGAAATAGAGGGAAAGAGATTTGGTTCCAGAGCCCATCCTGTCATCAGGTAAGGCCTACGCTGTCTCATTGTAATCCTTAGCTTCTCTTCTAGCCCAAAGGGACACCCAAAGCCACATCAATGAGTCTGTCAATAGGTGGGGGATATATCATTTTCCCACTGGGAGGGGCAGGAAATACTCTGAACAGTAACAGACTCTACCACACACCCCTCCACTTTGTATCCTGGCTTTCTGCCTTGAGCTACGTCATCATCACCCTGTCCCTGGACTCCAGAGCACTGCTCCTGGGTATAAGATTCCTTCCTTCTTATTGGAATGCTCTCTGGAAGGGCGTGGGAAATAGCCCCTTATAAACACCCGAAGTCTAAAAACAGAGCCACATGTTTCCTTACAGTGCCCAGTGCTGGAGAAGGAAAACATTTTCCCTCTTTCCCTCAACGTTCTTTTGGCTGGTCTAGTAATCAAATTGACATGTGGCAGGTTAACAGGAGAAAATGAACAAGCTTAATTACATATGTACATCCAGGGGATTCTTAAGACTAAGGGAGTCCAGGACAAATTGGCTTATGTGCCAACTTGAGCTAAGGAGAAAGCAGGGTAGTGGTTTGGGACTTCAAAAGGCAGGAAGGCAATTCACATGGAGATGGAGAAGCAAATGTTCGCTTAACAAACATTAATAAACATTTGCAGGGCCATCTTTTATTTTTATTTATTTTTTTATTTTTTTAATCCTCACCAGAGAATATGTTCAATTTATTTATTTATTTATTTATTTTTTGAGAGAGAGAGAGAGAGAGAGAGAGAGAGAGAGAGAGAGAGATCAGTGTGAGAGGGATACCCTGATTGGTTTGCTTCCTGCACATGCCCCAGTGGGGGGTCATGCTCTAACCACTGAGCACATCAGCCAGGGCTGCAGGGCCATCTTTTTCAATGGGACACAGAGAGGACTTTGGTCTAATGGGCCTTGATGGTTCCTCCCTGTCTGTAACCATTACAGTTACCTGTGCGGATAGCTCCCTTCCTGGAATAGGTCCTCTGTCTAAATTCCTTTGGGCAGTTAGGGGGAAGGTCAAAGGTTCTTCCTAAGTCTTTTGTTTCTTAAAAAAATAATAAGTTTGAAATAATCAGTTCTCCTAAAAAGCATATTTGGGGGTGGCAAAATCTGCCACCCTCACCCGCAGCTTCCTACATGATACCTCCCTCTCCTTCGCTCCTGGACTGCTTCCTTTTATGCCTCTTTCCTGCCCCCAAATTGCTGGCCACATGTTTCCAGGGCCCTGCATAATTGAGGCTGGGAAATCCCATCAGTTCTTTCTCCCTCTTGTAAGAGTCACAGTGGTTCTCACAGTCCCCTTGGGAGCAGAGATTTGAGAGGGGATCACCTGTCAGAATGATAAACCTCTCCCTTGATGATAATGATGATCTCTCGCAGTGTAATAAGCTTGATCGACAGCAATGGATGCCTCACCTCCACCTCCCTTCCTGCCAACCAGAGTAAAGGTGGGAGGAGGGAATAAGGCATAAGGATGATAAAGGGGTTAGAGACCCCCACCATCTGTTTTCAGCTATCCCCTCAATCCTAACCCATCAGAAATCATCCTTTTCCTTCCCTCTTCTTAGCTTCTTTCTTTTCCATTCAATGTGCCTCTTCCTATTACCTACATTTTGACCTCTTGATATTCAATCCTCATTCTCCCTGTTTCCTTTGCCCCATTCCCTGTAATTCCCTTTAATCTCAATTTTTTATCTTTTTCATCTCCTGGTGCCCCGTCCCTATGATTCTGGAAGGCAGAATAGCAGGGGGCAGGGGACTTCATTTCTTCACTTGCAGGGTGATGCTGACAAACACCCTGGGGGAATGTTAGTCTGTCTTGCACCCGCCTGGCATGTAGCAGGCACTCAGTCATTGTTTCTAGGGTAAATGAATACCTGAGTGAATGGACAGATGTTGCTTCCTCTAAAAGGCTCTCCACGGACCCTCTCAGCTCTGAGACTTCATGATCCCATGTGATTCTATAAAATTCCCACTTCCCCAGTGTCTCTGGGGACTGACAAGGCAAAGATACCAACTCAAATAGCAGTAAATGTCCAAGGGATTTTTCTAGTTAACTGACAAACTAAATGTAGATGAACCAGTAGTACCAGATGGCACTCACCCAAGAACAGTGAAGGAACTCGGGGGTGAAAACTGGGGAATTGTTGGCCAAAACGTGTAAGTGCTCATTACAAAGCAGTGTAGTGCCAGGGAGGGTGGCTGTGCCTCCACAGAGGACCCTGTCAAACCAGGGACATTATCCAAATTTAGGATAAAGAATAGCATCACTAGCAAAAGCTACATCCCAGCAAGGAAGGCTTCTTGGGTAAAGGAAAATCATTCCTGGATAGATCTTCCAGAATGATGTGTGGAGACACATATAGGTAGTGACAAAGGGGAAAATGGAGAGGAAATGAATCTAGGCTCTCAGAATTATACACTAAAATCTATTTTAAAAATGAATAATTTAAGATCAGCTGTCTTAGAAGAAGTTCTGACAGTATAAACAACTTTATCAAACTAATAATTTATAATTGCAGAGGTTGTTTCAAATTCCCAAAAACCCCCTTGAAATGTTGATCTTTAGAACAACTAGGTGAAATAGCTGGGGAAAAAATGTAATAGTTGTTATTTAAGAAGTGACACAGAAAATAAATTACTTGCTCAAGTCGCATAGTCATAGGTAGGAGGTCTTGAAACCAGAATGCTGGTTTCCTGACTCCCAACCACGTGTTTTCTTTTTAAAAAATATGTTTTTGTTGATTTTTAGAGAGAGCGAACTAGAAACATCAATGATAGATTGACCAGCTGCCTCCTGCATGCCCCCTACTGAGGATCGAGCCCACAACCCAGGCATGACATTGAACAATGACCTTTTGGTGCATGGGGTCGACAGCTGAGCCACACCAGCCAGGCATAAACAAGACATTTAAGAGCTTGATACCCATGGATCATCTTATTAAATATTTTTATTTATCACAAGGAAGCAGATGTATCAGTTATGCATTGCTTAATACTATGTAACAAATAACCCCAAAAACTTAGTGGCATGTAACAATAAGCATTTATTGCTTATGTAATAAATGGGGTCACTTTTCTTTTCATGTCTGGGATTCAGCTAAAGGTCAACTTGTCCAGCTAAGCTCAGCTGATTCAGTTTTGCTTTACTCCATGTGTCTCTCATTCTCCCCCCAAGAACCAGCAGGCTAGTTTGGGCATGTTGTTTAGGCATAAGAACACATGTGGAGAAACACAGCTCCCTGGGGCCTAGGCTTGGAGTTGGCACACCATCACTTCTGCTTCATTCTCTTGGCAAAAGCAAGACATGTGGTCAATCCCAGAGTCAAGGGGTGGGTCAGGTTAACCTGCTCATGGAGGAAGGTCAGTCCAAAATTACATGGCAAAGGATGAGGACTCAGTTACTATCACAATCAACCACAGAAGTCAATTCCAGTGTAATCTGAGTTCATACGTGACTCTAAGCTACTGCTGAGAGTTAGCATCTCTGCAGGTGTGCTCTGCAGGAGGTGTGCACCCATCGAGATAGAAAAGGGACAGAAAACTTGAGTGTGGGTGTAGCCGTTAAGGACTGAATTCAGCTGAAAGTAATCAGTCCTAAATAACTGGCTTAAACAAGATGGAATCTTAGTCGTCTGTCATGTAAGTTTGGAAGTGAGAACTGTAGGGATGGTCTGGTGGCTCTGCTTCATAAAGATTTTAGATGTCTTCAGCTCTCTGCCCCACTATCCCTAGGGAGAGAACTCCTGCCACAAAATTAGTCAAATCTCCATGAACTTGCTTGCCACTTGAAACAGTCAAAGCAGCAAGAAAATGCTTCTGTGTCATTGGAGCACCTTTGAAATTTCACAAAAGTGCATCTAGGGCCATGTGTGTGGAGGAGGGAGTTGGGGGAGTAATTTGCATGCAGAATCATAGCTGCAAGGGAACCCGGGAAAAGTAGTTTTAAGCTTTTAAGCCTTCCAGGTAAAGGAAAATACTAGAGGTTGAGAATGAATTCTGAGGACTAATTATCTGTATGCACCATAGTTTGTAAAAGAGGAGGAGACATTCCAAAAGGTTTTTTCAAAGGATGAGGTTACAATAGGGTATCATAGACTGGATGTTCGTGTCCACCCCCCCCCCAAAAAAAAAAAATTTATACGTTAAAATCTAACCGCCAATGTGATGGTATTTGGAGGTGAGGCCTTTGGGAGGTGGGGCCTTTGATGGATCACTCATGAATGGGATTAGTGCCCCCATAAAAGAAACCCTAGAGACCCCCCTCATCCCTTCCACCATGGGAGGCTACAGCAAGAAGACGGCTGACAAGAAAGTGGAGTCTCACCAGACACCACTCTTGGACTTGCTAGCCTCCAGAACTCTAAGAAATCAATGTTTGTTGTTTATAAGCCACCCAGTCTATGATATTTTTGTTACTGCAATTCTGAGGGATTAAGACACACAGGTTTGAAGAATCATGGCTCCTTGGCAAGACTAAAATATGGGCTCAGGCAACTGCTGCTTTCTCTGCCTCTCTTCCCTCCTCCCCTCTCTCTTTGGAAACATTGAGATTAGACCTAGTCCCGGTGGGAAGTGGGGGGACAGGGATGGTATGCATTTCTTGTGAACAGGATACCTATTACTCCTAACTGGGAGGGAGGTGGGCAGGGAAGAGCTGATAGGACTAGGGAGATGGAGAACAAGTTGTTGCAATGAGCCACTGTGAGCTTCCCTAACCCACCCACGTGGGCTCTCTGCACCTCAGAGAGAAACAAATAAATACGAGGCACATACATTATTGAGTGTAATTACATTGTTACTTATAGGTTCAATTAAACACTCTGGGCATTTTTATAACGTAATTTGAGGTGTGATGTGTGCAGCAACAGCATTAACCTTAAATCATAGTTCTCTCCCTTCAGAATGCAGTAATGACCCTATTAATTAGTAATGAAATAATTAAATAGGACTAGAAGCCATCAGATCATGATTCCTCTCACTGATCCCTCTCCCTAAATTTAAATGTGGCCTTTATTTTTTTTTATTAATTTCTTTATTGATTAAGGTGTCACATATTTGTCCTCATCCCCCCATTCCCATCCCACACCCCTCCCCACGGATGCCCCAACCCCCTGTTGAACTTAACCATTGATTAGGCTCATATGCATGCACACAAGTCCTTTGGTTGATCTCTCCCCCCTCCCCCCACCCTCCCCTATCCTCCCTCTGAGGCCCGATAGTCCGATCGATGCCTCCTTGTTTCTGGTTCTGTTCTTGTTCATCAGTCTATGTTGTTCATCATTTCCCCTAGATGAGCGAGATCATGTGTCACTAGAGATATACTTATAAGAACTGAATGTGAGACGAGCAATAATAGTTATGCTGACAGGCAAATGAATCAGTCTGTAGTGAGTTTCTTTCTGGACCAACAGTTCTTTTGAGACCCAATATCAATGTCCACCAGTTCCTTATGTGTACATGTCGGCACTGACCCCTCAGCTCTGTATGGTGGACAGATGGTGGTAATGCAGGTCCGACACCCTCTGGTTTGGTCTCGGTCAGACCCAGGGGCACGGCTTCACCCAGACTCAGGGGCACGTGGCCTCACCCAGACCCAGGGGGCACGTGGCCTCACCTGGACCCAGGTGCGCGTGGCCTCATCCGGACCTGGGACCCAGCCTCACCTGGATCCAGGGGCACACGGCCTCACCCGGACCCGGGATGATCCAGCTTCACCCAGACCCAGGGGCGCGTGGCCTCATCCGGACCCAGGGGCGCGTGGCCTCACCTGGACCCAGGGGGCGCATGGCCTCACCTGGACCCAGGGGGTGCGTGGCCTCACCCGGACCCAGGTGTGCGCGGCCTCACCCGGACCCAGGTGCGCGCGGCCTCACCCGGACCCGGGACCCAGCCTCACCTGGATCCAGGGGCACACGGCCTCACCCAGACCCGGGATGATCCAGCTTCACCCAGACCCAGGGGCGCGTGGCCTCATCCGGACCCAGGGGCGCGTGGCCTCACCTGGACCCAGGGGGCGCATGGCCTCACCTGGACCCAGGGGGTGCGTGGCCTCACCCGGACCCAGGTGTGTGCGGCCTCACCCGGACCCGGGACCCAGCCTCACCTGGATCCAGGGGCACACGGCCTCACCCGGACCCGGGATGCTCCAGCTTCACCCGGACCCAGGGGTGCGTGGCCTCACCCGGACCCAAGGGCGCGTGGCCTCACCTGGACCCAGGGGCGCGTGGCCCCACCCGGACCCAGGAGCGCGCGACCTCACCCGGACCCGGGACCCAGCCTCACCCGGATCCAGGGGCACACGGCCTCACCCGGACCCGGGATCCAGCTTTAAATGTGGCCTTTAGACCTTTCTCGCCACCCCCCCCGCAAAAGAGAAAAAAAAAAAACACATCTCAAGTTTTGGGTTTGTGTCTAAGGAGGAGATGTTGAATTTTCTGCAACCTCTTCTCTCCTGGAGGCATAGGGTACAAACATGGATTGAATGAGCATTGGGCATAGGGAGTGTTCAGTCTTGGGATGTTTATTTGTTCATTTGATTATTGATACTTGTCCCTTCTGATTCTATATCTGGGAATATCGGGAGATAATGAATTATGTAGTTCTTGCTGAAATCAGCTCAGCCCTGACCATTTCCTTCTACTCATTGCCTGCTCGACCCACCCAAGGCCTCCTGAAATCGCAATGGGCCTTTAGAGAGTCCATTTGCCACTCATTCCCTGAGATGTCTGAGGCCCACACACCATGCTTTCAAACCATCCCATCACCCATCCACATTCCTCCATCTGGTTTTACCAGCTCCCGCCATGTGTCAGGAATCATGGGAAGCACTGAGGGGATGAAGTCAAAGGTCACTGCTCTTGGGGATCCCTATAAAACTCGGTCATAAACTGTGTTGCAGTGATTGCCATCCTATCATTGTTATAGGATTAATAATAACTACAACAGAAGAACGTGGTCTAGGGGACGCTCTAAGGATGGTGTCACAGAGGGAATCCTGGATAATATGACACCCAAGCAAGAACACCCTATGCCGATTATCCATCCTTGGCGCAACATATCTCTGGCATATCCTTCCCTTTCTCTCCTTCAGAACTGATCAGACTTACAGAGTGGTTCTGGTTTTGCTAAAATACAAGTTCAGCTGCTCTAACCCAGAGACAGTAACATTGGCTTAAAAAACAAAGTTTCTTTTGTCTCTCACATTGAAAGTCTCAGGGAGGGGTCTGGTGCTGGCAGGTGGCTCTGTGGTCCTTAGGAGCCAGACTCCTTTTATCTCATGGCCCATGGTGGCCGCCCCAGCTCCTACCTCCCAGGAACACAGCCCATTCCTTTAAGGACAGAATGTGTCATTTGCCCATATCCCTTCTGCTCACAGGCATCAGCCCTTAGTCATAAGTGAACAGGAGATAAGGAAATGTATGTGTGCCCAACTATATACATTCTATGTAAGAGGGAAGAATGTTCTGGGGAGACAGGTAGTAGACTCTGGCATAATCTTTGTGAATCTGTAAATGTGACCCCCACCAGATTTCTCAGGATGCCAGGAGGCCTATAGTCTCTGCCTCTCTCCCCCACTTCAGTGTTTCACTCTCTCAAAATATATCGAGCAGCTACTAAGTGGCAGGCCCTGGGGCTCTGGAGAATGATTAACTTGCTCATTGTTGAGAGACAACTTATGGACACAACTAACAATACTTGTTTGAAAATGAGACACTCCATTAAAAGGGTGCAGATAAAGGGCTACAGAAGTTCAGAGTATGTGTAGTCCATTCTGGAAGGACGATGAGACTTCCTGAAGGAAGTGGTGCTGAAGCGGAGGCTTGGAAGTCGAGGATGATTTGAAGTATCCTAATTGGGTTGGGCGACGCTTCACTTTTCATCATAGAGTTTTAGGAAGGCTGCCAGGACCGTAGGTCTTACCTGTGGTTGGGAAGCCAGGCACAGAGAGAGGAAACCAGGCACAGAGAGAGGAAAGAGGGGCCTCCTCACGGTCTCAGGTGCACAGGGGAAAGCTGTCATGACTGAGGAGTTTGGGAGAGTCACAGAATTCAGGCTACACCCTAGGCTGGGTTCTATGGAGACTTAGGCACCGGCCCTGGCTTCAAGGTGTTTATAATCTTTAAGGGTTAGAATGGCACCCAGCAATTGTATGCCTCAATAACTGTTAGCTGTTATTCCTCACTGTTACTGTTGAGAAAAAATGAGTAGGGACCCCCTTTCTCTGCATCCCCTTTCTCTCTTACCAGCCTCAGTAAATCCTTCTCTTGTCTTCCCTTCCCATTTCATGCCCACCACAAAGCTTCTCTTCAGGGATGCTGGGAGCTAGCGTAGCAGGAATGCCCTATCATCAGAATGAGTTTCTGTGGAAGGTCCCCGGACCACTGCCTGCTGCCCCCCGGGCAAAGGACTTTTTCCAGGGCCCACCTTTGTTAGTGGAGAAAACAGCACCAGTTGTTACCGGCGATTGGACCTCAGTTCAGCACCCTTGGTACTTGAGTTCTTGCTAAGAAAGGATTCAGAGCCAAGACTCAAACTATAAGAGAAAGTTTATTTCCAGGCGTCCTCAAACTACGGCCTGTGGGCCACATGCAGGTATTTTTGCCACTTTGTTTTTTTACTTCAAAATAAGATATGTGCAGTGTGCATAGGAATTTGTTCATAGTTTTTTTTAAACTATAATCTGGCCCTCCAATGGTCTGAGGGACAGTGAACTGGCCCCCTGTTTAAAAAGTTTGAGGAGCCCTGATTTAGACAGTCACAGAGGTAGAAGATGTGAGCCGTAGGATAAATGCACTCAGGAACCAATTACAGAGGCAAAGGAAGGGCCCTTGGAGCGCAGGAGGAAGAGAGAGGCAAGGAGCATGTGCCTGGGGTGGAGGAGTGGGGGAGGCACAGGCTGCTAAGTAGGCAGAGCCGCACTGGGTCCTGGCTTGAGGGTATTTATCTGGAGGTCTGAGGGGAGGATCCCAATAGAATATTCATCAGCTTTCCACGTGTGTTCTTTCAGTGTCCTGGTTTCTACTGATGGCCAACACGTGGGCGAAGGGGTCATTGTTTAATGCAGCTGACCCTGATGTCAGCCATGCCATCGCTTGTCTGGTTTTGCTGCTTTTCTGGGCCTGGAGCGGAAACACAACTGAGGCCTTGATGGTATCCCTACAGGTTAATGCTTAGGGTGTGGTCGTGCAAGGGCTTGTATGGGAATCCTATGAGGCCATTCTCTGCCCCTTGTTCCTCCTCTAAGGGGGTCTACCACATGGTTAGTAACATGCCAGAGAGGAAAGGTCCAGGGAGGGTCTGACTACATGACCAGCAATATGCTAAGAGAGGAAAGGTTACCCTGGGTGTGAGGTCCTAGTTTTCCTAATTTCGCCCGTTGCCAGGCACCCAGAGCTTTTTGCCCTGGTGGCCTTCTGTACCTGGCCCATCTCCTCACTCTGCTCATACCTGTCCGCCTGCCTACCACAGCTGGAAGAGGGCTTGGCTCAGTATCTTCCTGGGCATGTCTCCTCACCCTGGCATTCTGTGCCGGTTGAATGCCATTTTTTGAAACCTTCACCTGTCCTTCCAATGAGATAGCTCCTGTATGCTCTACCACAGTGGTCCTCACACCTGAGCAGATGCCAACGCTCCTGGAGGGCTTGTTTAAATAGAGCTGCTGCCTGAGCTTGGGCCTGTGAATCTGCATTCCTAAAAGGCTCCCCGGGGATGAAGATGCTGTTGGATACAAAAGCTGTGACCTTGTCATCCAAAGTTATGTTCCCAGGACCAGCATGACAATGGCCTGGAAACATTTGGAAATGCAGAACCTCAGACTCCAACCTGAACCTACTGAATTAGAACCTACATTTTAACAAGGTCCCAGGGGATAAGTGTGCACAGGGACATGAGAAATGAACTAGTTTAGAGACATGCTCTTGAGCTGCCAGGTGAGCACGGAGTTTGGAGCAGGTGGAAAGGAATGACTGTCCCTATCCTGCCAGGGACATTGATGAAAAACTAGTGTCTTCAAAACAGCCTCTACCCCTCCCTGCTCACACACCCACATCCCCTACAGCCACCGCCAATGAGAATTATCTAATCGCCCATCTCTGCCAAGCCCCAGCCTGGGGAAGGGTATTTTCCAGGGAATTTTTCTGGGGGAGAAAACTCCACCCACTTACTCTTAGCAACTCTCTCTCCCAACAGATATTCACCGGCCAGGGCTGCCCCCGTCCCATAGTTGCTTGTCAGTCCCTTCTCTGGGACAGAGGCAATCGGCCATATTACGCCCCTTGTGCTCCCAGACTCTTCCAAAAACTAATTAGAGACCAACAAGGTGATTGTGCCTTATTGTCATTATACAAGGACAGCCCTCATGATGCAAAGTCGTTGTGCATCACAGAAAAAGCAATCATTTATAATCCACGTTATTTCTCTGCAAAGAAATGGCTGGTCATCTTCTCAGATAAGAACGTGGACACATCAGGCAGTTTCTTTCCCTTTGCCACACAGGTCCCCGGGTTCAGGACTCTGACTCTAACAGGAGCATGTGGATTAAGTGGGGAAAGGAATGGGGCACGCTGAGGGGTTAGGAGCTATCACCAACAACCTTGAACTTCCCAGCAATTCTCGATATGCCTCTTTGCCTAGGTTTTTGTCTAGGTCTATGTTTACTTTCCCTTTTTTTTTTTTTTTTTTTTTTAATTAGAGCAAGCTAATCCTTGTTGTGCTGTATATTATTATATTGTAGATGTTGATAATAAGTACTTACTATGTGCCAGTCACTATTCCAAGTGCTTTCTATGTTTTCGCTCATTTAAACCTCACAATAATCCTGGCAGGTGAGTACTATCATAATCATAAGCATCCCCGTGTCACCTGTAAAGAAACTGGAGCCTAGGGAGATTACATAACTTGTACAAGGTCACATTAGGTCACGTGACTAATAAGACACCAAGCCAGGATATGAACCCCGAATCTGCATGTTTAACTGCTGCACTATACCACCCCCCAAGTCCTCAGAGCTGACTCAGCTGTGTCAGGTGGGACTTAAGCTCATAACCTTGTGGATAAGGTGGCCTAGTTTTTGCCCTGGAGAATCTTCACTCTACCTCTCTGGTACCATTTGCTCTTCCTTATCTTGCAGGCCAGCTTTATGCACTTAAAGCTGTTTCTAGAGCCCAAGGAAGTCCAGAACTTCCTCTCATGTCACCCCTCAGACCCAGCTCTAAGGCCACAGAAGACCCTGAAGGCGGCAGAACGTGTTTGATTTCCTTGCAGCCATCTCTTTTTCCTTCTCTCATGTATCCGCTCAAAGAAACATGTTACTCTTTATCACACCCACTCAAAGGAACATGTTACTCTTTATCTCAAAGGAACATTTATCTTTATCACACCCACTCAGAGAAACACCCACACCCACTCAGAGAAACATGTTACACTTTATCACACCCACTCAGAGAAACATGTTACACTTTATCATCACATGTTACTCTTTATCACACCCACTCAAAGGAACATGTTACACTCAACCCACTCAAAGAAAGAAACATGTTACACTTTATCACACCCACTCAGAGAAACATGTTACACTCACACCCACTCAGAGAACATGTTACACTTTATCACACCCACTCAAAGAAACATGTTACACTTTATCACACCCAGAGAAAACATGTTACACTTTATCACACCCACTCAAACAGAAACATGTTACACTTTATCACACCCACTCAAGAAACATGTTACACACCCCACTCAGAAGAAACATGTCAACACTTTATCACACCCACTCAAAGAGAAACATGTTAGGATCACACCCACTCAAAGAAACATGTTACTCTTTATCACACCCACTTCACACCCACTCAAGAGAAACATGTTACTCTTTATCACACCCACTCAAAGGAACATGTTTTACACTTTATCACACCCCCACTCAGAGAAACATGTTACACTTTATCACACCCACACTCAGAGAAACATGTTACACTTTATCACACCCACTCCATGTTACACTCACAAGAGAAACATGTTACACTTTATCACACCCCACTCAAAGGAACATGTTACACTTTTTATCACACCCACTCAGAGGAACATGTTACTCTTTATCACACCCACTCAGAAACATGTTAAACATGTTACACTTTATCACACCCACTCAGAGAAACATGTTACACTTTACACTCAAAGAAACATGTTACTCATCACCCACTCAGAGAAACATGTTACTCTTTACACACCCACTCAAAGAAACATGTTACTCTTTATCACACCCACTCAAAGAAACATGTTACTCTTTATCACACCCACTCAAAGGATCACACCCCCACTCAGTTACTCTTTATCACACCCACTCAGAATCACACCCATGTTTACTCTTTATCACACCCACTCAGAGAAACATGTTACTTTATCACTTTATCACACCCACTCAAAGAGTTACTCTTTATCACACCCACTCAAAGGAACATGTTACACTTTATCACACCCACTCAAAGAAACATGTGTTACACTTTCATCACACCCACTCAACTTTAGAAACTTACACTTTATCACACCCAACATGTTACACTTTATACACTTTACACCCCACTCAAAGGAACATGTTACACTTTATCACACCCACTCAGAGAAACATGTTACTCTTTATCACACCCACTCACATGTTACTCTTTTACACACTCAGAGAACATGTTACTCTTTACACACCCACTCAGAGTTACACTTTATCACACCCACTCAAAGTTACTCTTTATCACACCCACTCAACATGTTACTCTTTATCACACCCACTCAAAGGAAACATGTTACTTTATCACACCCACTCAGAGAAACATGTTACTCTTTATCACACCCACTCAGAAAACATGTTTTACTCTTTTACTCACACACCCACTCAGAGAAACATGTTACACTTTATCACACCCACTCAGAGAAACATGTTACACATCACACCCACTCAGAGGAAACATGTTACTCTTTATATTTTATCACCCCACTCAAAGGAACATGTTACTCTTTTATCACACCCACTCAGAGAAACATGTTACTCTTTATCACACCCACTCAGAGAAACATGTTACACTTTATCACACCCACTCAGAGAAACATGTTACACTTTATCACACCCACTCAAAGGAACATGTTACTCTTTATCACACCCACTCAGAGAAACATGTTACACTTTATCACACCCACTCAGAGGAACATGTTACTGTTATCACTCAGAGAAACATTTATCACACCCACTCAAAGGAACATGTTACACTTTATCACACCCACTTTATCACACCCACTCAGAGAAACATGTTACACTTTATCACACCCACACTTTATCACACCCACTCAGAGAAACATGTTACTCTTTATCACACATGTTTACACTTTATCACACCCACTCAGAGAACACCCACTGTTTACACTTTATCACACCCACTCAAAGGAACATGTTACACTTTATCACACCCACTCAAAGGAACATGTTACACTTTATCACACCCACTCAGAGAAACATGTTACACTTTATCACACCCACTCAGAGAAACATGTTACACTTTATCACACCCACTCAAAGAAACATGTTACACTTTATCACACCCACTCAGAGAAACATGTTACTCTTTATCACACCCACTCAAAGGAACATGTTACACTTTATCACACCCACTCAGAGAAACATGTTACTCTTTATCACACCCACTCAGAGGAACATGTTACTCTTTAACACCCATGTTGTTACTCTTTATCACACCCACTCAGAGAAACATGTTACACTTTATCACACCCACTCAAAGGAACATGTTACTCTTTATCACACCCACTCAAAGGAACATGTTACACTTTATCACACCCACTCAAAGGAACATGTTACACTTTATCACACCCACTCAGAGAAACATGTTACTCTTTATCACACCCACTCAGAGAAACATGTTACACTTTATCACACCCACTCAGAGAAACATGTTACTCTTTATCACACCCACTCAAAGGAAACATGTTACTCTTTATCACACCCACTCAAAGGAACATGTTACTCTTTATCACACCCACTCAGAGGAACATGTTACACTTTATCACACCCGCTCGGAGAAACGTTACACTTTATCACATTTGGGTGCAGAGTTGAAGAAGCCATAATGCTGTCCCCCCAGATGCTTACAATGTAGCCACATATACAAGAGCAGCTGAGCACCAGTGATGCTGGGATGGAGTAAAGCAAACTGCAATGTACTAATCGGGGTGCGAGGTTCTCCAGGGAGAAGCCCAGACCTTGGCCATCACCATTCCTTCACCACCACCTCAGAAAGGACTTGGCAAACACTTGGTGAGCAGGTGGGACCAATCTGGGAGATCAGAGGAGAATCCACAAAGACCCAGCATCTCAGCTGGGTCAAACAAAACAGAGAGAATATTGTTGATGTGTGGCAGAAACTGAAGGGAAGGCTGGGGAACAGCAGGAGTAAAGACAGGAAGTGGGGGGGAAGGGGAATGAAGAAGCTGTTGAGAGAAGGAGGATATTGACAGTTATTTTGATTAGGAAACCAGAGATGTTTAACAAAAGCAACTTTCAAATGCACTTCAAGAAAAAGAAGTAACCACTGAGATTAACACATTTCCTTTCTTGGAGTTTTTCTAACCCCAGAGTAGGTGTCTGATGTCAAGTTATGTCTCAGGTCAAGCATGGTGCACAGAAGGCCACCTTCTTGCCCAGAGACTCCTATGTGCCCCCTTCTGCTGGCTGCCAGGCCTGCCCCTGTGGACCTGAAACTTCCTCATGCCACTGGGCAGTAGCTCTGGTGAAAGGGCGCCTGTCCTGCCCGTCTCCTTCCTCAGGTCTAGAGGGGACCCGCAGCTGGGCTCTCAGGCTGATTCAGGGGAATTGGCGTACAAAGGATGCCTCCCACCTGTGGCTCCTTTTTGAGGGGATCCGGAGGGCTGGGGCAGTGAAAATCAGGACCGGGCTGTGCCCTCTGAAACTCTGCGTTTTTCTTTCTTTCCCGGAAACAATGTTGATTTGGAGGAGCTAATGGAGAAACTCACATCAAAAGGAGTAACTCCAGGCAAATCGGCATGACCATACCAGTCTGTTAGCATTACGCCAACTTCCCTAAGACACGGGTCCTGGGGACGCTTATGGAAACCACAGACTCAAAGGCTCCAGACCTTCCGAATGATCACCTCCAGGGAAGAGTCCCAATAACCTGTGGGTGTGTAATCACTGCAGGTGATTCTTCACAACAAGAAGATGAGTGAACACGGGGCAAAATCACACATTCTGCCTGCGCAGCAGCTAGCCCTCCTTTTCCAGGCCAGGGTGCTGCTGGGGGTTGGAGGGGAGGCACCTTCACTGCAGGGCTTGGGCGCTGCCTACCATGGAAACCTCCCTTCCTTTCCCTGCTATTGGTGACTTACAGATCAGGAAAGGAGTGAAGGGGCGGGTGCTAGCTACTGATGGAGAGGGAGGGAGCCAGTGAGAAAAGAGGACCAGCTGCCCACCCAGAGTGCTTCGGGACAGGGTGTGGCTCAGTCTCCACAGCCTATAAAACCCGGGTGGGCAGGGGTGCTGCTCAGCCTACTCTGTGTGACCGAGCAAAGCGGGGCGGGCGGTGGTGGCTCAGAGGCTCCTCTGAGCTGCAGTGGGGCGAGCAGAAGAGCCCAGGAGGATGGGGGAATCCTCTCTTTCTTTCAAAAGGGAAAGTGTCCTGGGAGGGGATGCGGGGCTCTCAGTCTCCAAAAGCCAGTCTGTGGCTCTCTCCAAGAGCCAGGGTCTGGTTCACTCGCCCTCAAAAAGCCGGGGTCTCACTCGCTCTCCCTGGAAAAGCCTGGGTCTGGCTCTCTCTCCCTGGAAAAGCCGGGGTCTGGCTCTCTCTCCCTCGAAAAACCGGGGTCTGGCTTGCTCTCCCTCGAAAAGCCTGGGTCTGGCTCTCTCTCCCTGGAAAAGCCGGGGTCTGGCTTGCTCTCTCTCGAAAAGCCGGGGTCTGGCTTGCTCTCTCTCCCTCGAAAAGCCGGGGTCTGGCTTGCTCTCCCTCGAAAAGCCGGGGTCTGGCTTGCTCCTCCTCGAAAAGCTGGGGTCTGGCTTGCTCTCTCTTCCTCGAAAAACTGGGGTCTGGCTCGCTCCTCCTCGAAAAGCTGGGGTCTGGCTTGCTCTCTCTCCCTCGAAAAGCCGGGGTCTGGCTTGCTCTCTCTCCCTCGAAAAGCCGGGGTCTGGCTCGCTCCTCCTCGAAAAGCTGGGGTCTGGCTCGCTCTTCCTCGAAAAGCTGGGGTCTGGCGCTCTCTCCCTCGAAAAGCCGGGGTCTCTCTTGGCAGCCTCCTGTGGGGTCTTCCTCCTGTCCTCTTCACAGACATCTTGGAGCCATAGAATACAGGCTCTCCAACAAACATTTCCTCCTGCTTTCTTCCGAAAACCTGCTTCCCTCAACTGGAGAAGCCTGGGAAAGCTCTCAGGGCAGCTCCAGTCTCTTCCTTGTGTGGGAAGCTCTTCCAGGAACGCCCCTTCCCCAGGAACTGCTAGGCCTGTGGGTCGGGATGGGCGTGCAGGCAGGTGAGCTGAAGGCCACAGCTGCCCACAGCTGACAGCTTGGGCCACGGGGCCTGCACTGAATATGTGGCCCGAAGGAGGGTCTGCATGCACTGGCCACTGGGAATTACCCACCTCCTTTGCAAATGTCAGGCCAGTGGGTGTGGAGCTTGTCCACCTGAGCCCACCTGTGAGGGCTTCGCTGCTGTCTCCCAATCCTAAAAACCCAAACCCGAGGCTTCTGGCAGGCAGCCCCCTCTCCGGGCCTTACCTCTGGCAGGTGATAAAATTGACTTTCCTGCTTTCAAAGTCCTTCTGACCCATGCCATGGCCTGGCGTCGGGGCCCAGCCTTGGAGATGGCAGTCCTGTTGGCTTATCTTTCTCCTGTGTCCTTAAACTTGGAAAGCCCCCCCTCTGGAAAGAAGCGCCAGAGTAGGTGTGCATTGTAAAAGCCGGAACAGGCAGATGAACTCAAATCTGCCAAAACCTCAAATGAGCCTGGAGACCCACGTGTTTCTCCTCAGCTGGAAAGAGGAAATGTCAATGAGGGTTGACCTGGGCCAGCAGGTGGAAGTTAACGGCATCAGCCCTTGAAGGTGAGGGCTTTCTCCTGTGGGTGGTTCCACTCAAATCCTTCTCAAGACTTCTGCCAGGCGGTGTCCAAGTAGGAACTGGACTGACTGGAGTTTCTCTGACGGAATTCTCTAATAAATGCTAGGTTCTCTAATTCAACCTATAGCTAAACAGCGCCTGGGCCTTCCCTGCTGACCTAGGCCTAAGATGCCACACCCTCCTGTACCTTACCGGAGAAAGGGCATGGCTTGTGGAACCCATCTCATAACTGGGCTATTGATTGCACTTACAGCATCGTGGCCATAAGCCTGGCCTGGTCCCGTTGCTTGCATCATCCTCCACCTCAGAGCTATAAGTCCGCAACCTCCTGGCAGCTCCCAGAAACAATTTCTGGGTGCAGGTTCAATGTAGTGGGGTGCAGGCCAAATTCAGTAGAGGCCAGACTGCATGCTTAGTCTGGAGGGGCCCAGTATTAAACTCCTAAGAGGCTAAAGAGAAGCAAATGTTTAGCCTAAGTGCACACGGGAACTGGAGGGTGTGGAAGGCAGCTGACCACATGATGTGGAGGCCTCCGTAGCAGAAGAACCTGAGGCTTGGAGGTGGCTCAACCTGCGGAACTGGGAACTGACTGGGAAATGCCGACCTCACTCGAAAATGGGGCAAGGCCAGTGGGTGTGAAGCTTGTCCACCTGAGCCCACCCTGATTGAGGGCTTAGCTACAGGTTCCTGAGATAGCTCCTCTGAAAAGCCACTTTACTAAGGTTATTTTGTGACATTACTACGGATGTCCCCTATTGCTTGTGTTTAAACTGGAGGTGGGAGCGATGGGGTCTGGTTGCAGGAGCATTCCAATAATGCCGGCAGTCCGGGAGAGCAGTCACTCTGGAAACCTTGCTCTGAGCCCCCTCGCCAGTTGGCTGATTACATATGGACTAGTGGTCTGGTGCATGGATTTGTGCACATTGAAAGGAAGTTAAATTTGCAGCAATTCCTGTAGATGCTGTGGGTAAAACAGTACCACCATGACTTCTAATATAATGTATTAAAACGTTATAAAGATATGTTTTTCCACTACCGCCTGGGCCATCCAAGAAAAAGCATTTGGGATGTACAGTTTGATCTTTGATGGCTGAAGTTATAGTCTGAAAGGTTGTCAACTGTTCACCATTCAGAGAATTGATGTTTAAATTGCCAGTGTGCATCTTATGTGCTGGTTGGTCAGTCAGACAGATGGATGTACAGTCAGTCACTTAGCCTCTTATAGATATAGAAAGCCTCTTATATAGAGATAGATGACGGAGAAGAGGTTACACTTGCCGCTTGCAGCTGCACGTAGCTATGGAAAAGGAAGGTGTCATCCGGCCTTCAGGAGCTCAAAGTCCCATAACAAGGTGGCTAAACTTCTATGATGTTACAACAGCTCAGATGGTTCCTGGAACTGGAGAATGGTCAGAGTTCCTGAGCAACTCCCCCTAGGGAGTCAGGGTCCGGGCACAGCTACCGGTCAAAGCGTATTCCTTTCTGAATAATAGTCCTATTGAAGCATCTTGTCTCCTTACAGGCTTGTTTTATCCTCCAGTTTCCCCAGGTCTGTGTGTGGGGGTGGGGGGTTGGATGGGGGTGGGGGGGGACAAAAAACTAACAAACAAAAACACCTTAGTTAGCAAGGTGAATAATTGTTAGACAACTGTGGCTCTCATTACATCCCTTCCCCACTATCAGCAAGAGCTGATCTCTTTGTAGTGGAGGTGGGAGTGCCACTCTTGACCGGAGTCGCAATCTCTGATCCTTTATGTGGAAATCCTTTGTGTGGTATGTGACAGTGAGGATGGGCTTGAACTCACCTGAGGTGTGTCCCTGGCTCTGTCACTTACTAGCTTTGAGATCTTGGACAAGTACCTGATCCTGGAAACTTGTCTTCAACTCTGACGTTTTGTGGCTAGATGACACTGTGTAGACCAGTGCCCATCACAGTATCTGCCCAGGAAGCATTAGCTTCTGACAGAGGACCCCCAGCCAGTGCAGAGCACATGTGGTCCTGTGTCAATGGATTTCTAAAAAAATTTTGGCACTTGCACAGCAGCTGTTCCATGCTGCAGAAAAGTGTATATCAGTCATACTTGCCACTTGAACCTAAGTGCCTTAATAACCGCACTATAGCCTGGCAAGCTCTGAGCCCAGCTTGGTACCTCAGACTTGCAGAGCTCCCTCACCTACCCAAGCAGATTCTGCAATTAGGATTGCATGAGCCTGTCCTGAGCAATGGCGTCAATGACCTGTTTTGATTGTAAGGCATGGATAAAGTTGCCTTTTAATTGCTCAGTTCAAAGTATGGTTGGTGACAATGGATTTTACATGGTCAGATCGAGTCCTGTAGTCTGGCATTAGCTGCCTTAATGAAAGACTAAATCTAGGAGGGTGGGGAGAACCTTCAGAACTGGGTTGAGGGATGTTGGTCCGTTCTGTACTGTATTCTACAGGTGTCACTTGTTGGCAACCTGAGTTCTTGACCTCAGTCTTTGTAGCGCCAGCTGCAACTTATCCAATTAAGGGCTGAAGATATCCAGAAACTCACACGGATGTTTACCTCTAGCACTAAGCATAGCAAGTCCCTGGGGGAAGGGAGAAGATGGCTGAGTTGTGGGCATGTGGCTTAAGCCCAAGTCCAGCATGTGCCTCAGCCCAAAAGAGCCCAGGAACTTCCAGTCAGAACCAACTTTACTTGTGACATTAGGCTCTGCTGCAAGTCACAAGTCTGAAGTTAACGTGAAGGTGACAGGGCATTCTAGCCTTGAAGGGGTCCCAGCCTACTCAGCTGGTGGTCAGGTAGGAGCTAAGTGATTGGCAGCCCTTAGTTGGCTCCCGTTTGCTGAGAATGGGCTGGGAAATCCAGTTGCTCGTCTTGGTTTTCCTTATTTTTTTGTCCTTAAAGTTGCATGTTATTAAATTTTTGAACACAACAAAGCATCAGAGTCCAGGGCAAGAAATAGAGTTGACATGAAAGGAAACAAGTATGGCCAGGGCGTTCTCACAGTGAACCACTCCCCAAAGCCACACCACTGAGCTTTCTCAGCACAACCTTCTCCTAATTTCCCTTCAGTTTTTATAGCACTTTTCCTGGATTATGGCTCTCTGCCTCCCTGGCCAACCCTTCTGCCCTCAAAGCCACAGCCAGTCTCTTTTTTTGTTCAAAGTATATGTCTCCCTTTTCCCTGATTGACACCCCACTCCTGTCCCCCAGGACAACCCCCACCACCCACTGTCAATGTTCATTGCTTATGCTAATATGCCTGCATAGGAGTCCTTTGATCTCTTATCCTTTCCCCCCTGCCTTCTAAGATTCACGGTCTGTTCAGTGTTTCTTAGTCTCTGAATGTATTTTTGTTCATCAGTTTGTTTATTGTATCCCACATAAGAGTGAGATCATGTGATATATATCTTTGTGCGACTGGCTTATTTCACTTAGCATAATGCTCTCCAGATCTATCCATGCTATTGCAAATGGTAAAAATTCCTTCTATTACAGCAGCATAATATTCCCTTGTGTAGATGTACCACTCATCTGCTGATGGCACTTAGGCTGTTTCCAAAACTTAGCTATTGTAAATTGTGCTGCTATGAACATAGGGGTGCATATGTCCTTTCTGATGTTTCTGGTTTCTTGGGATATAGTCCTAGAAGTGGGATCACTGGGTTAAAGGGGAGTTCCATTTTTAACTTTTTGAGGAAACTTCATACTGTTCTCCACAGTGGCTGCACCAGTCTGCATTTCCACCAACAGTGAAGGAGGGTTCCTTTTTCTCTGCATCCTCTCCAGCACTTGTCCTTTGTTGATAGCCATTCTGACAGGTGTGAGATGGTACCTCATTGTTTTGATTTGCATCCTCGGATGATTAGTGACTTTGAGCATGTTTTCATATCTCCAGGTCTCCTTTCTGTATGCTTTCACCTTCTTCGCCTCCTAGGAAGTTGAGACTTTCACAATGTCTCCCCTTGGTCTTGGATAAAAGGAGTTGTCCCTTCTTGGCATCCTATTTCTCTGGAGCTTTCCCAGAAAGTTCATAGTTTGTATGCTAGATCAGTACAGGTTCCCCATGACTGCAGAGCTGTCTTGCTGACCCTCTCCTGAGATGCAGACAGCTTGTGGCTTGCTGGAAGCTGCCTGCCCTATTCTTTACTCACACCTGAGAACAAGGCCTGTCTAAGTGGGGAGGAGGACGGGGCCGTAATGAGGCAGAATCTGTACTGTATACTTCCTACAAGGAAGCTGCTTGTGACAAAGGTTGGCTCCCAGCTCTCCCTAATAATAGGCCTTCAGTGGTAAAGAAATGTGGACCATGGAACCTAAAGGTTAGTCACAGGCTTTAGGGCCTGATAATAGCTTCAGCCCGAATCCTGCCACTTCTCATGTCTCCAGGGAGTTGCTGAAGCTGTGAGTGTTTAACCTGGTAAAATGGATAAACTGGAGGCCACTGAGCTATGAGGCCTCCATATGAGTTAGGAAGCTTGGCTTATTGCCCACCCTGTAACCAGGAACTACTGATTGACAGCTGTGAACATGCTTCCCTGCTGAGCTCACCTGGTCTGGTGTTGAAGACAAGTGCCTATCTGCACAGCTTCCTCCCCTGAATGTCCGCTACCCTCAAGTCTTACCTGGGCAGCTTCTCCCTCTTCCGACTGATTCCTGCTGTCCCCTCTACATCACTAAGTGGCATAGCCTTTGGGTAACTGAGACTTGGATGAGAGAGAGATGGGAAAAGGGGGGTTCCATGTAGCTGGGCCCTAAGTGGAGGCTTGCTGTCAGGAAGAACAGAATCTACTCCTTAAGGAATAAGGGGGAGCTCCCTTCTAGTGCCCTGGGCAGGAAGGCCCTCTGGAGGGCAGCTCTAGGTAGGGGGCTCCCAACTCTCAGCCTAACCCCTTGTTACAGCCCAGGGATGCCTACAGGCATGGCCTAGTCTATGACCACTGACTCCTACTTTCCAGCCCATCAGGCTCCCTTCCTGGGTCTGGGGTAGATTTGGACCAGCTCACACCACTGAGCTTTTTCAGCACAACCTCCTCTTAATTTCCCTTCAGTTCTTACAGCATTCTTCTTGGCTCCTGGCTCTCTGCCTCCCTGGCCAACCCTTCTGCTCTCAAAGCCACGGCCAGTCTCTCTTGCTTTTTTCCACTGAGTCTCTCTCTGGGTATCTTCCCGGGTAACTGGTTGCCTGCAGAGAAGCTGTGGGCCACAGAGACCTGCTGCTGGGATCATCTCTGCCTAATCTAAAAATTGTGCTGTGGTGGCCTGGGGGCTAGTGTGTAGAGACCCAGGAACAGCATGGCCCAGGGCAAGCATGTCAAACTGAAAGGCTAACACTGGCCAAATAAACAAAAGGTTTAAGTGTATGTGGGCTGCAAAGAAAAGCTTCGATTTTCATAGAAACGTAGGTTAATTTTGAAAAGTATAGTATAAAAAACAAGTGCAACAATAAAACTAATGTTTCCTGCCTGACACTTGGCATCTCTTCTGTTACCATCTTTCCTACTTCGGGGGAAATGTTGTTCGCAGTGATTACTTTCAAAACTGACCCTGGGTCAGCTGCATTTTCAAGAGTCCAGTCACAAAAGGTGAATGTCAGTCATTCTGGATCTGACAGACTTGTTTCCTTTCAATAATTGTAAATAAATGTATATAACTGCTCATACCATTATATTAGCTGGTCCGCAAAAATATTCCTTATGGGGCTGCATGGGGACCATGGGCCGAGAGTTTGACATGCTTGCCTAGGGTTTCACCCACACTTCCTGGTGCAATTTCATGGTGTTTGTGACATGGAAAGTACTTAAGTTCTCCTTCAGGGCTACAGGCCTGGAGAACCTGCAGTCTCCTGTATGCACAGATTTGCTGGGGCTTCTCCCAGGCCTCCCCCTGCTGCCTGCCCCTGAGCACATTGTCAGGATGGGACATTGTCTTTGTGACTGGACTTTTGAAAATGCAGCTGGTCAGCCTCCTAGGAAGTTGAGACTTTCACAATGTCTCCCCTTGGTCTTGGATAAAAGGAGTTGTCTCTTCTTGGCATCCTATTTCTCTGGAGCTTTCCCAGAAAACTCTGGTTTGTATTATAGATCAGTACAGCTTCCCTGGCTGCAGAGCTGTCTTGCTGACCTGCTCCTGAGATGCAGACAGCCTGTGGCTTGCTGGAAGCTGCCTGCCCTATTCTTTACTCACACCAGGAGAACAAGGCCTGTCTAAGGGGGGAGGAGGACGGGCTGTAATGAGGCAGAATCTGTACTGTAGACTTCCTACAACTTATTTGGATTTTTTATATTTCAAATTATTGATACATTCAAAGAGTAATTTTAATCTCTATAATTTTTCATGGTGTGATATTTTTTGAAACATTCACCCACATGAAGACCTGGTTTACATTCACATGTTTCGCAAATATAAATCATCTCTCTTCTTCCTCCTTTGATTTTTCTGTTAGAACAAACAATACAATCTTTGTGTTTTTTATTAGGGTGAGGTGTGATTATATGGAGCTTTCCATCTAAACGTTGCTCTAAGTTAGTGGATAATAATTTCACATGCGTTTCGGTTTTTCATTTTTTCTTTTTTGGCATTCTTTGTACAATATATAGGAATTTACAACACTGACCTCAAGCCCCCAGAAAAACAATTTATGCCACCATTTTAGAGTCTTCCTCATAAAACAGTATGTGCCTGTGTAGTGATCAGCTATATCAACACCCCCCATAAACTTTGTATAGTTGGTCACAACCTTGGGTTTGAGAACTATTTCCTTCCCACCACCACGCACTCTTCCTTTCCACAGACTCAGTCTCTGAAGTGTCCCATGTACTGAGCATTGTGACTATCCTCTTGTCTTTCCACGTAAGAAGCATTACATTTTCATCCCTGAAAGCCACTATCTCTCCTTTCATTAGCTTTGGATGTTTGATAACAGGTGGATTATCTTTCCTATTGGGCATTATTGTCCCTGTCAAGTGTGTTTTTTCCTTGAACAATTCCTTTGCAAGAGTGACACTAGGGTAATACCTGTCAGTGAAGAAATGATAACCTTGAGAACCAGGTACTGAGTTCTTCAATCTTTCATGAAGCTCTAAAACTATTCTGCTAGTAAAAGGGAGATCAGGTCTCACCAACGTTTCAGATGTTATTCCTCCATAATAAGGGACAAATGAATGTACGTAACCACATTTTGAATCTGAGAGGACATATAAACGAATACCCCATTTTGTTGGCTTTTTAGGATTATATGTGATGAAGTGTATCTTTCCCTTGAAACCAACAGCCTCATCAACAGCAATCTCTCTTCCAGGACAGAGTCTCTCCCTAAATTTTATTTCAAGGTATGACAAGAAGCAGTTTACCTTCTCGGTTCTTGTTCTCAAATCTTTACTTGACTTTTGGTCGTTTTTCAAGTGTAACATCCAAAATATTTGCAAGAACCTTTCTCTTTTGAAAACAGATCGAAAAAATGGTATGAGACTCAAAATCCATGGACCAATAACTCTGCAAGTTGGGGTGATTCAATACACCCATATTTAGTATTACACCAAGAAAAGCCTTCATTTCCTCTATCGTCACATCTTTCCAATTATTCCAAGTGGATCGCTGGGATAGTTCTTTCTGGCTAATTTTATGCCTAGCATACTCATTTGTCTCATCCGTTATATTTTTTATCAACGTCTCAGTAAAAACAACTGAAAAAAGTCTATTGGTGTGGCACATCCAGAAGGAACTTGAGGTCCAACATGTAACTGACCAGTGGAGAAAGGGATTCTGCTAGGCTCTTTGTCATTCACAGATGTAGATGTTCACTTTTTTCCTGTTTTCCCCTAGAAACATAACTTTCACTGGGTCTTATACTCAATTTCTCAATGATATCACCTATATCTCCATCACTGTCACTCGAATAAACAATTGTGCGTCTTCGTTTTGCCTTTGAGTTCAATGTCACTGTCACTGTCAGTACTTTCAGCCAGATCTTTGGGCAAAGCAAGGGACTTTTTCCTTTCTGTAGTTCCACTAGGACCAGCGATTTGTTCATCATCTCCACTCACATCCTCGGAGAACTCACTTTCATCACTATTACATTTTTCACTTTTTTCTTCGTTTTCGAAGTAAAATTCATCACTGCTTTCTATGTCTTTGGAAAACTTAATCCATACTGAGGAGGGGAAACTCAGAATGTGCAACTGCTAGGGGGCAAAGCAATCATCCAACTAAACCCTGTGTCATGACAACATCTGTGATATGCTAATAGAAACCTAAACAAACCTAGGGGACGAAAAGATAAGAAAGGTTCTTTACCAAGGGAAGATGATGCAAGCTCAAAAAGGCATGATGCAACGACTCATGCCTTGGACCCTCCTACTCAAGATTGCTGCTTATACAAAAGATGAGCTTAGGTGGTGGCATCAGTTGAGACGGCATTTACATTTTACTTGTCCTTTCATGCTAATGAAAACAAGAAAAGATACTGGAAAAATAGACAAAAATCCCCCTTCCCCCCCGCGGTGAAACTACGTGTGGAGTGTGGCTCGACATACGAGCTGCTACCGATGCTAACCGTGTTGAGTCACACTCGACATCCGAGTGCAAAAGGTTAACCTGGCAAAACAGGTAAACTGAAGGCCACTGAGCTATGAGGCCTCTGTGGTGGTCATAGGAGCTTAGCTTACTACAGCGCTGTAACCAGGAACTGATTGACAGCTGTGAACTTGCTCCCCTGCTAAGCTCACCTGGTCTGGTGTTGGAGAGAAGTTCCTACTCCTGCACAGCTCCCTCCTCTGAATGTCCACTACCCTCAAGACTTACCTGGGCAGCTTCTCTTCAGACTGCTTCCTGCTGCCCCCTCTTCATCACTAAATGGCATAGCCTTTGGGTAACTGAGACTTAAATGAGAGATGAGATGTAGTGGAGAAGGGGGTTCATGTAGCTGGGTCCTAAGTAGAGGCTTGCTGGCAGGAAGAACAGAAGCCACTCCTTAAGGAATAAGGGGGAGCTCCCTTCTAGGCAGGAAGGCCCTCTGGGGGCAGCTCTAGGTATCAGGGCTCCCACCCCTCAGCCTAACCCCTTGTTACAACGCAGGGGCGCCTACAGAGATGGCCTAGTCTGTGACCACTGACTCCTACTTTCCAGCCCATCAGGCTCTTCCTGGGCCTAGGGTAAATTTGGACCAGCTCATCGCATGTCAGGTCACTTGTTAATTTTTTTCTTTATTAAGGTATATGTGTCCTTGTCAGGTCGTTTTTGTCAGAAATGCTTGAGGTGACTTGCCATAGATGGGGATTTGCATGGAGAACCATTTGTGCGGCTCGGGTAGGAAATGACCTCTTCTGCCTTCAAGAAGTTCTTCAGGAAATTTAAGATGAGGCAAGCTCTGACCCTGGAGCTCTTGTTTCAGACTCTGTTCTTGGTTCTGTCTCCTCTCAGATCCCCAAGAATGACCTTGCTTTGTGGCAGCTCTGTAGGGTCAAGGCAAGATGTTTGCCTATTTTAACTATTTCCCAGAGGCCAAGACCTAATCACTCCTAGTAGCTGGCTTTCCCCACATTTCTACTATTTCATGTACATTTTAACCTGACAATCATCTTAATTTGGTGTTGCCAAGAGGAAAACACCCATCTGTAACTTATCCAATTAAGGACTGAAGATATCCAAGAAGTCACAGATGTTCAGCTTGAGCACTCATCAAGTCCCTGGGGGAAGGGAAAAGAGGGCTGAGGTGTGAGCACACGACTTAAACCCAAGTCCAGCATGTGCCTCAGTCCAAAAGAGCCCAGGAACTGGGTCAGAACCACCTTGACTTGGGACATTAGGCTCTGCTCCAAGTCACAAATATGAAGTTCACATGAAGTTCATGGGGCATTCTAGTCTTGAAGGGGTCCCAGCCTACTCAGCTGGTGGTCAGGTAGGAGCTAAATGATTGGGTGCCCTTAGTTGGCACCCATTTGCAGAGAATGGAATGGGAAATCCAATTGCTTGTCTTGGTTTTCCATGTTTTTTGTCCTTAAAGTCGCATGTTATTAAACTTCTGAATATAACAGAGCATCAGAGTCCAGGGCAAGAAACAGAATTGACATGAAAGGAAACCAGTATGGCCAGGGTATTCTCACAGTGAACCACTCCCCAAAGCCACACCACTGAGCTTTTTCTGCACAACCTTCTAATTATCCTTCAGGTTTTACAACATTCTTCCTGGCTCCTGGCTCTCTCTGCCTCCCTGGCTAACCCGTCTGCCCTCAAAGCCACAGCCAATCTCTCTCTTGCTTTTTCCACTCTGAGTCTATCTCTCTATATCTGCCCAGGTAACTGTTGCCTGCAGAGAAGCTGTGACCCACAGAGACCTGTACCTGAGATCATCTCTGCCTAATTTAAAAATTGTGCTGTGGTGGGCTGGGGGCTGGTGTGTAGAGACCCAGGACCAACATGGCCCAGGGGTTCACCCACACTTCTGGATGCAATTAGTTTCATGGTATTTGTGTCATGGAAAGTACTTATGTTCTCCTTCAGGGCTACAGGCCTGGAGACCCTGCAGTCTCCTGTATGGAGATTTGCTGGGACTTCTCCCAGGTTTACCCCTGCTGCCTGCCGCTGAGCATGTTATCCGGATGAGACGTTGTCTTTGTGACTGGACTCTTGAAAATGCAGCTGGTCAGCCTCCTAGGAAGTTGAGACTTTTCACGATATCTCTGCTTGGTCTTGGATAAAATAGGTGTCTCTTCTTGGCTGAAGTTATGGCATCATATTTCTTTCGAGCTTTCCCAGAAAAAGGCTGGTTTGTATTCTAGATGGATACAGGTTCCCCCATGGCTATGGAATTGTCTTGCTGACCCACTGCTGAGATGTAGACAGCCTGTGGCTTTCTGAAAACTACCTTCCCTAGTCTTTACTCAAACCAGGAGAATGATTCCTGTCTTAAGTGGGGAGGCAAACTCCGATCCTGGAGCTCCTGTTTGAGACTCTGTTCTTCGTCTGTCTCCTCCTGAGTTTCCCCAGAATGGCCTTGCTTTGTGGCAGCTCTGCAGGGGCAAGGGAATATGTTTTCTTGTTTCAACTACTTTCCCCAGATCAAGACTTAACCACTAGATAAACTCCTAGGAGTTAACTTTGCCCACATTTACATGATCTCATGTACATTTTATCCTGACAATCATCTTAATTTTGTGTTCCTTTTAAGGAAAACCATAATTATCAGGAGGAAAACACCATTGAACAAGTGTTTCCTGATCTTAACTTATCATCTCAAGATGAGCATCCAGGAAGTTTGAAATGCTTCAATCTGTTAGTCCATGTTTATAATCTCAGGACAAACTAATTTATCTTAATTTTAATGTCAAAAAAATTTCCCCCAATGCTTGGAGAGAAAGCCTTTGTATTAGGGAGGCTGCAGTTTTTTGGTCATGAGTTGGCCTACCTTGTAAATAGTTTAATATCTAGTCTGGCAATAATTTTCTTGGAGCTTCTAGAATTTCTCTTAGAAAGGATTCCTGCCTCAATAACAAGATTGAGCATTTGACAACTAAGGCTTTCATCCCTTTAAAAAAGGACAGCTAACTTGTTCTAAATCATTATAGAACTAGAGGCCAAGTGCACAAAATCTGTGCACTGATAGGGTCCCTAGCAGCTGCCAGCTGCCAGTCAAGTATTCTCTCCATTCCCCTGGTAGCCTGCCACCACTGCTGGTAGCAGCCAGGACCTCCCTCCCTCCCCCTGGACTGCTCCACCCCCTGGTTGAACTTTGGGTGAACTTCAGGTTGAGGGGACCATTTGCATACTACACTTTTATTATATAGGATGTTTCAATGACTTATTGGACTGTCAGCCTTTCCTTGACTGAATTGAGATGCTTTAATTCTAAATTATCCTAACTGGACTTCAACTTTCTGCCCCAACATGTAAGGACCTTGGAAGTCAGCCTTCTTCCTATAGGGACAGGAGTGATAATTGAATCCACAACTTATATCAACAACTTGTTCACAGGACAAACTTCTGTCCTGAAAATTGGATACAGAATCAGCCTGCCAGGGGCAAAAGCCACAGCTGAACCAGCAGTCAACCAGTAGGAAAAATTAAGGGATAATTGACAAATTGCTGGAGGCTCACTGTGAAGGTATGCTTTAGAGTGCACTCTAGGGGACCCAGTTTTAGGGAATCCCCTAATTGAATTTTACTTCCTCGGTAGGGAATTGGAGATAGATAAAAGGGTCCAGGGTCTTCAAGAGAAGTAACTAGCCCAACAGAACCACCTCCTGAAGAGGTCTACCTTGGCAGGCTAGGAAGACACCCAAGCATTGCTCTCAAGCAGGAAGGAAGGGTAGAGAAGCCTAATGTCAACTTGATCTGAGGGTCCCTCCCAGCCTTGTTCTAGGACAGCATTGCACATTAGTGGGATGGGGGAGTAGGATCTGTGAGGGGAACTGTAGAGACTGGTTCTCAAAGCTCTCAACATGCCTGCACTTCTAGCAATAAGGCTCTACCCTTCTTGTGCTTTGTCAGGTAGTCAGTACTATTTCTAATCTCCAACCAGTGGGTTTCCAGGCTCTATCCTGTCTTGCTTTGTGTAGAAAAGAGAACTTAAGCTTCTGATCTTCACAAGTATGGCTGTCTTGTATTGCTAGAGTGATCTCAGATGCCTACTCTCAGTTGCTAGCATATTGGATAGACAGTAAGTTGGGTGCTCATGCTTGGAGTTTAACTGGAACAGAGGCTGGGAACTTTGACTTATGCTCCTCATGACACAGGTCTCCTGGGCCATTAACTTTTCTTTTATGGACTTCATTGACTTAATTCCCCTCATCCAAAGAAGATGTCTTCTTGGTCAGTAGATAGTGGTTCTGGTCCTTAGTTCACAGCACACTTGGTTCATGCCAGGCCTCTGCATAGTTACTTTACCTCCATTTTTTCACCATCAGCTAATACATGTATATTCTCATGTAAAATTTGTAATGTTGAATGCATGGTCAGTTAAAAAGTAGAAACGTGTTAACAGGCCTTATTTGGTTGGTTTTTGCATGTCTTCCTACTTATGTTCCCATGGTGATAGACACCTAGGTTGGCTTCCTGACCCAGGTAATGCTATAAAAACTTGAATGGAGAGACTCTTTCTCAAGCAATTACAACATCCTTATGGAGTGGCTTAGCTTTTCTCTCTACTTCCCCTGGAGAGAGCTCAACTCCAGACTTGAGTCTCGTGAGCATCACTGTTGCTTAAGGACCTCTTGTGCACACACTTAGAGGGAGATCTACTTATCCTCATCTATCCAGCATTAGACATAAGATTGGACACGAGAGTTTTGTGATTACTTCTGAGAACTACCTTAGAATATGTCAAAGTGTAACATGTTCAGTTTGGCAGGATAGAAATATCCCTCAGACGGGAGATGGGAATTCCTGTTCTGTGTTGTATGTTATACTCAGCTGAAAAAATTCATGACAAATGGCAGAAGTATGACAAACCCACCTGCTGGGGTAACTGCTTAAGTGGGCAGATTGTCAGCATTACAGGTGACAGGTACCCTCCTGGTACTTTGGGACCAGTGCCAGCCAATGCCCCTCCTTGAGGGGCAACATGTGAGTAGAATCTGCCCTGACTTATCAAAGGAGTGGGAGATAGTTGCTGGAGACTCAGCTCACTTTTCAAAGGGTTGTTGGTAGAGCCTGACAGCACAGTGGGGAGAAGAAACAGTGTCTTCATCACAATTGCTAAACTCAAAGAATTGTGATGTTTGGCATTGGTCATTGTTAGCATTGCCCAGCTTCAACTTTATAAGTAACTAGGTACCACCTTCAACTTTGGACAAGCAGAGAGGGGATTACAGGGACAACCTAAATTGTCTTAGTCGAAGCAATGCCCTCTCTAAAGTATGGTATCAGGCACTAGTGGCAAAGGCAAGGCAAAGCTGAGTGAATCACACAGAAACCAAGGGCCGAACAGATCAATAGCAGAATGTGTTTGAGAGAATAGGATAAATGCGTCAATGTGTGTTAACAATCCAGGGCCTCTAAGGCCCCCCTGCAGAGGCACTGGCTATGCGGTGGGAAAATGGGTTAAAAATATTCTACTTGAAAATGTAGGAATGTACTAGCGGGAAACTTACAAATAAAACCACATTTTGTTAGAAATGCTTTTTAAAAAAAATTTGAACAGAAATCTTTATTACTCTAAAGAGCCTCCCTTTGTACTTTATTGCTTGAAAAATTTTTAACTTTATTTGTCACGGATGTCCCATTGAGGCCCAGACCTGTCTTTTCAGGGAAACTAGGGGGCTTGCTCTGTACCTACTCTGCCAGGCTGGGCTGCTGAGGAGTTGTTTGGGCAAGGAAGTGAGCCAGGCTCCTACTCCTGCTAACTTGAGTCTTGACTAATGCTGCCCAGCATTTTTAGTCTTCCTCTCTGACCATTTTGGTGAGTTTTCATCTGTTCAGATTCACGAATTAAACTCTGTGAAATTCCAAGGTTAGAAAGGTGACTGTCGGGAGATAATGTGGTCACATTACAGTAACATTCAGAATGTATGAGCTTTCTGAGAACCAGATTCCATGAAACTAGTTGTATCTGGATGGACGTCTTTCCTAAGAGCTTCCTCAAATAGTACGTGCAGTAGTCTCTCCTTATCCATAGTTTCCCTCTCCAGTTCCAGTGACTTGAGACCAACCAGTCTGAAGTTACTAAATGGAGAAGAATTTTGAGTTGCATGCCATTCTGAGTAGTTGGCCCTGAACTGCTCCACCTGCCTGGGGTGTGACTCCTCCCCTTTGTGCAGCTGCCGCCCACAGCATGCGGGCCACCTGTCCATTAGTCACTTAGTAGCTGTCTAGATTAGCACCTTATCATGCCACATTCACATACCTCTTATTACAGTACATTATGTCAATCTCTTACTGTGCCTGACATAAATTAAACTCTTACCACAGGTACGTACAGGAAACATATGTAAAGGGTTCAGAAAGGTTTCAGGCATCCATTGTGGGGTCTTGAACATGATCCCTGTGAATAAGAGGGTTGCTATACCATGGACTTAATTGTTAGCAGGTTTTCTTAAAGTGTTTGAAACCCCAAGAATTTTACCACCCTGAGAACCCTTCTAGAAACTTCATTATTATATCACACTGAGGACAAGGGTGTTCTACCAAAAAAGGTACTCATGCATGTCTAATGGGTCCTCACAGCCTCTGGCTTCAAGACCATTGCTTAGGAATCTAACAGATTTGGTTTACGTTTACAATGCTCTGAATTTTGTTATTGAAGCTGTGTCTTTACATAAGTTTACTTTCAGAGGTAGAAATGAACATTGCCACAGGTGTTCATTGCATAGGAGTTGGGTAACTTCAGGCTCTAAACACCTACTCATGCTTGCAAGCAATTCTCTGCACAGAACTACGAAAGGGAAAGATCAGGTCATGTCAAGGTGAACTTGCTTGACATGTATACGATATCGTTCTCCTGATCCTTCCTCCTTGAAGTGCCTAAGTAGACCAGCTTAGCTCATCTTTTCTTGCACCCCCACCATCTGCTTCAAAACACACCTCTGAAGTTTGGAGTATGCATTTATCAAATGTTTATTTCCTGAAAAGGGATTAGAATCCTTTCTTCCCATGCATCTCACACCCAAGTTGTTAGAAATTCTCTCAACAATGTGGCAGGAATGAGACACACTGGAACTGGATCAACAAGGCAGACGGACTTCTATGCAGAAAGGTGCTCCTGCCAGCTGAAAATCATGGGCAAAAGCATACCGAATGGGAAGTTCATTCGGGTTTTATTTCCTGACGCAGGGTCTGCCCTGCCCCTCACTCTGAACTCTGACCTGATTGGCTAGGGTCCAGAGCTCGAATTCCCATTATTGCGCACTTGGCTAATTCAGAGGAAGGGGAAGGTAAGGCAGAACCTAAGATGGCAGCCCCCCTGAGAGCCTGAAGGTCATACCACGATCACAGAACATAAGATGGTGGTCCCCTGAGGGATCTGAAGGTCATATCAAAATGGTGGGACCTAAGATGGCGGTGAGCTCCTTTCTTTGACAGAAAAGATCGGTGGTTCACTCTCACAGTTGTGAGATGCATGGGAAGGCTTCCTAAATGGCCTTTGAAGAGAGGGTATCAGGTCTACAAGACAAAATGTGGGGAAGCTATTCCGTGTCCAATAACCAAGTAGCAAAGAACATGGGAGAAGCTAAAGAAGGTTGGGCGACACAGTGCCCTGTGTGGAGGGGGGAGTGCTGGAATGGACTCTAGCTTGTATGTCCTGAGCCTTGAGCAGCCTTCAATTTGGGCACATTCTCCTAGAATTCCTCTATTGCTCTACCACTGTGCCTGAGCAGTAGTAGGTAACCATTGATGGAAATGAACTTGAAGTGGAGGTCAAGTGACTTTCTTGCCTGAACCAAACACTTAGATTGATTGAGAAAGTTCTAATTTTAACTCCATAGTTCCCTTGGTTGTAAACCATATTCAACTGGCTCGTGCTGAGCAAGGGGCTCATGCTGCACCTGGCTAGGTATAAATGAAACCGGACACAATGTGTCCGAGGCTGCCTGTCACTAAGCCAAATTCAGCAGAGGCAGAGTTGAAACACATATGAGCGTTTATTCTGATAATGCCAGCATTATGGGGAAAATAGTCACTCTGGAATTCTGCTCTAAGCCCCCTTGCCCATTGGCTGATTATATACCCATGAGGGAGAAGATAGCTACTTGGCAGCTGCAAGTTGCAAGTGTAACATGAAAAGAGGGCAGGGTCTGCAGTCTGGCCTTCAGGACCTCAAAGTCCCATAACAAGGTGGCTAATCTTTTAGGATATTACAACAGGTCTGACCAACCCTGGGACCAGAGAATGGTCAGCGTTCCTGAAACAAAATTCCCAGAGGGGGGTCAGGTTCTGGGCACAGCTACCAAATCAAAGCGTTTCCTATCCTTGGTCTGTTCCCTAAAGGTGTTTCTTTTCCAATGGGCGCATGGAGGCATCTTGTCTTTTTACAGCCTTGTTTCACCCTTCAGTTTCCCAGGGTCTGTAAGAAAACTTACCTGCAGTTAGTAAGGTGAACAGTTATTACACGACTGTGGCTCTACTAGTATTATTACATGCCCTTCCCCACTATCCTAAAGGCACCCTGTGTTAGCCTGGATTCTGGTGAAAGCAGCTTGATATATAGCCGTGTATGGGAAACTTATTTGGGGTGTGACCTAAGGAAGTAGGAAAGAAACAGGTGTCAGTGGCCCTGATGTTAGTGTCAGGGGCTTAATTCTGGGGAGACCTCCCAGATCCATTTAAAACAATGCCAGAAATTATTTGCTTGAAGGCTAAGCCATCAGCTTTTGTGCTATTGAACAGAATTCTTCCCCAGATTGTGTGTCACAGAATCCAAGAGGGAGATTCAAATGGGTTGCCCCTGGGGTTGCACCTCCCTCCCCCAAAGCATTCTGCTCTTCCCCTCCTATCTGCTAAAGGTGCTCTTTGTCTATCTGTGCCATTCTCTGATTGGTCCCTGGCCTTTTTGCAAAGTTCTTTCACTTCCAAGAAAAAACATCCTGTTTCCTGCAAATCATTCTTTGTTTCAGCTAGCTCCAAGATTGCTTCTTCCCCTCACCCTAAGGACCTAATTCTACTGTAACTCCTTTCAGGATGGGCTTCTTTAAGGTTTAGTGAGCTCCTGCCTGCATCCGCAAAACTGGGGAGCCCCAAAGCGGAAAGGAAATGCATGAGGGGCTCACTGGGGGCAAAGTGCTGTCAGCCTGAAGTGAGCAGATGCCTGCATGTTGCTGCCTGAGATCTGAAGGCTCCAGACTCAGTCTATGGCTAGAACCAAGTAAGTCTGAGCTTAATGTTGAATGCATGGTCAGTTAAAAAGTGGAATTGTGAGACAGGCTCCCGTGGCCTCGTTGCCGGGACACTGTCTCAGTCAGGCTCTCGGAGGAACAGGGTCTCTGTCTGTCAACAGCCGGCGCACACAGGGCTGGGAAGGCGTGCTTCCAAGATGTCCAGGTGGGTCTGGAGGCTGCAGACCCAGGACGGAGCTTGCTTCCCGCTGAGAGCTGAGGGGCTGGTCTCACTACTGGGTGGCTTTCAGGCCCGAGGACCCTCCTGGCTTCTGGGAGGGTCAGAATTCAGGAGGGCTCCCTGCTGCGCTCAGTCCAGGATTTAAATCTTCTCACCTCAGAATTCCCGCCCCCCCCCCTCCCCAAAAAAAAAGCACCAGAGTAACATCTGACCAGGGATCCAGGCTCCTGGGGCCCAGACCCTTTGCCGCAGACATGACCCTCACCTCTCCTTGCGGCACTCAGTCCGCCTTTGCCAGGCACAGAGATCAGCTGCCGTGCTCCTTTGTCAGTGCTGCCAGGGCTAGGTGGCAGGAGTGTAACTGGAGCCAGGGGGCCACTTTCGGCTCTGGGCTTAGTGCTTGGAACACAGACCTGGGAAGGCCAGCTGGGTAACAGGAGGCACTGGCAGAGAGGTCCCTATGGAAAGGACTCACCTGGCCCTGCCTTCACCCTGCCCCTAAAGGGAGGAGTGGTTTCCCTTTGCATGTTCTGGCCTGAGCCCACGGTGCGGGCATCGCCTCTGTCCCGGACGAGGCACTTCTTGAGGAAACCAGGATGAGGGGTTCATCTCCCATTGCGACAGCAGCCAGGCCATGGCCCACAGCAGCCACTGCAGGGAGGTGATGGCCTCGTTCTTGTACCCAATGGCCTTGTGCAGGGCCTCCAAGGCCTCGTTGAGAAGAAATAGCATACGCTCCCCCTTGGGCGAGAGCAGGCTGTCCTGCCACAGTTTGCCATCAATCTCCAGGCACTGCTTTAGCAACGAATCCTCCTAGCGCAGGACATCAATCTCCCAGTGGATCTGCTGCTGGCTCTGGGCACTGCCCTGGCGCAGCTGCCCACTCTTCTCCGACAGCTCTCTCTCCAGATGCTCCAGCCGGCGGGACATGCGCACAATGTCCTCGCTCAGGGCCTGGCTGGGCCGCAGGCACTTGCCCTCCAGCCCTGTCTTCTCCTGCACTAAGGGCTCCTTCTTGGCCAGGATGGCCGCCCTTTTGCTCATCCCCTCCCCCAGCTCCTCCGGAGCCCACCTCTGCTGCTGGACCTTCTCCATGTCCTGGTCTAACCACTTCTCCTGGATCTTCTGCTGCTGCTCCAGGGTGAACACTGAGCCGCTGTGCCTCTGGACTACAGCGATCTCCTCCTTGATGCGCAGGATCTTCTGCTGCTGCTCTTGCCTCAGCTCCAGCTCCTTGACCCTGTGCTGAGGCTTGCTCCTCTCCCTCTCCAGGCACCACTTCTGCTCCGTCTACTCGCACAGACCCTGCTGCAGCTGGCCCTGCTGCAACCGCATGAGCTGCAGGTTCTGCTCTAGCTCCCGCAGCTGCTTCTCACTCTGGGCCTACAGCAACACCAGCTGCTCTGTCGCCTGCTTCTGCTCCCTCAGCACCTGCACCTGGCTCTGGGCTGCAGCCCCCCGCCTGCAGAACTCCTGCAGCTTCACTGTTCCCCGTGTCCTGGGGCTCTCTGCCCTCCAGCTCCCGCAGCTGCCTCTGGCCTTCGCTCAGCTGGGCCTGCCTCCTGCTCCAGCTCCTGGATGCGCTGGCTGTGCTGATGGTTCAGGGCCTGTGCTGCCTTCCCTGTGCGGACCAGCTCGCCAGTGAGCTCCTCCTTCATGCGGATGTTGATGTCCAGTTCCCAGATCTTCTGCTGGGCCTGGGCCTTGCTCCCCTGGACCGCTGTCCCCCCATGCTCACCTCTGGCCTCCAGGACTGCTGCACCCAGCTCCTCGAGGCGAAGCTCTGGGTCCTTCCTGCTAGAGGGCTCCCTGGGCCGGCCTCCACACTCACTTTGCTCTTTCTGTGCAGAATCCAGCACAGGGTCCTCCGGGGGGTGCTCCTCCCCCTCCACCTCCCCCTCCTCCTCATCCTCCTGATCCTCCTCTCCTGATGCAGCTGAAGAGCCGCTGTCCAGCCCTCTTTCTCTTCCAGCAGCTTGGCTCAAGCCTCCCTGCCATTGGGCACCTCTCCCCAGTTCTCCGGGCCAACTTCATCTCCAGGAAGGCACGTGGGCGGCACCATGCCCAGTACACGGGAATGGGCACCCGCCAGGGGGGGCTGTGTGAGGCCGGGTCTCAAAGTACCCTGGAGGCAGGCCCTGCAGGAGCCCCAGGCCCCCCCAGCCACAGCCCCAGCCGCACCAGCTCCAGCCGCAGCCACAGTTCCACCATGTCCTCCTGCTGTTCACGCAGCTGGTTGCTCTGCAATTTGTACTGCTACATGGCGTCCTCCAGGGCTGCCAGGAAGTCTTCGTTCTCCTCTTCCAGGCGGGCCACCTGGCTCTGCAGGGCCAGCAGTGCCCCCTTGTTGTCATTTCTGCCACAGGATCCCTGCATGGCCTGTTCCTTGGCGGTGGTGGAGGTGGAGATGCTCTCAATGTTGTCTGGCCTTAAGGCAGAGCTCGGGGCACTGGGCCCAGCATGCTGATTGCCCAGGGCCAGGGTGCTGCTGTTGATCTGGATGGTCTCCTTGAGACACTTGCAGGTGCTGCCTGTCTTGAGCACTAGTTCGGAGCCCGCCAGGTCCAGGACTCCTCCTGGGCTCGGGGAGCACCCTCAGCGAGGGGGTGTGCCAGAGCTTATCTTCATTTCCAGAAGGCTAGCGGTTCTCAGGGCACAGGACCTTCTCCCTGCCCAGGCGCTGCCCCTGCTCAGCCTCTGCATCAGCTCCTGGTTTGCCCACAGGTGGAGGCCCAGCTCCCTCTCTAGGGCCCGAATCCTGCCCTTGTACTGCTGCCCAAGCTGAGCCCTGGCCGCTCCTCCCACTGGAGGATAATGCATCTCTAATCAGGATTGATTTATCACCTAATCTAACTCCATTAGGAAATGGAGATAGCTGACCTCCCTGGTAATAGGACTAAGGAAATGAGATTAATCTTGTTTAGGAGCAAGAGTGTGTGTGTTGGAGCCGCACTGAGCCTGGAAGCCACGTGCGAAAAATATCCACAGGCTTAAGGCTGGTGCTGGCGAATTCCTCTGCCAGAGGCTCTCCACCTCTGCTAGCCTAGCCTATGGAAGTAGTACCAGATTTGGGGATGAACAAAATATTGCTGCTCTCGGCTCCAAAATGAGCCTGCAATGAATCCCAGACTAGTGGGAGGTCCTCTGGGCTCCAGCACTGGCTCACTCCAGCCTGTGTGGTCCTGACATGGGCCCTGTGTGAAGACGGGCTACAGAGCCTTGTACTCTGTCCTCTCCCTAAGTGTCATGTGTCGAATCCCTTCCGATGGCCTCACCTCCCCATTGGTCTCCAAGTGAGCTGGCTGTTCTTCCTTGCTCAGCACCAATGCACCCTCCACTCTGCTCTGTGCCCCCAGAGGGTAGCAACCTATGGGCCATGTCGCTTAATCTCCCTTGAAAGCTGATGGCCAGGTGGATCTGGCCGCTGGGAAGACAATGGCTAGGAGATGAGAGGTTTGGGTTCCTGACTCCCCCTCTGTCTTACAGCCACATCTCAGACAGCAGGTCTGTCCCTCCAGGCCCGCTGCTCCTGCCAGGTGGGACCCTTCCCATAGGCGTAGCTTTCTCTGGGCTCGGGTACCTCCTTCCTTGTGGGCCTGTAGTTGCAGTAGCTTCCTGCCATTGCTGGCCCCTGGTGCCTCCTCATCCCTCATTCCTGACTCCTTCCGTCCACTAAGGCTTTCTTTCATTAAAGTCTTCACTCAAACCATTTGAATTGGATTCAGTTTTATCTTGGTGAAACCAGACACAGTGGGTCCAAGGCTGTCTGTCGCTACTTGAACCAAATTAAGCAGATACAGGGTTGAATCATATATGAACTTTTATTCTAATAATGCCGGCAGTATGGGAGAGCAGTTGGTCACCCTGGAAACTCTGCTTTAACCCCCTTCGCCCCCCTTGCCAGTTGGCTGATTATATACGGATGAGAGAAGAGATAGCTACATGCAACTGCAAGAGTAACCTGAAAAGCGGGAGGGTCTGCAGTCCTGCCTTCAGGAGCTCAAAGTCCCATAACAAGGTGGCTAATCTCTGATGCTACAACAGCGCAGACCGTTCCTAGGACAGGAGAATGGTCTGCCTTCATGAGGAAAACTCCCTGAGGGAGTCAGGATCCAGGCACAGCTCCCAAATCAAAGCGTTTCCTCTCTTGGGCTCTTCTCAAAATGTATTTTCTGAGTAATGGGCACATGGAGGCATCTTATCTTTTTACAGCCTTGTTTTCAGCCTCCAGTTTCCCAGAATCTGTAAGAAAACTTCTCTATAGTTAGTGAGGTGAGTAATTGTTAGACAGCTGTGGCTCTACTATTACGTGCCCTTCCCCACTATCATTGTGGCCCTGACTTGATACATAGAGGATGTCCTTTTTAGCTTGGAGGGCAGCAGGGTCCCCTAACATCTTGTTCTGTATCCTGCGGCAGAAGCAGGGTTCCTTTTTCCTTATTAGTGTATACGAAGTCTTTTCTTGGTTCTCAGGAGATGCACCAGGCAGCCTCTGAATGGGAGCGAGGTGGCGGGGGGGGGGGGGGGGGGAAGGAATCCCCATCTAGTATTTCTACTACTTCTAATTCAGTAGAAAACCCCAAGCCACAACGTGGTAAGTGGAGAAAGGGCTAGACTAGGGTCACATAAACTGGCTGTTGCAGCATCTGAATGTTGGTGTGCACAGATGTGTCTACCTTTTGAACGTCAGTCTCACCTTTGAAGCTGGAAGCCTTCGGGTCACACTTGTTTCTGGAAAGGGCACACCCTACTAAGCTTGCTACTTATTAGACTTGTGATCAAGCTTCAGCTCCCAATGCCCAACCTGGCCATCTGGTTCACTATCTTCAAACATCTATGCACTGCTCCAGAGGGACCCCAACGGTCAAGCCCAAGGTTAATGGCCTTTGCTAAGGTTCTGAGCTATGGAAGTATGAAAGAATGAGATCTGTGCGCATTGCCACTGCCATAGACTTATCCACATTCTTTCTCCCCAGTCTCCTTGTCTCACTTTGCAATCTGTTTCTTCCAAACCATTAGTTACTACCCAGGAGTCTGTAGCCTTTACCCTTCTCTACTCCCTCCTCACCAAGCAGATGACCAGATGTAGTGTTTGAGTCTCGCCCCCCTGGGAGGACTTCTCTGACCTCTACTTTCAGGGCCACGAGTGAGACTGCACCTTCTCAAGGCTCTAGCTGACCATCTTGAGCCAGACCTGAGTCCCTACCTTCCTCCAAACTCAAGGAATCCTCAAAGTTTCTGTGCGAGTTGGAGAGTTCTATGTGATATGGGACTCTGAGCCCCTATGAATTGTACCCTCTGTACCCTTTGTTGTGCAATGAATATTATGAGCTCAGACTTAGTCTAAAGTTCTGGGAAGAAAATGGCAGCTCAAGCCCAGTCACTTGCTATCTTTAGTTGGACACTCTGCCCCTCTTGAAGCCGGGAGCATTTCGGGAGCTGCTTTCGTGAACAGCGCACGTCTGTGCTGTGGGATGAGCCTGTTGTTACTGAACCCTATGTGGTGTGTTTATCTTGTGTACCTTTGGCACCACTAGCATGCAGAGTCATGGGGGCAACACTGCAGGAAACACTTTGAATTCTGGACCTGCTACGGAGCCCTCTCACTCTAGGCCCTACTCAAAATAAACTATTATTCCCAAGCAAGTGACTTATCTGTCCCTCAACTCCAAAGAGGTCTACCATGGACTAGGAGGTGTAAGGTGCTATGGGATAACTAATAGAATAACTAGTCTTTACCTGGGAGTGAATGCCTTGGAGGGGATACTGCCAAATCACTGATTCTCCCCAACCCCCAAGTCAAATACGGCAGGTCTCTGAATATCTGAAGGGTTTATCTCCATCATTTGGCATGCATGTGTCCCAGTAATGGCATCACCACTTCCTGCTCATCAGGTTGAACCCTTGCCATTATAGAGTAGACCAGTGTGATCTTCAGAATCTCAAGACTATAAAAGCCACTTAAGACTATTGTAGCAGAGCAGGGAAAACGTGCAGATCCTGGGATAAGGCAGTAGACTGCTACCCCAGAGGACACCCTCCACACCCCCGGGCTGCTTCCATGTCAGTGCCCTCACTAGTGCATTCTCTGTCCCTCTGGTGAAGGCCAGACTTTTCTAGGGAATATGGTCAGGTGGTGAGTTCTCTGGTCATATCCTTATCCCCCGACACTGTCCGTGTATCCAGTGGCATGTTGGGCCTGGTTGTAGGCATTCTTTGCTCAGATGTTAAATGCTGACTCAAGAAGATACTCCTTATTGATGCTTTTGTTGCTAAGCCAGGGCTCATGGCCCAACACACCTAGCAGCCATGTTGCAGCACTGGCTTTTTGAGAAAAAGCTTCTGCTAAGTCGACTGCAAGGAGAGAGAAGGCAAGGCTTCTGTTTCCCTGAGTCAGAGTTTGTGTTTTAAAGGAAGAAGCGGGGAAAGCTATGCATATCCTGTGGAGTTGCATTGTAACATGACATCTTAGTGCTGGGGACCACGGCTTTTCATGTGTTGCATGTTCTAATTCGGGGTGGAGAGTAGTATGTAGTCCACATTGAATTTTTGACCTAGTGATGCATGTCTGACTGTCTGATTCATGATTTGCAGCCTTTTTATTATCTCTGAAAAACAACTTCTATCTTCTTAGAAAGGACAAGGCCAGTTTTTTAAACCTTTATTGTTGAAAGTATTACAGATGTCTCCCATTGACCTCTTCTAGCCTGTCCCTGCCTTCCAGGCCTTCACCACATTGTCTGTGTCCATGGGTTATTCTTACATGCATACAAGTTCTTTGATTAATCCCCACCTTTCCTCTGAGATTCTACAGTCTGTTCCATGCTTCTGTCACTGGATCCATTTTGTTAATCAGTTTTTGTTCAGATAAGGCCAGTTTAAGCTGGTTCTGCCCTTATATTGTATTCTGCCTTTCTTAGAATGAAAATTCTTGTGTTAGCAAGATCCTATAGTTCTTCCAGGGACTAACCCACTTTTCCCATTGCAGAGACATTTCCTGTTGAACCTAACCTGATTAACTGGAATTTCCACCTGACTTTAGTTAATCCTGAGTGTTTAGATAGCACAGGGTAATATATCCTGGTTAGCTGCCTGAGCTGGCATGTCTTCTAAACATTCAAGACCTGAACTTAACAGAAACTATTTCTATCATTAATTTCATCATGAGCTTTCAGGGACATGCATTCCTTGCATAACCATATGAGCTTCTCCAGCATGGTCCATGAAAGTTATTTTCTAATGGGACTTCTTACCTGCACCTACCTTTGGTACCTATTTAGTTGCCAATGTTCACGTTTAGGTACTTATCTATGATGGAGGTCAAGTTGTGGGAACCCCTTTTCACGTCCCGCGTGGTTCAGGGTTCGGGTTCTGGAGAAGGCCTAACACGAAAGAGACTAGAAAAGTATTAATTTGGGAATAATGGGGGCCAGGTGGGAGTCCACCTCTAGGGGGAGGACTAACCCTTGCTCTGGCTTTGCTATTTCTTTTATTAAGGTTATGGGATACACTCATATCCTTTAGGCAGGAAATTCCAATAATAGCCAATCAGCAATAATTTACATAAGACTAACAGGTGGAGGCTGCTTTAGCTACCAATGTCTCAACTAAACAATGAGTGATTAGCTTCGACCTTTCAGAGCAATTAAGGTTGACCAGCCTTCCCGGTTCCTTGTCCATATCTTAGACACTGATCGGTTTCAGGCATCAGATAACTTGATCAAGTTATTTGAACACGAAGTGAGGATGCAGAGTGACTTTAAAGCCTATGCATTTGTTGGCCTAAACAATTGAAAGCTGAGTTAGGGAGTGAAGGAGATCTAATACCATGAATTTTCTGTAGTAGAGCAGAGAACCCTCCAACCTATTACTGAACTAGAGTCTTAGTTTAACTCTGGGACAAGTCAGGAACTGTTCAAAATAAAGCCCAATCATAGGGGCAGATGTCTTGAGGTAGCCACTGAAATTGGGTCTAGGCTCAAGGCAATGGCCAACCATGGAGTGTAGAGACAGGTTCCAGAGTCAGAATGAAATAATACTAAGGGTTGGTAGTTGGGAATAGCAAAAGATGAAGAGACATGCCACCCAACTTCTCTTGGTCGCTTCCAGTGTCCTTTCCTTCCACCCCAGCCAGGATATAGAACATAAGTACTGAGTTAACCGGGCCCTAAAACATTGAGGTCAAGATATTAGATACAAGTTAGACCTTAAAGCTTCCAAGCCCATATCATACCAAGGCCTTGTAACTAGGACTCTGCTTGGATGACCCAGAATACTAGCTTCATATCCCTTCTAGGTAAGGAATTAAAACTCTTGGCTCCCCCAGACCTCAGATAAAGTCTGTCTGAAATGTTGAATGGAAGGAAACCTTGTAGATTTAGTGGACTTTGTTAGCAGTCCAAGACTCTCAATCAAGGGATCCTTGAGTCCTGTTTTTGGCTCAGCATATATGCAGGAAAAGTAAAGCCATGGACTAGGAATTTCATGTGAAAGTAGGGAAATGAGCATATAGAGCCCTAAGTGGGTCACATGCATGCTGTCATTTTAAAATATCCTCACAATAGGATGCCCTGGAACAGAGCCTACTGACAGTGGCCGTCAGCAGAACTTGAGCATCACTCTTGTCATACTACATGAACCAGTGTGACATGACACCTTAATTGCTATCCAGTATTGATGTAAACTCACCATGCTTTATCCATCCTTCTATTGATAAATTCCAATTGTTTGCTGTATTGAACACCATGGATAAATCCTAGTGGCCCCTCTCTTAGGCCAGGTACTCATTCATCACATTTTCTTGGATGGAAATGTCTAACTTGATGAGCTCAGGTAGATTTAATGTGATACTTATGTCACATTTAGCCTGCTTGACTAACTGGCTCATTTTTTAAATGATCTCTTCCCCTTTCAGGTAGAGAGTTTGAGATCTTTCAGACTAGATATTTCAGACTTGAACTCATGTATTCATTGTTGAAGGAACATAAGCATATCTTAGATGAAAGTTCTCCTTTTATGCCGGATTCGGGGCAATCTATCTACTAGGTTGTAGGTTTCTCTAGCTGAATTCAGGTAGAACTTCCTAAAGTATTCTGGTGTCACTTCTGATCTTTGTAACTGATAGGGCATGGGGAATTTGTAAGACTAGTCTTCTGATGAACATGGAATTGATATACTGTAGTTTTCTTGTTACAGAGATTCGGAACAATCAAACAATGCAGGAGAGTTTGGAGATACACTTTATTCACCGCGGTGGGCTTAGAGAAAATGAATTCAAATTCTAAGCAAAGCTACAAGCAGAACTTCCCTTTTTATTAAGGAGCCAGTCCTCTGTGCAATTAGTGGTTATCTCGCTGCTGTCTTTAAAAACAAACACAGTTCTAAATTTATAGGCATACCTAGTCTTGACCTGCAAGGTCAGACAGCTAAATTTATGGGCATATCTAGTCTCTAAGGTCAGATAGCTAAGTTTATGGTCCTCATTATTCAAGCAGGCTAAAGTAGGCTAGAAAGCAAAGCTATTTTTTTTAGACTAAGAGGCCTTCTAAGATAAACAGCAGAAAATTCCAAACAACAGTTTTTACAAAATAGGGGTTTGTCTTCTCATTCTTAAGAGCCCACAGATCCAGCTGGACATTGAATAGGACAGTTTCTCCAGAAATAGTCCATGAATGACTTACTGTAGGATTGCTTCTCCAATCCAGGTGCCTGATAATGCCCACCCATTCCATAGTGTTGGGAAAGACATCAAGATGTGACCCCCTGTTTGGCCCACGAGTTGGACCTAGGCAATTGGAGAGCTTCACCTCCCAATTCCCTCCCCTGTGCTTGGAATGTACACTCAGCTTGCCTTCCCTGTGCTAGAAGCTGCCCAAGGACACATCTTTATGATAGTCCCATCACCATATTACTCTCTGGATTGGGTACATGGTTAAATCCAGGCAAGACCCCCTGTGTGTGAGACTGACTCCGTTAAGGCCCATACATAAACTTCTAAGATTTGGTGGTTGCGTAGAGGAAACGACTTGTTTTGCAGCCACTCAACACAAGCCTTGTATGTAAGTTTCGTTGCTTATTAAGCCTGCCACCTACTTATCTGGAGTGGTCTACCTTTTTCTTCAGAGTCTCTATCTATCCTCTGCATATGGGGCCAGTTTCATTTTGAGTTAATTCTTGTTCTAATTTGCGCGTGTGTGTGTGTGTGTGTGTGTGTGTGTGTGTGTGGTTTTTTTTTTTTTTTTTTTTTCCCCCCTCTGGGTTGCTTTGGCTATTCAGGGTCTTTTTCGGTTCTATACAACTCCTAGGACTTTTAAGGTCTATTTCTGTTTAAAATACCATTGGCATTTTGGTAGGAATTGGAATAATTAACATTGTTAAAACTTGTCCATATTACCTAAAGCAAACTACAGGTTCAATGTGAGATTGGTCTTGGCTTACACCCAGGAAGCTCCCTGGTTTAGGAAAGGCATGGGAATTGGGTCCTGAGACCTCAGGGTTCATGCAGTTCCTGGGGCCTCTGGGAATACATAAGCCTAGAAGCAAGGGATAGCTGGGTCCAAAAGGTGGTTTTAAGGAGTAGCACTCTGTAAGACTTCAGGAAAGGAGCTTTCCCTGAGGGCATGAGAAGTCGAATTCTTGATTGGTTTTCTCAAAGATGATTCTCGTGAGGGTACAAAATACTGTCATACAATACACTATCCCAGATGCAAACTGGAACATCCGTGTTAGAAACAAGAGCTGGATCATCCAACACAGCCCAAACTTAAAGGCAGAGTTTAGCCATAAATCCAAGATCAATAATTAGGTGTCAGATTAGAAGAAGCCCGAATGGTATGTGATGTGTAGAAGAGAAACTCTGAAGACATCTGACTTTTAAGACCCTATCAGCTCTACAGCTTTGGGAGCCAGCTGACCAGCTCAGGCTATCTCGTATCTCTTGAAGGATAAATACTTAAACAGGAAACCACAGCCCATTGACTATGCGAACTTGACCTGTTGCTCCTACTAGAATAGTAAATCAGACCATTGATACTTGTGTGGCTAGTCTACTTGTGCACTCACTTAATAAACTCTTATCTGTTCTATGGATCTACTTCTTGCTCTAAGACATGAGATCAGAAACTATCTGAATGTAAACAACTCTATCGTGAAGGGAGCATTGGCATCAAACGGGTAAAGGACTGATGATATGACAGATTGTTTAGCAGTGTACAAAGCAGTTTTCATATTTGCCTCCTAGTATACATTCTCTGATGATTTAAAGAAAATTTTAAAGTCTTGGACCAGAATACCTCACAAAGGCTTGGATATATGGTACCCTTTTTCACTTCTATATATTTGGTTAGGTAGCAAAATCTCAAAACACTAAATTTTGTACACCGCAGACACTTTTTTTCTAAATTTCTCAGGGTGGAGCTAGGTGACCCATACAGGTAGGCATAATCAGGGCCTTGTAGTCAAGACTAGTGACAAACTCACCAGGGGAGCTGGCGGTGTCCTGGGAAACTGCTGGAGCTCAACAATAAGGACTTGAGGCAAATACGTTAAGCCAAGTAAAGCGGGTGCCATTAATCTGATGCTAAATGAAAGATGTATGCAGGTCATCTGTGCATAGAATTCCAACATCAATAGTGGTGTGTTACCAAATTACTCTTTGGAAGCTGTGGTAACTATAAACACACAATCCTTGGCCCACCTTACTCTCTCCTAAATGGAAGTAGTGGGACTGGGAAAAGGTAAAACTGCAATGTGTGCATTGTGACATTAGATTGGCCTGACTGAACAAACCATGACATTTATTAGACTTCCCTAAAACACAGAATAAACTCAGTGATGACGGGGACACACACGTGCTTGATGGTGGTGGGAGAGCCAAATGAAATGGCAGAATACTGACAATTACCCTGGACTTGGAATTACTGGACCCATTTCTTGAAATTCTGTGATAAGTTCTTAATAACAAAGTAAAATTATGGAATCTTACTTTAGGAATTGGACTGACTTTACTATTAGGCTGGCTGACAATGAGATGGGCCAGTAAGCCAGGATAAGTAGATTAGGGAAATGGAGACAGATAGCTGAACAAATTGGCTGAGCAATTTGCAACCAGTTAATATCTAGGCTTCAGTTTATTTCAGCTCCAGACCCAAAAAAGCAGAAAAATCAGGTGGGGAATGCCAGGACTAGCTACAATGACTAATGATCCGCTGCCCTGGCCAATCAGTGGGGCCCATGACCCTGCAAAGATACACCTGGAAAAACAGAATATTTTGAGATCCTTCCCTAAGACCTGACCTAAACTCCCAGCCTTTAAAACCCCTCCAAGCCAAGGTCCCAGGGCTCACTCACAGGCATACATCTTCTAAACTCTAAGGGACCTCACGAGACTTGGCAACCAGGAGAACAATGGGCAATGGCAGCTCATCCCAGGCTAAACCCTTGAATGTGTCTGCAAGGCCCCCTTTTCTCTGGCTTCCTAGTGAGCTTAAGCAGCCCCACTTAGGGCTTTCCTGTTGCTTCATCTATGCTAATTTGTTCCTTATTTCACTGTCCCCAGCATTACTAAACGTGCTGTCAGGATTATCCATACTCCTGTTGTGAAATCTTTCCTGCATGAAGTCAAAAACCCACATACTACTGCTGGCCCTTGGCAGACCTGTTCAGGGCCACGCCCCCTTTCTGGTAACAGTACTATCATCTAAACTGGCACGAATGCCCCGAGAATTAGTCTGTTTAGGAATACCACTGCCTATGGAGTAGTTAAGATGGACTCTATTGCCAGGACAAACCATTAACAAATAGTCACCAGTCTATTTTCTGGCTCCTTGTCAGCTCCTCTGGGTTTGTCACACCCTTCCTTGTGTTGGCCTGGATGTCTAATCCTCCTGGTATGCCTATAACTTGGAATGTAGGTCCAGATTGAGTATGGCTGTTAGTCATCTTTTTACAGGACAGTTAAGGTCTTGAGAATCCCTGAACCAGACTCCTGAGTGAGGTGAGGTCCTATGCTTGACCTCTCAAAACATGCTCTGCTCACAGGTTCTGTGACTAGGTGTGTACTTAACTTCTCTTTGCCTGGAGGGTCATTTTGAGGGAATCGGGATTGTAATTCCATTACAATAGTCCAGCACAGAAGTCTCCCAGGGTAGGTGCCTAGAACAGGATTTGGATGTTCTTATCTCTTTGGCAAAAGCACGTTGAAAAGTGGAATGCACCCTTAAAAACATAGGGGTGTCGTGCTTCTATCTGTTTCTAGTATGTTCTTTGGATGGACTACAGAGAAAATAACAAACAGATACACCTATTATGACTAATATCATTGACAGGCAAAGACAAGCAATTGTTTTCTGAGTTTAACATAAATCTGTAGGTATACATGCCTTATTGATATTTTGGAATAGCTGTCTACTGTTGGTGGCTTCTCATCCTTGAGGAGTCATTGGTGTCTGCTTTAGCAGAAGAAGCAAGTGTAAGCGATAGATGTCTCTTTATGGTTAGGTGCTGTCAGAGCACCCTGCATGAGCTCTGGTGCTCTGAGTGGCTGTGAGTCCATGTATTCTTCTAAATTCTCCCATTCAACTACACCAAGGGAGGTTCCTCCTCGAACCCTGTCCATCACTGTACCAACTGTTGGGAACTTAGTCCAAGTTCTTTTATCTTCTGCTCACTAGACACAGGTCAATTCTCAGTGGCAGGGCAAACGGAGAAGTCATGAGAAGTTGTGGGTGTATAAGAATGACTCTCTATTGCAGAAGCCAGTGGCCATATAGCCATCAGACAAGAACAGTCATTACAGCAAAGCCCTATGACAGAAAGCCAGACATCGGCTGGTGGATACATAGCTTTCTCACAAAAGCAGTAGCAGTCTCTGTACCCACAGTTAGTATCTGAGCAGCCACACGCTGCCTCTAAACTCACTGCCTTACATCGTAGTGGTTACCTGAGCTCTCTGGCTCAGCAGCTTCTCCTGTCTCTCCCGTCCAGCTGCTCTCTAGCAGACTTCTTCACATGCTTCAGCCGACTAGCTGGTCAGTAGCCTACTTTTACACTACTTAGACAAAGAAGGCTTCATGCAAACAGTTACATCAATCATATTTGCTACAAAGGGGCACAGTGTACTGTGTGTCCTTGCACCTGCTCATGGTATCTTGGCCCGATTATGATTACCAGGCTCAGAGCAGCCTTGACCAGCTGGTACACTCTAAACAGTGTCCCCACACTGTTTCTTATTTTTAAATGTTTACATTCAGTATTAGTTTCAGATGTCCAACATGGTTGTCAGACAGTCATACATATAAGTGTTCCCCCTGATATTTCCAGTACCCACCTGGCTCCATGCAAAGTTATTACAATACTAGTAGCCCTGTGCATGAAACCGTGTGACAGTAGGTCGCTGCCACCCTCCTGTAGCTCCCCCCCTCATAGCTTGCTGCCCCGCCCTCCTGTAGCTCCCCCCCTCATAGCTTGCTGCCCCGCCCTCCTGTAGCTCCCCCCCTCATAGCTTGCTGCCCCGCCCTCCTGTAGCTCCCCCCCAGCCCCCCACCTCATAGCTTGCTGCCCTGCCCCCTCCTATAGCTCTCCGCCTACCACTTGCTTGCTGCCCTGCCCTGTAGCTCTCTGCTGCCAGCTTGTAGTTCGCTGCCCCACCCTCCTGCAGAACCATGATCCAATCATTATGTGGTCATTACACCTCACCTTAATGGATAATTTAGCTTATTCCTCTCATTATATGGGATCATTGACAATATTCCCTACGCTGTGCTTTATATCCCCATGACTATTTTATAACTACCAATTTGTGCTTGTTAATCTCTATCTGTTTCACTCAGCCCCCCCTCCCCAACCTTCTTTCCCTCTGGCATCCATTAGTCTGTTCTCTGTATCTATGAGTTTGTTCCTATTTTATTTTGTGTTTTAGATTCAGCACACAGAACACCTGGGGGGCAGCTTCTGTGTTGAGTGTTTGTGCCCTGGTGGTCAGTGTGCTAGTGGTTGTTCATAGCTAGTGGTTGTTCCAGTCTCTTAGGCTTTTATATATATAGATTCTCTTCCCATAGACAAAATATGGTTGTAGGCCATGATCTTTGAAGTCTTCATCTCCAGACCACGCTATGAAATGAATCTGTTACTAACTTATCAGTTTCTTTAATAAGCTGGTAAATAAATCCTTGACAATAATGGGGAGTCTCTCCTTTTAGTAAGGTTGGTTCATATGCCCCTTCATTCATAGGGCAACCAGTAACTATTTCAGAGAAGAGAAAAGCGATGTTTTCCTAAAGGGGCAAATCTCAGGTTGAGGAGCACTATAGCGAGAGCTTTTGGCCAAGGGAAATTAAAATCTTCTAAAAACTTAGCTAGTTGAGTTTTACTTGTAACATTGGTATGTTCCAATCCAAAAAAACTGGGAGTTATAAGCACAATGAAATGCTGTAGAATAGGCCAAATGTTACACAATGGATCACATTATTTGCCCAGTGAATGAGTCACTCGGTCACTGTATGACTCACAGGGAACTCCCCAATGGGGCATTATTTTCCCCCAATAAAATTTTACCTACCATTAAGGCTGTTGCTCTCCTGCAAGGGAATACCTCCACCCAATGAGAGAGCACACAAGTCATAACTAACATACTCATATTCTTGAGACAGTGGCATTCGGATAGAATCCAATTGCCATACCTCAAAGGGGCCTAAAGGGAGTGCAAAATGCCCCTGAGATCTATGGAGCGGTGTTCCAAGGCTATATTTTACAGAACATCTGCTATACACTTTGATTTACAGTGAGAGAAGGTTTCTGGTAATGTGTACTCCATGAAATCACTTTTTTAGAACCCCAATGTGTTCATGTTGAAGTATAGGTAATTGAGCCCCTATAGGTAATATAGATCTCCCACTGGGTTCAAGCCATATTTGTTTGTCTGGGTCAGAGGTTTCCCATTTTTGTTGCCATATATTTTCTTCTGTAGCTGCTGTGGAACTATTAAGTCTTTTATTGATTTAGCAGAAACAAAATTCTCCAGATGAATGATTTCATTGCCTAGTGCAGCTTATTTAGCTGTAGCATCACCTAAATGATTTATTTTTGCTTTGAGGGTGGTATCTTTAGAGTGCCCTGGAATCTTGATAATTGCCAATTGTCTTGGTTGCTGTACAGCAGCTAATTCTGCAACCTGTTTTTCATTCTTTATAGACCACCTTGAGGAACTTAAGAAGTGAAGCCTCGTTGCTTCCATAACATTCCAAAGTCATAAGCTACACCAGTGGCATAGGACTATCAGTATAATGTTGGCTATTTGATCTTTGGCCAATTGACAAGCTTGAATTAGAGAAATCTGCTCAATAAGCCAGATTATTTCAGGTAAATAAGAACTTTCTGTTAAATTGACCATGAAGTCATTGCGTGTCCCAGCTAAGTAATCTCTCATCTCATTTTTGAGATAAGATCTATATGCAAACCAAAATAAGTTGCCATGGTTAATAGGAATTTCCTGTATAATTATTCCAGTAGCAATGCAATATCAAGTAAAGCACAACCTTGTGTGCCTTCTTCCTGTAAAGAAGGTAACAGGGTTTCTGGTTAAGACTGTTACATTGAACTCACCCAATATTAGGCACAGAGAGCAGGAGTACTTTGTAAGAAACCAGGTGGCTGCCTGAGAAATGCTGAGTGTACAGTAAGAGTAAAGATTCCACAAAATGCACATAAGTGGTTAAAGGAGAGCCCATAACTGTTCTGTTTGCATAACATGGCCATAGCAAGGAGGGAACACTTTTGCTACTGAATCTAATTGTTGGCTACGATATCCTATAGTTCTAGGATGAGCTCCGTGTTTGAGTGAAAAACACTTAAAGCATTTCCTTTATTTTCACGTATAAAAAGAGAACGTTTGTGGGAACCCCTTTCACGTCCCGCGTGGTTCAGGGTTCCCATTCAGGGTTCAGGTTCTGGAGAAGGCTGCACACAAATGAAAAGAGACTAGAAAAGTATTTGGGGATATTGGGGGCCAGGTAGGAGCCCACCTCTAGTGGGAGGACTACACCCTGCTCTGGCTTTGCTATCCCTTTTATTGAGACTATGGGATACACCCATAGCCCTTAGGCAAGAAACTCCAATAACAGAAATTTACATGAGACAAACAGAGGTGGAGACTGCTTCAGCTAACAATGTCTCAACTAAATAGTGAGTGATTAGCCTTGACCTTTCAGAGCAATTAAAGTTGACCTGCCTTCCAGATTCCCTGTCCACATCTTTCTATTAGTGAGACAATGATGGATTTCGGCAGACGTTTATAATTAGGATGTCCACAAGGGGAGCTTTTAGATCATTCTTTTAGAGCTTCTCTGGCTTGTTTCCCTTTGACGTTCCATTGCATTGGATCAGATATGACTTTAATACGGAATATAGAGGTTGAGCCTTAATAAAAAGTTTGGAACTCAGTTGCAACAGTATTCGGTCAGCCCTTGAAATCTCGCATGCCGTTTCTTAGTTCATGGTAAAGGAAAGGATATTATGCTTAGGCTCTCAGGGTTAATTAGTAGCCCATCTTTAGGTATTTTACTTGGGGCAAAGAGAATTAATTGCCTTGTGTGAACTTCTGTCCTTTCATAGCTGGAATTATGCTCAGATTGTGGAATGGAATAGAGTAGTGGGTATTGTACTCAAGCTGTGTTCACTTCATCTAGAAAAATGAACATAAGGGTGCTTACAAAGCCTTATTCCCAAAGTCAGTAGGTAAAGGTCCAGCAGGAATATCTCTGAACTAGTTTTGTGTGGCCTCCACCTTAATGAATTCTACCACCATGAGAACTGGTCTCATTATAGAGGTGAGGTGAAGTCAACAAAGCAGAGTTCTCCTTCCGAGGTCACTTGGGGGTGTTAAGTGATTATCCCACGGTTCTTCCCTTGAATTAAGGTCTTACCACCTTCTATACTCCACTGTTTGTATAGAACAGTGGTCAGCAGTGTGTCCATTGTGTCCGTGTATCCATTGGTTATGCTAATATGCATGCATACTACAAGTCCTTTGGTTGATCTCTTACCAGCGCCCCCCTCCTCTGCCTTCTGTGTCTTTTCTATATAGAAGTTCTATGTATCTACTGCAGTGAGCTAGTGAGTCATCCTTTCAGCCTCTATCTTGTGCTCCTCTTTCAAGGAAGTTAAGTTTTGGGGAATTTTCACTTAAATTTAAACAGACATAGTCCAGTAAGATACATTTTTAAAAGTCATTATGTACCATTCTGTCACAACTTCATGCTTTTGCTCTTATTTGCTTTATTAATTTATTTTACTACTTTATTAGTACTTGGCATGTTTGGGCTGCTCCTGTTACTTCCAATTTTTTTGTTACTATCAGGCATATTTATTTCAAATAAAAAAGTGAAATCCAGATGAAATATGTGACATAAGAAACATTGTCATTCTCATTTGAAATATTGTCATTCTCATTTGACTTACATCTTCAATATTGACCATAATCTTTTCTTGATTATGATTGATTTAATTGGTAGTTAAAAAATAGTCATGGAGTCCTGACCAGTGTGGCTCAGCTCGTTGGAGCATCATCCCATGCACTGAAAGGTTGCTCCTTCGATTTCCAGGTCAGGGCACATGCCCAGATTGTGGGTTTGATCCCCTGTAGGGGGTGTGTAGGAGGCAGCCAATTGATGTTATACTCTCAAATTCCCCTTCCTCTCTCT